>OX420957.1:11461477-12661477 GCA_949091785.1 Polymixis lichenea
AGTGTTTTTTTTTTGAAGTCGGTTGTTTTTTATGTTCTGTTGGTAAATTAAAGCAAACTTAGTAAGATATAGCCACGTTACCTGCGTATGTATATGGTGTATGGGATGATGCGGCCATCGTGCGGCGTGTCGGACATAGGGGCGCGCCCGCGACCCCCCGCTCACGACGCCCACGCCCACACCGCCGCCCACGCCCACGCTCACTCCGCCGCCGCTGCGACGCTAGTAAAACGATCATTTAGTATAAGTAGCAGCCATAGCCATATTTAAACAAAAAAGCGCCAAGTGCGAATCGGACTCGCCCATGAAGGGTTCCGTAGCAGCAAGCAACATAGTACAAAAGTTCTTGTAGTTCGTTATAACTTTGATTGATGTTTTAATAATTTCACTTAGGCACCTATTACAGATGAATTATTAGAAAATTATGGTTCACGATTTATGCATAAGGTTTATGTTTAAGAAATGAAATGTTTTATTTTTTATTTTTATATTTGAGTTGATTGAATGAAAGGTAAATTGCGTTTTACGATTTATGACGTATTAAAAAAACTACTTACTAGACCTCGTTCAAACCAATTTTCGGTGGAGGTTTACATGGTAATGTACATCATATTTTTTTTTAGTTTTATCATTCTCTTATTTTACAAGTTACAGGTGGGGGGGGGACACATTTTACCACTTTGGAAGTATCTCTCGCGCAAACTATTCAGTTTAGACACAATGATATTAGAAACCTCAATATCATTTTTGAAGACCTATCCATAGATACACCACATGGGTTTGGTGAAAAAAAACATTGAGTTTCAGTTCTAAGTACGGGGAACCCCCAAAATGTATTGTTTTTTTTTTCTATTTTTGTGTGAAAATCTTAATGCGGATCACAGAATACATCTACTTACCAAGTTTCAACAGTATAGTTCTTATAGTTTTCCGAAAAAAGTGGCTGTGACATGCATAGGGACAGATGGACAGACAGACATGACGAATCCATAAGGGTTTTGTTTTTGCCATTTGGCTACGGAACCCTAAAAACAGTGGCACTCAGGGAACGGCGACAGAAGTGAAAACTTATACGAACTAATTGTAATTAAACTTATAATATTCATTTAATGCTCTATTGTACATGCATGTGTATTTATGCACGTACATACACAATATATGTACATACTTATATAAGGTGTATCTATTCATACACGAAATATCTGAAAGGGTCATTGTATTCATCATTATGAACAACTTTTACTATGGGACCAAACCTGAAATCGCGAAAAAAAATTCAGCTGTTCTCTACATTTATGTTCGCATATCTCGTCAAAATGTAGGGAACAGCTGATATTTTTTCGCGATTTCAGGTTTGGTCCGGTAGTAAAAGTTGTTCATAATGACGAGTACAATGACCCCTTGAGATATTTCGTGTATGAATAGATACACCTTATGTATATAGAGGTGTCGGTAACGGTGACAGTGTCGCGAGTACAATTGTTTTTTTCCCATCTCAAAAATGCCCAACGCGCTTAAAGAAATTTTCACTTACAAAAATGTGTTTTGCCGGACCAACCACCGTTTGCGCCAAAGAAAATTCAATCTTATTTCAATGAAATAGACTCAATTTTAAATGCATAAAGTAATGCTAGGGTCAACACGTTTTTCTTAATAAAAACAGCTTAGATTGAAAAAACCAGCCAAGTGCGAATCGGACTTGCGCACGAAGGGCAAAGAAGGCATGTCTGTTGTATGGGAGCCCTCTTAAATATTTATTTTATTCTGTTTTTTTAGTCATTGTTGTTATAGCGGCAACAGAAATAATAAATCATCTGTGAAAATTTCAACTGTCTGTCACGGTTCATGAGATACAGCCTAGTGACCGACGGACAGACAGACAGACGGACGGACAGCGGAATCTTAGTAATAGGGTCCCATTTTACCCTTTGGGTACGGAACGCCAAAAAAATAAGTTTTGGTCATTGTATTAATCTTTTAACTCAATACTCTAATTGGTTTGATGAGGTCTTGCGTTAATTATGTTAAATGTTGTATAGATAGAGGTATGAGGAACAGGGTGTAAAGTTCACTCATACTCTATTGGTAAAGGAGGATCCTCCGACCAGACGGGTGTTGTGTCTGGTGGGAAACTGCCCGACGATTGATGTCGGTATATATGTAGATTGCGCGGTAAACTCTGCTTGCGCGATGTAGCTGCGGTGTGACGTCAACCCTTGAGTAGTTCGCATATGGCATTGTAGATGGCGCCACTTTACTTTTTGTGTTTTCCACATTTGTTGATTTTAAGTTTCGTATGTGCGGCATTGTAGATGACCGCCACATATAGAAGATGCATAACTCACGTGGTGATGGTGCGAGAGCGCGTGTCTCGCGTGATGGGGCGCCATCAGCTCCAGTGGGGCTCCGCGCGCCTGCAAACAAACACTTACATTAAAATCTGCTGTTCCACAAACAATGCGGCACTTAAGCGGAACCTAGTCGCTCGAACTCACTGGTGGGCCTGGCTAAAAAGCACGCTGTCTCACCAGGCATCGTGTCCAACAGAGGTAGTATCAGTGATGAGCAGTTAGACGCTAGTCTACACGTACAACATTATTGAGGGAGATGCAGGATCATTTATAGTACAACAGGCGCGTTACAGGTGGCCGTTTTGGGAGACTGTCTTATGCAATTTTGACGTTCAAAATGTGCTGACTCTCAGCCTAGTTTGAATAAATGACTATTGATTTTGAAACAAGCAGATACTAACCTCTGTGGCGAGCAATAACGGTGCGTGATGTAGATCCGTGGCAGGCTGCAGAGGAGACAGGGTTCCTTCTCCACCACCCACCATCTCCAAGCGGCCGCCTTCTGCGCGCTGTGGGGGTAAGGAACATTTTTAGTTTTAGTTTGAGCGACCTGAGGCCCGGAGGGCCTTTTAACCATCTCGACTTTACGTATCGAGCGCGTTCGGAGCTCCGATTGGTCCTGGATTGTAGAAGGGCCAATCGGAGCGCCGAACGCGGCCGATGCGTTAGATAGAGATGGTTAAAAGAAACTCACACTAAAGATGCATCCACACGGAAGTAACTTTTTGTGACACAACATTTTGCAACACGATAACATTTAGTAACTTTCTATAAATTTTGCGGCTTTTTAACCGGCTTCAAAAAGAAGGAGGTTATCAATTCGAATGTTTATATATATATATTTTGTTTATGTATGTTCGGGCATAACTCCGTCATATATAGACGGATTTGCAAAATTCTTGGTCCCATAAAAAAAATTATACACTTCTGATTATGCGTTTCGGAGACAGACAACGGAACTCCTCAAAAAATGACAGCAAACAAACCGCGATTGCTGCTATTGTATAAATATACATGGTTTTGACCCCAAGGATGATGAAATTTCGAATTGTGCGGGGTAGGCACTGTAACTAAAAAGTGAAAAATAATAACTTAAAAAAAAACCGACTTCCAAAAAACACTACAATGTGAAAAATAACTTTAATTTCGGAAGGCGGGGACAAAAAATTAAATAAATACATTTCTAAAGGCACCGAATTCCGAAATTAAATTTATTTTTCACTTTATAGTGTTTTTTTTTCGGAAGTCGGTTGTTTTTTTTTTAAGTTTTTTGTACTATACATTTTTGTCATTCGTTGTTTTCCAGTAACACTTGTAAACGTTGCTCCAAAAAAGTAACTTTGGTGTGGATGCACCTTTAGGCTACTGAATAAAACATCCGCAATCATCGGTCTAGTTGTCGCAAGCGGTACTGCTTAGCATGAGGTCCTGGATTCGATTCCCATACACTCCCGAAGTTTGTATAGAAAAAATTGTCGACTAGATTCACCTTATGTCAAATATTCAGTTCATTACTAACCTGTGAGTTAGCGATATAGTGTGTGTGCGGGTGCGGCGGCGAGGCGAAGGGCCCGCGCGGCGGCGGCGGCGGGGCGAAGCTCCCGTGGTACTGCAGGCCCGCGTACACGCCGCCCATCTGAGGCAAGGATACGTCAGCACATGGCATAGGCGAGGGGGAAATACTGAACGGGGTCGGCACGCAATGACTTGGGATACCTTAACTGGCGTGTAAAAACTTAACCAGGGTTTTTTTTTTAAATTTACGTATGAAACTTCAGTTTGTAAATGCTACTAATATTATAAATGTGAAAGTTTGTATTTTGAATGTTTGTTCAATCACGCAAAACCGACCGAAAATCGGTGTCTTTGGTTTTCTTTTACGTGTTTTGGCACAGACTTCCGAATTTTTTATGTTGTTTTTGAAGTGAAAACTTCTTTAGGAGCGTTGAGCACTTTTTGGGTGAACAAAAATCATGGAACTCGCGTCATCGACACCGAACGCTTTTTGATTTAAGAGTGGTTGGGTGAACGAGCACACGGATAAATCGCGCGTTGATGTCTTTTGGAAAAGTCCCTTCTTTCATTAGGAAATTATCATTCTTTTATCCCTTTCTTTCCCTTTGTATCTTTGTCGTAAAAATCTGTGCTGTTACCTTTAATGGCTGAAGTCGATCGCTCGTTTATCATTTTTTACCGAGAACAATCAGGATCCAAGGATTTCACATTAAAAAAAAAAACACACGTAATTGTTCAAGTTTTCACTTCTGTCGGCACTCCAGGAGTACCTACCACTGTTTTTTTTATAAACATTTTATTTTTCAGTTTTTAGTTGTGGTACCTACCCCACACAAATTCTTATACCTTCATTTGCTAAGTAAGTAACAGTAACATGAAGTTATTATAACACCAACATCCACTAGGCGGAAAAATAAGTATTATTGAAGCTAACTCAAGAACTACTAATCAGAACTAGACCAAATTTTTATGGGACCACTCGATAAGTATACTCTTTCAAATAAAAATGAAAATTTTTCAAATAGTTTTACAAATGACAGACTTCTGATGCAACAAACATAACAAAAAAAAAAAATGGCAATCGAATTCAGAAAATCCTTAATTTCGTGAAGTGTCTTAAAAAATGCTGTAATCACTTTTTATTTTATCACAAACCTTGTTAGCAAGCACAGTTAAAAAACCTCTGAACATGATATCTGCAGTGATGAACAGACACAAGTAGTCAAACAGAATCGAATAATTATTGAGTACTACGGGGAAGTAATAAATAAATACCCAACCCAAAATATTTAGGCAAATATGCATCTCATTGTTTTGTAAGATAGGTATCGCCGGCTATCGCTGCGGACCAGAGCTGTGTATCACAACGTGTCGTAGCATTATGCTGAGCGATTGCTATTTTACGTGGCTGTGACGCATACTCACCCTACCCCAAATCAACCATTAAGACCTCCTTACCCAGTTTATCAAAATTTTACAGCAGGCATAATAAACGTAATTTTGATATGAGTACAAATTTAATCATCATCTGCCTAGCCTACTCCCAACTATATTGAGGTCGGCTTCCAGTCTAACCGGATGCAGCTGAATACCAGTATTTTACATGGAGCGACTGCCTATCTGACCTCCATAACCCAGTTACTGGGTAAGACTGGTTGTCAGACTTTCGGGCTTCTGACGACCCGTAACGACTGTCAAAGATCCACGAATGACAGCCGGGACCAACGGCTTAATGTGCTTTCCGAGGCACGGAGGAGTCTTGGTGTGGAGTAGGTACCTTAACTTAAAAGTGAAGTAATTTTAATATTAAAAAAAAAATGCTTCAAAAGAATTTCGGTATGTTTGGATTTGCATTTTAGTTTTTTGTCACGTACTTCCAAAGTTAAAGTTATTTTCACTTCATAGTATTTTGTTTGTGTAAAAACTATTTTTAATAACCGACTTCATAGAAAAGAGGAGGTTCTAAATTTAAGTCATATTTTTTTTTTCGGTGTTTTTGACTTGCATTGCTACTACTGAACCAAAATTTACTATTACTGGTTTTCCCTTACGTAAAGTAACTTAAATAGATGACTAGAGTTTTAGTTGTTACAATGGGTCTTAGTAATAATTATTAAAATAATGTATAAATCATCCACGATTAGCTCAATCATGGAAGATTCATACATTATTTACATGTTCATTTTTGTAGGGTCACCGCCAGTCATCGGATAGTTATATTGTGGGGACGTTAATACGTCATCAATTTAAACCCAATACAAATACGTACATAGGAATATTAAAAAACCATTCAACTAAATCATAACATCGTTATTAAAAAACCAAACAAGTGCGAGTCGCACACGAAGATTTACATATAATCGTATGATATCAAAAATATATATATACAACGTGTCGTTTTGCATCCTCGTCAAATTCAAGGAGGTAACTATGCTAATGATTCTCGACACGAATCAATAATAAAATAAGTAGATTTTTTTATTTTACGGCTATGAAAATACAGTCGAGAACGCAATGGTAATTGAACCATTGCGTTATCGACTGTATTTCCATAGCCGTAAAATAAAAAATCGCAACAAGTAATTCGAGGACTGGTTTGTGCGACGAAGACTGTTTGAACCCAGGTTACCCAGTTACAGTGCGGTATCACACGGGCCGCGTTTTAAAATTAAAAAAAATAAAATAATACCTACTTATTTTATTATTGATTCGTGTCGAGAATCATTAGCATAGTTACCTCCTTGAATTTGACGAGGATGCAAAACGACACGTTGTATAAAAAACCAGTAAAGGAGTTTTTCAGAGGATCAGTAAAATTCAGAAAACCAGTAATGTGCATTTAAGGATTCATCTAAACTATAAGAATCATAAAAGATTTTTTTTTTTGTGATTTGATTGTTAGGCTTCCACACTATAACCGCTGAACGGATTTAGATGAAATTAACCCGGATTAAAACATGAATACTTTTCATCCTGATATTCCCACGGGATCGTAGCAGGTAAAACCACGGGGTAGTATTTTCTATAAATGTCATTGCGTGCCTCTCACGATCTGTAATCCACCTTAAATTGATAGAAGATTGAATGTAACACGAATTAATATAAATAAATGATCAAAATGCTATGCGATTCTTGTCTCGATCAATACGAACGATATGGCAACATCTCATCATCCGCCTAGCCTTTTCCCAACTATGTTGTGGTCACCTTCCAGTCTAACCGGATGCGGCTAAATACCAGTATTTTACATGGAGCGACTGCCTATCTGACCTACACAACCCAGTTACTGGGTAACGCGATACCACTTGATAAGACTGGTTGTCAGACTTTCGGGCTTTTCACGACCCGTAACGACTGTCAAAGATCCACGATTGACAGCCGGGATCCACTTTCCGAGGCACGGAGGGGTCTTGGTATGTAAAGATGGTCACCCATCCACGGACCAACCGCGGCAAGCGTAGTTTAACCTGATAGATCGACCCGTGCGGCTGTTATTACTTAGCCAGAAGCCCCTATGATATTTTCTCATGCCCTGGTGAAAATATAAGCCAGTCAGCAAGCTAGTAGCGAGGCTGACTAGGCTGCGCATGCGCACCTCATACATTTCAGTATCGCCATGCCTAGAGGTTTTTTTTTTATTGCAATAAGGTTTACCCCCTTGTTACGAAACAAGGTTTTATTTAAATCAGGTTTAAACCACAAAGTCAGTTTTTTAATTAAGAACCCAATGAATAAGAAATGCAGTTCTTTTTACAAAACTGCGAACTAAATCAGGTGCTAAGTTTACATTTTTTTATACTAAGAACTTTAACAAAATCAAAATAAAGTTGAAAATGCAAAAACTGGATCAGAGCTTTAAGCTAGAAGTAAAGTTAGATCGCGGTTTGTAATAAGACGGGCTTATGCCCGGCAGTGGACTGTTCTAGGCTGATTGTTAGCTCATTTTTAGCCATTTTATACTGGAGAGACAAAATGAAGGTCAAATATCGATTTATTATTTATTTATTTATATTCGTGTTACATTCAATCAAAAGATATTTCGAAACGCTTACATCAGGAGCTGAGCCGGAATTAAAGATTCACAATTTTATAAAATGTTCGTTTTTTGTTTGACTTATTTTCCTTGTACAGTCAGCAACAAAAAAAGTTGAATTATCCAAAGTTAAGTATAGAAGTTACTTTATAAATGAGAACTTATTAATAGTTAAAAAAGTGTACAAACACTTTGAATACGAATTACATGAATTCAAGATTATTATTTAAAGTATCTAGTGTATTTTTAGAACGCGCCGAAATGCGTGTTGAATTCTCAATCCGCAGTTCAATGTCGAGTGTTGAAAACCAGTGTGAAATAAAATCCCGATGCTATATTTTAACGTCTGTGTGAACGACGAATTAGGTTCTTTTAATTTTTAATTTAGAAACAAAACATATACAATATTTTTGTTCTTGCATTTATACTCGCCAAACTTTGAAGTTTGATGTGGCGATTGCAGTTTGATGGCCATTTGTTGTATATTTCAAATAGCTTAGGGATTTTTAATGATTTACAATATTATTCATAGTCTTTTGTTGCTAACTGCACGTAGTACGTTCATTTTCGGTCCGTTTTTTCCAGACGTAAATTCCGGATGTAAGCGTCCATTTTAAAATGATAGAGGAGCCCAAAGTACCAGGGTTTAAGAAACAGCGGCCGGTATCAGTTTAAGCCTAAAGATTCTCTACTCGTCCTGTACGAATACATACATAATATCACACACGTGTCGAATCTATGAGGATATATTAAATTGTGCCAGAGAACTATTCACATTTTATATTGAAAAAAAAAAAAAATATGTTGATAAAAACAAATTAAAAAAAAAAAACGTAAGTGATAATATTTAAGGGTACAGCTACGCTACAGTGGACTATAACGGAACTATAATGATGTCATACATAAATAGTTGGCAATAAAAAAAAAACATAAAGATAAGATAAATATATAAGAACGAGAGAAAAACTTATTGCTGCTAGTGTACCGCGACACACAATACCTCTAACGCCATATACAAGTGTTAATCAATTGTTCACATTAAAAAGAGCATATCTTAGGAAACAGCCAAGTTCTAATAATCAAAGCGACCAGCCAAATATTTTTTTTATTTATTCTCTACATAATACCAAAGCTTGAGTTGCTAGCGGCAAAAATCTTAAATAAACAGTGTGGCAAAACCGTCGACAGTTCCACCCCGTGTGGGCCACGGCTCGAGCAGTAGCGGCCGCGAGCCGCGTCGCCATTAGTGGGCGACGTGCGGCCGGCGCGCGCCACACGGGGTGAAAACCGTAGACAGAATTAAACTCCAAATTATACACGAAGAACACGGAACACATACACAAGGTATCCAAAAGTGAGGAAAATTGTTGCATGCGGTACACGAATAATAAAATTTAAGTGACGGGGTTAGTAGACGAAAAAAAAAATATTTGGGAGGGTCGTTCGGACCGGGGGGTATGGTGAGCCCCCCGCTTCGGTGGAGGTGGGGGGCTCGTTCACTAGACATGTGTTATGCAGCGACTAGACCTTGCAGTACGTATGTACAACAGTATGAGCTGAGTGCATGCGCGCGCCGAGTGAAGACATGCGCGCTAAGGGTATGTAGCTCACACGAACGTGTTCACTTACGACAAATGCAGAGTGTGTATTGAATATTAAGACAGATTCAGGTTTATTGAGCAAACGCTTTTGAACCTAATTAACAAAAAACTATGTGGAAGAAAAAGTATTTTTTTATCGCTCGCAGTCTTGTTTACTACGCGCCAATACACGTATTCTGAAGCTACACGCTACCAAAATCTGGTAAACTGTCAAAATTTCCAGAATCTGTCTTAAAAACAAAAATACACACAGTAATTAGTGTGTACCGCAACCATAACATACCCACATTAAAACACATAGTAAATTGATCATTCTTAAATTAATTAGTGATAATATTGGAACTTCGTATTCATGGAAAACAAGAAACTGCTCAATATTGTTGCAGCAACATGTCTTATGACTAGAGATCGGATAATCGAATGCATATTTACCTAAAGTTAATTTTTAGTTATGCAAGTATGGAAAATGCTGCTTAAAAAATATTTTTTGATAAAAAAATCCCGGGATGCCAGGAACACCGAGAATACATAACTAGTCAGGTGTATAGTACGGAAACGACTTCTCAATTATTAGGATTGCATAGCTATTCAGACACATATTTATTTAAAATTAATTGCGATGCAAATATGTGTAAGTAGGGTGTATAAAGTCTGTAAGAATGTGGGTAGTGTGTGTTAGACAAAACATTTTTTTACATTAAATTAAGATATTTTTATTACAAACTAGCTTTTGCCAGCGGCTTCGCCCGCGTGCAGGTCGGTGTATTTATACATATAAACCTTCCTCTTGAATCACTCTATCTATTAAAAAAATCCGCATCAAAATCCGTTGCGTAGTTTTAAAGATTTAAGCATACATAGGGATATAAGGACAGCGAAAGCGACTTTGTTTTATACTATGTAGTGAAGCGCGTTCCAACATCGCAACTTTAGGTGAATATGCATCCGAATTTCCGATCTCTGCTTATGACACAGCATGCTGCTAGTTTCGAGCAACACCATGTTGCTGCAACATCACACAACTTTTACTCACCATAAATACCAGGTATATGAGACAAGATAAAATCTACACACACAAATCAGCGTATATCTCTATCTTTTTCTATCGCTCGACTAGAGCGAGTAGTCCAGCGAATTAGTGCGGATGCTAGCAAAGGACGCCTCTGTGTCAGAAAGAGATAGAAGTACAGAAAAATGTAGATTTGTATATGTGAATTTAAACTTTCTCCGTTTGTGTTAAAGCCTGTTTTCGCTACACCCGTGTTAGGAATAGCGTGTCGTCATTCTTCGGCGCTGTTATTGTGTGTTCAAGACGAATAAGTGACAAAACGTCAGGAGTGTGGGCATGAATAAAACATCGAGATTTTTTAATTTAGTTAGAGCGTTTTTGCTGACGAGGCGCGGTGGGGACGTTTCTATAAACGGTTGTTTCATTGACTTTTTAAAAGTCCGTGAAGAAGTTATTTAGATATGTTTGCCAATAAATCTTGGTTAAATTTGTTGATAAAACTTTCGGCTATTTATAGAATATTTATGTAACAAACTGCACATTAAATAGAACTCGAGTACTGGGCTCGAATCGCGGACTCGATCCACCAAAACAGCGACTCGGCACATCACTAGTGCCTAAAGCCATTTGTCAAGGTGTGTTACCGAGAAAAAAATCTAAAAATGGCTATGCCGTTCAAGACGTGATACTGCAGCTAGAGCCGAAAAAAGACATCTATTAGGTTGAACAGTTATAAGTTTGATCAACAAATTGACGAAAGAAAACGAGTATGCCCAAATTTATGACCATTTCCAGGCATGACTAAGTGTCAACGGGTTAAAGAACCGTCCCCACCGCTAGACCACGTCAACATACCTACATCTTCAAGCACTGTGCACATCTATGTATGAAGAGTGATGCACACTGTCTAACAGGCTCCGCCACCTTGCTAACATGTAAAGGAGAATATACGATAGCAGTCTTAACCAACGATTTCTGGAAGCTACGTAAGTCGACATTGACACGGACGTAATTGAATAGCGGCGTGATTTTTACGCGCACTGGATTTACAACGCACAGCTCAGAGCAGACAGTTGAAATTTCAACAGTGTGTTTTTTTTTCGATGCACTCTGTTGGATTTTCAAAATTACAGATATTTGTTCAGACAGAGGCGGCGGCAGACAGTTTCACAGTAATATCTGACATTAGAAAGTACAATTACTGTCAAAACGTCCGCCATCTTGTCTGTTTGAAGTAAGCATTATTCTGATGTCACATGTTAGTTACGTTAATATAAATATATCGATAGTAGATTTACGCGTAGGAGGCTTCGAGAAACCGGTGGTTGTACTACTATTGAATATTTTACTTTAGCAGCGACCTCACGAAACGGGACTTCAAACACATGATTTTTTTTTACTAAGTTTAGTTACTAAGCAACCTTAGCTGAAGTTTTTTTCTTACATGTATAAAAAAATGTATAACCTGTATTAACAATTTTTTTTTATATTTTTTTTGGATTTGTACAGGCTAAGCAGAGGTAGAACATCAATTATTTAAATAAAAGTATTTTTGTAAAATTAAAGTGTTACGATGGCAAATCATATTTTAATCTGACACCGACCTGAAAATAGCAAAAAACTATTTTTTTTTAAATCGCGGCCTACCTCACATTGCGCTTCATTCAGTTTAATTGGAATTTTTTACGGTTTACCCAACCTTTGGTCATAAATCATGAGTCATCAATCGCACGCATCGGTCGCAGGTCCAAAGCGGCTCTAACAAGTGCCGTGGCCGTGTCACGCCATTCACATAACATCAAACTATGAGAGCTGCACGCCCACAAACATACACTTGGATTTTACACATTTTTTTTTATTTATTGAAATTATAGGTATTTTTTTTAGAAGTCGTGTGCATTTGGCGACAAAAAGGTATTTTAAAATTTAGTGATTTTCATTATAAGTGGAAATTTTACTATAATATAGAAATCGTCGTGTATCTTGGTACCAAGAAACTAAATTATAGTAAAATGTTGTCCTAAAAACTGTAATAAAATTGAAATAACACTGTCAATTTCGTTTCTAGCTACTTTATGTATAAAATGCCGCCATATGAACACAGAACTTAGGCTAGCTACAGATAGACACACGATAAAACGCGTTTTTCCTTCGTAAGACATTCTATGGTAAGAAAAACACGTCAATCAGAACGTAGCTTTTATTAAAACTTAGGACTTACACAATAACCACTATAAGATCACATATTTTAAAAGCAATCGGTTGTTTTTAACATAATTTGCGAGTTTTAAAGAGATTTTATCAACACCATCAGCAAAGATTATGCAACACGCCATGCAACAATTCACGAACACTTTTAACGATGCATTACATGTTGCGTTGCACGGTGTCAGTACCCGCATAAAAACTTTTTAAAGATTTTGTAACATACAATATGCATCAATTTGGGACCACCTGTAACGTTGCATTACATGTTGCGTTGCAAAATAGTTTTGAAAATGATTTTTTTGCATTTTTTTTAAATAACCAAAGACAACCGATAACTCTAGTGTATATGTCTAGAACACAAGTGTCAGTAAGCCAGAGTAAGAATAAAATTGTTTTAAAAGTGTCAAAGCGTCAAGTGTGTGTCGTGTGAGCGCGACATATAGACTTACTATCAATTCAGGAGTGTTTAAGGTAGAAGCTCTAGGCCCGCGAATTTAGTCTTTGGTCAAAATATACGGGCATGACGTGGTAGTATATTAACTTTTAATATAGAAATTCTCAATAAAAGTAATATTTGATGCATTACGGATTTCATGAAACAATGTTTGAAATTTCTCGGGGTATGTAGGTAGTCCGACTAGAGCTTTCAGCTTAAAACGAAATATATATCTAATAATATTTTGAAATGACAGTTTTATCAATGGTAAGCCTTTAAATAACCGATAGTTAGTTCTGCCCCCGCGCTATTTCGCTCAAACGATGCTCTGACTACCCTCAAAATGATATATTTTTCATATTTATTAATTATCTGCCTAGCCTTTTCCCAACTATGTTGGGGTCGGCTTCCAGTCTAACCGAATGCAGCTGAACACCAATATTTTACATGGAGCAACTACCTATCTGACCTCCACAACCCAGTTACTGGGTAACATTTTACCCCTTGGTAAGACTGGTTGTCAGACTTTCAGGCTCCTTTTTTTGCATATTTATTATACAGGGTTAATTTTTTTGGAGATTTTTTGTCTCAATCTCTGACCAAATGTTACTTTAAGCAATCTGAGTTTTTAAAGAAACAATTTCATCTAGGTTTTTGTCAAAGCATCGTCCGGTACATAGAAAGGTTCTTACAGAGACAATTCGAAGGCTATAGTTAGGTCTAAGCGACACGATACAAGCCACTAACGCTGCCTAGCACCTTAGAACACTGGACCATCTGGGCATGCATATGTGCGTACACATGTACAGTTGTCGTGGAGTCCGACTGGAAACACCCTGTATACGCCACCCATAAATATACACCCTGTATATACCAAAACCGAAAATACTATAATAGTATTTATAAAGTGCAAAAAGGAGTTTTTGGCGGGATCGCGTTGGAACATGTCGCACGAATTTTCATTTTCATGGAATTTAGTGAAATAGCGAATTAAATTGTATAATTTTGATAGTGAATTATTCAATTTAGTTACGTGTGAGTGCACAAGTGTAGTGAAGGTGAAAATAAGTGACTAACGTGGACTTTTCATGTTCCCCCCAAAAACTCCTATTAGGTTGTTGTAAAGTTACTACCGCTTTACAATAACTTTGATTTGACTTGACTGACTAACGACGACTGTGACTGTTTTGTAACTTCGTGCCCGATATCTAATATCGGGCCATTTACTTGATCTAAAAGAAAAATTACTTGACACTGGCTAAATGCACAAACCGTGTGAAGCCAAAATGAAAAAAAAAAAAAAAAAAAAAAAAAAGTGCAAAAATACTTGTTATTTTTTTGTGAGTGACATCTTGCAGTTCAACCTAGGAGATTGTCGGCTGTTTGTCTGTTGCTGCCTCAATAAATTAAAACCTAAACCAGGGCACCATTGTTTTAAAAGGGTAGTTAGAAAGAGTGGCGAAAACAGAGTAACTCCTACTACGACGGACATACGTAACACCGAGAGAGTAGTAACATACTATTGTCAAACCAAGCGCGGTGGAGTCGAATGCTTACATTTATAGTTTTTATGTGCTGTGGCGCTGTGTAGATAATACTAGAATATTTGTTGGATATTGGCAGCTGTCTAATTTGTAACTCATTTCTCTAGCCTTTTCTCCACTATGTTAGGGTCGACTTCAGTGTATCCAGATGCAACTGAATACCAGTTTTTGACATGGAGCGACTGCCTATTTAACCTCCACAACCTATTGGGTATTCCGATGCCTTTTGGTTGTCAGATCTTCGGGCTTCTGACAACCCGTAACGACTGTCAAAGATCCACCAATGACAGGGGAACTTGCTTTACAAGGCTCGGTGGGCTCGTAGCTTAGCCTGATCGATCTGTGTGGCTCTTATTGTATATTTTAGTTCATTAGCCACGTTGACGACGAAAAATCACGACTTGTACATCATTAGTATTGACACCATGATTATTGAGTTAGACATTTTTGCATGTTGTCGAGCTATTGTGTTTACCATGCATTTGTTTCATGGTTACAAACATATTTACTTCTTTGCTATTGAAGCCATACGCATTACAGTATCATTGGAGTGCCAGTGTCATCGAGTGTTTTCTTTCCGACCTCATCAAAATTGTTCCTTATAGCATAATTATCCCATTATGTTCCCGTCGCCGGGAGGGAGTGTGGGCCATAATCTGTCACGTGGGCTTAGTGCACGTTGGTGGATGTCACATGTCTTTGAATTTTTGGTTTAAAGACATGCCGGTTTTCTTACTTCTTACGGGTGCCCTTCGTGATTAAATCAATTATACAAAGTGCCATGCTACGTTCTCAGTCACGACCAACTCGTAAATCGGAGTCGATAACAATGGAGCACAAAAATTGCTCCTTATTAATGAATATTTTTTAGTTTTCCATATCAAAATTGAGATAACTCTTTAGCAGTCATCTATCAAAAACATTCAAAATTGGCACTTCATGAACACAGCAACCCAACTAATGACTGAATTCTTAAGTACTATACATTCAGTGCAAATCTAATCAGCCTCACAGCAGCCAATAGAAAGTATTTATATAATGAACACTATCGTAAAAGTTAACAAGACGAGCGCATCGTCAAGCTGACGGACCAACAACCTGAAGCTTAGAAGTAACCAAACCATTGACACGTAAGACTAACACACACACACAGTTTCGTAAATGTTGAAGAGATAGGTGAAGATATAATATCGTTTAGAACTGTAGAACAGGATGAGCTCAAAATAAAAGCTTTTATTAAAACCAATTTACAGGCACTTTTGAATTGTTAAGGGGTCGGTTAGTTAGTCATCTACATGTCTATGTAGAAGAACGGGAAGAAACTCCAAGGACACTGTTTTAAATCAAGATATTACAAAATTTTGGATACACTATTCTTGTTATTATATGTGAGAACAATCTAAAGAAAGCAAAGAATTCAATATATAAGATTTAAGAAAAGTTTAGATAAAAGACTAGTAATTTAGAAGAATGTGAGAGAATAGACAAAAGTTGGATTTGAAAAGATATGGCGTTAGCTGAAAAGATACATACGGAAAGTCAGATCAAAATGGTGTCCAACAATGCTATTTACTGATGTTCGAAAAGCTCAGGAGCTAAAGCTTTATCACAGTGCAGCAGTAATTCATTAAATAGATAGCACCATTTTCAGAAAGATTGGTTAAATAATAAACATTCAGGGATTTTTTAATCGAATGAATTTCGTGTCATTGTGCTACTCATGCTTTAACAAATTTATGACATAGAAGAAACACTGGAACCAATTCAAATGTGTGTATATGTTAGTCCACGTGACGTCACTAAAGATACAGTGGTAAAGCGGGGCTGGCAGCCACGGCGCCATCACAGGGACCAGCACGCAGCGGAACGGAGACAACTCGTGCCCACGATACGACTATACCAACGATACATCACAAACGCAAAGGCAAACAATGAAAAAACTAATAAAATAATTATTAAAAAAAAACTAGTCGGGCAAACTTGAAGCAAACACATAAAAAATAATTGTAAAACCGTAATTAAGAAAATAGTAAAGATAGAAGAGGAAACATAGATGTTTTTAGAAAATTTTCATGTTTGGACATGGATCAAGCTTACTATCAGATCCCCATGATATGAATTTATGAGTGGCATTTCATATCAATTGTAACTAATAAAAATATAATACTTTAGGAGACACAAAAATAGCTTTTAATCGGGTGAAAGCACGTAAAATTCAACAAAACATTTCACAAAAGCCTCAGAGATGTGATACAACGTTGGTATACCTGGACGATATGCTAATGTACTGTGTTAGGAACATGCACGCGTCCAATATTATGTTATGACGATAAGAAACGTTGAAACCGACTCCGATACGATTTGAATTATTTACAACACAACGAGAGGGTATTTTATAGAAAATATTGACTGGAAATGCGGGTAGAGTTAAGTTATTTTTTTAACCCCTTCAACTAAACTAAATATAGGTTTAGTTAGAAGCGTTATCATTATTTATGTGCAAAGTATTGACGTTTCGGTCGCATGCTTTATTCATTGCCTATTGTTTATATTATGTAGTTTAATTAAAGCAAGGTTATTAACAGTTAGCTGTGTAACATACAATGGCATTCATTTAGGATTCCTATGATTAATAAATTATGCATATGAGTTCACATTGCCGAATGATTTTTAAAACACTTAGATGATATTTAGACAACATTTTCAAGCAAGTGTAGCAGCTGTGTTAACATTAGTCTAAAATTGCGCAAAGTAGCGCACATTTTTGTCGCATAGCCAGTTGAAGGGGTTAAACAGACACCAGACGACAATTCAATAGCAGACAAAAGACATTAAAAAGCTGATCAATCGAACAAAAAAGCGTTCAATCGTATCGGAGCCACCAAAACCCTGTACCAAAACTTTTGCGCAGTATTGCGCAGTACTTGCGCAGTATATACCTGGTAGCGCAGGTGTGGCAGCGGGGGCAGCACTGCGGCGCCCCACAGCTCGGGCGCTGGGACTCCGCCCACCGGCACCTACGTGCGACCCGGACCCTCAGCATGGGAGGGACGAGGGAACCGAACGTACGTAGAGCAGTGGCGTCATCACGTGAGAGTTACAGAGCAGGAGCTTACTTTATCAAAATTGAAGACACTCAACAAAAAGAGGTAAGAATAAGAGATGATAAATGTTTCTTTTTAAATTGTTTGTACAAACACTTTTACACGTCAATCATATTTTAAAAACTAGATGAGGTGGACGTTGCCTATTTGACTACTCTGAGAAGAAATGCCGAAACAAACTCAGCAGGATTAGCACGAGAGCCGTAGACAAGCGTTTTGTCGCCGGAAGAGTAGACGTTTCCGGCTAAGCCTGCAGGTCACAATCTCTTTTAGGGATCACAGTCCCCTGCTCCCGTCATTTATGAAAACCGTCATCGTTGACCGAAAACACCCGAAGATGTTTTTTCAACTGTTTTATTTATAAAATCATTATAATTTTATATTAATTTATTTCAAGTGTCGGTTAGGAAATGTAACGATTGTGACAGTTACTAGACAAAACCTAATTTGACGGCGTAATATTTTGTAATCGTTAAAAATCGCACAGGTCCACTCAATCTGTGTGGTTCTTTCTTCTAAAGACCATTTCATACAATAATCTACATTGCATTCATATGATCTGACCAAGATTATTTCTGGGCTTTTTTTTTTTCAAAATGATTGCCGTGTTGGTACAAATGTACTTACAGAAATATAATCATTTATATTTTTACACAGTAAAACTAAGTTCACAATAGGAAACACCTCTTATTTTTTACCTCCATAAATATCGAAGCAAGAATTGTAACAATCAAATGACGACGCCATCTTGTATAATTCCATTTTTGACGTTTCGCTCGGTTCGATCGCCGTTTCGAAACTTAATGCTAACTTAATTGTAACATACATATTTGATTATACAATTAAAACCTAATCGATCACAAGTGTGCCTAACCACCTAACTTCATTATATGCTATGCCCAGATTGACAATAAACATAGAATCTTATCAAGAAAAAGACGAGAATTTTACGTTTCAATGACGTCATATTGTAAAACTCCCGGCTCTCGTTAAGGTAACGCTTGTGATACAGTACCCGAGTACATCGAGTTTTAGAAGGAGGCTTTGTAGAGCGTTGTCTCTTTCACTCATATCTGCGTCTTTTTCTAAAGTTCGATGTGATATATTCGGAGTACTGGAATTTTTCGTTTTGAAATTTTGATATTGTATTGTTTTGTAAATAGGTCATATTTTCAAGTGTATTAACAGTATTTGTGTGTTTCATACGTTTTTATTGGGGCAAACATTTGTTGTTGCACACAAATGCTTGACCCAATATGTCGCTTAGTGTTTTAACATGTTCAAATGTTGGTTATGTTTGTCTTGAGTGTAGAAATAAAAAAAAAATGTCGTGTAACGCTAGCTCTTATATATTTTTTCGTACCTATTCATATGCTCGGTTCGATTGTATATTTCCTTATAATAATCTTATTGATAACTGAAAGAAATTGCATTATTAAATTGTTTTGATCGGGACACGCCACGAAGCCATTGCAGACTTGAAAATACTATTTTATTTAAGCAAAAGAGTTTTTGAGATAGTGTAAAAAATACACCCTGTATAGCTAACATAAATCTCACTTTGTGTCTTGATTTTATAAAATTCTTGTTTATAAAGATGGTAACATTTCTATACAAAATCAACATCAGACTTTTCTTCTAGTATTGAGAACTTAAATTCTGATGGACTGACAAATAGAAAATAAATTATGTAAAGTAAAATTTACTCAAAAAATAGCACATCAGTCTAATTTGTCTCGAATCTGTCAAAAATACCTCGAGTTTCCATACATTTTTGACAACTTTAAATTATGTAATTTTGACGTTCAAAAGTGCTGACTCTCAGAGTAATTTGAATAAATTACTTTTGATTTGGATTTTCTACAACCACTTGCAACTCGTGAGCGTGTCCCTTTATCCACCACAGTATACCCCGCATACCTGCGTGCGCTGCGCGTGGTCGCGGTGCGCGTGCGCATGCCAGCCCACGCTGCCCAGCGCGCCCAGCCGAGTGCCGCGGACTGACTGAATCTGTAATTAGTCAGGTTTTTGATGAGTTATGGTACGTTACAGGGACTCTAGCCTCTAATTGCCGATTCCTATAAATTACGGACAGTTGTTGGTTAAAATCACAGAATAGATAGAAGAGGTTAGAAGGGCCTTGTGGGCGGGGCAGGCGCGCCGCACTTATGAGCAAACGCTCATAAGTCAAGCGAAATTTGGTTCACCGGCCAACATATTGTGAGAACGTGCGAAGCTCCGCGATAAAAAATGAATTTTGCCGCTATTATAACGTGTCGGAAAAGACGCCAGGTGTGTAATGTACCCCGGGAAGGAATTTCTTTTTCCCGGTAAGTCCAAAAACTTTAACAAACAAGTGATATTTGTAATTATTACAATTGTATTATGTAGTTTGTAGACAAAAACGATACAATCGCAAACAGTTGCAAAATTATACATTGCTTGCAATGCGTGGGTACAATCTTGTACTAGATGAGTGATCGCGCAATGTATTGCGTTCACTGCGAACGTCGTGTACGCCGAGCCAAATCTGAAATTCTGCGAAATCCATGCGTCAAAACTATCGATAGTTTTGTACGTCAAGCGCAGAGTTTGCGTTAGTGTGACAACCAATAAGTGCGTGTGGTTTATTTGTGTGCGTAATGCCCGTACGTATTGGTATCTTGCTTGTAGTGGAGTTAAACAGTGGGAAATAAGCGGCGACACTCGTTCTAATACAAATCCGGAACTATTTCCTTTCTAACCTCTTTTATCTATTCTGTGGTTAATATTAAGACTCCTGTATCTTTATCAATTTATGAAGCAATAAATAGCTTTGCATAGTACACCCTCCCATATGGAAGTAATATCACAGGTAAAATTAGTTTAGGAAACTATTTTATATGGCCAATTTGGCAACAAAAAATGCTACCATGAGTAAGCAAATCGAAGAATGACAACACGATTTGATAATTTGGCCACTACGCCCGATGTGTATATAGAGGTATGAGGAACAGGGTGTAAAGTTCACTCATACTCTATTGGTAAAGGAGGATCCTCCGACCAGACGGGTGTTGCGTCTGGTGGGCAACTGCCCAACGATGGATATCGTTATGTTGTATGTATGTAGATCGCGCGGTAAACTCTGCTTGCGCGATGTAGTTGCGGTGTGACGTCAAGTCTTGAGTAGTTCGCATATGGCATTGTAGATGGCGCCACGTCACTTTTTGCGTTTTCCACATTTGTTGATTTGAAGTTTCGTATGTGGGTCAGTGTATTGAATTGGCCACTTGCTTTGACGGATCTACTTTCAGACGGGCCGCATATTCGATGACGGACTTGTGCTGGGTTCCTTTAAGCGAAAAAGGATCGTTTTGCTTACCAATGGTTAGTATTTTTATTTCAAAACTGGGCAAACAAATAGTTTCGTAAGCTAGTTTTGCCTGTGATAGTTACTTCCAAGTATGGGGGTCTACTATGCGAAGGTAATTAGGTCTTTGCTTCATTATTGGTAAAGATACAACAGTCTTAATGTTAACCAATAACTGTCAGTAAATTATAGGAATCGTGACATTAGTTTATTTACTTCCATTGACGGTCTTTTTCATGAAATAGTCTTGTCATATTTTTTTCAATAAGACTAACACTAAACTGAAAATTGCATTTTACGTGAGAAAATCACAAGATCAATATTAAACCCAACTGTATAATCGAAATTTTTTATGTTTTTACCCGACTGTGCCAGAAGAAGGGTTATGCTTTTCGAGTGTTAGTATGTATGTATATTTCTTGGCAGGCTCTGTAGCCGTAACAGCTTGATTGATTTCAGCTTGAGAGGTGCCGTTAGATTCGCCTTAATTGTGAGTGTGACACTGGGTATATCAAAACTAAAAAAATAAAATAAAATGGCCGATTTTTGGTGCAATATTGTGTCTTCAAAAAAAGTATTTTTGGAGGCGTCTTCTTAAATTTAACAATAAAGACCTTTATTGCCTCCGACTGCATTAGATTGCTTACAGTATTCAGTCTAATAGTCATCTTTTTAAAACAAGTTTCTTGTTTCCATGTTTTTTAATTAAAGCTCACTTTTTAGGCAGTCGGGTCTTTTGATTTTGTAAATTATTTTTTATTACTGAATACGCACACATGCTTTTCCAATTAACTTTAGACATTGGCAGAATAGTCGACATGGACTTTGGTAGCCATAATAAAAAAATAGAATAGAATATAACGAAATTTGAATTTCGCGGGATACTTTGGTAAAAACCAAAAGCAAATAAATACATGTTAGACTAGATCTCATCTGAGACTAAATACATCCTAGACGTCATCGTTACCTGGTTAATATCCAACAATAGTGGATGCGCATGATGCGTGTGGTGCGTGTGATGCGCGGGGTGTGCGGGGTGGGCGGGGTGCGCGGGGTGGGCAGGGTGAGCGGGGTGGGCGGGGTGCGTCGGGTGGGTGTGCTGGTCCAAATGACGCTCTGTCCACGTGCCGGCGCCGTTGTTCACGTAGCGGACCCGCCGTCTATGGACAAACATTTTTATAGTAGACAATTGGTATTTTCTAGAGCTTTTGGTGTTGAACAATCTGGCAGTTTGTAAACTTTATGCGGCCTACCCAAATGTTATTTCTTTCGTATTTTTCGTCGAACCGTTGAGCTTCTAAGTTATCAGTTGAGCTACACGATTAGCGATTGCAATCCCGCAAAACGGGATCACGCATTCCAGCGGGATCCCGCTGCTTTTATTAATCTGCTGGATCCCGCACCTTCAAAGCGCGGATCCGCGGATCCTGCATCTTTGAAAATCAAATTGACACTACACCTTTTCGTGTAAAAATCAACTTTTAGTAAACATTTCTTACATACAGCAACAGAAGTTATTTCTTTTCTATTAATTTAGTATAAGTAATTAGTAATTTACTCATTACTTATACTAAATTAATAGAAAATAAATAATTTATGTGAGAAATGTTTAATAAAAGTTAATTTTTACACAAAAATCTGTAGTTTCAATTTGATTTAAAAACATATACATGAATCAATCAATTTAATCAGTTCAATTTATAACATAATTACAAAGATGCGGGATCCCGCGTGGTCCCGCGCGGGATTGAGTAATTTCGCTTATCAATCCCGCGGGATTGAATGAGCTGCGGGATTGCAATCCCACTAATATAAAAATATACACGATTAATGACAAATGCGTGCACTGACTGGACGGGTCCACTCAATCTGTGTGTCTACAAAAGACCATTTCAGACACCAATCTACATGGTCTTCACATGATCTGACCAATATAATGTCTGGACTAGGATACTGTGACATCTGAGTTTGTTTCGGCCTACAAAAATAAAAAATCAACGACGTGTGACATCTACGAACACGCACATGGCCCGCGTGGTGGATGGCCTGAATACAGGCCTCCTCTCTGCCCGGAGGCCTGTGTCCCAGCAGTAGAAACATTATAGGCTGTCTGTGAGGTATTTTTATGGTCCTTATCAACTGTAGGTCAGGATCATCAGAAAGAGTTGGTAGTACTTACGGTGGCTGATAGTGATGTCTGGGCGTGCGACGCTCAACTGCGGGCGCAGACCCAGATACATTACTCTCCCCTGTAATTAAAAACAATATACATTAGACATGTTTTTTAATTTATTTTTAAGGGTTCCGTACCCGAAGGGTAACCTACGGGACCCTATTAATAAGCCTCCGCTGTCCGTCCGTCTGTCTGTCTGTATCGTAATATGTAGACAGTTGAACTTTACACAGAATATACACCGTGACATTTTAGTCGTCTTACAACGGCAGCCTACTTCTACTTCAGACTACTAATCATTTATAAAAAAATAATAATTAACATTTCTATAATTCAAAAAATTCCAATATCATTCACTAAGACGCATGACGTAGTTTGAAACGCTATTTTATGGAGGTGGAATTAATGATAGAATGTAATGGTAGGTAGGTAGATATCTTCTACCGTTTGATACGTAAACATTATTAACAGGGAGGGTGTTTTATAATTCTAAAGCATTATTTATTTTTCTTTGTACCTATTTTCATAATTAATGGTAACAATGTTTTAATCGCGCCTAGACGTATTTTATGACGGATACATTGAGTGGAGCACCTTTGTAAGACGACTAAAATGTCACGGTGTATTGCCGCTGTAACAACAAAAAATAAAAACAAACGGCTCGAAATCCCTCCCTATCCTAAGGGCACATCTTCCCTGCCATTGCAGCGCCCCCTTAGTCTACTCCTTGATATGTAATGGTCTCTGTAGAACCATGAAACATGAGGCTTCAAGGGCTAGTGCAAATCTTTCATTCAATCATTCAATTAATCGAGTCTGGTCCAACCACGCTAGTTAGTTATTATTATTATATTATTAACGTAGGGGACTTTTGAAGAATAGTCTACTGCGAAGTATGTACCTGCGTAGGCCTCCAAACTACGCATTTTGTGAAACCATCTTGCACCCTAGGAGGACATTATTAAACAAGGTGTCACAGAATAAACGCTCGGGGCTTGTGGCTAAGTAATATTAGCCGCACGGGTCGATCGATCAGGTTAAGCTACGCTTGCCGCGGTTGGTCTGTGGATGGGCGACCATCTTTATATACCAAGACCTCCGTGCCTCGGAAAGCACGTTAGGCCGTTGGTCCCGGCTGTCATTTGTGGATCTTTGACAGTCGTTACAAGCTCGAAAGTCTGACAATCAGTCTTACCTATGGGTATCGTGTTACCCAGTAACTGAGTTGTGGAGGTCAGATAGGCAGTCGCTCCATGTAAAATACTGGTATTCAGCTGCACCCGATTAGACTGGAAGCCGACCCCGACATAGTTCGGAAAAGGCTAGACAGATGATTATTCAATTTTTGGTTACCTGAAGACAGATGCCTGGAAATACGCCTCCGTTTCCTACTGGGGCTGTCTCCTGCTTTCGAAGACAGCTCGCCGTCTGAAGACCCTGCACCGCTGACCATGGACTCCACTGAACCCTCGAGGGGGTTAGTGTCCTGTTCAATGGAAAATGAGGATTTAGGAGACACAGGAAGAAGTAGTTCAAATATTAATCAGGATAACTACACTATAATATTATAAAGAGGAAAGATTTGTAATTTTGTAGGAAACGAATAAACTTAAAAACTACTTGACCGAATAACATAGGCTATATTTTATCTCCGTATTCCTACGGGAACGGGAGCTACGCGGGTGAAACCGCGGTGCGCTGCTAGTATTTTATAACTTAGTTTGGTTGTTGTATGGTTATGTTTAGAGCTTCTTTACACAGTATAAAACAAAGTCGATTTTCATGCTTAAACGTGTAGAGATCTTTTAAACTACGCAACCGATTTTAATACGGTTTTCATCAATAGACAGTGATACAAGAGGAAGGTTTATATGTATAATACACCGACCTCCATGCGGGCGAAGCCGCTGGCAAAAGTTAGTCTTTAAATAAAATCTATAATTGGACCGATTAAACCAAAAATGATCCAATCCACAACCTCGACAATTTCGAGTTTTTGTGACCTATGTACTCCAAATAAGGTATATATTTCGAAATGAGGTTTGTGTGGATTGGAACATTTTTGCTTAAATTGGTCCAATTATAACAAAGATTGTAGGTTGAAACTGTTTATGCATTTACGTAGTTGGTAAGCCTTTATACAGGATGGCAGAGACACACAAACTGTAATCATTAATTTAGTACACACGGCTACGCTGATGTCGCACTGTACGGAAATCCTATACAATGCGAGATCAGCTTATACTGGAAATGTATAGCTTGATGTGTAGCCGTGCGTACAAGGCACCCCCCCACATAGCATACAAATTCGTCGATAATCAAAAAATTTAAAAAATCTGCTGATTTATAGAAAACTGCGATACTTTCGCAGTCAAAAAGTACGGAACAGCTTAATTTTATTTAAATAACCAACGAAAAATTTCAACGCACATTGCTTCAGAATCATGATGGTAAACAATTTCGCGTCGATGTCCCTGCCTCTCTTGATACGACCTCTTCATAATCTGGAGAACCATGGAGAAGTGATAAAAAACAGAGGTTTCTTACCATGTGGTGATGATGTATCATATGCGGCGGATCTGCTGAAGTCCCCGCGCCTCCTGGACTGACGCGCATTTCTGTGGAATAGCACAAACATAGACATTAAACTCTGAACCACCTGTATCACCCTGTATTTATGCTGTTGAATGTACTTTCTTGGACAAACTTCTTTCAAAAAGGTTCTCTACCTGCCTTCTGCTAGAAATCATCACCTTTTTACCGTTTTCAGCTGTCTGCAATTTACCAAACCGAATAATAACACAACCGACTTCCGAAAAAACACTACAAAGTGAAAAATAACTTTAATTTCGGAAGTCGGTGACTTTGGATATGTTTTAAATTTTTTTGTCACCGCCTACCGAAATTAAAGTTATTTTTCACTTCATAGTGTTTTTTCGGAAGTCGGTTGTTTTTTTTTTTTTGGACAAAAAAATATTTTTCAGTTTTTAGTTTTGGGGTCAAAACAATGCATATTTATGCGATAGCAGCAATCGCGGTTGATTTGCTGTAATTTTTTGAAGAGTTCCGTTGCCTGTCTCCGAAACGCATCATCAGATAGATCGATATGAAATTTTAATGGGACCATTTCGGAATAAAACCCTTTGGCCCGCGCTCGCTACTAGTGGCCGCGTTTTGTCGCTCGTCTCCCGCGCACACTTGGCCACAGTCGTCGACGTCGTTGACGCCCGGCGCCCGCGTCGCCGTCCCACCCACGTCATTCTTGTTGCAAGCACCGCACCGAACGCTCGTCAGGATGCCAGTTGGCCCAATGGCGGCGACTGGTCGCCGTCTCTTAAGACACTAGTGGCTCTGATTGGTGGCCGCGTCTAGTGGCTTCCACAAGTGGCTCAGTGCGCGGCCGGGATAAGGAACTTCGGAAAACATGTTAAGCAGTTGCTCCTGCGCCTGATCTCTCTCCGGTCGTGTCGGATTGCTGTCTCATCGGACTAAACTGAGGGAAGAGAGTGCACTTGTGTCTGCGCACATACTTGTGCACAATAATATCTCCTGTATCGACGGCTAGTCTCCGCTGAGATTGGCCGCAGTGACCGAAATGCTGCCTGGAAGACTACAAGGCGTAACAAAATAAACGTAAGACCTGGAAGTTTTCTAATTTTACTATTAAATCAATTTCAGCAACTTTTAATCTGGGCATTTTTTTTTTTATTATAAAATTTGCCATACCTACGCCGATTGATCCAAAGGAAATTCAATGCTAGGGGTCAACAGAATTTTTTAAAATCATAACAGTGCTAGCTTAAAAAAAAAGTTTTGGTCATTGTATTATGCTTTTAACTCAATACTCTAATTGGTGTGTACGAAGTTTTGCGTTAATTACGTTATATGGAGGTACCTACTCAGAATTTATTTGAGATACGATTATTGTTGCACTAGTGTTTTGTTACCTGTGCGGCGTCGCTCGGAGGGACCGGCAGCACGACGCTCAGCGCGTCGTGAGCCGCCCGCTCCACCGCCTTTGAAATACAAACGGGAGTTGAGCTACACGATTCCCGACTAATGCTTGCACACCGACTGGCAGCGTCCCGGCCGACAAGGCTCCTTAGTCCACTTCGCACGTACGTAAAAATATCGCGACGGGATTTTTGAATGCACAGCCATGCACTCTATTATATTCTGAATGCTCGGTTCAAGACCCAGAGGATTGTAAATCCAATACACGATAAAATCCCGCTGCAATATTTTGAAGGTGAAATTGCTCCATCCTGGTCAATCCTCGCCAACTGTGACGTCACGACTACATCCAGCAATTTAGAGCAATGGCAACATGTAGCAACCTGTTGCCAGAGATACGGTCGCACAATACCATGCAATCATGCAATATGGAGCAATCCGCCACCGGCCGGTTCTTCTAGCAACGTAGTTATACGTACAAACGAGATGGAAAGAAAATTGACTAAAAAATTTCAAACCTATTGGATATTTGGCAACTCATATTGGCAACATTGAGAAATGTGAAATATACGGAAACAGAAGCAATATTCCCGAAACAATTGCCGCATTTTATTGTTGTTGCTCCAGATTGCTCCACTTAACTGATCCAGATTGATCCATTAGTGTTGCCGAGCAATAATTGCTCAAAAAATTGCTCGTGTAAAGGCTCTTTTACATGGGCAATCTTTCGAGCGATTATGTATAGTCATTTTTTTTCTACTTCGTTTGTATGTATAACTACGACTTGTTTTTGCGAGAGGAACCGGCCAGCGGCGGCGGGGGTATTGCCTAGTTTTATTGCTCCATATTGCATGGTATTGTGTTGCCGTATCTCTGTCAACAGGTTGCTACATGTTGCCATTGCCCTAGTTTTTTTAAGTTGCTCCATATTGCATAAATTGCTGGATTTGTAGTCATGACGTCACAGTTGACGAGAATTGACCAGGATGAAGCAATTTTAGTTGCTCGTGTAAGCGCACCTTTACGGTACTACGCGACGTTCAGACGGACGTAATACCTAATATCGCGACGGGATTTACAACTCATTGAGGATACAACAGAGTTCAGCGCGTCGTAAAAAAAACAGTGTTCGATTTTAACACTCGACGCTCAACGCGAGCCACTACTGGGCCCGCGTGGTGGATTATGGCCCACTCCCTTTCATCGAGAGGAGGCCTGTATCCCAGCAGTGGGAATATATATAAGCTAATTATGTTATGTATTCATACAAACCTATACCAAGCGGTCTAGAATGCTGCTCGTGGTGAATATGCTGCTGATGCGGACCGTGCGGGCCATGCTGTGGGTGCGGCACGTGCTGTTGATGCGGGTGGTGGTGGCGCACGTCGCGTTTCACCGGCGCAGGCGCAGGTGGAGGGGAAGCCGCCACGCAGGCCTCTTTTGGACTGCCCGCGCTGCTGCCATCACTGTAACAAGGAGGATTCGAGGTTAGTGGTGTTTTTGAGGCCTTAAAATTATATTATGTACATTCATTACTGCAGTATCTTCCTGAGTGTCCGTCATAATTCTCATGCAAACGCTCGTACGTAATTTAATTATTTACGTAATTTATTTTTTACGTTATGAGGTTATAACAAATTTTCCTCCAGATATTTTGAACACACAGGTATCTTGTGGTTTCTATCTAGGACTTTTTGAGAAACAAATTTAGTAAAAACGTTTGCAAATCAGTTTTTGTGCACTAAATTGATCTGAACTTTGGCCGTTCATACCTAATGTACTCATACCGTTCATCGTCCGTTCCGTTAATTTGTAATAGGTACTATTTTTGTTCTGAGGCCCTAGTGTGAGTTTCATTTAACCATCTACACCAAACGCAGTGAGCGCGTTCGGCGTTCCGATTGGCCCTGGATTGGTGACGGACCACACTAGGGCCTCGGGTCCCAACTTACCACAGACAAACCGTGAAAATGGTTTTGTGGGGCATAGTTTTTAAGTACCTTGTTTTCGATAAATAAATAAATATTAATTCATCATCATCAGCCTAGAGCAGTCCACTGCTGGACATAGACGTCTCCAATTGCACGCCATTCAGCTCGATTCTCGGCAACTCTCATCCAGTTGCTACCAGTCACCCGCTGCGAAGATCGTCAGTCCACCTAGCCTTAAGGCGTCCTACCTTACGTTTGCCGATTCGCGGTCTCCACTCAAGAACACGTCTACCCCAACGGTCATCGGACAATAATAATTGAAAAATCAAAAATAAAACTTCGAAATGAATCTCTCGTAAATAAAGTATTTTGTAAGACGGCGAAACCCGTTGCAGAACATGCGTGTATGAAAAAAAAAATGATGATACATTATGTATGTATGAAAATATACGAAGCAAATGGAGTAAGTATTTAAAGATCGTAGCAGGTGGTGTTCTGTAGTTTCTGCCTACCCCCATGGCAAGAAGGCGTCAGTTCATGGATGTACTATGGAAGAAATCCATATCTGTACAGTTTGAAAACAAAATCCCGTGAACACGATGACCACGTCTGTTAACCGACCCCTACCGCATAGCGGCCGAGCGCTGCAACCAAAAATAGTCCTTACGGTGTATAGATGGTTTCCTTGATAGTACGTATTGCGACACCACCTAGAACCTCTTTTATCAGTCCTACCGTTATCATCGTCTTTGTCCAGCTGAACAGCTGTACTACGCTAGTTAATCTCGTGCATGGACTTAAATACACAAAGAACATTGTCAAGCGCCACTCGTGTTAGAACTGACTAGGTGACGTCACGCGCACACACAATAATTGCACAACTCATAAACTAATACATTACCTCTTGATAAGACTTGGTTGTCAAATTGCGCGCTTCTTACTACCCATCAAAAGTGGAAGATATATGAATGAGAGCCGAAACCGAGACCTGACCGCGTTTTTCTCGGTATGAAATAGACCCATCTATGGATGGACCGTGGGCAAGCGTAGCATTACCTTGTTGTCCAATATGGCTGTTACATTGCCAAGAGCCCCTCAAACGTGCTCTTAAACGTAAATTAACTTCCATGTATACAATACTAGCTTTTGCCAGCGGCTTCGCCCGCGTGGATGTCGGTGTATTATACATATAAACCTTCTTCTTGAATCACTCTATCTATTAAAAAAACCCGCATCAAAATCCGTTGCATAGTTTTAAAGATTTAAGCATACATAGGGATATAGGGAGAGAGAAAGCGACTTTGTTTTATACTATGTAGTGATACCCAACCAATCCAATCTCCCTACCACCAGAGGAAGCCTGAGAACCCGGCAGTGAGAATATTATAGGCTCATTTTGCTGAGTATATTACAATACACGTACGACCTCGCCTAGAACCTCCTTTAACAGCCGCGACGCGACTTCGGTAGAAAAAATTTCACGAAGTTTTCATAGAAATTGTTCCACAAGCGTTGCGTCGCGCCAGTCAGCTTTGACCAGCTGTACTGTATTGCGCTAGTTGATCTCATGCATGGACATAACTACACAAAGAACATTGTCAACAAGCGCCACTTGTGTTGGAAGTGACTACGTGACGTCATGGACACACACTTGCATGCTAACTAAGGTAACTTGTGCGGCTTTGTCGCAGCGCGAAGAAAAGTGGGGCTGAGAATTTTGTAGACACGGCAACACATCTAAGTTATACATTTCCAGTTTACGCTAATCTCGCACTGTACGGAAATCCTATACAATGTGAGATCAGCATATAAGGGTTTTCGACTTCTATCCCCAAGTTTATGGCGATATGCTCGCCCCCACAATCTGGACGAAGCAAGAGAATTGAAGTAATCATTCCGTGCTTTATTTCTGTGCCTGTCACTCATGTCTGTAGGACCATATACAATTGCCGTCGACCAAAACCAGAGAGCACGTGCCTAAAGCCGTAGAAGCGTAGACACTTTAACACCAAGTGGCATATAGCTAAGTTGATATAATTTTCGTATAGTTACGGTGTCGAGTTGTGCAAAGAAGCAGCTCAAACATCCAAAAGACACATAATAGATATAGCCGTTATCTACCTATTCTTCACATAAAACTAAGTAACATTAACAAAAATTATTTCTGGGAAATGACTTTCATTTTTCACAGACTTCAAAAAGAAGGAGGTTATCAATTCGACATGTTTTTTTTTTCTGTATGTTCGGGCATAACTCCGTCAGGATTTGCAAAATTCTTTTTTTGTTCGGAAGGGGTTTTTATTCCGGAATGGTCCCATTTAAATTTCATATAGATCTGATGATGCGTTTCGGAGACAGAGAACGGAACTCTTTAACAATGATAGCAAATCAACCGCGATTGCTGCTATCGCATAAATAAGCATTGTCACCAAGGATGATGAAATTTCGAATTGATGTGAGGTAGGTACTATAACTAAAAACTGAAAAATACAAACTTTTTCCAAAAAACAAACAACCTACTTCCGGAAAAACACTACAAAGTTAAAAATAACTTTAATTTCGGAAGGCGGTCACAAAAAAAATTAATACATATCCAAAATCACCGACTTCCGAAATTAAGGTTATTTTTCACTTTGCAGTGTTTTTTCCGAAGTCGGTTGTTTTTTTTTTATGTGAAGAATCGCTGCTTATGGCGCGGCCACACTAACGAGAAATGTCATTGATTATCGCGATACTGGACGTTAACCGTAGGTTTTAACCACAATTTATCGCGATAATTTTACAACGGCATTCACATTGCCATTTGACGTTAGGCTATAAACTCGGGTGGCGGTCAAGTGTGGCCACTGAATTTATCGCTTTAATTATAGGAATCTTTATCGCGTTGTTTATCGCGATGTTGGCCATTGACGTTGACCGTAGTGTGGCCGCGGCATTACGGCAGCTCGTAAAACATTTTGCATGCTACTTGTACAGAGGGGTCGTGGGGGTATCAGTTAAGTTAATCATAATTCCTTTGCCCAATTTATATTTGGGGTCGTCGCAACATGTCTTGCTCTTCCGAGCTTCTCTATTAGTCGTCATCTCGTCCGTCCGTCTGTGGGTCAGCGGGCTATATCTCATGACCCGTAATAGGTAGACAGTTGAAATTTTCACAGAATGTGTTTCTCTTGCCACTATTACTACAACTAAAGTTAAAATTTAAAGGGGGTCTCGTTGGGTGAATGCGTTTTTTGTCTCGTGGTGCGGAGCCCTTCATGTGCGAGTTCGGCTTGCACTTGGACGGTTATTTTTAGATCTCCAAGGGACCGCAGACCCTACGTATTTTATATTAATTTCAACTTGATACCTCCACGCTATCCTAACAAAAAGAGTCTTGCTTGACAGACGGACAGCGAAGTAATTCGACAAGGGTCCCGTTTTTTTTCTTTTGAAATACGGTAGCCGGAAAAACAACTAGAATTTCAATTGTCAACTAAGTCGATATAATTTCCGTAATTACGGTGTAGTGTTGCGCAAACCAGTAGCCTAGCACGTGTAGCCTTCATCGTTACACGTAGCACGCTTCGGTGAGTAGTGACGTAATCGACGCGTCAGAGCTCTTTGTTTCAGATTCCGTGGACGGTCATATAATTTTCTTATGATATAAGAGCAGTGGTGGCCGAAAATTCGATGTACGAACACTTTGTGAGAGACGATATGAATGAATAAATAGCTTAAAAACTAAAAACAGCGTTTAAAACCCAAACTAAAAAGTAAATAGAATAATTTAATTTAATTAAGAAGCGTGGGGTGCTTTATGAGGTATTTTTAAAATCAATTAATATAAAAATCCCCAAATTTATTAAAAAAATAAATTATTTATTTACTTTTTTAAAGCGTGTTTTTTAGTTTTTTTTTACTATTATTTATTTTATATTTATCAGTTCGGCTAACTAAAAACGCGTGATTTTTTACATTTTTCTTTTTGGCCCGCATAATGGAAAAAAAATAATGTAATGATTGAATTGTCATCGGTTCTTGGTAGGTGCGCAAGACGTTATGAAGGTGGTGAAAATCACGTTCAACGATTCCGTAACATAGATTACCAAGCTTATAAAAGCGTGTAAATGATTAAATGGTAGCGTGACGGTGGACAGTGGTGGGAGACGTTCGAAAAGTGCTAATTCTTAGCCTAATTTGAATGACTTTTGAGACGAAACATTTTTGAGACAACCAAAATGAAAAAAAAAAACCCTTTAAAATGAAACGCAAAAATTAAACCTTTTGGTCACACTAAGCTCATAAATTAATTTAAATTAAGTACCTTTTTTCAGTTTTCTTTATCGTTGGTTTCATTTTTTGTTGAATCGCTTTTTTGTCCTAGGATTTGTCGTAGACATTCGGCGCAATATTAAAAAAAATATATAAGGGGGACTAACACATTTTTTACTTTGGATTTTGGGTCCAATATGGCTGATCTCTTTTAACATTTAAATAATCTTAGAATTACTCATTCTTCTCCTAGTCCAATTAATGAAGGCTGGCCATCAACTCCGAATATTTCACCAGAGATTTACATAAGGCCCACTTTAGAACTCAAATTATTTGATGCCCTGAGGGATTAATTATAAATAGTAATTAATTCTAACTAAGGACTAGTTAGCACATGCTCTTGGAACTTGATATGAAATCTACAGTCTCCAATGTCACAGTTAATATAATGATTATCTCCTGTTTTATATAGGCTTCATTAAATTGCTTTGATTACATTTGATGGAGGTTTCTATACAACAGTGGACATCATCATTATCTGCCTAGGCTTTAGCCAACTATGTTGGGGTCAGCTTCCAGTCTAACCGGATGCAGTTGAATACCAGTATTGTACATGGAGCGACTGCATATCTGACCTCCACACCCCAGTTACTGGGTAACACGATACCCCTCGGGAAGACTGGTTGGCGGACTTTCGGGCTTTTTGACGACCCGTAACGACTGTCAAAGATTCACGAATGACAGCCAGGACCAACGGCTTAACGTGCTTTCCGAGGCACGGAGGGGTATTGGTATGTAAAGATGGTCACCCATCCACGGACCAAACGCGGCAAGTGTAGCTTAACCTGATCGATCGACCCGTGCGGATAATATTACTTAGCCACAAGCCAACAACGTCAAAGTTAATAAAATTATTATCTCCTGTTTTATAAAGGCTTCATTTAATTACTTTGATTAGGATTGGTGTAGGTTTCTACGAAACTGTAGACGTTCATAAATTAGCCTATATTGTGCCCACTGCTGGGACACAGGCCTCCTCTCGGTAAGAGGGAGTGGGCCGTAATGCACCACGCGGATAGATGACACATGTCTTCGAATTTGGTTCTAGAACATATTTTCTCCTATTTTAAATCGTTTACTTAATAGTCATGTGTATTCTTCCGTCAACAAACCGGTGCTCGTGTTGAGCCTGTTGGTGAGAGTTTGCCAAACCTGCCAGTCTAATTTGCGTTTTATAGCCATATCTAATGGTTCCGTGTCGTGCCCGACGTTAAAAGAATAGCACCATCTAATTTCTTCCCGTGGGTGTCGTAGAAGGCGACTAAGGAACTTACTCGAGAATGGGCAGCAGCGTTCTCTATTCATTTTACCACCATACTGCGATCGCCAACCCGCCTGCCAAGCGTGGCGATTATGGCAAAACCCTCCCATTGGGGGAGGCCTATGTCCAGCAGTGGACGTCTTTCGGCTGAAATTATGATGATGAGCCATATATAATGGATAACCAGCCTACAATGTGCCCACTGCTGGGACACAGTCCTCCAGTCGATGAGGGGGAGTGCCGTAACCAACCACGCGAGCCCAATGCGGGTTGGTGGATGTCACATGTCTCCGAAGTTTTGGCTCAAAGACATGCTGGTTTCTTCACGATGTTTTCCTTCACCGTTTTGAGAGCAGGTTTTTTTGGCACTATTCCTCATAAAGCAATTAATTTCCTGAATTTCTCTATGATTCTGCTATTTGACATTTATCCTACTAATATTAAAAACGCGAAAGTTTCTAAGTATGGATAGCTGGATGGATGTTTGTTACTCTTTCATGCAAAAACGGCTGAACGGATTTGAATTAATTTTGGTACACAGGTAGTTTTGTAACCTGGAATAACACATAGGATACTTTTTATCCCGGTACTACGTTCCCGTGGGATAGTTTTCGACCTCCAAACGGGCGAAGCCGCTGGCAAAAGCTAGTCTTCAATAAAGCAATAGAAAATAAAAGCAACGGACTTCCGAAAAAACACTGCAAAGTGAAAAATAACTTTTACTTCGGAAGGCGGTGACAAAAAATTTAAATACATATTTAGTCACCGCCAAATTATGCATATTTATGCGATAGCAGCAATCGCGGTTGATTTGCTGTTATTTTTTGAAGAGTTCCGTTGTCTGCCTCCGAAATGCATCATCAGATCTAAGTATATGAAATTGAAATGGGACCACACGGGAAGCACGACCTTTCAAATAAAAAAAGAATCATCAAAATCGGTTCACCCAGTCGAAAGTTATGAGGTAACAAACATAAAAAAAAGTACTGTCGAATTGAGAACCTCCTCCTTTTTTTGAAGTCGGTTAAAAAAACAAAACCATCCAAAACCGTACATAACTGACAAACAGATGAATTCCTGCTGTCTACGCAGATAATATTATGAAGTGTCAGTCTGTGTGCGGGACAAGCGATAAAACAGTGTACATAATAGAATAGTGTATATAAAGTGATACATAGACGCTCATAAGACAGTACAAAGTGAATAAGTTTACTATAATTTAATAATTCGTATTAGTTGTGTAACTGAGTACTAGGGGTAAGCAGTAGTTCAAGTGTTTATGTTATATTTTATATTGTCTTAGTTGATTTTATATTTTTCTTAGATAGTTCTTATTACATAGAGTCCGATTATATATAGTTTTACCTATGTAAAATTAATAAAGTTAGCAAAAAACGCAAATAATGTAGCGCGGTCCTCGTTACGGTAAAGGGTCGAGGTATTTAAGGTAAAAATGTTCAATATAGTGCCTCGCTCTGATTGGTTAATGCTTTGCGCGCGTTTTTTTATAATATTGTGCCTATCCCTAATTAGCTGACGCCTTTACCCGCGCTTTTTTGTAATTATGATTGGTCAAATCGATATTTTAAATCCTTGCAAAATTGTATAAAAATAGGAACATTTTTGTCATTCGACACATTCAGCGGCGAACTACCTAGAACAAAGTACTCCAAATATAGAAGCAAGAAGTCTCCAGTGGTTTCATTCCCCGCCAACCCAGCACACAAATGCGGCTATAGGCCACATTTAATGGTCCTTCGAACACGGATACTGCGGGGAAGAATTACCTGAAGATTACTACAGCATCATAGAGAAGATTTCTCAAGAGAATAGAAGAGTACTTTCAAGATTCGAAGAAAATCAGCTGACAGCATGCCAGTTACGCGCTCCGTGGGTAGGGGCCGCAAGCCGTCGGGAGAACAGAAGCCGTCGTCGTCCGAGACCACTACCTCGGCGACCGGTACCAGCGCGGAAGCCAGCACGGAATCGACAGTTACAGGGACGACCGCCACGGAAACTTCGGAACAGACAGACAACTCCGCGGCAACCGAGCCAACCACCGTGACTTCCGCGACCGCCAGAACCTCCTCGACCGCCACCGCCTCCGCCACAGCCGCCAGCGCCGCTGCCCCCTCCGTAACCCCGTCCACTGCGACGACACTAACTACGGGTGCGAAGGACAAACAGCTGATGAAGCCGCCCGCTACTGTCATCAATAGTGAAACTCGTCAAGAAACAGAAACCTCTACAGTGAAGCGAGTTATGAAGAACACCGCCGGTCCATCGAAGCCGACTGGACTACAGGATCTCCGCCCTCCTAGCAACAAGGGAGGAGAGGGAGGATCTATCTACAGCAGAACAAAGCAACTCAAGCTTGCGAAGGCGAGAGAAGATTTACTACGCCTTCAAGTGAAACTAGCCGCAGCACGCCTAGCTACATTGGAGAAAGAAGACTCAGAAGAGGAAGAAGATGACGTCTCCCTCTACTCGAAGTCAGAAGTTAACGCAAGAGTGGACAACTGGTTGGAGAATCAAGTGAATCGTCCGGTGTTAGCGATCACCAACGAACCACACTGCCCCCCAGAAGAACCAACGGTCGTCCGCACAGAAGAACCAATGCCAGCGAAGCATGAAGAAACACGTCAGTCACCGGCGGGAGGTCAAACCGACTTAGCCCTCCTAGCTGAAGCCATCACCCGGGCTGTCAGCGCCGCTCAACGACCCAAGTTCGTCGAGTTACCGATCTTCAGTGGGTCCCATCAGGAGTGGCTACCATTCCGCGCCGCCTACTACGAGACAGAAGCAATGTTCAGCACAGTTGAAAATACGAATCGACTCAGAAGAAACCTGAAAGGAAAGGCCAAAGAAGCGGTTGAAGGTCTTCTGATAACCAACGCGCATCCAGCTGAAGTGATGAAGACTTTGGAGTCAAGATTCGGAAGACCAGAAGCAATAGCCATGATGGAGATGGAGACGCTTCGAGGTCTGCCGCGCCTTACTGAGTCACCAAGGGACATCTGCATATTCGCCACGAAGGTCTCCAACGTAGTGGCGACATTGAAGACTATGGGTTGTTTCAACTACATGTACAACCCTGAACTCGCGAAGACAATAGTGGACAAACTGACGCCGACTCTGCGATACAGATACTACGATTTCTCAGCCACGCAACCACGCGAAGATCCTTGCCTCATCAAGATAGAAAAGTTCTTCAAAAGGGAAGCGGAGCTGTGCGGACCTTACGCGCTGCCTGAACAGATGGCAGCACTTACTACGGCCGCTTCACAAAAGAAGACACAAAGGGTCAACAACGTGACTGAGAAGACACAAGCAACGAAGTGCTTCATATGTGAAGATAAGGGGCACACCAATGCAACAGAATGCGAAGAGTTCAAGAAGTTAGATGCAAACGCAAGATGGGACATGGCCAAATCCAAACGTCTCTGCTTCAGATGTCTTCGCTACAGAAACAAGACACACAACTGCAAACCCAAGTCATGTGGTGTCAACGGCTGCAAGTACTCTCATAACAAGATGCTGCACTATGAAAAGAAGACAGAGAAGACAGAAGCAAAAGAAGAGCCCACAGAAGTCATCAACTCAACTTGGACAGTCAAGAAGCAATCGTTCCTGAAGATCCTTCCAATCCAGGTGAAGGGACCGAAAGGAGATGTCAACACCTTCGCATTGATGGACGACGGGTCAACAGTCACTCTCATCGACGACAGCGTGGTAAAGAGCGTCGGAGCAACAGGACCCATAGATCCACTGAAGATTGAAACCATCAATGACATGAAGGCATCAGAGTCAGCATCCAGAAGAGTCACCATCAAGCTGAAGGGGCTCAACGATCACGAAGAGCAAATACAAGCACGTACAGTGAAGAACCTGCAAGTCTCGTCTCAACGGGTTCCACAAGATCTAGTGGAAGGGTGTCAACACCTATCTGACATCCGAGGACATCTCACATATGCTAATGCGAAGCCACGAGTTCTCATCGGTCAAGACAACTGGCATCTTCTGCTGACGTCGGAAGTAAGAAGAGGAGACAAGAACCACCCAGTGGCATCTCTCACGCCGCTAGGTTGGGTACTCCACGGCAGCCAGACACGAACCTTCGGGAAGCAAATCGATTTCGTGTCACACATCGCAGAAGATCCAGAAGAGAATTTAGAAGACCTCGTGAAGCAATATTTCGAGATGGACGCGCTCTGCATACACCCCAAGAAACCGAAGACTGACCCAGAAGAACGAGCACTTCGTATTCTGGAGAAAACCACCACGAAAATAGAAGAAAGAAGATTCCAGACCGGTCTTCTCTGGCGTAAAGAAGATGTCAAATTCCCAGACAACTACGAAAACTCACTGAAGAGGCTCTTCAATATAGAGAAAAAGATTGATCGTGAACCCGCATTGAAGAAGAAGTACGTCGAACAGATGGACGCTCTTATTGCAAAGGGGTACGCTGAACCTGCCCCGAAACAGAAGACAGCTGACAAGACTTGGTACCTACCTCACTTTGCGGTAGTCAACCCGATGAAACCAGAAAAACTCCGGGTAGTACACGATGCCGCGGCCAAGACCAAAGGGGTGGCACTCAATGACATGCTACTCAAAGGCCCTGATCTACTACAGTCACTACCAGGCGTCGTCATGCGGTTTCGACAACACATTGTCGCAGTTACAGCGGACATCAAAGAGATGTTCATGCAAGTCAAGCTGCGAACAGAAGATAGAGATACACTGCGGTACTTATGGCGCGGGGATCGACGAGACGACCAACCTCCAGAAGAGTACAGAATGACGTCGTTAATCTTCGGAGCATCGAGTTCCCCTTCAACAGCAATCTACGTCAAGAACATGAACGCCAAACAGCACGAGAAAACTCACCCAGAAGCCGCAGCTGCTATCATACAGAAGCATTACGTCGACGACTACTTAGATAGCTTCAGAAACCTTGAAGAAGCCAAACGCATCACGAAGAGTGTGCGAGAGGTGCACATGAAGGCCAGCTTCGAGTTGAAACAATGGAAATCGAACTCAGCGTCACTCCTAGAATCACTTGGAGAAGACAACCAGACAGAAGACATGGAACTCTACAGAACAGAAGAAAAGACTGAACGAGTCTTGGGTGTCATCTGGAAAATCAACTCAGACGAGCTCACCTTCAACCTCAACTTAGCCAGAATACCTTCCACACTCATAGAAGGTAAACAACCGACAAAAAGGGAAGCACTAAGAATAGTGATGTCACTCTTCGACCCACTCGGGTTCGCTTCGCCCGTCACAATCAGGGCGAAACAACTCCTCCAGGAAGTTTGGCGCAGAGGAACAGCTTGGGATGACAAGATCGACGAAGACCTGGCAGAGCAGTGGGAAATGTGGATGGGGCATCTGAAGAACCTCCAAGAAGTAGCAATCCCGCGGCAATATCTCCACTACAGCGACGCCGCCTCCCTAGAACTCCACGTCTTCAGTGATGCCAGCGAGTCAGCCTACTCTGCAGTCCTCTTCTGGAGAGCAGTGATGACAGACGGTGAGGTCGGCCTATCCCTCATCATAGCCAAAGCAAAGGTGGCACCTTTGAAGTTGACGTCGATCCCAAGATTGGAGCTACAGGCAGCCGTCATGGGAACTAGACTCGCAGAGACAGTGGTCGAAGAGCTCGAGAGGAAGCCTGACCGCAAAGTGTTCTGGACAGACAGCAAGACGGTACTAACCTGGATAAGAACAGGGTCACGTTCATACAAACCCTACGTGGCTCATCGTCTAGCAGCAATAGAAGAGAGTTCCAAGGTCAACGACTGGCGCTGGGTTCCGACAAAGCTGAACGTGGCGGACGACGCCACTCGAGACGTACCATCAACATTCGACAGACATCATCGATGGTTCAAAGGGCCGGACTTCTTATACCAAACTGAAGATTCTTGGCCGACAGAGACCGCAAGGACAACACCAGAAGAGCCTTCCGATGAAGAGAAGACGCATTACGTGAGCGACAAGGGAAGACTGAAGCTCGCAGAGGGTCTGCCTGATCCAACTACGTTCTCCAACTGGGATCGACTTCGATACTCAACAGCACGTGTTCTGCAGTTTATTCAACTCTGCAGAGCCACCAAACATAGAGTCAACTACAGAAGAACGAAGAAGAACAAAGAAGCAGATCCCACCTGGAAGAAGAACAAGGCTACAGTTAAACAACAGGCGCCCACGATGGCAAAGTCATCACAAGAAGGAAAGAAGCGGCTACCAGTCACAGCCGAACAGCTCAAGACAGCCGAAGAACTTCTGATGCGGTCCTCTCAAGAAGAATCCTTCGCAGAAGAAATAGATAGTCTGAACAACGGGAAACCGATCAACAAAGAAAGCCGCCTTCACCAGCTCAGCGTCGAATCCATAAACGGCGCACTGAGACTCAGAAGCCGTATTCGAGCGGTCCAGGACGTGAAGGAAGAATCCAAGAACCCGCTGGTAATCGACGGTGATCATCCTACGGTCAAGCTCTGGGTACAGGCTGTACATCGACAACTCCATCACGCTGGTGTAGAAGCCACAGTAAACGAGTGTAGGCAACAGTATTGGGTACTACGACTGCGCCCTATCACACGCACAATACTGCGAACATGCCTATTTTGTAGAATGAAGACACAAGTACCGCCGCATCCAAGAACCGGGGACCTACCAGCGTGTCGTTTAGCTCATCACAAGCGACCCTTCACCTTCACTGGGGTCGACTACTTCGGACCTCTCTCAGTGACCGTCGGACGAACTCGACAAAAAAGATATGTGGCCATCTTCACATGTCTCACGATGCGAGCCATACATCTGGAAGTCGCCGGCTCGCTTAGCGCCGACTCCGCGGTGATGGCAGTTAGAAGAATGATCGCACGAAGAGGTTGCCCAACTGAAATATGGTCGGATAACGGCACCAACCTGAAGGCCGCCGACAAGGAACTACGACAGGCGATCGACGCGGCGACTGCAGAAGAAGCAGCGAAGAGGACCATCTCCTGGCGCTACATACCGCCTGGAGCTCCGTTTATGGGTGGAGCCTGGGAGCGAATGGTTCGCTCCGTCAAAACTGCTCTCACCGCGACGTTACATGAGCGTCATCCGACAGAAGAGGTCCTCACGACTCTACTAGCGGAAGTAGAGAATACAGTTAACAGTCGACCGCTAACTCATGTCTCAGTCAGCCCAGAAGATCCAGAAGCCCTAACTCCCAATCACTTCTTGTTGGGAGGGCCAGGGCGCGTGCCACAACCAGGCACTTTCACCGAACAAGACACCCTTTCACGATCCAGCTGGCGAGCCGCGCAGAGGCTAGCGGACATCTTCTGGCTACGCTGGGTGAAGGAGTACCTACCTGAGCTCCAACACCGGCGGGAGCCCCATGGACGAGGTCAAGCAGTGCAGGTCAACGATCTCGTGCAAATCGTCGACCCGAACCTTCCCCGCAACGTGTGGATCCGTGGAAGAGTCGTCGCTACGTACCCAGGCCCCGACAACGTCGTGCGGACGGTGGACGTGCAGACCAAGGGAGGTGTTCTGCGCCGGCCAGTAAGGAAGCTAGTGATCCTGCCCCTGACTACAAGCAACGAGCCCGCACCGGAAGTTGATACGACGCGGTCGCACGGCGGGAGTGATGTGCGGGACAAGCGATAAAACAGTGTACATAATAGAATAGTGTATATAAAGTGATACATAGACGCTCATAAGACAGTACAAAGTGAATAAGTTTACTATAATTTAATAATTCGTATTAGTTGTGTAACTGAGTACTAGGGGTAAGCAGTAGTTCAAGTGTTTATGTTATATTTTATATTGTCTTAGTTGATTTTATATTTTTCTTAGATAGTTCTTATTACATAGAGTCCGATTATATATAGTTTTACCTATGTAAAATTAATAAAGTTAGCAAAAAACGCAAATAATGTAGCGCGGTCCTCGTTACGGTAAAGGGTCGAGGTATTTAAGGTAAAAATGTTCAATATAGTGCCTCGCTCTGATTGGTTAATGCTTTGCGCGCGTTTTTTTATAATATTGTGCCTATCCCTAATTAGCTGACGCCTTTACCCGCGCTTTTTTGTAATTATGATTGGTCAAATCGATATTTTAAATCCTTGCAAAATTGTATAAAAATAGGAACATTTTTGTCATTCGACACATTCAGCGGCGAACTACCTAGAACAAAGTACTCCAAATATAGAAGCAAGAAGTCTCCAGTGGTTTCATTCCCCGCCAACCCAGCACACAAATGCGGCTATAGGCCACAGTCTGTGACCATTTTACGATTTTCCTCTTCTGATTCTGCCAAAACGGCCTTTTTAAACCACCAGTGGTGATGAAATAATTTACCACAAAGTAAAGCGACTGTCTGGATTCGAACCTACGACTAGGGCTTGCAATATCCGTTCATTTTTACTATCCGGATAATACGAATATTTATATTTTATTATCCGAAATATCCGGATAAGGCGGATAATACGGATATTTTTTAGTTTTTACTGTAAATAAAACTAATAAGCTTTGGCAACACGTTTTAATCAGTCTCTAAAGCAAAATGACAAAGAAGTAATAAACTATACCAACATTTCAGTAACAATCACATAAAAAACCTAATTCAGTTTCTAAAATTGTACAATTACATACCGATACCGCTCCAATAATTTGTATCTATTCTTCTCATACTAAAACCAATTCTAATTAAAAATGAGATCTTACATTTATCACGAATCACAACATCCCAATCAGATCAACCTATTTAAAACATAATAATTAAATAAAAATATCACTATCCCTGACAAATCAGCTCAATTATTAAAAAAATATTAAATCAAATATAAAACAAAAATGAACAAAATATCTCAAAATAATCAAATAACCCTTTACAGTATAATATTACGTAATTCTTAAATTATTTATTATCCAAATTCTGGTAATATGATGTTAAAAAGCTTAAACTATCTAATGAATCGTCTTTCATGAAGGGCGGGCGTTTTTGGGGGACTGTCGTATGTAATTTTGACGTTTAAAAAGAGCTGACTCGCAGCCTAGTATAATTATATGACTTTAGATTTGATTTTATGATTTTTTTTCATGGGAGTTCTTAAATCGTTGCATTATATATACTGTAGCAGAGAACACTCTTTCTACTACAACGCAGATCGGTGGTATTGATAAAAGTAGATTGTAAACGCTTTCTAAATTCCTGCTTCTCTGACCATTCTCATCAAATAGTGCCATCTCTACTCGAATTGTGGTGTCTAAATCATTTGTTGAAGAAGTCGGTCGCTGCGCAGAAGATGGCTGACTCATAAATCGGATGATTTCTTTTCGTATTTGGGTTATAATTGATACGCTTACAGTTGAAGAAGAGCAACCTTCTGTTTCTTGTATATTGTCCGCTAAAGTTATGACTCTGATTTGCTTGTTGTGTGCCAAAAATGTAGAAATAATTTTAACAATCGTCAGTCTCACAGATTCAGATTCGTTTGTAGGATTTTCAAACGGACAGTCGTATGTACTTCGCTCTTCATAAAAATTGAAAGGATTGTGTAAATATGTCATTGTACCGATTATTTCTGGAACTCGTCGTTGTGATATTCTTCTTTTGAAAAGGGTGAATAGTTTAGAATACAAATTGGTTTTAAGTGAGAACCGACCGTGCGTGAGATACAATACAACACAATCTTGAAAATGCGTGCAGTACGGATGTGAGTTTAACATAAAGTTAACAAGTGGTCAATGTTGTTTTGATGTGTCACTAAATTTACTTATTGTGATATTCTGAAGTGAATAAATAATTACAAGACTGCATAATAACAGTTATGTACTTTACAGATGTCACCTTTTTATTTAATATTTAAAAAGTGAAATTAAACTATCCGTAACATCCGAAAAATCCGGATAGTGATGCAAGAAAAATCCGGCTTAGATTATCGGCGGATATCCGGATATCCGGATTGCAAGCCCTACCTACGACCTACAAGTGGTAAGTCACGGCCGTTACCACTGAGCCACCACTGCTCCACAATTGGATGGATGGATGGATGGATTGGTGGAAGCTTCTATCCATATGCATTCTATTTTTAGGCACATCAGAGTTGCCAAGAAGTCGCACAGCGAAACGAGAAAGTTGTAGTTTTTTCCACGTTCGAAATTCGTTTCAAAGATTGCCAATTTAAAATTGAGCTAGTTTAAAAATAACTACTTTCTTTAAAAGAAGATTAAGCGACAGAAAATTTAAAGGAGTATACTAGGATGTTATTTTTTTTTCTTTAAGGTTGGTAATGAAATGAAATGAAATGCACCGATCCCAGCGTGGCTTGACCAGACTCGATTAATCGAATGAACCCCAAGATTTGCTCTAGCCCCTGGAGCCTCATGCTTCATGGTGTTACACCATTGCATTGAGTAGCATTGAACTAGTGGAGAGACGGGTGGTATTTATTTATCTTTTCACGACGTCGCGGGCATGTTGATTCAGGTGGAGCTTCTTGGGTAGGTTGAACTGTTTTCTTAGCTCTTTCTATGCCGTTGCTTCGCTGTTTCTCCCGCTCTGGGTGGAGCAGGAGGGCGTGTGTGTGTATAATATTTACAAGGCAGATGTGAGTGGAAACGCCGCCGCCAGGAGGGGACGCCCTAGGAGGACATAATATTGACCTTACTTATTGGTGATGTTCTACAGAAAGGTCACGTGTGGAGTACTCGCAACCCGCATGCGTGTATGACCAGCAGGGTTAGCACGAGCACCGATTTGTCGAAGGAAGAATACACATGACTATTAACGAAACGATGTACAATAGAAGAAATATATGTTTTTCTAAACTATTAGAGTTATGTGTTCTACACGAATCATGATTTTGTAGATAATCGTATATACTTTGTGGCCGTCGAGTAGAAAGTTTGTTGTCAGTGTGATTTTGACAGTTTGGGCAAACGGATGAGTCGCGCGTTGATGTCTTTTGGAAAAGTCCCTTTATTTTCCTTTGTATCTTTGTCGTAAAAATCTGTGCAGTTACCTTTAATGGCTGAAGTCGATCGCTCGTTTATCATTTTTAACCGAGAGCAATCAGGACCCAAGGACCCAATGTGAAATCCTGTATTGACGATTTAAAAAATACACACGTAATTGTTCAAGTTTTCACTTCTGTCGGCACTCCCGGAATGCCACCGTTTTTTTTTTCTTGACGCGGGCAGATCCGCGGTCAGCAGCGAATGTATTGTATAAGTAGGTACTAGTTTGGTTCCGGTACCTACATCAGCACCCTAATTACATAACGCACGATTAATCCATAATCTCAATAATTTTGAATCAGATTACTAATTCATTGCTTCATATGTGCGAAAAATGTGTGTGCTCAACAACGTAAATAACGCAATGGATATTGTTGAACTGTCGAAATGAAACAGATTATGATTGATCGTGGGATTTGGGTGCAGGTAATGTAGCATGATATCAGAGGCAAGTCGAGTTAGGTCGAGGTGCGCAGGCGCTGTTCAAGTCGGCTTTCCCCTCACTTTCCATTGCGCCACGATACCTGGCCCTGCTATAAGGTATTACGTAAAATTGTGATAAAAAACGAATCAGAAAGTTTTTTTTTTTTTTCATGATCTGCAGGCTTAGCATGACGCTTTATATTTCTACGAAGAATAGTGCTTTTTCAATACAAAGTGACATTTCTCGTCGTTTCTCCAATTTTGACATCACACCGTAGATATCCTTCTACAATCTGTCATTTAGTCTTTCGTTTCTAACGATCTTTGTCTAGGTCCTTATGAATGTAGGCTATTTCAGAAGAATACTTCTTCCCAAACTGTCAAAATCACACTGACAACAAACTTTCTACTCGACGGCCACAAAGTATATACGATTATCTACAAAATCATGATTTGTTTAGAACGCATAACTGTGATAATTAATAGAATAGAAGAACATAGAATATGTTTTCTTCTATTTTAAATCATTTGGTTAATAGTCATGTCTATTCTTCCGTCAACAAACCGGTGCTCGTGCTGAGCCTGTTGGTGAGAGTTTGCCAAACCTGCCACAGTCTAAGTTGCGTTTTTATAGCCATATATAATGATTCCGTGTCGTGCCCGACGTAAAAAGAATAGCACCATCCCATTCTTCCCGTGGGTGTCGTAGAAGGCGACTAAGGGACTTACTAGCAGCGGCAGCAGCGTTATCTATGCATTATACCACCATACTGCGATCGCCAACCCGCCTGCCAAGCGTGGTGATTATGGCAAAACCCTCCCATTGGGAGAGGCCTATGTCCAGCAGTGGACGTCTTTCGGCTCAAATGATGATGATGAGCCATATATATGGATAACCAGCCTACAATGTGCCCACTGCTGGGACACAATCCTCCAGTCGATGAGGGAGAGTGGGCCGTAACCAACCACGCGAGCACAGTGCGGGTTGGTAGATGTCACATGTCTCCGAAGTTTTGGTTCAAAGACATGCGCCGGTTTCCTCACGATGTTTTCCTTCACCGTTTTGAGAGCAGTGGTGGGCAGTGGCAACTGACACTGCCCTGCAAAATTTAAAAATTAAAGAATATTTGAATTTCGCGGGCTATCTCCATAACTTAGCAAAACTCTACATGTCGCTTACTTTGCCTTGTCGAAAAGTACTCCTATATATTTACATCAGTGGCGAAAGCACCATATAACACGATTCCTGCCGGTTTCCCTTCGGTGATTCGCATCTCTACCACTTTTGAAAAATCACACGTCAATAGTCGACTTTTTGAAACTAGCTTCGCTTAGGCTTCTTTCTCTCTTAGAAAAATTTACACCTCGCCGCTGATTCACATATCTAGTTTTTGGTTCGATTACATACAGGATAAGGTTTTATCCAGTGCGCAAACTGTAACCATGAATTCAGCATATCATTCTAGACACCCCAGCGTACAAATTTTTCGTCGGTTATACAAAAAATAACAGCTGTTGCATACATTTTGACCGCGTAGGTATTGCACTTTTCTATGAAAAAGCTGTTTTTTTTTTGTATAACCGACAAAAATTTGAATCATGGTTAAAATTTAAGCACTGGATAAAAATTTATCCTGTATGTAAGTACAAGCTACTTGTTTAACATATCAGTTAAACGTTTTTTTTATAAAATATAAAACCTGCGAATATCGGCAAGCGTAGGGAGGGGCCGTGGGACCCCCAGCTAGATAGACCGACGACCATAGGAAGGTGGCTGGGCCAGACTGGTTGCGGAAGCCACAATCTAGGACAGGCCTAAGTCCAGCAGGGAGCTACAATAGGCCGAGTTGACAGCTTCCTTATGGCTTCTGAGGACCCGTAAGGACCGTCAAAGATCTACGAATTACAATCGGGACCAAAGGCTTCACTTGGCAAAACTCTACTTATGACTTATTTTGTCCTGTCGAAAAATTGCCCTGTTTTCACATGTCTGTATTTTGTTTCGATTACATAAGTACAAGCTACTGGTTCAGCCTAACAGTAAACCGTTCGCTTTTGCCCGAAATAAGTTCACGAAAGTTGTTTTTTTAAGCACTAAGAACTTGTTTCCCGTTCCTTCGTGAAGGGTCGATTTCTTATAGATGACTTTCCAAACAGAGATTTTGGTTTATGTAAGACTAGCCTTTGCCCGCGGCTCCGCCAGTGTGGATGTCGGTTATCGCGTAAAAAAGTAGCCTGTGTCCTTCTCCATATCCCCGGTCATATCTCTGCCAAATTTCATGACGATCGGTTCAGCAGTTTAGGCGTGAGAGTTTTTTTCGCTTTTCTATTAATCCTTACTGGATTTGGGGCATGCAGAAATCAAAATAATGCCTCCGCGAATTTGAAAGTTGGGTTTTTCAAAAGAATGATATCGTTCTGGATCCGGAGATCTGAACGGATCTGGAGGGGGTTGTGGCTAAGTAATTGCAGCCGCACGGGTCGATCGATCAGATGACCATCGACAGTCCCTACGTATAATCCCCTAACTACAAACAAGAATTGTTGGTCGCTGTGATTAACTCAAGATAACGTTTGCGTTCTTTCACCAGCATTAGCTTAACTACTGACAGGTCATATGAGTTACTTCATATCATTGTTTATTTTATTTGACTGTATAAACTATTATTTTTTATTAACGAAATTTTAATTTAATGTTGAATGTTAATTACTTAGATACCTATTGTTGTATAGAATCAAGTTCTTACAACTTAACAGACAGCTGTGCTGCTGGGGAGTTTGTTGCGTCACTTCTTCCCAGCTAAAGCACTAGGAAGTGGTGAAGGGCGGGCGTTTTGGGGGACTGTCATATATGTAATTTTGACGTTCAAAAATTGCCTTTCAATTCAGCCTAGTTTGAATAAATGACTTTTGATTTTGATTTTGATTTACAAATGACAAATTTTACAAGAGAGCGCTTCAAAGTTTCAAACACGCGTACATCATGTTCTTTTTAATGTAATGTCATGATGGATTTAAAATGCATTTTGTCATCATAGACTTACTTTTGTTAAACTAAACGGTGGTATAGGCTGGCCTGAAGGTCACGAAAACAAAACATGCAAATCACTTAGGGGATTGTACACACGGCTACACATCAAGCTATACATTTCCAGTTTACGTTGATCTCGCACTATACGGAAATCCTATCCAATGCGAGATCAGCTTATACTGGAATTGTATAGCTTGATGTGTAGCCGTGTGTACGTAGGGGCCATAGATCTGTACCGCCTAAGCCTTAGCCTAAGCGGTCTGTTTTGCCTAAGCTATCTCAATAAAATATATTTTAGATTTTTTCTCAGTAAAGTACCCTATTAAGGCTTCTTCAAACAGGCCCGACGCGACACTCGTTGAACAATTTCTGGAAAAAGTTAATGGAAATGATTCTACAACTGTCGCATCGCGCTGTCGCGATGCGCCTGTTTGTAGCCTTAAAATATTTGCAGTTATTCACTTACGGAATAATATTTCGGTCAGTAACAAAATAACGATAACGATGTTTGCCACACACTGTATTTGAAGAAAGACATCAGATACTGATACAATATAAAATATAACTTCCAAATATATTAACGGATATGGGTTTTCTCTGAATAAATCAAAATCAAAAGTCATTTTATTCAAATTAGGCTGAGAATTAGCACTTTTCGATTGTCAATATTACACAAGACAGTACCCCAAAACGCCCGCCCTTCACCAATAAGTAAAATAATTGCAAGTATTGATTTGTAGGAAATTTTTCGGCCAAAATAAAAAAAACGGCCCGAATCGAAAATTGCCACACAGACAAAATAAGACTAAAGTAGGATACATTTAACTTCCAAATTCCAACACCTGCCGAAATTGGGCACGGCCAATGTAAACAAAAGCGCTCCCTAAACAATCCTAGCCCAAAGGAAGCAACGTTCATCCAACCCATGGGCTCTCGGAACGCAACCCTCAAATAGTTCACAAGAGGCTGAGGGGCGGTCGATGACCCCGAATGTTTTCGGGAACCCAGGTTTGTCCTAAACCCATCATTAACCCATTACCACCTCTATTTCCAACACAATAAAGCATAAATTCGCACGTTACCGCACCGAACAAAGTGGCGTTTCGCATTAAAACTAGCCGTTCCAATGTGAACCATATTTCATAGCCAATAAGATGCCATTCTTATGATAATCGCGTGTGAATAATGAAAAATCATACTTGATTGTATCCGATGCTGATTTAGCAAAAAGTAATTTTAAACTTTCGAAAATAAAGTTCATATTCGAGTGACTGGGTGATAAGAGTACGCGGTCGGTGACAAAGTTTGACATAAATACGAAATTCGTGGATGCTCGCCGTCTCTGTTACTCCTAGGGTAGATTATGGAGAGAGAGCGAGACAGGGTTACAACGTGGCGTTGCGAACAAAACGGCGGAGGTTTTCTTTTTGTCTGTTTTTGTATGGTATAAGAAACGTAGGGGACTTTTGAACAACAGTCTACTGCGACGTATGTACCTGCGTAGGCCTCCAAACTACGCATTTTGTGAAACCATCTTGCACCCTAGGAGGACATTATTAAACAAGGTGTCACAGAATAAAAGCTCGGGGCTTGTGGCTAAGTAATATTAGCCGTACGGGTCGATCGATCAGGTTAAGCTACGCTTGCCGCGGTTGGTCTGTGGATGGGTGACCATCTTTATATACCAAGTCCCGTCTGTACCTGGGAAAGCACGTTAAGCCGTTGGTCCCGGCTGTCAGTTGTCGTTACGGGTCGGCAGTAGCTCGAAAGTCTGACAACCAACCAACCAACCAGTCTTACCAAAGGGTATCGTATTACCCAATAACTGGGTTGTGGAGGTCAGATAGGCAGTCGTTCCATGTAAAATACATTACATAATTGGAAAAAGGCTACCAACCCGACCACCAATTGAGCCAAATCAATCTTATTTTAAGATATTAAGACTTAATTTTAAATGCACAATGCTAGGGTCATCACGTTTATAGAAATAATAACAGATTTTAAAACAAAAAAGTTTTGGTCATTTTATTAAGGCTCGTGCAGACTAGCGCGACGAGACGGTCGCGTCGCGACACTCGTAGAACAATTTCTATGAAAACTTAATGGAAATTGTTCTACAAGTGTCGCGTCGCGCTGTCGCGTCGCGGCTGTTTGAAGAAGCCTTTTATGCTTTTAACTCAATACTCTAATTGGAGTGTTTGAGGTATTGCATTATGTTACAAATTGTAGTGACCTTATTGGTGATATTCTCCAGAAAGGTCAGGTAGTACTCGCAACCGACGAGTGTATGACCAGAGGTCCTAGTGTGAGTTTCATTTAACCATCTCGATCAAACGCATCGAGCGCGATCGGAGCTCCGACTGGTCCGCCACCAATCCAGGGCCATCGGAGCGACAAACGCGCTCGATGTGTTTGATCGAGATGGTTTAATGAAACTTACACTAAGGCCTCTGATTGGTCCGAATGTTCCGATTGGTTCTTCACCAAACAAGGGTCAATCGGAGCGCCAAACGCGGTCGATGCGTTCGATTGAGATGATTTAAAGAAACCCACTCTAGTGCCACGAATATATGAACGTAAACGAGGCAAAAGGAGTATGTAAGATTCGGAGCAGGTGGCGTTCTGTAGTTTCTGCTTACCCATGGGACGAAGGCGTGAGTTTATATGTGTATGTGTACCTTACATCCCTAAGAAATGTCAATAAAACGGTTGATTCATCGAAAATTTCGAAGAATCGAAGTAACCCAACCACTTACGGAATCGCTGTTAAAAACTGGTTTGGCACGAACCACTGTATTTAATTACTATGTCATAAATTTCAAGCACTTCCTTTGTTGATCTGTGATCGAAAATGCTTGCACTAACTGGACATCATCATCATCATTACAGCCGAAAGTCGTCCACTGCTGGACATAGGCCTCCCACAGGCTCCTCCACTTCGACCGGTCTTGTGCTTCCCACATCCAGCGGATGCCCGCGGCCTTCACAAGGTCATTCGTCCACCTTATGGGAGGCCTTCCCACTCTACGTCTTCCAATACGCGGTCGCCACTCCAGGACCTTCCGGCCCCATCGGCCATCTGTTCTGCGAGCAATGTGCCCTGCCCACTGCCACTTAAGCTTAGCAATTGTTCGGGCTATGTCGGTTGCCTTGGTTCTCCTGCGGATCTCTTCATTCCTGATTCGATCACGCAGGGAAACCGGACAGTCCTTTCTTCAAAAGAAGCGTTGGGATGCACTCTGTTGGCTTGTCAATGCTCGGCTCAACACCGGCGCGATAAAGTCCCGCTGCGATATTTTACGTGGGCTAAAATGCGCGGTGGCATACACTCTGTTGGATTATCAATGCTCGGCTCAACACCGAGTGTTCAAAATCCAGTGCGCGATGATGAAATCCCGGCGCGGTATTCTTAGGTCCATGCGAACGTGGCCTAAAGCCTACCGGAATAAACCAAATCAAAATCCCTTCCGAAAAGCGGCTTTAATTTATAATGTGACTAGCTTTTGCCTCCGGCTTCGCCCGCGTGGATGTCGGTGTATCCTACTAATATTATAAATGTGAAAGTATGTATGTTTGGATGAATGATGTACCGACTAAAAGGGAAAGCCGACTAGTCGGCCATATTTTTAGTCGGCGACCAGCCGACTAGTCGGCCCATTTTTTACTCGTCTTAATATGCTTAAAAATCTAAAAGACGGTGATTTAAATGAAACTGAAATCTTTACTGTAATTATTTTTATTATAAAATCAGTTTTACAGTTGGTTTTCAGTGAAATCTAGAATAGGATAGGAAGAAACGCAGGCTCGCACGTAAACAATGATAGATTAAATGCAAAGCAAATAAAAACGTCCTGACAATTCCGCCTAGTCGCCGGGCGCCGCGAACGGCACTTACGAGCCGTAAGCGTAGTCACGAACATTACCGATGTCACCCGAACTCAACTGAAAGCAATGATCGCCTTGGCCGACTAGTCGGCCATCTCTAGTTTGGGTGTTTGTTACTCAATCACGCAACAACGGCTGAACACATTTGGATGAAATTTGCCACACAGATAGTTTATAACCTGGATTAACACATAGGATACTTTTTTATCCCGGTAGTACGTCCGCGTCGCGGGCGAAACCGCTGGGAAAAGCTAGTTATCATATAAACCTTCCTCTTAAATCACTCTGTCTATTGATGAAAACTGCATTAAAAAGCTTAGATCTAAGCGTACAGATACGAAAAGCGACTTTGTGTTATATTATGTAAAGAAGATACATGTTTAAATACAATTGGTGTATCAGAAACCCTATTGCTATCCTTAAGCACTAAAGATAACAGCTGGTATAGAATCACTATACATAGTTTCAGCTCAAAATAAAATACTCTAAGAATTGATACCAAATTTTCGGTTTCATATGTTTCTTAAATTCAAATCATAGCAAACGTGTCACCGCACTACGTAGGTCAATAACTTTCCACGTTACTTACCAATATCACGATAAATCTCTTCCGAGTGATGTTTTTGTTTTAATTTGTGCTGGTATCAATGTATTAAAAATTCTCATAACTTCCGAACATGTAGAGATAGGATTAAAAAACCCTTCCAATATCGTTTGATATCATCCAAAGAAGCCGTGCCCTTGGTATGTATATACCGTTTCCGTTACACGTTGTAGAGTATTGATGATGTAGGTAGGTAGATAATAATTAATAAAAAGTCATCATCAGACTTCCGTGTTTACAATCTCAAAATTAAAAAGAGCTAATGACCTATCCAACACTGCTTATCGATTCCCGTCGATAACAAACGCGTGTCTACAATAAATTAAAGTCTCAGTTCAAAAACCTTGAATTAAAAAAAAACCAAACGAACATCGGACTATGACGGAATCTGTTACCTGAACGACCTTCAAACTAAAAAGGTTTCTTTGAATAAATATCTCTGCGTCTATAGTCTATACACATATTGGTAACGACTGGGGTGCGTTCGAAGCGGAGACGTGCAAGAATCAGCCAATGGCGTTGATTTATATCTACGTCCTCGTCTGTGATTGGTCGATTACTGCACATCTCAGGAGGCAATGCACCCTTAGCTTTTAAAGTGGCGATACTTAAATGTTTACCTCCGTGGCACTATGAATAGTCAGCCCCGCTGCCACCTTCAATCCGTTTAGCTCGTCCTAGCTATGTTGGAGTCGATATCCTGCCTAACCGGATGCAACTGAATACAAGTATTTTAAGTGAAGCGACTGTCTAATTATCCTCCACAACTCAGTTAATTGGTAAAACGATATCCATTGGTGAGACAGGTTATCAGAGTTTCGAACTTATGACGAGCCGTAACGACTGTCAAAGATCCACGAATGACAGCCGGCACCAACTGGTTAGCGTAATTTCCGAGACATGGAAGGGTCTTTTAATGAGAGGTCGCCCATCCACGGACACGCACGTCCAGTTTAGCTTAATTGTTGTATTTTTATTCTATTTTTTCTCAGACCTCCGTCATTTATAAACCGATTCGAAAAATTCTTCTTTGGTTTGAGAGGGTATAGGTACTTACCGAGTCGTCCCATATAAATTTTGTCAAATTATGATTAGTAGTTTTTGAGTTAGCTTCAATAATTATCACTTCATTTAGCGTGCTTTCCTAGGCACGGAGGGGTCTCGAATTATGTAATGGATGGCCAAAGCAGCAAGCATGGCTTATCCTTCGATCGACCCGAGCGTTGTTATTAATCTAGGACCGCCACGCTTGCTGACTGACAATTCTTATGAAGTTCGTGCCGATACAAGAGAAGATACACAGATAAAAGGGCATATCACATACAGTCGCGTGCCTCATTGCCAACTGCCATTCTCGTTATCGCCCGTTCCGTGCTGAATATGTTCTTTATCCCGTTTATACATACACCTTATCAGAAACACGCCCGTGATATACCGATACGTAGGCAATGACAGAGAAACGTAATATGCTCAGGACATGTAGCAAATTATGTAGTTATACATCATATTGTAATTTAGTCAGTTCGAGCGTTTAGACTGGTGATGTAGGCAAAATAAAAATAATGAATAAAAATGCCCCGACCCCAGGGTGGTTTGACCAGTCTCCAAGATTTGCCCCTGAATATTGCCTTGCATATCAAGAAGCAGACCGGTGATGTAGGCAAAATAAAAAATAATTCATTCAAACTAGACTGAAAAGCAGCACTTTTTGAACGTCGAAATTACATAAGGCTGTCCCCAAAACGCCCCCCCTTTACCACTTCCTAGTACTTTAGCTGGGAAAGAGTAGTGGCGCAACAAACTTTCCAGCAGCAAGAATTCTGCGAAGACTCAAATAGGACTAAGCAAGCGGGTCTTGTCTGCAGAATTCAAAGCTATTCTTGCCAGAGGACTTGTTTAATGCATTCGCCTGATAAGAGGGCCTAAAGATCAGAAAACTGGCGCGACGCGACCTTCGGTGGTCCAACAGCCGTGACATTAAGGTCGCGATTCAGCAGAACCGAGGCCGAGGGTCGAAAGTGTTCGCTCAGCAAATAGGAAGGTCTCTGGCGAAACTAAGAACTGCGGGTGGCAGAACCATGACTTCGAAGTCCAAGATACTCGAGGAAATCGAGGACTTTTACGGGCACTACCACCATTGCATTCCACCGGAGATTGTTCAAATGACTATCGAGCCGAATTAACGCGCCACTACATGGAGGACATCCCGGATGAAGAAAAGTGCGAGATTAGGGTGTCTCGCGAGCAGCAAAAATAGTCGTGCAAGAAGAGTGAATTTTCAACTCTCGGCGTTAAAGATCCAGACGAAAACGTCCCGGCTCTATTGTTTGATGTGTGTGCGTACGTGGACTAAGCGAAGCCCAAAAGTCTAACAGCCATTCAACCAAAGGGTATCGTGTTACCCAGTAACTGGGTTGTGGAGATCAGATAGGCCGGCACACCATGTAAAATATTAAATACTCAGCTGCGTCCGGTTAGACTTGAAGCCGAACCCCAACATAGTTGGGAAAGGGTTTCTTTTATTTTTTTGGGTGGGAAGTCATCAAATAACTTCTCCCGCTCTGGGTGGAGCGGGAGGGCGTGTCAGACTTTTACTGACTAAAACCCACCCGTGTTCCCTCAGTTGCCTGTGTGCCAGGGGCCGCGGTATCTCTTTCGAACAACTCGCACCCCTGGCAGAGTTGGGAAAGGTTTAGGTAGACTGATAAGCGAGTGGTTAGATAGAACCACGCCGCGTAGATACACTATCTTCGCTATTGGTGTAAAGATATCTAGCGGTCGTGTGAAATACCAGTTACATGCAGGGTTGGCATGATTAAAAGTTGTTTTAAAACACATTTTTAAAACAGTGTTTAAAACTGTTTGAATTTAAACCGTGTTTTTCCACACACGTTTAAAAACACAGATTAAAACAAGTTTTAAGCATTGTATAAAACAATAAGAAGGAAAAAAAAACAAGCTTTATTAAATCAAACAAAGATCTGTTACAAAATCAAAAGTCATTTATTCAAACTAGGCTGAGAGTCAGCACTTTTTGAACGTCAAAATTACATAAGACAGTCCCCCCAAAAAGCCCGCCCTTCACCACTTCCTAGTGCTTTAGCTGGGAAGAAGAAGTGGCGCAACAAACTCCCCAGCAGCACAGCTGTCTGTTATGTTGAAAGAACTTGATTCTATACAATAATAGCATAAAACCATCATTCAACGATAAATGAAAATTTAATTAATAAAAAATAAAAATGGTTTATGCAGTCAAGTTAAATAAACAATGATATGAAGTAATTCATATGACCTGTCAGTAGTTAAGCTAATTCTGGTGAAAGAACATAAACGTTGTCTTGAGTTAATCACAGCGACCAACAATTCTTATCGTTTAAGTAGTTGATAGAATAGTATGCCTTCGAACAAAGATTTGATTTTACTTTCGCTTTAAACGCATTAAAATGTAAATCTAGCAAAGAAGAAGGAAGCTTGTTATAGAAGGTTATAGAAGGTTATACTATCTAAGTACCAGGATTTATATGGGACAATAGTCCCGCTAGGAATGTCGCCCAATTTAAAAATCAACATTAGTTAGAACATACAGAATGAATGTAAAGCGTTCAGTATTGATTAGAGATACACAACATAAAATAAATGTTTATCCATTGAACGTTTTTTTTTGGTAAATATTTAATTTACTATGGCGAATTTGAAAAGATCTAGTCTAGAAATGAATCATTATAGGTCGAATTAATTTGAAATAATGCCCTTAACTAAAAAGAACAAAATAAAAACACTTGTTTAAAACAATTTGACATGTTTGTTTTACAAAATAAAAAATAGTTTTTTTTTTCCAACCCTGGTTATATGCCGTGCCCCACCTTATCGGACATACGCCTGGGAGATACCGATACTAGGCAATGACAGACTCATAATGCTAGATAAAAAAAATTGGCTGGCTGTGTCGTCAACACTATGTTTATCTTCAACTGGTTTCTATCGGCGACCTCATTCGCCGGACCTCAAGTAACAACCAAATATCCGGGCTGCTACTGAGAATTTGCTAATTGGAAAATCCATTAACACTTAGAACACATCCGGGGACCAATTTCCTCATTGATTAACCCTTAATACAACTAACTATAGTTAGACTTAATTGTATTCAACAACTTGACAGTTGAAGGGTTATCAAATTTTGACAAAAATGAACTTGAAATAAAGTGCAATTTTTTTAATTTTATATTTAATTACTTGTCTTAAAAAAATGATATGCACTATTAAAAATAAAAATTGTACAATTTGTTATACATTTTGTTTATCAGTAGTAAGGTAGTTTATTTAGTTTCTTTCTATTAGAACAAACAAAAGGAAATTATTTTTGTCTACGCTTCCGTCGACAATACGCTTCTCTACGGTTTTCATGCTAAGCCTGCAGCAAGGCAGTCACCTCAAGCCTCTCTCTTCGATATAAATAGCATCTGCTACACTGAACGTTTAGCTACTGTTTAATCGCAAGTGTCCAATTGCAGTGAAACGTTCAGTTACTACTTGATGTACACGCTACGATCATCGTGTACTGCGTAATTATAACAGACGAGGTGAGCACGCGGTTTTGTCTTTGAGAAACTTAACTCAAACTGACAAGCATTTAAAGCGGCTTCACCCGCGTGGAGGTCGAAAAGAATCCCACGGGAGTGTACTATCGGGATGAAATGTATCCTATTTGTTATTCCAGGTTACAAACTATCTGTGTGCCAAATTTCATTCAAATCCGTTCAGCCGTTTTTGCGTGATTGAGTTACAAACATTCAAACATCTATATGTATATCCAAATATCTTTCAAATTTATAATAATAGTAGTATACAGGGTGTAATTCTAATCACCGTTAACCTCATAAGGGGTCATTGTACAGACGCCAGCACATCAAGCTACACCAATCTGTCAAATTTCTTTGATAGATTTTTAACTTAATCACACTTATGTGATTAAGTTAAAAATCTATCAAAGAAATTTAGTAATTGTTAACCATAGTTAAGGTTCATGTTCAATTGAGAAAATTTTACAGTTTGGGGTAGCTTGATGTGCTGGCGTCTGTACTCAACATTATGAACAACTTTTACTCAAACTCAAAACTCAAACTCAAAGCATTTATTTCAAATAAACCAATTACAGGCACTTTTGAATTGTCAAGGTCGGTGAGTTAGAAAGATGAAGCTATTTGCCCATTCCAAAGCGTAGGTACCTATGGAAAAGAACGGGCAAGAAACTCCAAAACGTGAAATCGAGAAAATAAATAAATGTAGGGAACAGCTGATTTTATTTTCGCGATTTCAGGTTTGGGCCCATAGTAAAAGTTGTTGGTTTTTCAAAATTCAATTCAAAATTGAATTTTAAAATTTATTTTGTTATTTCATGAACTAAAACCAACATTTTCCGACTGCTTTTTGCCTGATCTATCTCCATAATATATTTTTAGATTTTTACTCATATGTAAAGTAAAATACCCTATTGCCCGAGATATTGCCGATCATAGAAAAAAAATACAAACTAATTGAGAACCGCCTCCTTTTTGAAGCTGGTAAAAATATTTCAAGCCAGTTCGTCACAAAAACATCAGTACAGTAAATACTCAAGCAAGACTTAACATCTATCAAGCGGTGTCTTGCAAAACTATGCGACCTTCAGGCTGCGACCTTCATGAGTTCTTGATCTACATGTTGTACTCTGTTTCACGCTATTGCCTACTGACTTACAGACATTAGTTTCAAGTTCATTCTAAGTAATATTCTATTGGCTGCGAAGTGGGCGTGGCTGTCGACATCGCCGTACTCATGGAACATACAATACATCAGTGGCGACGGGTCAATACAAGCCGATTCCAATTGGCTTACCTTTAAGAAATTCCAGCTCCCACCGATTCACTACGCATTATTTCATATCAGTACAATTTTTATGTGTTTCTAAGCACAATTACTGAAAAAATGCAAATTTTCAAAATCAATCACAAAATTCTGTGATTACTCAGTGTCAGTAAAAGTGGACCCACATTTTCTGAAGTAACTTTAAGCTTACATCACGCGGTGGGTGTTTGTTTTGCAATGGCTTACCCTGGCAATAATTCTACCAGTCACCACTGCTATACATACATAGATCTAAGGAATTTAAAAGCGTTCATCCCTCGCGGGCTGGCAACGGCGCATTTATAGCGGTTTTTAGTGATCATTTCATTAAATACAAACAAAAGTAAACATTTTTTTCAGCCATGCCCTAGATCGTTGGTACTTTCAAGTTTGTATGCTATTTTTTTACAGTTATTTTGGTATCTACTTATAAAAATCAACATGCCGTCAATTATTTTCTATTTGCATTACATAGTACGATTAAATGTTTTCATTAAAGGGTAATTGTTAAAAATCATTATAAATACCAAAGACCTTGGCTGAAAAAAAAAATAGTACTTTTGTTTGTATTTAATTAAATAATCACAAAAAACTACTATAGATGCGTTGTTGCCAGCCCGCGTGGAATAAATGCTCTTAATGGACCATCGACTAAGTAAACGACATTCAGATATGCTCTCACTCAACACACATAATATCTGTCATACTACAATTAAATTCCGTAAAATATGACATAAATAGAGGTAAAAATTTGTTTGCAAGTTTATATTTAGGGAACTACCAGTCGGACTTGGAAAGTTATTTTCTCCTTGTGATAGACTAATAATTCTTGAGGACAGTTATAGGTTATTTCACATCACGCTACAGCTCTAAGAACTCAAATCGAATCAAAAGTACTTTTTTCATATTAGGCTGAGAATCAGCAGTTTTCGGCTGGTCAAAATGACAAAAGACAGTCTCCCAAAACGTGACTTTTTTCGAAGTGGTGAAAGGTGGGCACCTTTCACCACTTCGAAAGAAAAGTCACCAAAACCTTTCAACAGAAAACAAGGGAGATGCGATGCTTTCATGATACCATCATCAAGAGGGAGGCGCAGAGGGAGATGCAGTACATGCGCCCTCACAGCCGTGGCCTTCGCAGGAGACGCCCTGGGCGTCGGGAATCCCAGGCTGATTCCCGGCCACCGTAGGCACGGGCTTGCGGACGGAGAGTAATGGGTAGCTCGCTGTCCGGTAAGGACCAAGCCCGGGTCGACGGCGCGTTGTGTTCCACGCGCGCCTCAGAGATGTCAGCAGCAACAGATGGGGCCCGCATGGGCCGATGCCTGCCAGGGGTGCGGGTTGTTCGAAAGAGATACCGCGGCCCCTGGCACACAGGCAACTGAGGGAACACGGGTGGGTTTTAGTCAGTAAAAGTCTAACACGCCCTCCCGCTCCACCCAGAGCGGGAGAAGTTATTTGATGATTTCCCACCCAAAAAAAATCATCAGCCCACAGCAGTCCACTGTTGGACATAGGCCTCTCCAATTGCACGCCATTCAGCTCGATTCTCGGGAACTCTCATCCAGCTGCTACCACCCACCCTGCGAAGTCGTCGTTCAGCCTAGCCTGAGGGCGTCCTACCTACACACAAGACGTCTACCCAAACGGTCATCGGTTTGGGCACGCCACGATTGCGGCGGTAAGTCCCCTCTTTGAGGAGTGGTTTGAGAGGCGGCATGGCGTCCTCACCTTCCGCCTGACACAGGTCCTCACCGGACACGGTTGTTTCGGGAGGTTCCTGTTTCGGATAGGGCGGGAGGAAACGCCCGGGTGTTTCCATTGCGAAGATCGCCCAGAGGACACGGTGGAGCATAAGGTGGAGGTCTGCCCGGCTTGGGCGGAGCACCGCCGTGTCCTCGTGGAGGTGATCGGCGGCGGCGATCTCTCGCGTCCGACCCTGGTCCAGGCCATGGTACGGAGCGAGAGTGCATGGCTAGCAGTCGCCTCCTTCAGTGAAGCAGTTATGCTCGCAAAGAGGGAGGCGGCGCACGTGAGGGAGATGCAGTACATGCGCCCTCACAGCCGTGGCCTACGCAGGAGACGCCCTGGGCGTCGGGAATCCCAGGCTGATTCCCGGCCACCGTAGGCTCGGGCTTGCGGACGGCGAGTAATGGGTAGCTCGCTGTCCGGTAAGGACCAAGCCCGGGTCGACGGCGCGTTGTGTTCCACGCGCGCCTCAAAGAGATGTCAGCAGCAACTGATGGGGCCCGCAAGGGCCGATGCCTGCCAGGGGTGCGGGTTGTTCGAAAGAGATACCGCCGCCCCTGGCACACAGGCAACTGAGGGAACACGGGTGGGTTTTAGTCAGTAAAAGTCTGACACGCCCTCCCGCTCCGCCCAGAGCGGGAGAAGTTATTTGATGATTTCCCACCCAAAAAAAAAAAAAATACGGTCATCGGTTCTACGGCTAATGTGGCCGTCCCATTGCCAACTTGCTAATTCTGTGAGTTATGTCGACAACTTTGGTTCTCTGCCGGATCACCTCATTCCGGATTCTGTCCGTCAGAGATATTCCTACTTTAGGATATATTTTATGCTAAAATAAGTACGAAGTTGCAAGTAGAGTAGCTAGTATTTCGACAAAGTTCCAGACTGATATTCCCTGACAAAAGAACTGAAACCATGACAAGCGTGTCTTAAACTTAATAACTTTAATGATTCTGAACCAAAACTATCAATAAAAAAAGGATTGATGATATACGATAAAGTTCAAGACTGATGTATCGTCGAAAATTACGCAGTTCGATAATTTCGATTGCCAGAAAAAACTAGTCGTATAAAATTCCTATCGAACACGCGAACGAATGTTATTAAGTAATGACTATGGGACTATGTATTCCAATGTCAACCACAATCGATAGATCTCGGAATGTTTGTTCTAAGTTCTAAGTTGATCGCAATAAGCCACCCCCTGTTACATGAGCTCTAAACATAACTAGCGGAAAGTGAGAGTACTATAGGTGCTCTGGCGTGATATTACGTTATATTAATTGGAATAGGCTCACCCTCTATTACAATAGAACTTCAATACAACTAACGAAATGTGTGCGCAGTAATACACCACTACCTACCTCTCCGAAAAATACAGGCGCGATGCTAACTTCATAAAAAAAAACCGAAAACGCCATCTTGAATTCTCGATTTCCCGCTGTACGCTTCCATAGTTACAAACTTTTTAAAAAGGCAAGGCAACAACGCATACAGCCAATACACTGACGTAACATTTAAAGTAGTGTGTACAACAGTACAACGCCACGCGACACGACGCGACGCTCGCACGTGTGAACTTTGCACATGTGTGGTCTGTTTGTAAACTTACACTCACAAATACAAATCTACGTATAAATAAACACAACACATGTATAAGCCGTCTGTAGTCTAGTACACAAGTTTGTGTTTACTGTTGCGTTTATATTTAGTTTCGAATTCGGAATGTTACTTGGTGCGTTGTTGCGAATCTGTATTCGTGACATCGCGTTCACGTTTGGCTTGACTGCATGTATGGTGGTTGATGTATAGTGGTAAATATGTACTTTCTTTGTTGCAATGTTTAAACAGCGATGGCATCGTCATCTTAAGGCCCTGGTTAAATACTGTCGTTATGAGCGATAATAGTTCTTATTGCAATCCGGTACGGGTTAAAATCTGTTGTAATAAATTCGACTAACAAATGAGCAAGCGTATGTCGTAAAAATGCAAATAAAATCGTATAAAATGATATATTAACTATTTAATAATAAATAATCCATCACTGGATGCAGTTTGGCATTTGGAATTTTATGGTATATTTTTAATTATGTTTTCATCTGTTATTGAAGGGATAAACTGATTTTAAAGATAATTAAGAGGTGACTTTGATGATTTTTTTGATGCATTAAAGTATCTTTAATTATGTTTTGAGTTCCATCACTGTATGCAAAAAAGACTTGAATATATCATATATTTTTTTTGCTTTCAAAATTATTTACTGTTAATGAAATACACAGTTTCCAGATATCTCCGCCTTAATATTTGTTCTGACGCCATTTTACTGGTTGGTATACTTCGGGTCAAACTTTATGGCGGCTCTGAAGTGCGCTACTCGCTGCGCAGTACCCCACCCCTCAACCCCGCTGACCCATGAATTCGTTACTGCGCAGCGACTCACCTCGTGTTCCGAGCCGACATAAAATTTGACTCGACCTGTACACTGAAATGTCGAGTTTTTTAAGAGTTACTGACTGACCTAAGCACCCTCGAGGAAAAAATTTACCCTTATGTGACCAATTTCATCCATCAGTATCCCGTTGAGAGACATGTCTGATGGTAGTAACCCTGAACTCTTTCTCTCTCACTTGCTTTATAAGAATGACGTTGCTAGAACGTTAAAATGAGGCCCCGGGACTGACTGTCCAAATTTCCAAAATCGTTCAACTGCGTCGAACGTCTTTTAAAAACTCCGGAATCATCAGCTTAACCCTGGACATTCTAGTTACAGATATTTAGGACAAACAGTCCTGTTTGTCTTATTACCCTATAATATGAATGCCATTCGATAGGGCGCACTTAATTGCGTTAGTGGGAAGTTTTAACTTTTATAGCATAGCGCCTACAGTTACCGCGCCACATAGCCTTTAATAACTGTTTGTCTTATTTCTCTATAATATTGATGCCATTCGATAGATTCTAACTTGTGAAGGGGCTTGTGGCTATGTAATAACAGCCGCACGAGTCGATCGATCAGGTTAAGCTACGCTTGCAGCGGTTGGTCCATGGGTACCTGACTATCTTTAAATACCAAGACACCCTCCGTACTGCAGAAAGCACGCTAAGCCTTTGGCTCCCGGCCGTCATTCGTGGATGTTTGACAGTCATTACGGGAAGCCGGAAAGTCTGACAGTCTTACTAAGGGTCATCCATTAATTACGTCGCACAAATTTTATGAATTTTGACGTACCCCCCCCCCGTTCTTACCACAGGTGGTCAGGTCACACTTGTGAAACCACCTCCTTAGAAGTAATTAACTTTAAACAGCAGTTTTTTTTAATTATAACTAAAAATAATCTTTAAGAACAGCACACAACGTCAAATATTTTAGATAGATTTATTAGAAGAAACCTTATAAATATAGATCGAGTAAGTAATATTTTCTAGTTATTAGTTTACATACAAATTTTGAGTTTTAGTATTTTAAATTTTAACAAGTGACATCACAAACCTTTTGACCCTCCCCCTGTCCCTTGTAACACAATGTCATATTTCGTTGACCTCCTCCCCCCTTAACGTGTGACGTAATTTATAGATGGCCCCTAAAGTGTATCGCATGACCTAGTAACTGGGTTTTGGAGGTCAAATAGACGCTCCATGTAAAATACTAGTATTCAACTGCATCCGGTTACACTGGAAGCCGACCCCTACATAGTTGGAAGGAGGCTAGGCAGATACAGATAATGAAGATGGCGTCCGATGCCGAAATGTTATACAAAGGATTTGAGTAACACCCAAACTCAACCCGATCGGAAGTACCGAATACTGCCGACCATAACCGACAACGACCGATGTCAATAATATGGCGCTGGCGTATTTTACATCGTTACACGTGGAGTTATTATTAAAGCCGTGTTACCTATGTACGTGATAAAGTTGGATACTGATTGGCAGCTGGCGAAATAGCAACGTCTTGCTGTGTAGGCGGAGGCCAGTACTTCACAATTACATGTCTGCTCTGATTCATATTGACAAGTGAAGCTGCAAAGCAAAAGGAAGCAAAAAAAATGATTTTAAGAAAACTGAACGTATTCAAATCTTACGTAGTCGTCAGTCGACCGAATTACATAACAATAGCAAGAGGTGACTGCCCAGGGTGTGCCATAGGAACTAACATTATGTATCGCCACTCTTGGAGGCTACAACATCAAATTAAACCGGAGAAGTTTCTTTGCAAGATATTTAATCGAGATCATACTTCAACAGAGAGAGTAGTGGCCAAGTGGTAACGACCGCGACTTACGAGTCGGTCGCTGGTTCGAACGAAGACAGGCGCTTTACTTAGTGTAAACTATCATCGCCATTCATCACCAAAACGGTGAAAGAAAACATCTTGATTAAATTCGTTCTAGAACCAAAAATTCGAAGACATGTGACATCTACCAGCCCGCACTGGGCCCTCGTGGCGGATAACAACGGCTCACTCCCTCTCACCGAAAGGAGAATCATTATGGGTTTACTTCAATAAATAGCTTCCACAATAGTTTTGTTCCCAAGGAATCTAGATATTTCGTAACACAATCTACTAGTTTCGCCGTAGTAACGTAGCGCTACGCGTGGCTACGCAAGTGATCGTGCCTGGGTATTGTCCTCGTGGCCTGGTCAGGGTCAGGTCAGTGGCGGTCCACTTGACGAATTGAGAAATACCGCGACCTAGTTACAGCCTCCGTTAGTCACAGATGAATACTGATCGGAAGTTCGGAACTGTGTTTTGCGCGAAAATGTTCGATAGTTTCTAGAATGGAGTTAATGGTTTTTGGCTCAAGTCATTGTTGTAGCGTTTCCCCTTTCCCCATCTGTCTTTATTCGCAGACTTGCTTGCCTATTATTGAGGGGCTTATGGCTAACAACCGGGTCGTTGGTTGATTATCTTTACATACCATGACCCCTCCATGTTTTGGAAAGCACGATAAGCCCGCCTATAATTCGTGTGACAGTCGTTACGGGTCATCAGAAGCCCGAAAATCAAACAACCAGTTTTACCAAGTTATCGTGTTACTCAGTCTCAGTTGTGGAGGTCAGATAGGCAGTCGCTCCATGTAAAATACTGGTATTCAGCTGCATCTGGTTAGACTGGAAGCCGACCTCAAGATAGTTGGGAAAAGGCGATCACATGATCATGATGCTTGCCTATTATCACCGTTAAGGTGCTCTTAAGGTGCGCTTACACGAGCAACTAAAATTACTCCATCCTTGGCATTTCTCGTCAACTATGACGTAACGACTACATCCAGCAATGGGAACATGTAGCAACCTGTTGCCAGAGATGCGGCCACACAATATGGAGCAAGTTAAAAAAACTAAGCAATGCGCCTCCCCCGCCGCACGGTTCGTCTCGCAAAAACGAGACCTAATTATACGTACTAACGGCATAGAAAGAAAATTGACTAAAAATTTTCAAACCGATTGGATATTGCCGAAACACATTGCTCCAGATTGCTCCAAATTGCTCCATTAGTGTTGCCGAGCCATAATTGCTCAAAAAATTGCCCGTGTAAGAGCATCTTTAAGGTGCTCTCTTTTTAGTCAATTTTCTGTCTATCTCGTTGGTACGTATAACTAAGTCTCGTTTTTGCGAGAAGAACCGGAGGCGGAGGCGGCGGGGCAGGCGCATTGCCTAGATTTTTTAAGTTGCTCCATATTGTGTGGCCGTATCTCTGGCAACAGGTGGCTACATGTTGCCATTGCCCTAAATTGCTGGATGTAGTCGTGACGTCATAGTTAACGAGAATTACCCAAGATGGAGCAATTTTAGTTGCGCGTGTAAGCGCACCTTAATAGACAAGCCTAACCAGGACGTTAAATAGAGATATGGATTCTTCCAAAAATGGATATTAAAATAATAAGTTATCTGTCGTGTTTTCTGTTGTCAACGGCTTTGCTAACGAACATCTTTAAAAGAACACCAAAAGCCTTTACTAAAATGCAATGATGACCTCATTAAGTACAACTTACTCGTAAGTGCCGGAACTACACATATCCATAATTATGACGCAGTTCCCACTTAACATGAATGACACCCACATTGAAACGGCAGAAAGAAACCACACATAACCGTGCAAACACAGAATCTAACAGCACAATCCGGAAGACCAGCCAAATATACCCCAAAAAATTGTCGAAGACCAATTTTGGCAGACAACGAAAATTTATGGACTCCCATCTTCCACCCACCATAAGATTTGATTAAGCTTTTATAATTACAAACAATAGTATAGGAACGGTACACAAAGGCGGTTTCGTAGGCGTCGCGCTGACGACAGCCTTGTAACACTTGCGCGTGCGCTGACACACATTCGCGCAGCTATAGAGTTTATATGCGCCAAAATGATTATGAATTACACCATTGATAATCTAGAATTAATGAGCTTAGTTGATTATGTTTCTTAAGGTTCTTACAGTTTTGAAGATCGTTATTTTCGCTCGATTTACTTTGTGTAAATTATTGTGCTCACAAAACGGTGAAGGAAACTATTGTGAGGAAACTGGCATGTTCTAGAATTAAAAATTCGAAGACATGAGACGTCTACCAAACCGCAGTGGGCCTGCATGATGGATTATGGCCCGCTATCAAACAGATTTACGATTATGGCCCGCTATCAAACAGATTTACTCGATATTGTTTGCAGTTGATCATCATCATTTTGATCATAAGCCGAAAGACGTCCACTGCTGGACATAGGCCTCCTCCAAACGGGGGGGGGGATTGCCATAATCGCCACGCTTGGCAGGCGGATTGGCGATCGCAGTATGGTGGTAAAATTCATATAGAACGCTGCTGCCCATTCTCTAGTAAGTCCCTTAGTCGCCTTCTGCGACACCCACGGGAAGAAATGGGATGGTACTATTCTTTTACGTCCGACACCACACGGAACAGCAGTTTACGGTTAATGATCGATAAATATCAAGGTTAGAATCGGTATTTCCTAGACATCACTTATTGATTTATCAATCGACAAGAATCAAGGTAATCTGTAGGCAGAAGCATATTTAAACCACGTTGGCACGGGCGTATAAATATCACGGCGAGTTTCTTTTTGCGCACTGGATCTTCAACGCTACGCTTGGCGCCGAGACTTGAAAGTCGAACAGTGTGTTTTTTCAACGCGCTGGGATGAACTCTGTTAGATTCTAAATGCACGGTTCAACACCGGGAGTTGAAAATAAAGTGCGCAATAAATTCCTGCCCCGATATTTGGTCTTATAAAAAAAAACTAAAAAACACGCTTTAAAAGCCAAACTAAAAAAGTAGAAAATAATTTAATTCTATTAAACAGCGTGGGGTGCTTTTTGAGGTATTTTTATAATCAATTAATATCAAGCACCCAGGTTTTTAAAGCGTGTTTTTTAGTTTTTTAAACTATTATTTATTTACTATTTTTTAGTTCTGCTAACTACAAAAGCGTGATTTTTAAGTTTTTTTTTTATTTCTAATTTTTTTTTTATAATGTCATCGGTCCTCGATAAGTGTACAAAGTTTAAATGAAATCTGACCGTTTGAATTGGGTCAAAATCGCGCCCTAAGGAGTCGGTTACAAACAAACATACAAGTGTAGCTAATATAAAGCATGTAAAAAGAAACTGCCCCACAAGAATCTCTGACAGAAACGGCGTTCTACAGGGTCCAACTTCTTCTTTAACTTAATATACCGTATGTTTACGGCAAATGAAGACTGATCCTTGGTTGGTAACGGCCGTGACTTACGAGATGTAGGTCGTAGATTCGAACCGAGGCAGGCGCTGGTGGGTAACAGCCCACTCCCTGTCACAAACGTAGGAATATTATAGGCCAATTATGCTTTTGCATTTTTATGAAAATACGTCACAGCGAGCTGCAGAAAAAGATTGTCACACAAGTAGGTCTAAGAGAGACGATGTGCTAAAGGGTCCGACTTCTTCTATACGGTCGGCATATCATTTTAGACCACTTAGCGCAAAATTTTACGTCAGTTTTCCAAAAAAAAAAATCAGGTGTTTCATAAAGAAAAGTGCAATACCGTCGTGGTCAAAATGTATGGAACAGCTGATTATTTTTTGTACTACCGACGAAAAATTTCATGGTTACAGTTTGCGCACTGGATAAAACTTATCCTGTATTTATGACCGTGAGCTCTTCAAATCTCATCATTTACCAAACAACAGAATCTTCGGTACAATAAAAACTTTTTCAAAAAAAAAAAAAAAAGCTACTTCCGAAAAAACAGTATAACGTGAAAAATAAATTTAATTTCGGAAGTTGGTGACTTTGGATATATATTTAAATTTTTTGTCACCGCCTTCCGAAATTATTTTTATTTTTTTCACTTAGTAGTGTTTTTTCGGACGTCGGTTGTTTTTTTTTTGATAACATTTTTATTTTTCACTTTTTAGTTACAGTACCTACCCCACACCAATTCGAAATTTCATCACGGGTCAAAACAATGTATATTTATGCGATAGCAACAATCGCGGTTGATTTGCTGTCATTTTTGGAGGAGTTTCGTTGTCTGTCTCCAAAACGCATCATCAGATCTATATGAAATTTAAATGGGACCATTTCGGAATAAACACCTTTCGAATAAAAAAAGGATTTTTCAAATCCGTCTATACATATATGACGGAGTTATGCCCGAGCATACATAAAAAACATATATATAAACGTGTCGAATTGATAACCTCCTTCTTTTGGAAGTTGGTTAAAAACCTCGCTAAACCCACAACCATGACTCAAGCCAGCCAATTTGCATTGATACAAAACTCGCTTTCTTTTTCCGCGTCCGCACGAGGCGTGTCGGTTTTCGGCTTAACAAAATGGAGTCTGCATTAACAATGGTTTCGCTCTCAGCTGCTTTGTTGAGCGTTTCCTAATTACTGAGTTAAGTGGGGCAGTTGTAGAGAATTAGTAGGACAGTTGGAACAATGCTGTCATAATGGGTATTATACGGAGACATGTGTGACTAATTTGGCAGGGTTACTTGTTTGGTAGTAGAGGGGCTTGTGGCTAAGTAACAGTAACAGCCGCACGAGTCGATCGATCAGGTTAATCTGTGCTTATCGCGGTTGGTCCATGGATGGGTGACCGTATTTACATAAGACTCCTCCGTACCTCGGAAAGCACGTTAAGCCATTGGTCTCGGCTGTCATTCGTGGATCTTTGATAGTCGTTACGGGTCGTCAGAAGCCCGCATGTCTGACAAATAGTTTTTTGTGGAGGTCAGATAGGCAGTCGCTTCATGTAACGGACTGGTATTCAGCTGCAACCGGTTAGACTGGAAGCCGATCCCACCATAGTTGGGAATAGGCTAGGCAAATGATGATGTGTGAGTCATTTGGCAGGGTTTTTTTTGTGAGTGGGAAATCATCACATAACTTCTCTCGCTCTGGGTGGAGCAGGAGGGCGTGTCAGACTTTTACTGACTAAAACCCATCCGTGTTCCCTCAGTTGCCTGTGTGCCAGGGGCCGCGGTATCTCTTTCGAACAACCCGCACCCCTGGCAGAATTTGGCAGGGTTAGTTGGTACCAGAAGCTTTGAAACGAATCCTCATTCTCTTCTCAGCGAATTTCGCAAGGTTAAATGCTACTAGGAGCTGCATGAGACAAAGAAATAATTGGAAATACATATGTCCAGCAATGGACTGGTAGGAGGCTACAAAATTTCGGAGTATATTAGACAAACAAAAATGTTGTGCGATTCGAATCGTTTTAAGTTTAGGTACAGCTTCATGTCTTGCGCTTTTCTCTTACACTTTTGCACACATAAAAGTATACCAGCAGCTTCTGTTCGCGACTTCGTTCGCGTCAAATTTCTTGCTACATCCGACCCACCGTCGCTTCGAATCGCCTGCCCGTGCGAGTACTTCATATTCGTGACGTTTTTCTCTTTACTCGGCTCCTAAGGGTCTTAGCGTGATGTTATATAGCCTTCCTTGATAAATGGGCTATCCAACACTAAAAGAAAAATTTCAATTCGAACCAGTAGTTCCTGAGATTAGCGTGTTCAACTAAACAAACTCTTCAGCTTTATAATATTACTAGCTTTTGCCAGCGGCTTCGCCCGCGTGGAGGTCGGTGTATTATACATTAAACCTTCCTCTTGAATTACTCTATCTATTAAAAAAACCCGCATCAAAATCCGTTGCGTAGTTTTAAAGATTTAAGCATACATAGGGATATAGGGACAGAGAAAGCGACTTTGTTTTATACTATGTAGTGATAAGTATAGATAGGGTTGCCATCCGTCCGGGTTTCCCCGAATTTGTCCTAGTTTAGAGGGCATCCGGGGAGCGTCCGGGCGGGGCTTCATTTGTAGTCCGGGTTTAAAAATTTAAAGTCTCGGGCCGTATTTTCAACTGTTTTTTATTACACTGACTATGTTTAAAAAACCCGTTGACATGTCCGGGTTCTGAGCTCTAAAATCCGGGGTTTTCACGCGTCTTGTCCTGGTTGCGAAATTTTAGAGATGGCAACCCTAACTATAGATAACACTAGGCAGTCGGCACTACGGAAATGTAATGCCTAAACAAAAGCGCAATGTTAGTGCAATGCTTGGCTCAACGCCCAGCGTTGGAAATCCAACGAGCAATAATATTCAAACATTATATTTAGGTCTCCCTTGGTGTTAGTCAGAAAGGGTCTCCCTGAATGTAAGCTTCGACCAGAATTCAGCCACGTCGACAGCCTTTTCGTTGGCCTCGCAAATGTCTTCCATAGTACACAAAGAGCATGACAAGAGGCAGGGCTAGGGCATAATTTCCGACGTGGCTCGCACTGCGGCTCATCAGAGTACCTGACCATATTGTGCCAGCAGCGGCCCACCTGGCTTCTTAGTCGATTAAGAGATTTCCAGGTTCGCCATGGCATTTGGTGGCCTTGCTTTCTGGCCAAGTATATCGAAGTAATGATTTATGTCGCCAACGCCACCACTGAATGAGGAAACGAGTTTATCAAGCTACCTTATCGACTCATTATGAAATGCCGTGACAAGGAGAGGGCGTCCCGGAAGTTGATAGTAAGACCTTACAAACTGCCGCTAAAAACTAAACAATTTACTATGCAATCAAGATGGTCACGATAAGGTGAGTGACGTCAAAAAGATCAGAGGCCCTAGTGTGAGTTTCATTTAACCATCTACACTAAACGCAGTGAGCGCGCTTGGCGCTCCGATTGGTCCGTCACCAATCCAGGGCCAATCGGAACGCCGAATGCGGTCAATGCGTTTGGTGTAGATGGTTAAATTAAACTCACACTAGGGCCTCTGATTGGTCCGAATGGTCCGATTCAGATGAGCAATTCTCGTAATTTTAGGAACGTTCAGTCTGATCTCAGTCTAAATCTGTCAAAAATACCACGAGTTTCCATAATTGATATACAAAAGACCCAAGATGCAGTTCGTCCAGTCTCCACACAGTCTATATCCAGTCTCGAACCAAAGTAATATTCAAAATGTCTCCAATTATACGTCATTTATAATAAAGCATTTCTTTTTTTGCAAATTCAACCTTACACGTACGACTTCAAGTAGTTTTTACAAAGCAATGTCCAAAAAGACTGACTGAAAGATGACTGACGATACTATTTGACACCTGCGCATATTGCGCCCTATTTATGCGGACATTTTTGAGACACTGATTGTGTATCTTGGGGTTTTGTATATCAATGGACAATTCTCGTAATTTGAACAACGCTCACAGTATAATCTGTCTCAATCTGTCAAAAATACCTCGGATTCCCTACATTTTTAAAAACTTGTCGCCGAGATAAGACTGCTACTAGATTTTGAACGTTTTTAATTACGAAAATTGGCCTTCAGGTAACGTTGACTCAAGAAGCCTTGGCATATTTGATACCGAGCAAATTGATGGAGCTGCAAGGTTGAGCAACGTTTGTTTGAATTTGGCAGTTACGATCCCAAAAGAATAGTTTCTATGGTTGATTCAAAAAGTCTCTTCTTAAGATTCCCTCGAGTCTAGTGTTTGCAAGCGCTACCGTTGAGCATGAGGTCCAGGGTTCTATTTCTAGGTCGGGAAAAATGTTAATGGGTTTTATATTAGGAATTTCTCAGTAGCAGCCAGGATTCTGGTTTTGTGCCTGGTTGAAGGCTCGATAGATAGATCGATAGATGAAGCGTGGGCGCGGTACCCTACCATGCCCACGCTTAATCTATCTGTCTAAAATTCTAGAATTCTCAGCGAGCCTTATTAATTCCTAGCTACTCATACATAAAATGGCCATACGTCCCTTTTTGAACGGGACTGTCCCTTTTCGCAGTCAACAGTCCCATTGTCCCCATACAAAGTTCCGGGACGCAAAATAGTCCCGTTTTCTGAAACAGCGCGAAAAATTCATATTACAGATCTACTAAATGCCGTATTTCAATAAAATATAATCTGTTACTTATAGTAAAATCAGGTGGCGTGACGCCTTCGAAAAAGGTGGTTTTCTGTTTTACCCGTATATGTATGTATGTATGTATGTTTGCGATTTTCTAGAAAGCTAGTGATCCGATTTCGATGGGGAACGAAAAGACATTTTAACTCAGAAACAGCTCAATTAGTGTCTACCATTTACTGCTTTGAGTTTAATTGTGAAACTAAAAGACAATGACACTAATCAAGAGGCACATGCCCCCTACAGGCAGTTGTTATTTCTATAAATATTAAGTATTGAATTTCTTTGCCCATTTGCTTCTTGTGACCCCCGCCCCCGTACCCGCCCATGACAATAGTACTAATGAAAAAAAATGTGTTCATTTTATTTTTTTAACCTGCTATATGGCGTCCCGTTTTAGGACGAAAAATAAATGGTCAGTTTACTCGTACACCAGTCGTTTACTACTAAAAGAACATAAATTACAGTGGCTGGCACAAGTCGTGAAAATTATGAAGAAGTGGAAGTCTTCTGCGTGAGTTAGTGTTTTTATGAGGTCATTACATCAAGGCAAGGGTCCTCCATCATCCACAGCATCATCGCCTACCTGGTCCGGTCCGGTACCTGGGCACGGTACCCTACCATGCCCACGCTTCGTCTATTATCTATTCGCTTCTCAGCGAGCCCTATTTATTCCTAGCTTCTCATACACCAGTTGTTTACCACTAAAACTACGCAACACGTGACACGAAGCGAAACCTAACATAATAGTAAGGTTACGTAACACTTAAGTTACTTGAAGACCGGCGCCTCATTATGAATCAATAGCTATATTAATTAGTATTCCTTACTCACAGCAAAGTATGTGGCAAACAGCCTCACGGTTCGATCGATCAGGTTAAGCTACCGTCCGTGGAGTGACCATCTTTTTAACTGACATCAAAAAAAGGAGGAGGTTCTCAATTCGTCTGCTTGTTGTTTTTTTATGTTTGTTACCTCAGAACTTTCGACTGGGTGAACCGATTTTGATCATTCTTTTTTTATTTGAAGGCTGGTGCTTCCCGTGTGGTCCCATTTCATATAGATCTGATGATGCGTTTCGGAGACAGACAACGGAACTCTTCAAAAAATAACAGTAAATCAGCATTCAAAATATGCATTGTTTTGACCCCAAAAGTATGAAGAAATTTCGAATTAATGGGGTAGGTACTGTAATTAAAAAGTGGAAAATAAAAACTTTTAGCAAAAAAAAAAAACAACCGACTTCCTAAAAAAACACTACAAAGTGAAAAATAACTTTAATTTCGGAAGGCGGTGACAAAAAATTAAAATACATATCCAAACTCACCCACCGACTTCCGAAATTAAAGTTATTTTTCACTTTGTAGTGTTTTTTCGGAAGTCGGTTGTTTTTTTTTTTTTTTGCTAAAAGTTTTTATTATACCAAGACCATTCCTCGGAAACCACGTTAAACCTTTGGTGCCGGCTGTCATTTGTTGATCTTTGACAGTCGTTACGGGGCGTGAGAAGCCCGAAAGTCTTGACAACCAGTCCTACCAAGGAGTATCGTGTTACCCAGTAACTGGGTTGTGGAGGTCAGATAGGCAGTCGCTCCATGTAAAATACTAGTATTAGATGATGACGATAGCTTACAGTAAAAGAACTGAGAGTTGTAAAATGTTTATAGCTTGCTTCACTGCTTTTAGATGTTCCGGTTGACTTTACTGAGACCTAAAACTGTGAAAGAGTGAGGATATCGGAATGATGTTTAAGAGAAAAAAACATGATCCTACCCATAATCTCAATTATATTGGGTCGTAATTTAACTACAGGCCGCTCAAATTGAAGACTCTATTGAGTTAATATACATTCTCGGAGCTAATGCAAACAAGTGCGAGACGGACTCGCCCATGAAGGGTTCCGGAGCAGCAAGTAACGCGCAAGTAATTATAATTATTATTTACTTAGGCATCTTTACAGATTTATTATTAGAAATAATGGCTCACGGTTTATGCATAAGGTTTACGTTTATGAAATTAAATGTTTTTTTTTAAATTTTTCTATTTTGCGGTTTACGATTTATGACGTATTAAAAAAACTACTTACTAGATCTCGTTCAAACCAATTTTCGGTGGAAGTTTACATGGTAATAATGTACATCATATATTTTTTTTAGTTTTATCGTTCTCTTATTTTAGAAGTTACAGGTGGGGGGGGGCACATTTTACCACTTTGGAAGTGTCTCTCGCGCAAACTATTCAGTTTAGAAAAAATGTTATTAGGAACCTCAATATTATTTTTGAAGACCTATCCATAGATACCCCACCCCACACGTATGGGTTTGATGAAAAAAAAAAATTGTGAGTTTCAGTTCTAAGTTTGGGAAACCCCCAAAATTTATTGTTTTTTTTTTCTTTCTATTTTTGTGTGAAAATTTTAATGCGGTTCACAGAATACATCTACTTACCAAGTTTCAACAGCATAGTTCTTATAGTTTCGGAAAAAAGTGGCTGTGACATACGGACAGACAGACAGACATGACGAATCCATAAGGGTTCCGTTTTTTGCCATTTCGCTACGGAATCCTAAAAATGATTGACAATAGGAGCTAGTTTCGCGACGTTATAAAGTGGCTGAACTGGCTTACTGCCAATCTGATGTAAGGCGGAAACCTATGCCAATACTATGCAGGAAACGTCTTTTTAGCAGAGAGAACGTGCTCGGATTGCCATTGGATAAACTTCTAAAGAAAAATATTAAAGCCTAGTTAGTGGTATTCACCACGTTATAGGAAGTATTTGAGTAGGGAAATTAAACAACAATTCATTGTACAACAGCAGAAGTCACACGTCTGTATCGTTCGGGTGTCAGCAAGCAAGTGACCAGTTGCGGGCGTGCGCCACTGCGCTAGTTTATTATGTCGCTGTCATATTACCCTCGTATCGACAATTATTAAAAAACGATTTAAATGCTTAATTGTGAATATCTTATCATCTGCCAAGCCTTTTACTAACTATGTTGGGGTCAGCTTCCAGTCAAACCGGACCCAGCTAGGTGCCATTATTTTACATGGAACGACTGCTTATCTGACCTCCACAACCCAGTTACTGGACAAAGCGATAAGGGCGCTGGTGGGATCAGGTAGTGGAGCTCCTGCGCATACTCTCCGAAGCACACTCTGTGAAGCATAGCCACCGACGTCTCGTTTCGTCCGTCCCTGCTCCCGTAACTTGGGACTGGGTCTTCTTACTATGTCATTTTTCGAAACGTCGATATATTATGCCGCCACCTTTCAAGCGGGAACATATAACTTGTCTCAATACCCAGTCTACCCCCGAAGGGAAAAATTCTACCAACAATGGCTTTGTTTGAAAGACTACAGTCGGACTGGTGATGGAGTTAAAACTCGAGAGTATACTCACGTGGCCATACAGTGACATCGTATAGGCAGATGAAGAAGTCTCATAAATGTACGAGGAATTGAGTGAAATAATTCTTTGTGCAACATGGCTTCGTTCGTACGAGGGGACTTTTGTATAGGTTGCGAAATTGGAAGACAAAGGAGATAATGAAAGAAAATAAATTACAGTGGCTGGCACAAGTCGTGAACATTGTAAAGGACTGGAATACTGCCTGAGTTTGTGTTTTTTAAAGCTTATTACTTAGATGTCTCGAGTGAGGGGCTTGTGGTTAAGTAACAATATTGAAATTGACGGCACGGTTGGCGCAGCCGAGAAGCGATTGACTGCTGCGCCGCGTGTCGCGGGTCCGATTCCCGCACGGAACAAATATTTGTATGACCTACAAGTAGTTGTTCCGGGTCTGGCTATTTGTGTATGTGAGTTTAAATGTTTGTGAACGCACCCACAATACAGGAGAAATTCCTAGTGTGGGGCAACGTTTAAAAAAAAAAAAAAAATAGCTGCACGGGTCGATCGATCAGGTTAAGCTAAGCTTGCCGCGGTTGGTCCGTGGATGGGTGACCATCTTTACATACCAAGACCCCTCCGTGCCACGGAAAGCACGTTAAGCCGTTGGTCCCGGCTGTCATTTGTAGATCTTTGACAGTCGTTACGGGTCGTCAGAAGCCCGAAAGTCTGACAATCAGTCTTACCAAGGGGTATCATGTTACCCAGTAACTGGGTTGTGGAGGTCAGATAAGCAGTCGCTCCATGTAAAATACTGGTATTCAGCTGCATCCGGTTAGACTGGAAGCCGACCCCAACATAATTGGGAAAAGGCTAAGCAGATGATGATGGCTTAGGAGTCTGGAGTGCACAGCATCATCGTCTACCATCAGGTAAGAAAGTGGACAAACGGCAGCCGGTCGATAAAAAAAAGGCTTCGAATTCAGTAATGCTGCTACAGCTAACTGCACCAGTGACGGTGTATTTACAAAACAGCTACTTCAAACCGTTTTGAATGACCTTCTGACTGACCACCCTAATCTTGATGAGTTTGTGAACGAATGGAATAAAATTATGCGTGTATGTCTGGTGTTCTGTGACAGTAAGTTTGCAAGGGAGTCCACTGTTCCATGTTAGAACCTAACATAATTATTGTTAACCTTTTATATGTTAATTGGTGTTATACCGCTTTAATTAATCCCTACTAATATTTTAAATATATATATTTGTTCCGTGTGGTGCCGGACGTTAAAGAATAGCACCATCCCATTTCTTCCCATGGGTGTCGTAGAAGGCGACTAAGGGACTTACTAGAGAATGGGCAGCAGCGTTCTCTATGCATTTGACCACCATACTGCGATCGCCAATCCGCCTGCCAAGCGTGGCGATAATGACAAATCCCCTCCCTTTTTGGGGAGGCTTATGTCCAGCAGTGGACGTCTTTCGGCTGATATGATGATGATGAATATTATAAATGCGAAAGTAACTCTATCTGTGTGATACGCTTTCACGTCTAAATCGCTGAACCAATTGTCATGAAATTTGGAAGAGATATAGCCTGGGATTTGGAGAAGGACATAGGCTACTTTTTTACGCTATAACCGACATCCACGCAGGCGCAACCGCGGACAAAAGCTAATTTTAAATAACTGAACTAGTTTTATTTTTCTTTTATTATTTTCGCTACTTTAACTTTAATCGGAGCTCTTTACCACTTTATCTGTATTTGTGACACTGGCAATACTCAATTTAAGGCATCCTAATGGGCGTTTTAAGGTGAATCTTTTCGACATTTTTTCATACAAACTTCGGGAGTGTATTACTCCACTGTTCGCCAGTGCACATCAAAATTTAAACATGGTATGGTTTTGTCTCATTATTAATATTGTCTGTACGGAAACAGAATAGTAAAATAAAAACCATTAAAAAGTTAAGAGCCAACAAAGATTCGTTTTTTTTTGCTAATTTTACTTAACTTTGGGCGTGTTTAAGTAATAAAAGATGTGTAAAATCTCCAAAACCAAGTCGGTACCGACATCGCTCAATTATCGAAACGTTCAATAAACTTTATAGGTCATGGATTTATGCAGTGGTTTTTTTCACAAAACCCGATCTTCCGAAGGACTTTTCTAAATTTTTTACGCGCCTATTTTACTATAAATTATCTTGTACGTGTAGACTAGCGTCTCTGTAGGACAGGATGCCTGGTGAGACAGAATGCTTTTCAGCCAGGCCCACCAGTGAGTTCGAGTCCGCGGCTAGATTCCCCTTAAGTAAACCTTCTGCCTCGACACGTAATATTGCAAGTTTCTCAAGCGCTACTGCATTGTTCTCACGAGCAGGCGCTGCGGCCTTGCGCACACTTCCGCGGTACTACGTTATTGGCGAGAGTGACGCGTTTTTAACGCCTTTGTATTATTACCTTTATGAGAATTATTTGATCAGGATGGGAAATACAAAGGTAAGTGCAGAGGCAGTCCCCTTTAGCTGTTTCCTCGAAGGATATTGAATTTATCCTACTATATTTCTATTCCTACTTATCATCTGCCTAGCCTATTCCCAACTGTGTTGAGGTCGGCTTCCAGTCTAACCAGATGCAGCTGATTACCAGTATTTTATATGTCTGTCTGACCTACACAACCCAGTTACTGGGTAACACGATACCCCTTGGTAAGACTGGTTGTCAGACTTTCGGGCTTCTGACGACACGTAACAACCGTCAAAGTTCCACAATTGACCGCCGGGACTAACGGCTTAATGTGCTTTCCGAGCCACGGAGTGGTCTTGGTAAAGATATTCACCCATCCACGGACCAACCGCGACAAGCGTAGCTTAACCTGATCGTTCGACCCGTGCGGCTATTATTACTGAGCCACAAGCCCCTCTTTATTTTATTTATCATCACTACATAGTATAAAACAAAGTCGCTTTCTCTGTCCCTATATCCCTATGTATGCTTAAATCTTTAAAACTACGCAACGGATTTTGATGCGGGTTTTTTTAATAGATAGAGTGATTCAAGAGGAAGGTTTATATGTATAATACACCGACCTCCACGCGGGCGAAGCCGCTGGCAAAAGCTAGTTCAACTATAAAAACAAATTTCGAGAATTTTTTAATGTTCTGAAGATAACGTTTTATCATTACCAAACATCAAATCTCAGGTTTCTAAGCGATGCTGGTTGAAACCCTTTTTTCCTTGCTCCACTCTGTCAAAAACGGGAAGTTTCTACTACAAACGAAGCCACGGGAAACAGCCAGTGTTTGTTTTTGTAAATATAACACTATGTACATAGTACGCCTTATGTCGACCGTTTCCTTCCTCCACGCTCACAATACAATAGAGAACAGAAGTCCTATTCTGATAGCGGTGAGGGCTCGCCTGTGGATTGTTGGAGACATCGAGATTGGTCGAGGAAAGATGGCAGAACAGTGCGGCTCAATGGGCGTACAGACGCCAAAATTTGACAGTTTGGGATAGCTTGATGTACTATCAGGCTATCCAAAATGTCAAATTTTGCCAATTGAAAATTAACCTTCAGCTTTTGTATTAAAGTTGAAAATCTATCAAAGAAATTTGACAGATTGAGGTAGCTTGTACCTGCCTGTACATATACAAGTGCCCCCAATTAGTAATAGGGTATATTAAAGTAGAGTCCTTGCTAAGTGATAACTGCGGCTGCAGTCCGTGGATGCGTGACCATCTTTAGATATCAAGACCCCTCCGTGCCTCGGAAAGCACGTTAAGCTGTTGGTCCCGGCTGTCATTCGTGGATCTTTGACAGTCGTTACGGGTCGTCAGAAGCCCGAAAGTCTGACAGCCAGTCTTCCCAAAGAAGTATATAGCAGATAGGCAGTTGCTCCACGTAAAAACTGGTATTTAGCCGACCCCATAAATAGTTGGGAAAGGGCTAGGCAGATGGTGAAGACACGATAAGCTTAAGCAGCCTACAATGTTCACTCTGCCGGGACAGGACACGGACATCTTTTCTGTGAGAGGGACTGGACGGTAATTTACCACGCGGGCCCATTGCGGGTTGGTAGATGTCACATGTCTTCGAATTTTTGGTTCTAAGAAATGCCAGTTTCCTCACGATGTTTTCCTTCCCCGTTTTGAGAGCTGTGGTGATGAATTAAATACACAAATAGTATGAGATGCGTACGCATCCGTTCAGTCGCGGAAAGTTGAACTGACTCTAGACAAAATCGTTGTTTTCTATGGACAAAAGCTGAACAGAGATGAATAAATGTGAGTAGTCCCTAAGTCAGGATCGGGGTCCCAGATTCAGATGGGCCACCACTGTGTTCAAGTCAGTCGGTGACGCAGAATCGCGTATACTCGGCGCTGAATCGCGTATACTCGGCTCCAGTCGTAAAATTTCCGTAACCCTCTTTTTTAAGTACTTTATTTAATAGCAACTGGACCTTCTGTTCCTCATTCCGTGGGCTATATGCGAATGGAGCAACGGCCACGTCCAGCGGTTTTAATCTGAGCGAGATAACGCGACTGAAAACAAAACAAATGTTTACACTGCACTGCGTCACACAACACATATTGGTGGACATAGTTTTTGTTCGTAGCCAGTGTTGCCAACCCTACCAAACTATATGCACACACTTCATCATTCTATTATGTTCCCACAGCTGGGACACAGGCCTCCTCTCGATGTTTTGCTTCACCGTTTTGTGAGCTGTGGTATTGAAATAATTAGCACAAAGTAAAGAGCCAGACTGCCCTGCACAACCGAGAAATAATAAAAAAAAACACAGCAAATCAACCATTACAAAAAACAGTAAATGTTATTTTTAGAACAGTATTTTTACTATCTAATAATAAAAATTTGAAATCCGAAAACGCATTCCTTCAGAGCTGTCTTAAAAAAGAGTTAAATATCAGAACCAGTACACGGCAGCATTTTGGACTTCTGCCTAAAATTTTTGCGCTGGGGGACCAGCGCAAAAATTTATCGTCGGTAATATAAAAAAAAATCAGCTGTTCCATACATTTTGACCGCGTAGGTACTGCACTTTTCTACGAAACAGCTGATTTTTTTTTTGTAAAACCGACGTAAAATTTCTGCGCTATAGTGTCTAGATTGATATGCTGAATTCGGGGTTACAGTTTGCGCACTGGATAAAAACTTATTCTGTATACAAGTTTTATCAAGAGGTAAAATTTGTTTTGATATAGGTAGTCTCCGGAACGGTTGGACCGATTTTCATATTTGGTATGGGGTTCCTTTTAACCCGAGAAAAGGGCATAGGCTACTTTTTATCGGCATACCACGCGAGCAAAGCCTCGGGCGGAAGCTAGTAGCTAGTTTCCGCACTTCGACTCCCGTTCGGTCCGTTGTGCGTGGGTACTGGATAAATGTATCTAAACATAACGGATTCCTTCGTACTTTTCGATTCATTGTTCATTCTTACCGCGGTGTTAACGTTTATTTTCCTTGTCACACTCGAAACTTCCTGTTTCAACAGCTGCTAACCTTTTTAAATCAGTAAATAAACACTCGATTATCGGGCGGCCTTATCAGAAATTCCGAAAACTGCCCCCATTGGTCTAGAGGTCGCCACACAAGCACGTTGATAAGCAAAGGCCTCCTGCGGCGTAATTACGTAACGAAGCACCAGTAGGAATGGGTTAAATTTTGTCATTTCAACAATATTTCTTTTTAAATTCGGTTTGGTAGTTTGCGTAGTTCGTGGTAGATTGCAGACAGCTGAAAGCGGTAAAAGGTGATGATTTCTAGCAGGTAGATAACCTTTTAGAAAGAAGTTTGTCCAAGAAAGTACATTCAACAGCATAAATACTGGGTGACACAGGTGGTTCTCAGTTGCGCAGCACGATTGCTGACAACTCCGTGCACTGACTGCAGAGGTCCACTCAGTCTGTGTGGTTCTTTCCTCAAAAGACCATTTCAGACCACAATTCAGATGGTCTTCAAATGATCTGACCAAGGTCTTCTGGACTTTAGAAGAGACTGTGACCTCTGAGTTTGTTTCGGCCTTTCTTCTCAGAGTAGTCAGATAGGAAACGCCGACCTCATCTAGTTTTAAAAACATGATTGATGTGTAAAAGTGTTTGTACAAACCTACTTATACAGGATAAGTTTTTACCCAGTGCGAAAAATGTAACTATGAATTCAGCATATCATTCTAGACCCCTAGCGCAAAAAAAATCCGTCGGCTTTCCAAAAAAAAAAAAAACAGCTGTTTCATAGAAAAGTGCACTACCTCCGCGGTCAAAATGTATGGAACACCTAATTTGTTTTTGTATTACCGACAATACATTTCTGCGCTAGGGGGTCTAGAATGATGTTCTGAATTCATGGTTACAGTTGGCGCACTGTATAAAAACTTATCTCGTATAGAAATAAAATTCAGTTATCATAATAAGACTTCTCAGTCTGACGTTAACGCTATGATTTTGATACAGGCGTCAAGAGAAGACACTCCCGTCGTCGCAGCTCAAGCCCTCAGTCCTCAGCGTGGCTGCATATCCCTTGGCATTCACGCTATCTTCAGCAAACTATAATCATTCATTGCGTTTTTTACTTTGCCGATAATACAAATTTTTCGAACATATGAAGCAATGAATTAGCAATACTTGTCCTTCTAAACGATTCAGATTGTGATTGATGGTGTGTTACGAGAGCTACCCATTGCTCGCCGACGCCCAGGCCAACCTCTGTCCAACCATTCAGAAAATACATGTTTACACGAGCAATCTTTTTACCTCTTTTCGATAATCCTATCCGAGGCGAAATCTTCTCGTATAAACGAACCAAAAACGATAATTTTCGTTGTTTCCGAGGCTACCAAGACCCCGGCAGTGAGAACCTGCATAATTGATGCGTGACTTCAAGGCGCGCTACTGGAAACTACGCCGCTCGATATTTTCAAATACTTATTTCGAGAATCTGATTCATAATATATGAGCATTTCTGGTATAGGCTACTGGGGTCATCGACTAAGCTGGGAGATTTACACAAATTAGTATTTATAAGTGTGGACTTTGGGTGGATTAATTATGGAGAAGTCTTCTAATTCAAGTACTCAGGGCGCATCCTGAGCATTTGAGCCCGCTACACCAACTCTCAAACTTTATTTTGAAACCACGGCCATGTGAATAAATATATTGAGTATATTGAGTTGTATGTATTGTGTATTGACTAGCTAGGGTCAAAAACTTATGTTACCTCTTATAACAGCTATCTGCCGGTTAAAGTCCCGTCAAAATCGGTCAAGCCGTTTCGGATATTAGTTGAAACAAACAGAAAGAAACAGAAAATTCAAAAATTGTTTTTTTTTTGGTACCTTACATAGTTTCATTATGCATTTAGTAAAAAGCTGTTATTTTGTCGTTACAAACAGACTCTTCAATTTTATCAAAATTTTCGTAAAGATTTCAAAGTTAACATCCATTTTAATGTTTCATCCCGGTTCAACCCTGCATTCGTCTTCATCTCGTTTGTTGGTACTTAACTCGTACCTAAATTGCATGGGATTTTGCTTGGTACTTCTGCATAATATAGTTTGTTGAGGATGACATTTTGGAGAGTCCGATTGTGTCGATTTTGACTGTATGTTCCTTCAATTTGTGATCGAAATTACTCCACACATCATCATCCACAGTCCTGCACAGTTTACATTTCTCCAGCACGTTTATCTCGCGAAGGTCAACAACGCACAATGAATGTTGAACTCAGCCGGTTGTGTCGCATATCTGTGCTGTGTTATCGTTTTAAATACTACGAGACTATGTGTATTGTTTTATTAATGTATATCAATATCAATAAATATAATAAACCTGAAGAGTTTGTTTTTATTTTTCTTTTGAACGCGTTAATCTCTGGAAATCATCATCTGCCTAGCCTTTTCCCAACTATGTTGGGGTCGGCTTCCAGTCTAACCGGATGCAGCTGAATACCAGGACTTTACATGGAGCGACTGCCTATCTGACCTCCACAACCCAGTCACTGAGTAACACGATACCATTTGGTAAACTGGATGACAGATTTTCGGGCCTCTGACGACCGGTAACGACTGTCAAAGATCCACGAATGACAGCCGGGACCAACGGCTTAAAGTGCTTTCTGAGGCACGGAGGGGTCTTGGTATGAAGAGATGTTATGATTTAGCCACAAGCTCACTTGCGAGTTACGCTATATTCAGTTATTCTTAGCTAAATGATAGGTCGAATGTAGTGCAATCACCACGATCCACCAGTAAGCTGATGACTTCCAGCCACATTTAGGCACGATGTCAAGCATACTGAATTCTGGCAAGATTTTTTTTTGTAAACCGTCTGACTACAGATCAATGTTTGAGTATTTCTAGAAATAGGACTAAATGGTCGGTGTATGGCTAAGAAATATGAGCGTTTAAAGCCACGAAGTGTACAAAACTAACTATTCTCTCTATTTTCTCTTTTACCCTTTCACACGCTGTCTATATCTCTTTATCTTCTCTCCTATCGCAGGTATGCTGGAAGAGATTTCTTTAGAAATAAGCATCACCTCTGTACCTATTTTTCTGTTCTTATCTTCTTGTATATGTGTACTTAAATAGTTAAATCTGTACTATAAATATTAATTAATACTATAAAGCTGAAGAGTTTGTTTGTTTGTTTGAACGCGCTAATCTCAGGAACTACTGGTCCGATTTCAAAAATTTCAAAAAAAGTCACGATTACAAAGTACTCGCACGGGCAGGCGAGGCGAGCGACGGGGTGGCTCGGGGAGCAAGAAATTTGACGCGAACGAAGTCGCGGGCTGTAGCTAGTAAATAAATAAGATTGTTACCCATAAGAAAATCTCTCAAAAGCCCGAACTTCTGAATACATTTCGACGCTATGCCAATCCCATTTTGATTTCGAATGCAATTTTGACTTTGGCAGCTCCAAGGAACATCGCTGCGACCGCAGATAGCTGTTAGCGGTTCTTGAATAATTAAGGACAACGGTAAATAAGGGCCTTATAAGGGGAATCCCGGTTTTGCTGGGATTATAAGAGGACAGAATAATATTAACTTGGTTTTGGTACCAAATCACGCTGCTTTTCCCGAACGGTTTTTAGCCAGTTCATCATATCATATCAGCCGAAAGACGTCCACTGCTGGGCATAGGCCTCCCCCAAAAGGAGGGGATTTGCCATAATCGCCACGCTTGGCAGGCGGGTTGGCGATCGCAGTATGGTGGTCAAATGCATAGAGAACGCTGCTGCCCATTCTCTAGTAAGTCCCTTAGTCGCCTTCTACGACACCCACGGGAAGAAATGGGATGGTGCTATTCTTTTACCACACGGCACTTATGTTAACGATTTTACATTATTTATATTTAAGTGCTAGCCTAGAAGAAACGGCCGCGACCTCGATCTCAGAAAGATGCTAGACTTTGTTCTTTTGACGTTCAAAAAGTGCTGACTCTCAGCCTAGTTTGAATAAATGACTTTTGATTTTGTAAATTATTTCATCGCAACAGTTCAAAACGTTGACGGAAAACATCGTGAGGTGACCGGCATGTCCTGGAACCAAAAAAATCGAAGACGTGACATCTACCCACCCGCACTGGGCCGGCGCACTGTGTGGTATTAGGCCCTAAAACTTGGTCAAAAATATTTTATGACTCGAACGACGATTATTAGTGTTTATATGTTAAAATAGATAATAAAAGACTTATAACAGTTATAAAGAAAAGTATTTATTCGTCACTACTAGATACATTTGCATTGCTCAGGTCACTCTCGTTTAGCAAATTTAATACATCTTCATACAATGTCTTTTTATTTTTTTTTAAATATGTATTTTTTCTCATGCTTGTTAATAGGGGGTCCGAATCTACAAAAAATTTTTTGAAATAGTTAAGTCTATATTGCCTTATGTGTTTGTTGCGAGCTTCCGCAGCTTCTTCAAAGAGTTGTCCTATTGGAAGAATTGCGTGTTTTATCACTTCAGCTCCGTGACGAAGGACTTTATGGAGTGTCGGAGACATGGGGTAAAACCCATATAAAGCCACATACATCTCGGCATTTCTGGAAAGGTTCAACATTAATTTTATACCCGCAGCACATTGTGTCTAATATAACCTTAAGTCGGTAGATAAGTTCTTTGTCAATTTTGGTTATTTCTGCCGATATTTCGTAGTTTTCGAAAAATCGGCGACTGGTATTACCGTCATTGGTGCTGCCAAAATTAGCTCTCGGGATATCCACCAATAGTCCAAGTTGTTGCTTAAATTGGTCTTGGATCTCTTGTTTTCTGGTTTCCACCGCTTGTTTTTCCTCAATCGAAAGACGGACATTCCATTTTTTTACAGGTAGCCTATATGCTATAATGTAGGATTGATTCGAATAATCGAATACGAGCATGTAGCAATGACAGCCCAAATCTTAAATTTTCCTCTTTAAATGGCCTTTTCTTCGATAAGTCATTAAACTCTGAACTAGTTGCGTCGCAAATGTAGCATCTTTATCATCATTGGAACCTTGCATAATAGCATACAACTCATTCCGAGTCATAAACCTCAATCCTGAAGTCCCTGTAACAAAATAAGACTAAATCTTAGGAACGAATATTTATACAAGATTGTAAGGTAATAACGAAAAAAAATCTCAAAAAAAAAAGGGGCGGGTACGGGCGGCTATGTTTTTTATAAATTTGTTCTGGACTATCTACTCTACAAGAAACATTAGTACTTGTATTTAAATAATGCTAAATAATGTAAAAAAAAGTCTCTTAAACATAAAAAAGTAAGAATTTTTGCGATAGTTTATGACAACTTACTTTTGGACCTATGGATTAAAATTGATTGAGATTTTTGTAAAAAAAAAACATGTTCCATATAGTTACATACCTGGCTGAGAGGAATCCATCACAAAAACCACCACAAAACTGTTTATTCCTAAAATATCACGTTTTAAAAGCAAGTATTATTTAAGCGTATCGAACAATCACACGACCACTGTAAGTGAACGGTAACTTCCGACTGAGCACACGGCACGTGTTGACGAGCTGGCACGGAGTTCTTCGGCCATTTCTTTGGTCAACTACTTAACTTTTAAAGGATCGGTAATATGGAGTAGGTTACCAATAATAAAAAAAATCATTTTTGGCCAACTTTTAGGGCCTAATACCATTCTGTGCGGCGTGGTGGATTACGGCCCAGTGTCTCTCACTGAGAGAAAGCTCGTGTCCCAGGAGTGGGAACATGATGGGACATAGTTTTTTTTTAATAAAGCAAATTGTTTGTCTTATATTTTGTTAAAAAAAAGAACATTTCGTCGATAAATCGCCCTTTTGCTTTGAACATTACAATACAATACTATTACAATTTCTCCACCAATTCTATACTTTTCATTGTACAGTATTCAACCAACTTCTCTCGAACGCAAAACTTTTACTTGAAAACTCTTTTGTTAAGAAAAACAAAAGAATTTACGTTTGTAAGAAGTTTCGAGGTTCACAAAAACTGTACTGTATATTTTGTACAGCCAGGTACAAAACCTAAAAAATGTAGACCCTATTGTGGAGCCGGGCTTTATTCTTCAACCTTCGTAGAAATTGTACCTTGAGGGTAAGCAGGTAGAGTGCGGGGAGTCGACAAACGCCCAACTGGCAGTTTTTACCGCGAGTTCTTGCTAAGCCAGTACCGATCTTATGTCGTTCTAGTAAGGTGAGGAGTATTGTTGAAATATACAAAGAGGCTGAGGTTGATCCTTTTCTGTTGAGATATATAGTTTATTATCATAAGATTCTTTGAAAGTTGAAGGTATACATAACCAGTATGCTTGGCGAATTGGCGATCGCCGTTTTTAAGGTAGACGGGCGGATATCGTTATAATCTTGAGAGTCGAGTTATTACGGTTGAAAGCTCCACGGTAGCCCCCGAAATTTAAATTTTCTTGCGTTGTTTACGTTCAATTAATTACATTTCCATGAAATAGTCATTTCATCTATTAAACAAACTTGGAGTGTTGTGGGGACTGTGGAGATGACGATTACGGCGGAGATTTCTAGAAAACGCTCAAAAAGTTGTAAGTAACCGTAAATAATTTTGAAAGCAAAAAAATATATGATATATGGGCATTTCCGTAGAAATTTGTCCACTCTCATTTTGTGCTGTCCCATGACTTTATTTATAATTCATTAGGAGACCGAAGGCGTTTTATTGTAATTCACAATTTATTATGGTAGTATAATATTTAAAATCAGTAGATAACAGTGAATTAGTCTACTTTTACTATAATAATTGTTAAAATAAGTCGAAAATATGTTTGGAACCCCCCAGTTTTAAGGTGTCCCACAGTGTCGTGACACACTTTGAGTTAGATTATTGATGGCTTAAAATTAAGCAAAAAAGTAAAAAAGGTTTTAATATATTCAAATGTATGATTGCTTTTAAAATAAAACATAAATTACAGCCACTTTAATACAAAAATAATTATTTTTTACTATTTTAATTGTGTCCCACGATTTCGGATGTAGTGGAAAATTACACTTTGTAACCGTATTTTCTCCACAAATAAAAAATAAACTTCCAAAATCTTAGCACATTTATTTTCCTGGCAACATTATTCATCGATTCCGCCATTTTGTTGGTTTGACAATCAGGCCGTCAAAATCATTCGTGTCTAAACTTGCAAAGCGTTACCATATCTACGTGTAATTCCACACATTTCCACTTTGTTTGAGGAATTTCTGCTGGTAAGTTATTTTTTTTTGTTCATCTTGTTATTGTTAATTATAATAAAATCATCGTAAAAGTGATTAATTGAATTACTTGCAGCATTCATTGTTCTATTGTTTAACTACACGCAATTTTAGATTGGAATACATGAAAACGTTACCTCCATTTTGTTTAGTTACGTATATGTGGATTGTAAAAGTTACAAAATGGAAATGTAAAGGCGAGTACATAAGCTAAACAAGCATGATGTCTGCAATTTTTATGTGATATTTTTTTTGCTGTGGTGGTAATTTTTTTTATTTACCTTTTAAATGCACTTTGATATATTAATACAATAATTTAAAAGTTTGTTCAGGAAACTATCTTTTTGAACCGAAAGTTACTAGCTAATGAAATACCACTAATCTCATGCTTTTCTTTGGGCTGGTTGAATGCGGGATATTGCTATATTGTATAACATAATTTCTTCAATGCTTGGCAAGGGATTACTTTTGTGCAATATAAAGTGTTACCTATGTTACGTCGCCTATAATATGGATTTTTTTTTTAAGCCAATGTTACATTTACACTCGATATGACTACACTTCATTTATATATACTATATTTTTAGGTAAGTTAAAATGCTCCTTACAAATGCTGAAAAGCAAAGGAGAGGAGAGAAAAAAAGGAAGAGATAAGGAAAAAAAATCTTGATAGGATAAAAAAATTAACCAAAAAAGTAGGTGACATGACCGAAGATGAAAAAAGATAAAAAGAGAGATTTGGCGTCAACAGAAAAAAAAAATGAAAAGTCCGAAAAAATTAAAGCACACACAAAAATGAAACAAACAAAATGCCAATTAAGTATTATTTTAAAGAAAGTACGTATTATGTATAAAGGTTCTTTAAAAGCCATTGAAAACCTTAAAAAAAACTCGGAAACGTTACGAAAACGTAATTTTCGCCTAAAAACCCGACTAGAAGCAAAACTCAAGGAGAGTAGCAAAGAAATTGAAATGTTAAAGTGCAGAAATGAAGTACTTGAAACAATGATTAAAAAAATATACGCAACAAGTGATTCGATTAAAAAAAGGCGTATCAGAAATGTTGTGACTTTACAAGCACAAAATCACAACATGCAATAAATGCAGTTACTCAATACTTGGTGCTAAAGCAAGATGTATGGGTTGCAAAAAAACATTCTGTATGGACTGCATCGGAGGTCCCGTTGCTTTTGATTATTTGTGTGACACTTGCCTTGATCCTGATGATGAAGGTAGGTAGGCTTACAAATTGTTTATTTTTATACGAATTAACTTTATACAATATGTGTTTGTTACAGATTAAATTAACCTCTACAATAAAGTTGATTGTCGGTGGCAGTGAACCTGAGCACCATAACAAATGGTATACATCGTAGACATCGCCAAAATTTTAACGAGGGATGATTTACTGCAATATTACTATTATGGATTAAAGTGGCCATGGGACGAAACCCATTTCGTTTTAGCTAGTCAGTGTTGGGAGTGTTATGAAGATGTACCTCAAATAACGGATTTTGGTATCCGACCATATCATTTTTCCCTATCTATGACTAAAACTCATGTTAAGAATTTGCTAGCGACATATTTTTGGTGCGATTGTGGCGTTTTGATTTATGATCATTATGTAAAAGATGAATGTACTTATTGTTTTCCATAATCATTATGTTTGTTATTTGTGGCTTCATTTAAAGTAACAACAACATAAAATTATAACTTGATATTCTCTATTAATTACTTAACGTAACGGTTAAAAATCTCTGGAAGTAAAAACAATCACTGTGCAGAGGGAGTTATTTCAGATTTAAGTATGCAAAATGGTATTATATTTTTCAGTACGTATTAATAGTTTTTGTAATTATAGTTACCAGTCAAAATTCATGTAAAATAAGTGTAACTGCAGTCTACAAGAGAAACCCTGACATTATTTAAAAATAGTAAAAAGAAATGAATACTCCGCTACAGTACAGTTCCGCTCAGCGTGGTTAGACCTGCACTCTTGACCATTTCACGAATGAAAGGCTTAAGGTAAACCCTCAGCTGTAGCCTGCCAAATTCAAATTTTCTTTGGTGCTTTGCAAATTGCAGGCTCTGTTTTACGTTGTATGTCAATCAAATTGCGATTTGCGACTCTATGAATGATATATTTACTAAATAATAATGATCCAATTTCATATCAATCGTCAAACTTTGGAAATTTGTTTCATCTATGAATTTTCACATAAAATATTCTGAAAAATTCTTAGGTGGAACAAATTTGCAAAGTTGCAATTTGCAAAAAACCAAAGAAAATTTGAATTTGGCGGGCGAAAGCTGAGGATTCACATTATTGAACAATAGTTTTCCTTAATTTAATATTAATATCTAGACTAAGTGTTAATTTTGAAAACTTTATAATTAAAAGACTGATTAAACTAATTTCAAAGAATATGTTTGCGCATATAAAATAAGTGTTGATTTTGAAGAATTAATAAAAGAAAATGTTTGTTTGTGAAACAATATTTCTGTTAGAGTAGTATAATAAGTATCACTTTTGAAGACTCATAATAAATCATTATTTTTGTACCAGAATACCTTTTAAATTGAGAAACTATTTGAATGAAAAGAATATAAATAATAATATAATTTAGAAAACTGTTGATTTGGATAAACTCTAATTAAAGGCTGATTAAACTAAGGTCCTGTAGTTTAATTTTCGTTTCATCAATCATCTGACCATTTCTAATTTTTATTAACTATGTGAAATAAGCTTTACGTTTCCGTTTTGTAACTCCAGCATTCAATTTTGTAACTGTCCCATTTTTTTATTTAGAAATTTAATTTAATTTCCAATTTTTACAGGGCACCAGCTCATTATTTGTTTAGTTTTTGATAAAGTATCATACAACTATAAATTTAAAAATATTCCAAACTTGTTAACTATTTTCGACAATGTGCAAAATAGAAAATAACAATGCTTAGTTTCAAAAAGTAACAAAGTGGATATGTTTTTATTAAATCACAAAAAAACTAACGCATTTAATAGTTGATTTGTCTAATTTTTTAAAAGAAATTACCGTTTTCTATACTAAAACCACTTTTTCCGCTCAAAATTAAATATGTAATATATATTTTATTTTATTGCAAACAAGTTACAAAATGGAAATCAGAAACACTACCTTGTCCCAAACAAATCATATTTTCTCAGAAGATGGGTATTCTTTTGTTGTTTTGCAACTATTACAGTAATCTTTAATGAATATCAATTCATTTTAATATAATAAAAATACTATTTAATAAAAATTATCCACTTTTCTCCATTTTGTAACCGGGACAAATTTCTACGGAAACGCTCATATTCAAGTCTTTTTTGCATACAGTGATGGAACTAAAAACGTAATTAAACATAGTTTAATGCATCAAAAAAATCGTATAAGTCACCTCTCAGTTATCTTTAAAAGCAGTTTATCCCTTAAATAACAATTATAATTATAATTAAAAATATATCATAAAATTCCAAATGCCAAACTGCTACTGCATATTAACTATTTATTATTAAATAATTAATATGTAATTTTATACGATTTTATTTGCATTTTTATGACATACGCTTGCCCATTTGTTATTCGAATTTATTACAATAGATTTTAACCCGTATCGGATTGCAATAAGAACTATTATCGCTCATAACGACAATATTTAAAGTTACCAGGGACTTAATAGAGAAGCGTGGAACAAAAAGAAATGTTGCGCCGACCGCAAATAAATTGAGAAAAAAAAACAGGAGAATGATGAAATATACTCTGATGCTTTATATAGTTGTTATTTAACCACAATTTTTTACCGAAAAGGCTTCGGTTCCGGTGTTTTTCGTGAAAAACCAACTCGCAATTTAGACAATGTTATCCTTTTAGTGGGCGGGATTTTACTGAATTTTAATAAGGCACACAAAAATAAATTTTTCCTTGTGCTGGTTTGACTGTAGTCGGAAGCGTTGGCAGAGGTCGAAATGTAAAGCTACGGCCAGACACAAGTAGCAAAATGCATCAAGCCAGTAACCCAAGACGGGGTACGCAGCGGTAACTTACTTGATATAGGTATTAACTGATGTAAAATTATTTAATTAATGTTCTGTGTCTCGTAATGTCAATTACTTTGCCTACCTATGTATAGAATCGAGTCTATCTAACTGAACAGACAGCTGTGCTGCTGGGGAGTTTGTTGCGCCACTTCTTCTTCCCAGCTAAAGCACTAGGAAGTGGTGAAGGGCGAGCGTACCGGGGGACTGACTTAAGTAAGTTTGACGTTCGAGAAATCCCTTAAAATTCTCAGCCTAATTTGAATAAATGACTTGATTTTGAACTACATCCACATTTCGCCAGTTATAAAGAGGATTGAGGCTACCTGATTTAGCCATATTTCTTTAAGATCCATGCAAGAGGTAGTGAACTGGTTGCCAAGCGAAACTTTGGAACCATTACAAAAAGGACATCGTCTCATCATGCACAGCTCGATTTCACCCACTGCTACCAGGTAGCAATGGGCATGATGAGATGACGTCTTTTTTGCAATGGTTCCAAAGTTTCGCTTGGCAACAAGTTCGCTGTAGGTTCGATGTAGGTTTCTCTTTTCGTTTTACCCGCAATGGCAACAATATCGTCCGTCCATCTCGCCGCCGGACGACCGACATATCGTCTTCCAGTTCTTGGACACTCTGTCACAGCCTTTTCCGCCTGTCATCACTGCGCCCTGCCAGGTGTCCTGGCCAACTCCATTTGAGCTCCACAATACGCTTTTCCAAAAGCTTTCTGCTTTCCGTGCCTCGGAAATCACGTTAAGCCGTTGGTCCCGGCTGTCATTCGTGGATCTTTGACAGTCGTTACGGGTCGTCAGAAGCCCGAATGAATATCGTAACTGGGTTGTGGAGGTCAGATAGGCAGTGGCTCGGTATTCAACTGCATCCAGTTATACTGATGAAGAATAATTTTCAACATCATCTGCCAATCTTAAAATGGCCGCTGTACGCAGAATTTCAGACAAGAACATGTCAAATCCAACGCCATCTGGACTCCATACTTTCCCAATCTTTGTATGCTCAAGGGACTTTGAAAGAACCCTCAAAAGGTATAGTATTCATCTGGCTTTAGAAGCTTTGTCGTCCTAGTACCCATACTGCCACAAAAAATGGCCGATCATACATCTACACGCCACCTGTGCACACTTTTTGTACGCCACATGCCCCCCTCGCCCTTTCCCGACGTCGCGACATCCGCGTGTATTTTAGGGCGCCCGCGCCGGTGCGTTGAACTCGAAGGTCGGTAGCTACCTGCGTGCACGCACTCAAACACCCTCGCAGGATACGCACACATGCGAACCCTATTTTGTAGACAGATTCCTGCAGCACCCATCATACGCCTCGCCTGCATTAGTATCGATACAGTCAGCTTTATTTCAAATGTGTCCATGAAACGACTGTCAAGTTAAATCGATAAATGATAATGAACCAATAAAGTTATTCGCACAAGGAAGTGGACTGTAATTTTTTTCTGTGTGGGAAATCATCGAATAACTTCTCCCGCTCTGAGTAGAGCAGGAGGGCGTGTCAGACTTTTACTTACTAAAACCCACCCGTGTTCCTTCAGTTGCCTGTGTGCGGCAACGGTATCTTTTTCGAACAACCCGCACCCCTGGCAAACATCGGCCCTTGCGGACCCCACCATTTGGTGCTGACATCTCTGAGGCGCGCGTGCGACCCGGGCTTGGTTCTGACCGGACAGCGAGCTACCCATTACTCGCTGTCCGCAAGCCCGCGCCTACGGTGGCCGGGAATCAGCCTGGGATTCCCGACGCCCAGGGCGTCTCCTACGGCGACTGATGCCGCGAGGGCGCATATACTGCCTCTCCCTCACATGCGCCGCCTCCCTCTTCGTTAGTATTACTGCTTCGCAGAGGGAGCGCCCGTTTGGGTTCGAACCGATAGAATAGATACTTCGTGATACTTCAATGTATTATAAAGGGCTCTGATAAATAATAACAGTCACACGGTTCTAAGCTGCGCTTGCCGAGATCAGTCCGTGAATGGTTGACCATGACCATTCATAACATATGGAGACCCCACCGTGCCTCGGAAACACGTTAAACCGTTGGTCCCAGCTGTCGTTTGTAGATCTTTGATAGTCGTTACGGGTGGTCAGAAACCCCTCTTTGAAAGACGCCATGACCTCTGAGTTTGTTACGGCATTACTTCTCAGGGATCAGTCATACAGGAAATGCCGTCGCCGTGTAGTTTAAAAATATTTTATTTCAAAAAAACAAACGCTTTTCAAAAAAACACTACAAAGTGAAAAATAACTTTAATTTCGGAAGTCGGTGACGCTGGATCTGTATTTTTTTAATTTTTTGTTACCGCCTTTCGAAATTAAAGTTACTTTCCACTTTGTAGTGTTTTTTTGGAAGTCGGTTGATTTTTTTTAGTTTTTTTTTTTCACTTTTTAGTTACAGTACCTAACCCCACACAATTCGAAATTCCATCATCCTTGGAGTCAAAACAATGCATATTTATGCGATAGCCGCAATCGCCGTTTGTTTGCTGTCATTATTTTAGGAGTTCCGTTGTCTGTCTCCGAAACGCATAAAAATAAATTAAAAATAAAATAAAAAAAGAATTTTGCAATATAATAAAAAAAAATAAAAAAAATATACAAACATATACAAACTTTTTGAAGTCGGTTAAAAAATGACGTGTACAGTTGTTACGTGTAGTCAGAAGCCCAAAATTCTGTATCTTACTAAGGGGTATCTTGTTACCCAGTAACGGCTTTTGGAGCACAGATAGGCAGTCGCTTCATGTAAAATACTGCTGCATCAGTAATTATAACTCACCACCAGTAATTATAACTCACCACCAGTAATTATAACTCTCTAAAGCCATAATTGTTGCGGTCGCGAATCATATTTAAATCGACATACAACCTGACCTGCAAATTGCAAAAAAAAAAACCAATTTTGCAAGCTATCATAGCGGACATACAAAGGGGTTTTGTTGACGCAATTTCCATATGACTGACAGCTGGAACTCACGGTTCGTTCCCTCATAGGTTTTAAAGTGACACAAATACTGCCCACATCCGAACAGATTTCGTGATCCCTCTTCAGTTACCCACAAAAATCGGGCCTCAATCAATGAAGGCGTGGCGATATTAACTTTTCTGAGGTATGCGATGCGACATATTTAACATTATCTTGTTGATACAAATGTCTCTCTTTCTAACTGTTGATAAGTAGTAACTAGAAGTTTTATAGCGAATACGATACATTATGTGTATTCTATTAATCCTCGGTTCATATAAACTAGAGATGGGCCGACTAGCCGTCAAGCCAATCATCGCTTTCGGCTGAGTTCGGGTGACATCGGTAATGTTCGTGACTACGCTTTCGGCGCCCGGCGCGCGGCGATCAGGCGGAATTGTCGGGACATGTTTTTGTTTACTTTGCATTTATTCTAGCATTGTTTACGTGCGAGCCGGTGTTTCTTCCTATCCTATTCTAGATTACACTAAAAGTAAACTGTAAAAATGATTCTATAATTCATTTCAATCACCGTCTTTTAATTTTTTGAGCATAATATTAAAACGAGTAAAACATAGGCCGACTAGTCGGTCATATTTTTTGTCGGCCGACTAGTCGGTACATCACTATTATAAATAAAAACGGATAGTTTTGCTTACCAATGGTAGCATTTTTATTTCCAAATTGGGCAAATAAATAGTTTCCTAAGCTAATTTTACCAGTGATAGTTACTTCCCAATAGGAGGGGTTTACTATGCCAAAGTATTAGGTATTTTCTTCATAGTTGGTAAAGATACAAGAGTATTAATTATAACCTACAAATTTCCGTATATTATAGGAATCGGCCAAAGAACTATTAAGAGTGACGATGCTCACGGTCACGGCACGATATGATGGATATCTATGGTATCTTTTATTTTTGTTAGCCTGTATTGTGTCTCATTACTGGGCAAAGACCACACAATGTACCATCCTAGACAATGGCGATGTCGGAAGAGTGTGTTTGTGTGTCTGTTATATGCTGACGCTACTCGTCTTTTCACGCACACATCCACAGCGTCTTTGTATACTAGGTAACCACAACTAAAACGCGGGTCGTTTCATGAGATAAAAATAATGGAACACTAATTTAATAATCTCACTATTTTTCGTATTCTTCTTCTATAGCGTAGCGATAGCAAACTAAATACAGTCAGCCCAGAATTTGGCTACGAGCTTGGCACTTTCAGCAGGACACACGCTGGACAAGATATTAAGTGCTCCGGACGTTAAAATATCGTGGCCGGATTTTAGTGCGCACTGGCTTTTAAACTGTCGGTGTTGAACCTAGCGTTGAGAATTCAACTGAGTGCAGCTAAAAAAACACACTGTTCGATTTTGAACTCTCGTCGCTAACCACTGCTATGAAGATCGAATGCGCGAAAAATCCCACCACGATATTTTTCGCACGAACTATTTTTTGCGTAAAATCTACATCTTTATCACGGATCGTGATTTCACCTTTTATTCGCGGTCGCTGCCCGCTTCCGCACTTGGAAACCGGGGTCACCTCAACCGTAAGTAATTGTTCATAATATCTCGTGATATTTACATACGCGTCTAGAGGACAAGCGGTATAGCAACACAGGGTGACAACCTTTATGATCTTCATCTCAGTGTGTGGATAGCAATTCTAAATAGTCAGCCCAGAATTTGGCTACAAGCTTGGCACTGTCAGCAGCGTCCATCAAATGTGGCGTGCCGACAACAGGACACGTTGGACAATATATTAAACTAGCTTTTGCCAGCGGCTTCGCCCACGTGGAGGTCGGTGTATTATACATATAAACCTTCCTCTTGAATCACTCTATCTATTAAAAAAACCCGCATCAAAATCCGTTGCGTAGTTTTAAAGATTTAAGCATACATAGGGATATAGGGACAGAGAAAGCGACTTTGTTTTATACTATGTAGTGATGCTCCATTGTTCGTGGGAAACCACCAAATTTACACTCCAAGGCGGGGTCATCTGTGAATCTCCACCTAAGCAGGTTCTCTTTACTACTATGATCTGAGGCTCCTTGTTATTGCCTGTGACTTCATAACATCGCGACCGTTATCAACGAACGGGAAGGAAGAAACCATTACGACGCGATATCAAAGTATGCGCGATTGTGTATGATAGGCACGAAAATATGCCTAATAGTACAGTACATCTCGCTATCCATTATAATGACATAATATTACGCCTATATTTCCAGAAGGGGGAGATAGAGTTGCGTTAATATAACCAAATTACGCCAGCCTTATTTCCATGACATAGGGCGACGAGTCTATTGTAATTTACTAAACAAAAAACGACTCCAGGCGGCTATACTGCCCTGCTAATTGTAAATGCAGTACTTGCAAAAAAAGCGGTTTCGAGAAAAACGCGAAAATCTCTAAGTAAAATTTTCATGCAAGTACTGTGAATCTCGTTATCAAAAAAAAACATACTTCCAGTACCCAAATATTGTTATTTTTCCCGTGTATAGGTTTGCCCCTAATAAGGTCGCCATTTCTGCAAAAAGTGAAAACACTTAAGTGTCGATTACTGCAGGCGATAATTAGCAGGGCAGTTTAGTTATTGAGAAATTCCGAATAGCCTATTAACATGAAGGGACACGGACCCATGCGGGTTGGTAGATGTAGCTTAGAAATTGTTGGATCTAGGACACGTCGGCTTCCACACGATGTTTACCTACATCGTTTGGAGAGCTCTGGTAATGAAATAATTTTCCCCCTAGGTAAGACTGGCTTTTTTACCCGCTTTATATTAGCTTCACTTGTATGTTTGTATGTAACCGACACCTTTGGACGCTATTTTGACCCACTTTAAACGGTCAGATTTCATTTAAACTTTGTAGACTTATCGAGGACCTATGACAATTCAATAATTAAAAAAAAAAACACGCTTTTGTAGTTAGCAAAACTAAAAAATAGAAAATAAATAATAGTTAAAAAAAACTAAAAAAACACGCTTTAAAAACCAAACTAAAAAGTAGAAAATAATTTAATTCTATTAAAAAGCGTGGGGTGCTTTTTGAGGTATTTTTATAATCAATTAATATCAAGCACCCCACGCTTTTTAATAGAATTAAATTATTTTCTACTTTTTAGTTTGGTTATTAAAGCGTGTTTTTTTAGTTTTTTTAAACTATTATTTTTATAATATCTTATCATGAGAAATTCCCCAATAGGAACATCCTCCATATTAATTGGCTTAGTTAGCGCCGCAGGGTCCTGCGCCGTTTCAGGCGGTTTAGACAGTCAGGTAATATGAGCTGGACAGCGAGCTGATTAGGATGGTTGTCCAGTCTTGTAGTGTATTTGTCTGCGAATGTCTTTATTTCATCCTTCACTGTTGGCATACTCAGATATTCATATACTTGTACACTGTTTCTAATGAACCAGGGTGAATTGCTTATTTGCTTAAGGATGTGGTTCTGAGCTCTGGATTATAGCTATGTTGGAATCACAGCAGGCTCCCCATAACTAACTAACGTAAGACTTGTTGTCAAACATTCGGGCTTTTGACTACCCGTAATTACTGTCAAAGATGTAAAAAGTCGGGACCAAGGGCTCCACACATACACATTTAATATTAATAATGTTTGGAATTTTACTTAAAGAGACCATGACCTCTGAGTTTGAATTAAACAGCTAGGAAATGCCGGCGCTATCTAGTATTAAAATATTGGCCAACTTATTGACAAGCAAAATTGTCTTAACAGATCCACTTTTAGAAATACATAAATTTCTGTTCATATCGCAAGGAACTCCTGACTAAAAGAGATTGTCTAACTTTGTGCAATACTGTCAAGTCATCAAAACATCACCATTTGCAATACCATGACAGGCACGTGGGCTGAGTGGAGATAATCATTAATCTATTATTATTCATATACCTATATAAGATAATGACACAATTATTGTTTACTAGCTGTAACACGGTTTCACTTGCTTAAGTCTGGATCCCGTGAGAACATCAGGTTAAAAGTATCCAATGTCTTAATCCACCTCATGGTCCACCTATGTACCGAATTTCATCTAAATCCCTTCAGCCATTCAACCTACGCGCAAAATATCAAAACCTTGTCTCTTTATAATTTTAGTTTCGTTAGACTATACATGTCTCGGTGGACAGTGACTTCACGCTGATAATTACAAATGAAGAGCTTGTGGCTAAATTATAAGTTACACAAGTTGATCAAAGGTTAAGGTATGCTTGCCGAAGACAGCCTGTGTACTTAGGATCTGCCATGCTCCTGGAAGCACATTAAGCCAGTATTGTTTAGTGGAGGTCGCTCAATGTAAAATACTAGAATTCTGCTGCATCCAATTAGACTGGAAGCTGACTCCCACATCCTTGGGAAGGTACGGTATTTGCAATGCCGTCAAGTCATCCATACATCACTACTTGTAATACCATGACAGGCACGTGGGCTGACCGTTTAAGCTTAACGTAGATAATCATTAATCTATGACGATTTATTTGATAGTTTATGATATTGTTTGCTAATATGTTGGTGGATATTAATAATTTATGTTGATAATTATAAATGCAAAATATCCCTGATTATGTTCTATGTTATAAGGTTTTGTTTCTGCATTTAGTCTGTTGGGTGGACCTCTCTGCGGGGACACAAGCCTCCGCCTGTGTCTCGGTAGAGAGCGAAAACTGTGAGAATAATCTACCATGCGAGCTCAGTGCGGATGTCACAAAACTTCAAATGTTTGGTTCTACAACATGCCAGTTTCCTCACAATGTTTTCAGAGCAGTGGTGACTAAATACACAAAGTACCTGCTTGCGTTTGAGCCCAAAACCCACTCCCCACTCTCTAAAGTTAATGTTTTTACAAAACTATTTAACTTAGAATTTTGCCATATAAAACAATGCTTATCTTTTCTGACAAAAACCATTACTAGATCGCCTTGAAAAATTGCTGCGCTCATTTTTCCTTTGAAATATAACAAAGTTATCTTGTGTTAACAGTTTACCGACTATGTATAATGAAGTCACTTAGCCAACTTGATAAAAATAAGGTGTAAATAATTACCATGCCTTCTCAGAAATTATCTTTTATGTAGTCTGAGAACAGCCTCTTGGAATCTTTTATATAATTATACTTTATTCTTCCACATAGAGTGGGAAGGCCTCCGACAAGGTGGCCCGAAGACCTTGTGAAGGCCGCGGGAAGCAGAAGACCAGTCAAAGTGGGGAGGCCTATTTCCAGCAGTGGACGTCTTTTGACTGAAATGATGACACTTTATTCTTAAATACAGATTTATTCAGAAATGTTGAATGATAATTTTGTTCCCATAATTATAAATAACTTTGATGGCTTCTGAATTCAGGCAAAAATTTTTTATCATTCATTTTTTTTTATCCGAGGAAAAATACTGTGGAGGTTTGTACATATTTTTTTTAATGTATGACAACACAAGTTTTTAATGAGTCTTCAGATTTTGAAATTTCTTGATTTATTGGAGCAGGAAGTTGGTCCCATTTAAAATTGAAAAACAAAATCCAGTTCTAAGTGTAAAAGAGGGGTTGATTGATTTTCCACCTATTAATTCGGCTTAGACGTTTCTGAGGAACATGTGTTTATTTTTTTAAGAAACTGTCAATCGGCCCTAGCCAAATATCGAAAGAAATAAAAAAATGCACAAATATTCACCAAGATTTTTTTGACCCAAAAAGTATATTTAATTTATATGTATCCTGTATGTGTCAATAGTTGTTGGAAAAAGATAACTGAAATAGCAAATTCTGTGTATCACTAAGCTAGTTTTCAGAATATCAATTATAGGAAATAGGTACGTACATTGTGAATTACTTATTGAAGCGAAACACTACAACTACACTATCGATTTTAAACAACTTCCAATTAATTTACAAACTTCTATGACGCGTTGCAGCTTCGTGAAACATTCAGTAAAATGCTGCAATATATTGTAGAAATTGTTTCTATGTGACTATTGTCATCTTTTAAGGAAATAACAAGGATTGAAAGTCTACATCACGTTTGCCGTTACGTAAACGTAAACCAACATGTTTCGTTGGTGTTCTGTGTACAAATACCACGAGGACGCAGCAAGTATGGACGGACGCGCGTTTGCAGATTATGGCACTTACTTTATGCATGCATTGCTCACGTTTGAAAAACACATCAGCACGTAAAACGCCAGTTGGGCTTGAGAACGTGACACTTGACAAATGGTTGGCACGCAAACATTAATTATGATGTGTGTACAAATTATAGGTACCTATAGTTCTGTTCGTAGTCCCAGTAGTCTTTGTAGCGCGGGTGCCAGCGCGGGCCCCCACGCGAGTAGGGCCTTCTGGAGCCCCCCTGGCTCATATCCTCTGCGCCATAGCACCTCGTTGTATCGATCCGCGCTGACACGACGGAGCCGCGTGCTCCGCTCCGCGTCACTAACACTCAACAACACAACACTGACACACTGCACTGCGACACTTTTATGCACGGAGATTCTTTGAATTTATTATTTTAGGACACCCACGGAGCCCTACGCTCTTGTTTTGGAACCTACTGCAACGACGCGAACCTCGCGCAGACTGAGCTCACGCAAGCGCACGAAGTCTTTATGTGAGCAACGCCGCCTAGTGAACGCACTACGCACTAAATTCAAAAACGACCGCGAAGTTTTGCATTTTGTTGTAAAATATTTTTTTGTTACAATGAGGTCTATTTAAAGTAAATGACACGGATTAATATTAATATTTAACGACAAGCAATTTATTGCTGAGAAAGAATTCAGTTCAAAGCACGGTGACGATTAACAGTTCACTCAGTATTGATTTTATATTAGCGGCACACATGTATCACACTAGAGTTATTCGCAAGCTAATAATAAAATGTCCTGGATGTCCGAGAACAACGGGCGTGTTATCGCGCACTTAAAATGGTTCGTCACCGTTCACATAATTAATGTGAATCAGGCTTGGTGATCTCGCCTCAAGGCGTCACGCACTGGCGCATATCACAATTTCGCAAAACGAACACTATTAACACAAAGCAGTTTTTCCCTAAAGAAATAGAACTTAGGAACGACAAAAACCAGACAGTTTCAAGAAAAAATCCGAGATAATGTAACGCTATGCGCCCAGTCCGGACGACCGATACGTAAGCCTCATTAAAAAAAGTTTACACAACTCGTGCCACAATTAGTTTGTAGCGCTGCAGTCAGCGGAGCAGACGCTATACTTGCTAGACCACTATTATGTAAAGCGGTACAGCGCTTCCAATACCAAAGACCCCGCCCATTGTTATTATAATGCAGCCAACATGACGCACATAGTGCAGTGTGAAGTTAGCCACGAGTAGGCCACGTGTTGGCATCTCTTTTCCACCAATTGGAGCGAGCGAGTTGGTATTATTCGTGTGCTGTTTGGGGCGCGGCGTGCGTGTTTCGTTCACGATGGCGCCTACTAAAACCCATGCAGCGATGCTATTTTCGTGATGACACAACAGCGAGACCAACTTTCACTTAATTTCGTCTTATTTTGCAACAGAAGCGGAATGGTGGCTGGTTTAACGGGCATAGCCATCATAGGTACTTACGGTATTTTTCTTACATTTTGTCTTACGTACGGTGATTTCCTTACTTCCTTATTGTATTTAAATAGGCAAAATATTAATGGCCACGATATCAGTCCCAGCCTTTTAAGTCACGAATTAAAATATCCTGTTCCGTTTGTATTAAAATAGGCTTCTTTTTGAACGACAAAATGGTGCTAATGATTTCCCTATTCGCGTCGTGTGACAGTTTTATCTAAATCGGTCGAGCTGACTAATTACTCATTGGTTTATTACGATAACTAACGCATTGTTGAATATAGTTCTTTTATTCTTTGTGCACTATAGAAGCGGGACGAAACTAGTGAAATTGCGTAGCGTCGTTTGACATGCTATACGGAAAACGGGGACAAACTTGCTTGTGGGTCGAAAACCAACGAACCACTAGGTACCGCCTGTTTTGTAGCCGGTTCAACATATTGAGCAGGCTTTAGTTAACTCAATAAAAATGTACTCTGTGATTTAACTGCACGCTAAGCCGTTGGTCCTGGCTGTCATTCGTGGATCTTTGACAGTCGTTACGGATCGTCCGAAGCCCGAAAGTCTGACAACCAGTCTTACCAAGGGTATCGTATTCCCCAGTAACTGGGTTGTGGGGGCCAGATAAGCAGTCGCTCTATGTAAAATACTGGTATTCAGGGGTATCCAGTTAGACTGGAAGCCGACCAAAACATCGTTGGGAAAAGGCTAGGCACATTAATTGAATTTTGGTAAGTATATTTTGGCTGCAGTTTTTAAGGTGCGCTTACACGAGCAACTACAATTGCTCCATCTTGGGCAATTCTCGTCAACGATGACGTCACGACTACATCCAGCAGTTTAGGGCAATGGCAACATGTAGCAACCTGTTGCCAGAGATAGGGCCACACAATAGGGAACAATATGGAGCAACTTAAAAATACTGGGCAATGCGCCTCCCCCGCCGGCCGGTTCCTCTCGCAAAAACGAGACGTAGTTATACATACAAACGAGATAGAAAGAAAATTTGACTAAAAATTTCCTTTTTTTTTTCTTTTTTTTTTTGATTGGATATTCGGCAACTCATGAAATATATCGAGCAATCAGAAGCAATATTGCCGAAACACATTTGTTGTTTTTGCTCCAGATTGCTCCACTCAACTGATCCATTAGTGTTGCCAAGCAATAATTGCTCAAAAAGTTGCCCGTGTAAGAGCACCTTTAGCAAGGGGACTATCTAAGAGGGACGTCATATATATACCACGCTTTGCAGATGAATAATATTGGTGAAAACTGATCGGAGATTTCACAAGTTCTTCTTTTTTGAAGGATATTGAGGGCCGTCTATTCCATTGGGCACTCTGGGCAAGTGCCCAGGGCCCCACGAACGGTGGCGCCCTCTAGTTTCCGCTAGTATCGTAGCTAGAGGCTTTCAAAAGAAGACCTAAGTTATCCCGCTTTGCTAGCTCTTGCCTACATCCGACACTTAGTTTTCAAACTTTTCTGCACAAGGCGACAAAGTTACTCCTATTTCTGTATGCATGGTCAAATGAAAACCAAACCCATGCGAAGCGGTATTCTAAAATTTTCTATAGGAGCCTCTTCATCGTAGTGTCCAGGGACCCCAATAGATTAAAAACGGCCCTTATTGCTAATCCAATGTTCGAAAAAATTTCAAATAAAGGAAAATTATGTTGTTGAATGTCAAAATTAAAGCCATTTCTACTGTTAATGTGTTACTTTTACCCCACGGTTTTGTGTTTCTCGCATCCAGCAGATTCCTGCAGCCTTCACCACGTCATCGGTCCACCTTGTTGAGGCCTCCGAAGTCTTCGTCTTTCGGCCCCATCGGCATTCTGTTCTGCGAGCAAAGTCACGACCCTAGCCTCCGTAGGAGGCCCTAGGCGTCGGGAATCCCAGGCTGATTCCCCGCCACCGTAGGCGCGGGCTTGCAGACGGCGAGTAATGGATAGCTCGGCGTCCGGTAAGGACCAAGCTCGGGTCGACGGTGCGTTGTGTTCCACGCGCGCCTCAGAGATGTCAGCGTCAAATGGGCCCGCAAGGGCTGACGCCTGCCAGGGGTGCGAGTTGTTCGAAAGATATACCATAGCCCATGGCACACAAGCAACTGAGGGAACACGGGTGAGTTTTAGTCAGTAAAAGTCAGAGCGGGAGAAGTTATTTGATGATGTCCCAACCTCAAAAAAGAAATCCCACTGCCACTTAAGTTTGGCAATTTCTTCGGGCTACTTGGTTCTCTTACATACTTCAAACTACGTAAGGTAAATAAAAAAAAACTAAATTGAGTATAAAATTCGTATATTATACAATATTATGTACAAAGGAAGTATATTTTTGGCGGTTGATGATTTTACTAACAATGAAAATAAATTATTATTTGAGCATTATTATCATTGATATACAAAAAACCCAACATGCGCAGTCTCGCACAAAAGTAACACTCAAACCACGTTTGCCACTTGTGTTGGAAAAAGTTCGGGAGAAACGACCTCGCAGTAGGATCCTCCTTCACCACGACAACGCCTCGTCACACACCGCCTAACAAATAATCGACTACTTGGCGACGTCGGACGTGGAATTACTGGGTCACCCGCCCTATAGTCCCGACCTCACACCTTGCGATTTTTATTTATTTCCGAAAATAAAAGAAAAACTTCGAGGAAAACGTTTCATGGACACCGAGGAAGCAGTGGCTGCATTTCAAAATGCCGTGAAAGAAACCCCTAAGGATGAGTGGGCCAAGTGCTTTTCTCAGTGGTTCCATCGGATGCAGCGATGTATTGATGTAAATGGACACTATTTTGAAAAGATATAATAAAACTAATAACTTGCTAGTTTGTTCAGTTTTTTATTTTCTAAGAACTTTCAGTGTCACTCTCGTACGTCAGTTATGATAAAACACATTTTTTGCAAATTCAACCTTACACACATGACTTAAAGTGGTTTTTACAAAACAATGCCCCAAAAAGACTGACTGAAAGATGACTGACGATACTAGTCGACACCTAGCGGACGTTTTTGAAACGCTGATTGTGTATCTTGCGGTTTTTGTTTATCAATGATTATTTATGAAATATTGCATGTATCATTTTCTGACGTATAAACTAATACAGAGTGGCAATCAAGGTCCTCTGCATTGAAATGCTTCGTGTAACCTTTTGACCGCAACAGTTACGTATAGATGACCAACCAAAATGTGTCCAGCACGCTACGGTCACGACTACATGACAGACTTATACGTAAATAAAGCTGCTTGGCGCCGAAGGCACGTTTTTTCTTTTTTGACTTGGCGGTCAAAAGGTTAATAAATAACATATCGAGGGCATGATTTTTTTCAGAAATAATTCTACATTTTTATAGGGTGGCAGGGACATCGACGGAATCATGTTACCAAGAATTCATGGTCATGGCTATTCGGCTGATCCGAGGATACTGCACGATCTCCGGTGAAGCGACGGGCCTCCTTGCGGGATTGCCGCCATGGGGTCGCGCACATATTGGAGGTGCGCGAGGAGGCAAAACACCGGGCCGTAACTCTGTTGCCGCGAGAAATCGGAGCACAGCGGACAGAGCTCCGGTGGGATATCATGGCGACATGGAGAGTGCGATTGTCGCAACCCAGTGCTGGGCACGCCACGATTGTGGCGGTAAGTCCCCTCTTTGAAGAGTATATTGAGAGGTGCCACGGCGTTCTGACCTTCCACCTGACGCAGGTCCTCACCGGACACGGTTGTTTCGGGAGGTTCCTGTTTCGGATAAGGCGGGAGGAAACACCCGGGTGTTTCCACTGAGTAGATCGCCCGGAGGACACGGTGGAGGTCTGCCCGACTTGGGCGGAGCACCGCCGTGTCCTCGTGGAGGCGATCGACGGCGGCAATCTCTCGCGTCCGGCCTGGGCCAGGCCATGGTACGGAGCGAGAGTGCATGGTTAGCCGTCACCTCCTTCTGCGAAGCAGTGATGCTCGCGAAGAGGATTCATTCAGTACATAATTCTGTACCATCACCAGACCATACCACCTGTCCATTGAAATTTTTCGTGTTATTAAAAAACAATTGCTGCTCAATACATTTTGACCGCGTAGGTATTCCACTTTTCTATGAAACAGCTGTGTTTTTTCAAGATAACCGACGAACAATTTCAACTCTTCTTTGCGTTTCGGGGATGATACCCAGATGCTTGCCCCTTAAAAGGTAAAGAGATGCTTATCAGAGATTTTGTAATCCATTTTCAAAAATTTCACAAACATCATAGGTATCTCATATCAATAAAACATCACCCGGGAAGTTTGAAAAAAGGTCTGTATTTTATAGGCTCAAATATATAAAAAAAATATTTCGTTTCTCATGCCTTTTAAATGTGACCGTAAAATTGTAAATGTGTTTAAATTATAATCTATCGAAGTGAAACCGTCAAATTGTGAACTGGTATCAAGACGGATAGAACCTTGCGCTATTACTAAATAGTCAAGTAACTGCCGCTAACTTGGAAGTGGCGCTCGCAGGCAGCTGCCCCGGCACCGCTCGCTTCGCTCGCTCGGCTCGCGCGCGGTTGGTCGCAATTCTAACCTAACCTATTCGGTTGGTAAGCAGTATGGTGCAGTTCACAATTTATCGACAGTTTATAATCTCCCGAGATAGATTATAAATTAACGGTGTTCACAGTCATACGGTGACATATATACAGGGTCAAATTAAATTAGCAAGCAAAACGCCGCCAAGTGGCAAGTATCCAAATATTAAACCCATAAAGCATTTTTCAGTGTTTTCCGAATACGCTGGGTCTAAATAACGCAAGACTTGGAAAACTCACAATAAAGACAATAACAGTTTTCAATTCATCATCCAGTTTTCATTCTTAGTAAAATTATCTAACACCTTGTATTATATTTCTAGTATGGTCGTTGAGTCCTTTCATATCGTCCTTTGTCGTACGTAGTCGAAGAATACCGTACGATATCGCACGATAACGTATCAGAATGTAAAACTCAGTGCGGCGTCGTTTCACTTGGTACGAGGTCGCCCGATGTTGGACGACGTCGCCCGACGTTGCACGAAGTCACCCGATGTTGCACGAAGTCAGCTAGCTACAGAATGTAGTCGTTTAGATCGTACAGTTCCGATAACATACGATACATGTAGGATGGAGAACTGCCACCACTGAAACATAAAAAAATATTATTATTCGAAGTTTTTTTAACGTGTTTTGGTAGGCCAATTCGAGCGAAAACGCTGAAAAAGAAGAACCTACAGATTTTTTGTAAATCTGCCTCTCTAATCTCCGGAATGAAACCAGTGGTGCGTCTGAGTTTCTTTTAATCCTTGCTACGTTACGCATCGACCGCGTTCGGCGCTCCGATTGGCCCTGGATTGGTGAAGGGCCTTTATTATCCCTTATGTTTAAGGAATTGGTTAAGTCGAGACCCCTAAAAAAACTCACACTAGACCCACTGATGATTGACAATTTGACACTGATATAGTGTGTTGAGTGTTTGAGATTAATACACCGTGACATTTTAGTCGTCTTACAACGGCAGCCCACGTCATGTATCCAATGACTACTAATCATTTATTTAAAAAAAAAAGATATTTTTGAACATTTGCATAATTAAAAAAATTAAAATATCATTCACTAATACGCATGACGTAGTTTGAAACACTATTTTATGGAGGTGGAATTAATGATAGAATGTAATGGTAGGTAGGTAGATATCTTCTACCGCTTGATACGTAAACATTATTAACAGGGAGGGTGTTTCGTAATTCTAAAGCATTGTTTATTTTCCTTTGCCCCTATTATTTTAATTAATGGTAACAATGTTTTAATCGCGCCTAGAGGTATTCTATGTCGGATACATTGAGTGGACCATCTTTGTAAGACGACTAAAATGTTACGGTGTGTATATTACATATCAGAAACGCAATATAGGGTATTACACTCATTTTTGAAGTGTCTTAATTAATTAGATTCTAGAGTGCTAATAAATCACTAAAAAAAACACAACATTTTTATTTAATCGATTAGTGCCATGAAAATGCATTTCAAATTTACATTTTCAAATGTCGCGCGTAATTTGACGAAAACGCTGGACGCAGTGGACGCCATATTGCTCTGTGGGTATGTCGACAGTTTGCTAAAAACAAATGCGCTGATATTTTATAAGACAATTGTTTATAATTTATAAAATGAGTTATTTTTCTACATAACGTTGGTTTGCAAAATGTTATTTACTTAAGTAAATAAAAAATACTTTGGTTACGAAAATAATAAAAGTACAAAGTTGCTCAGTTGACATGCCGTATGACGTAATAACATGGCGGCTACTTTCATGGTGTTCAAAAACAAATTTAAAAAACTTTATTTTGTTGTTTCATGAACTAAAACTAACATTTTCCGACTGCATTTTGCCTAAGCTATCTCAGTAATATATTTTTTTTTTTTCTCGTATAGACTAAAATACCCTATTGCATGCAGCTGAGATGAGAATGTTAAGAGGGATGTGTGGCGTTACACGAATGGATAGAATTAGAAATGAGTACGTAAAGGGAGTCTGAAAGTGGCACCGATAGCTAAAAAGTTGTGTGGAAATCGGTTGTCATGGTATGGGCATGTGGTACGGAGGAACGAGATACTTCTGGTATGGTAACTGAAATAACTTTTGCATTTGATGCGGGGTAATGAGGAAAATGTCGTGAGGAAAGTTTTGAGTATGAATGTCGATGGCTATAAGAGTAGTGGGAGACCAAGAAACGTTGGATGGACTGTGTGAATGATGATATGGTTAGAAAGGGTGTGACTACGGAGATGACGACTGATAGAGAAGTGTGGGAGAAATTGACATGTTGCGCCGACCACGAATAAATTGGGATAGGGGTCAGAATGACGATGAATGTAAATTGTTAATGAATAAATTGAATTGACTTCTATAGTTCGACTTTTAATTGTATTCCGTAACTGGACAGTTAAAGGGTTACCAGATTTTGACAAAAAAAAAGATAGTGCGTACAACTTCTCTATCTTTTTTCACACCAGTAAGAATGAACGAAAGTGAATGAACTTGAAATAATGTCCTTACGCTTTTTTTTTTAATTTTAAATTTAAGAGCTTGTCTTAAAACCATGATATGCACTATTAAAAATTTTAGAATCTGTTATACCTATATTTTGTTTCTGAGTAGTTAGGTAATTTATTTATAGTTTGTTTCTATTAGAAGAAATTTAAAAAATTAATTACTTTTATTAATAAATTATTAATTATTCTTATTAAGTTTTGTAACGAATGATAAAAATGGTTTAATTTAAAATGAAAACATTTTTATCATTCGTTCTTTACGCAAAATCGTTCACTACCCCAACACTTAGTTTTAGCATGGCAACATTATTTTTCTTTGCACTGTCAAGTAACTGAACACAATTAAAAGTCGAACTATAGATAATTTGTATTCTTTCGAAGAAGCTTTGAAAGACTGCGCACGTGTTCACGCCACAGTACCACACGTGTGCTTATTGCTCAAACGACAAACACGTGAGCACAATAGCACGCTTCATTAACAGCTCGAGGCATAGCAGTCAGCCTATAACGTTCCCTCCGCTGGGACACCGGCCTCCTCTCTGTGAGAGGGAGTGGGCCGTAATCCACCACGCGGGCCCAATGCGGGTTGGTAGATGTCACATGTCTTCGAATGCTTGGTTCTAGAACATGCCTGTTTCCTCAAGATGTTTTCCTTCATAATTTTGACAGCATTAATGATTAAATAATTTACACAAACTAAAGCGCCTGGCGCTACGCAATATCTTCTACGAGTCTTTGACCAGTGCGTGTTGCCAATGATGACATATGGTACTGAAACGTGGTCGCTCACAATGGGCCTTATCAAAAGCCCAAAAGGCAATGGAGAGGGCTATGCTCGGAGTTTCCCTATGTGATCGAATCAGGAATGAAGAGATCCGCAGGAGAACCAAGGTAACCGACATAGCCCGAAGTATTGCCAAACTTAAGTGTCAGTGGGCAGGGCAGATTGCTCGCAGAACAGATGGGCGATGGGGTCGGAAGGTTCTGGAGTGGCGACCGGAAGACGAAGAGTGGGAAAGCCTCTCACAAGGTGGACTGATGATCTTGTGAAGGCCGTGGGAATCCGCTGGATGTGGGAAGCACAAGACCGGTCGAAGTGGAGGAGCCTGGGGGAGGCCTATGTCCACCAGTGGACGTCTTTCGGCTGAAATGATGTACACATATAGATCATACTTACAGATTGGTGATGAACAGGGTGATGTGGTCGGGCGGCGCGAAGTCGTACATCGGCGCGTATACGTCGGTCTGGTCATTCGCGATCTCGTGACGTCTGAGGAGCAAACATTCGCTATTTATACTTCTTAGTAAGACTGATATGAAATGAAATGTTTATTTATGTAAGTAGATCTTATAGGACACTTTTACACGTCAATATTTAAAAAACTAGATGACGCCGGCATTTCCTAGCTGACTGTTCCCTGAGAAGAAAAGCCGAAACAAACTCAGAGGTCATGATCTCTTTTAAAGTTGAGTCTAACAATGCAGGGCAATGTCTGGAAGGGCCTTTCGAAGAAAGAGCCATTGCAGCTTTGAGCTGACTTGTCCCAACAGACGGCATGTATGTAGCAGTCACCGTGTAGCTCAACCCTATTTAAAGGTCACGTCATTTTTGTCTACTGTTCCGTCGACAAAACGCTTCTCTATAGTTCTCGTGCTAAGCCTGCTGGTTAATTCTCGTCAACATTGACGTCACGACTACATCCAGCAATTTAGGGCAATGGCAACATGTAGCAACCTGTTGCCAGAGATACGGCCACACAATATGGAGCAACTTAAAAAACTAGGCATTGCGCACCCCCGCCGCCTCCACCGCCGCCCGGTTCCTCTCGCAAAAACAAGATGTAGTTATACGTACAAACGAGATAGAAAGAAAATTGACAAAAAACATCCAACCCGATTGGATATTCATCAACTCATGAAATATAAGAAGCAATCAGAAGCAATATTGCCGAAACACATCGGCAATTTATTGTTGTTGCTCCAGATTGCTCCACTTAATTGATCCAGATTGATCCATTAGTGTTGCCGAGCAATAATTGCTCAAAAAATTGCCCGTGTAAGAGCACCTTTAGGGAGCACAACGACCCGTCACAAGACGCTACCAGATCTGCTGGACATTTGCGTAGGCCATTTACAAAATACTCAAAGATACGAGTAACATTTATACGAACATTCGTACAAACATACATAAACTCACGCCGTTTTCACATAAAGGGTAGGCAGAAACGACAAAACGCCACCTGATACGATCCTTACATATTCGTTGTGCCTCTTTACCATTATACATCTGGTCGTACAGGCATGCCGGTTGCGAGTACTACGCACCTGACTGTTTTTGTTTTCAATAGGGTATTACACCCATTTTTGAAAAGTGTCTTAATTCAATTCTAAAATGGTAATAAACCACTGAAAAAACACAACATTTTTATTGAATCGATTAGTGCCATAAAAATGCATTTAAATTTTACGTTTTCATATTTCGCGCGTAATTTGACGAAAACGCTGGACGCAGCGGACGCCATATTGCTCTGTGGGTATGACGTCAGTATGCTGTGGAAGCAAACGCGCTGATATTTTGTATGATAATAGTTTACAATTAAAAAATGAGTTATTATTCTAGTTTTCGTTAGTTTGCTGTTTCTGAATGTAAGATATTATTTCAATTTAGTTTTTACGCTCTGTCTCTCTCAGTTAGTTTTTAATGATAATCTGGCAGTTTGAGTACTATATGCGGCCTACCAAGATGTCCTTTCTTTGGTATTCTTCGTCGAATCGTGCTCCTTATGTTCTAAGTTGACCTGCATGATTACTGACAAATGCGTGCACTGATAGGACAGGTCCACTCAATCTGTGTGGTTCTTTCCTCAAAAGACTATATCAGACACCAATCTGCATGGTCCTCAAATGATCTGACCAAGATTATGTCTGGCCTTTAAAAGAGACTGTGACCTCTTGAGTTTGTTTCGGCTTTTCTTCTCAGAGTAGTTAGTCAGATAGGAAACGCCGATCTCATCTAGTTTTAAAAATATGATTGACGTGTAAAAGTGTTTGTAACCAAAGTATGTTACGAAAATAATAAAAGTACAAAGTTGTAGAACACCATGAAATAATAGCCGCCATATTATTACGTCACACGGCATGTCAACTGAATAACTTTGTACTTTTATTATTTTTGTTACCAAAGTATTTTTTATTTATATAACATTTTGCATTCAGGAACAGCAAACCAACGATAAGTAGAAAAACAACTCAATTTTTAAATTATAAACAATTGTCTTATAAAATATTAACGCATTTGTTTTCAGCAAACTGACGTCATACCAGCAGAGCAATATGGCGTCCACTGCGTCCAGCGTTTTCGTCAAATTACGCGCGAAATTTGAAAATGTCAAATTTAAATACATTTTTATGGCACTAATCGATTAAATAAAATTGTTGTTTTTTTTTGTGGTTTATTAGTACTCTAGAATCGAATTAAGACACTTTTCAAAAATGAGTGTAATACCCTATTTTGACGTTCAAAAAGGGCTGACTCTCAGCCTAGTTTGATTAAATGACTTTTGGTTTCGATTCTGAACCGGGCACAAATCAAGTCTCCGGACCGTTAATAAGAAATTCCTGTCCCAATAACGCTATGCTTGACCTGAAAATCGAACAGAACTTCATCTTGTAGCGCTTGCGAGCACTAGATCAACGAGGGATAAAATTAATTGAAATAACTTACTCGTAGGGTAGGGTGTTGTGTGGAGCAGCTAGTGCATTGAAATGGCTGACGTCGTGTATCGGAGACAGCTTGTATAGAGGAGCCAGAGCGAGTACCTGTGGATATAAACATATGATTGTATTATTGTGAATGTGAGTTTATTATGGTGCTGATCCATACGTCATGTTCGTGAACGGGCGCCGCCAGTTGGGACTGGTCATCTCTTAGCTGCCACGGCTTATTTTAATTTCTGAATTGTTATTTTATTTTTGTTTTAATTACGAACGCTTTAATGTGCACGTCTTTTTACATCGTTCTCACATTTATAATCTCAACATAATGATGTAATCCCAGGCTGATTCCCGGCCACCGTAGGCACGGGCTTGCGGACGGCGAGTAATGGGTAGCTCGCTGTCCGGTAAGGACCAAACCCGGGTCGACGGCGCGTTGTGTTCCACGCGCGCCTCAAAGAGATGTCATCAGCAACTGATGGGGCCCGCAAGGGCCGATGCCTGCCAGGGGTGCGGGTTGTTCGAAAGAGATACCGCCGCCCCTGGCACACAGGCAACTGAGGGAACACGGGTGGGTTTTAGTCAGTAAAAGTCTGACACGCCCTCCCGCTCCACCCAGAGCGGGAGAAGTTATTTGATGATTTCCCACCCAAAAAAAAAAAAATTTTTTTTGTAACAACACCATGATTTTAAAAGAGTGTCCATGGAGTTTCTTGCCGGTCTTCTCCATAGGTACCTACGCTTTGGAATGGGCAACTTCATCTTTCTAACTCACCGACCTTGACAATTCAAAAGTGCCTGTAATTGGTTTATTTCAAATGCTTTGAGTTTGAGTTTGTGAATGTAAAGACCGAGATCCACAGAAGAACCAAAGTAACCGACATTGCCCGAAGAATTGCCAAACTTAAATGGCAGTGCGCAGGGCACATTGCTCTTAGAACAGATGGCCGATGGGGGCGAAAGGTTCTGGAGTGGCGACCGCGTACTAGAAGACATAGAGGTGGAAGACCTCCCACAAGGTGGACTGCACTGGTCCTCACAATCTGTGTGGTTCTTTCCTCAAACGACCATTTCATGTATGATAATAGTTTATAATTAAAAAATGAGTTATTATTCTAGTTTTCGTTGGTTTGATGTTCCTGAATGTAAAATATTATTTCAATTTACTTTTTACGCTCTGTCTCTCTCAGTTAGTTTTTAATGATAATCTGGCAGTTTGAGTACTATATGCGGCCTACCAAGATGTCCTTTCTTTGGTATTCTTCGTCGAATCGTGCTCCTTATGTTCTAAGTTGACCTGCATGATTACTGACAAATGCGTGCACTGACAGGACAGGTCCACTTAATCTGTGTGGTTCTGCCCTCAAACGACCATTTCAGACACCAATCCACATGGTCTTCACATGATCTGACCAAGATTATGTCTGTACTTTAAAAGAGACTGTGACCTCTGAGTTTGGTTCGGCCTTTCTTCTCAGAGTAGTCAGATAGGAAACGCCGACCTCATCTAGTTTTAAAAATATGATTGACGTGTAAAAGTATTTGTACAAACTACAAACTTAATTACAGATATAAAATTTTGTAAGTAAGTACAAATACTTTTTGTTTTTGCCAAAACTCAGAGGTCACAGGTATCGTTCAAAGTCCAGAAATAATCTTGGTCAGATCATGTGAAGATTGGTGTATAAAATGGTCTTTTGAGGAAAGACCTATCCAAATTGAGTGGACCTGTTCATAAAAAAAACAGTGGCACTCCTGCGGGCTTAGCACGAGCACCGATGTGTCGACGGAAGAATATACATGACTATTAACTAAATGATGTACAATAGGAGAAGATAGCTATGTTCTTCTATTAATTATTACAGTTATGCGTTCTAAACGAATCACGATTTTGTAGATAATATTATACGCTTTGTGGCCGTTGAGGGGCTTGTGGCTAAGTAATATTAGCCGTACGGATCGATCGATCAGGTTAAGCTAAGCTTGCCGCGGTTGGTCTGTGGATGGGTGACCATCTTAACATACCAAGACCTCTCCGTGCCTCGGAAAGTACGTTAAGCCGTTGGTCCCGGCTGTCATTTGTAGATCTTTGATAGTCGTTACGGGTCGTCAGAAGCCCGAAAGTCTGACAACCAGTCTTTCCAAGGGGTATCGTGTTACCCAGTAACTGGGTTGTGGAGGTCAGATAGGCAGTCGCTGCATGTAAAGTACTGGTATTCAGCTGCATCCGGTTAGACTGGAAGCCGACCCGAACATAGTTGGGAAAAGGCTAGGCAGATAATGACTTTGTGGCCGTCGAGTAGAAAGTTTGTTGTCAGTGTGATTTTGACAGTTTGGGAAGAAATATTCTTCTGAAATAGTCTACATTTATAAGGACCCTAGACACAGACCGTTAGAAACGAAAGACAAAATGACAGATTGTAGAATGAATTCTACGGTGCGATGTCAAAAATGGAGAAACGAAATGTCACTTTGTATTGAAAAAGCACTGTCTATTCTTCGTAGAAATAGAAAGCGTCACGCTGAGCCGGCTGGAGTGCCAACAGAAGTGAAAACTTGAACAATTACGTGTGTATTTTCTGAATCGTCAAGAAATATTTTTGAATTGTCAGGAAATACTTTTAGCTGCCCGTCCCGGCTTCGCACGGGTGGGATCCCTATTTCTTTTCGTCCGACCGTTTTTTCAGGTTAATATGATTATAGCCCTCACAAATAACGTGGCTTTCTATTAGTAAAAACAATTTTCAAAATCGGTTCAAAAGATCCAGATATTAAACCCCCCCCCCCTACAACCTCACAAACGTTACCTCTTTATAATATTAGAATAGAGATCCGATATTCGGATGCATATTTATCTAAAGTTAAGAAAAAGTATGGAAGCGGCTTTTAAAAACATATTTTGATACCAGGAACACCGGGAATGCATAACTAGAGGTGTATAGTATGGAAGCGACTTCTAAATTATTATCATTGCAAAACTATTCAGATACATATTTATTTAGAATTAACGTTTAAGCCCCGATTCAAATATATGTATGTAGGGTGTAAGGGAGGGGATGGTGTGTGTTAATAAAAAAAAAAACTTAAATTAAGATTATTTCGATACTAAAGCGCATTCCATATTAGCCAACATCGCAACTTTAGGTAAATATGCATTCGAATATCCGATCTTTAATTATCAATTACTACTACAAAAATTATATTACCAAATAGGTAAAATCTTTTATTAAGTACATGTTATTTGTACTGATAAAGCTCAACTAAAACTAACTTATACACCGTGACATTTTAGTCGTCTTACAACAGCAGACCACTTCATGTACCAAATGAGTGCTATCTACTACCACTTATAATTTTTTTTTTTTTTTTGTACATTTGCATAATCAAAAACATGAAAATATCACTAAGACGCATGACGTAGTTTGAAACACCCTGTTATGGAGATGGAATTAATGATGGAATGTAATGGTAGGTAGGTAGATATCTTCTACCGTTTGATACGAAAACATTATTAACAGGGAGGGTGTTTCATAATTCTAAAGCATTATTTATTTTTCTTTGTATCAATTATCTTAATTAATGGTAACAATGTTTTAATTACGCCTAGAGGTATGTTATGACGGATACATTGAGTGGACCAGCTTTGTAAGACGTGTATACAGAGGTGTCGGTAACGGTGTCGCGAGTTCATTTGTTTATTTTTCCCATCTCAAAAATGCTTAATGAGCCTAAAGAAGATTTCACTTCAAAAAATAGTTATTGCTCCTCGAGTGAACAAATTTGTATATGATCAGAAACCACTGACCGGCACACAGTAATGCCGGGCTGCCAGCGTGACAGCGTGCGAGCCCGCCTCCACCAGCACGGCGCCGCCACCCATCGCCGCCTTCACGCTTATAACAACCTGCAAACATTATACAACAAGATGTTTATACAAGATAAGTTTTTATCCAGTGCGTAAACTGTACCCATGAATTCAGCATATCATTCTAGGCCGTGGGGTCTGCGAAAAAACTCAAAAACACGCTTTAAAAACCAAACTAAAAATGTAGAAAATAATTTAATTCTATTAAAAAGCGTGAGGTGCTTGATGTTAATTGATTATAAAAATACCTCAAAAATCACCCAACGCTTTTTAATAGAATTAAATTATTTTCTACTTTTTTAGTTTGGTTTTAAAGCGTGTTTTTTAGAACTATTATTTTATTTGTTATTTTTTGGTTTGGTTCTCGTGACAATGCACGATAAAATATTTTTTTATTATATTTAAAACCATATTTTAAATACAATACATTATTTTCGATATCTGATAGATTAGTAGATACCTGAGTTACCTACGTACCTTGTTAACTCTAGACATGACAGCGTAGATAGATGCTGAGCTGATGACCGTGACGGGAACGCCGGCTGCGCTCAATCGATTAGCCATAGCGTGGCTCTGAAAATATAATAATTTTACATTATCGTACAAACTATTATGGTACAATATATATACATATATATTATGGTACAAACTACGCTCAGAGCTCGGTTATTGGTAGGATATTAAAAAACTTTAACAAAAAATTCTCTCATCTTGATATATTCAACATCAAAAAAGGAGCATTCAGGAAACTTTTAGTGACTTCTGTATGCGACGAATTGACTAATAATTCTAAATAGAACTGAACAAAGTAATCCGTGACCATACACCATTACAACTCCACACACACACACTTCTACACACCCACAAACACTTCTACACACCCACCCACACTGCACACTTAGATATGCTTAGAGGGTGCTAGCATGACATCCTGTTTGTTTCTGATGCATATAATAAGTGTAGTTATTAAAATGTAAAACCGTAATTGGCTTTTAAGATTAGTTTGTTTATCCTAAGTGAAACTGTTAAAGAGCTGTGGATTTTGTGAATAAATAAATAAATAAAATAAATAAATTATTTTTTGAGAACTTAACTTTATCTCCTCGATGCTTCTGCCCCCTTCTTTTAGCTTTAAGGCGTATAGAAATACGACCAAACACAAATGGTAGACTGGCAGAATATACGGAAAAATCCAAATCAAAAGTATTTATTTTTATTTTTTGTGACTGTAATGGGCCTGCTCTTGACCTCGATCACGCATGATGGGTCGAGCGTGCCTGGAAAATGCCTGTTAACTCTTGTTTTGAAGGTAGACGGGTTAATTTATTCAAACTAGGCTGAGAATCAGTACTTTTCAAACGTCAAAAACGTCAAAATTACATTACCTCGGCCCGCATTTTTGAGAATCAGTACTTTTCAAACGTCAAAAACATCAAAATTACATTACCTCGGCCCGCATTTTACCACTGCCTAGTGCTTTAGCTGGGAAGAAGAAGACGGCATTTATACAGTTTTTTTTCTACATAAAGCGAAAAATACCTCACTCTGCTACGACGTACAGACTGCTCAAAATGATCTAAACAACTATTAAAATTAAATATTAACTCAATGACACAATTAATGTTTCCGAATGAAGAAAGTCACGACAAATTGTCATTCTGACAAGAACTTTATCAATTGAGATGAAGTTTAATTTTCTTAGTTGTTGAGATCATTTTGAACAGTTTGTTCGAACTGATATTTTTGACGCTGACTGTACTGAGATACCGCGGCCCCTGGCACACAGGCAACTGAGGGAACACGGGTGGGTTTTAATCAGTAAAAGTCTGATACGCCATCCCGTCCTCAAAAGAAACTATCGGCGATCGGCGCGGCCGCTCTAAGGTTTCACAGAGGCGTAGGATACGCCGTGCGCCACTGTACACATACCTCACTCTGCTCGGGCCCCTCCGCTAGTATCAGCTTATACTTCCTATGCGCAGCTGCTCTAAGGAACCGCTCTGCAATGGCACTGGAGCCGTATGTAAGGATGAGCTCGTCTCCGTTCACGTGCTCCTTAGCTTGCCCGCATATGCTGGATATGCTAGATTCTAGCTCGCCACGTAGCTATGGATGTTGAAGAAAACTTTGGATTACAAAAATTACATGAAATTTGGACCTCAATTCTCAATTCTTTATTGCGTACCATAATGTATAAAGTTGGTGGGGAATTATATTAGTCACAATTATGGACCCTGTCGGGCACAGCATAGATCAAGTAGGAGAGAGGAGGAAGAACACTGCATGTTTAATTTGATAAATATTACAAGTTTAGTTGTTAGTAAGTTGTTGTTGTTAGTAAGGTGTTGTTAGTAAGTTGTTTTATTATCACAGAATTAAATTTATGAATCATTTTTATTATTTTATAAATTATACACATTTATTTGTTATTTTATTTACTTATTATTTTTATTTATTACGTATATAATACTTATTATCTCTAATGTAAGTTGTTTATTGGATGTTTCATATTTATATAAGGTATATATATAAGGTATTCCTCGTATTATGAGTAAGTAGGGTATCTTTTATAGTGAGTATTTGTAGATACAAATAGATAAGAAGTTACTTATAATTTATCATTTAGGTATTCGCTTATACTATAGTAGCATTTGCTTACAAGGAACAGCTTCAATTTATTGATAAAGATGTTATATTTATTTAAATTCTTTATTATTTCGGGTAACTTATTACAATTTTTTATGGACATGACAAAGGTACTGTTGGAGTGCATTTTTCCATGGAGACCTCTGCCATCTTTTCGTGGAACAAATACAAAGAAAAAACTAAATAAAACCCGACTGCAACTAAAACGTTCAAGACAAGCTTAGCTAGCGTAATTTGACCATAATGTTCCGACTGCTGGGACACGACCTCGTCTGTCTCTGACACCCTCTGGAGTGGAGAGTAGCGGTGGTTGGAAATAGCCGCATAAAATGTTTGTGCCTATCTATGTGCACGAGAAGAAAGACGTGAGTTTGTGTGTGTGTGTGTATGTATGCTATTTAATTATGTTTTTTTTTCTACTTTATTCTAAACTAGCTTTTGCCAGCGGCTTCGCCCGCGTGGAGGTCGGTATATTATACATATAAACCTTCCTCTTGAATCACTCTTTCTATTTAAAAAAACCCGCATCAAAATCCGTTGCGTAGTTTTAAAGATTTAAGCATACATAGGGATATAGGGACAGAGAAAGCGACTTTGTTTTATACTATGTGGTGATTTTTAATTGTACTTATTTTTTTTATATTTATATTTTTAATTTTTTGCTTGTTTTTTTATGGATCATGTGGTCTAAAATAAAGATTTTTATTTATTTATTTATTTAATACACCACGCGAGCCCAGTGCGGGTTGAAGAATGTCACATGTCTTCGATTTTAGGTTCCAAGACGCACCGGCTTTCTCACGACGTTTGCCTTTACCATTTCGAGAATAGTATTGATGAAATTATTTACACAAAGTAGAGCGCCTGTCTGGTATCGAACTCACGACTCGTAAAGTTGCTCACGGGAAATTTTTTGAGCAATTATTGCTCGGCAAGCCAGGCGCGGTCGCAGCCAAAGACTTTGAGGGGGTCACAGACAAAGACTACCTACATATTAATAAGAAAATGTAGGTTTTATATTTTCGAAAAACAACACTAATGGGTCAATTTGGATCAATTAAGTCGAGCAATCTGGAGCAACGACAGTAAATTGCGGATATGTTTCGGGAATATTGCTTCTGATTGCTCCATATATTTCATGCGTTGCCGAATACCCAATTGGTTCGGAAATTTTTAGGCAATTTTCTTTCTATCTCATTTATACGTATAACTACATCGGTAGTAGTAGTAGGTCAGGTTTTGCGAGAGGAATTGGCCGGCGGCGGAGGCGGCGGGCGTATTGCCTAGTTTTTTAAGTTGCTCCATATTGCTCCGTTGCTACATGTTACCATTACCCTAAATTGCTGGTTGTAGTGACGTCATAGTTGACGAGAATCGACCAGCAGGCTTACCACGAGAATCATAGAGAAGCGTTTTCTCGACGGAAGACGGACGACAAAAATGACATTTCCGTGTAGACAGCTGACAGTTTTGTACCGAGAAATGTAGACAAGCGATTTCTATGCTACGGTACAGTTGAAATAGAAAGCGTTATGCTAAGACTGGTAGGATGGAGCAATTTTAGTTGCTCGTGTAAGCCACCTTAAGTCAGGCCACCACTCACCAGGCTCGCCACTTATAACTGGCAATATCGGGCATCTTTTCCTACTCCTTTGGGGGCTTGTATGTTTATTTATGTGTTCTCACCTCAGCTATATGGTCTCTCAGTGGTTCTCTAAGGTCTTGATGCGCGGATCCTAGAGTGGCCCGTCGGGCTCCTGCAGCTAACACCAGTCGCTGTAGACTCTCTCCTGAAGCTTCTACACTCTGCAACGCAATTAATAAACTGGTTATTGAAAAGTAATGTTTTTAATATTGCGTGAATTAATTGTTTGTGTAGCTTAACTTCTTATACTAAATTAACAAAGAAACTATTAAAACATTTCATCTGCCTAGCCTTCTCCCAACTATGTTGGGGTCGGCTTCCAGTCTAACCGGATGCAGCTGAATACCAGTATTTTACATGGAGCGACTGCCTATCTGACCTCCACAACCCAGTAACCTGGGTAACACGATACCACTTGGTAAGACTGGTTGTCAGACTTTCGGGCTTCTGACGACCCGTAACGACTGTCAAAGATCCACAAATGACAGCCGGGACCAACGGCTTAACGTGCTTTCCGAGGCACGGAGGGGTCTTGGTATGTAAAGATGGTCACCCATCCACGGACCAACCGCGGCAAGCGTAGCTTAACCTGATCGATCGACCCGTGCAGCTATTGTTACTTAGCTATTAAAACACATCACAAACAAAAAACATCGAGGCGCATATTGTAACTATATATTGAGCACATTATTCTACAACTAAAAATTTCTACGCTAGCGGCTTAAATTTTTAGTCAGTTGTCAAAAAAAACTGCTGTTTCATGGAAAAGTGCAATACCTATGCGGTCGAAAAGGAAGGAACAGCAATTTTTAAATAGAATAATGTACTGATCTATGCCCTGCCCCCATTTATAGGGAACGTGCACGAACTATAGATGGCAGCACAAATCGACACGAGAGCCACGGTGTGGTCAAAAAAAGAAACTGTTTAGACCCGTCAATGCGGTCCCGCCAATGTATATGTTAATGTTTACATTATATTTATATCGTTTCTAATGATTAAAATTATAAAATATGGGTTCCGGCCGATTAATAATGATCGTCAGCGTGGTCAAAATATGTCCAAAGGCCAAAAAGTCTTCCGAGTCCGGGCATGTCTTAGATGTAGAAGAAACAGTTATAAATCCTGAAAATGCAGAAATAACTGGCAAAATTGTAGCTAGTAAACGACAATTTCTAACGTTTATGATGTCAAAATAACTGTAAAGTGTTTCCTGAACTCATTTTGTACGTAAATATTTTGTCTATATTATTATTTATGTTCTTTTCGCCTTCTTTTCAGCTTGATTGCAATATAAATATTAGAAGAGCAAATTACAAATGTAAGGCAGGCCTATCTGAAAAATGTAGGCACATCTGTGCTTTAATTTACTTAAAAAGTCTCCAGATCATGCTTTATCGAAAACTAACAAACATTATTTGAGGTTATGTTTACTTAGATTTGTTTGTGTTGAATAGTACCTACTATTACATACAAAACTCAGGTATTTTTACAAATAACATTATTCAGTCACTTCTAAATGTTTTGAAAGTTATACTCACACAATTTTTTTTACAGCATTTATCGACTTTTATCGTTTATCACGTAACCAAGGAAAGTAAGTAATATCCGTGGTAAAGTAATAGAATTTCACGCCATTTGATTTATTTTGTGTTTTCTTTGAAGTGCATCGCCTTGCGGTGCATGCTTCGAGCATCCAGAAACACAACAATACATTTTTACTCAGTAATTAAGTTTTTTTCACTTCATAGAAGAGAATATTCTATTAAGTGAAGTGTCAATTTCAAGAAATGATTCCGTGAAAACTTCGTATTTGAGCCACTAGATGGCAGACCCTTCGCCGTGCACGATCCCTATTGGCTTCTTTTTTTTTTCATTGTGGGTAATCGTCAAATAACTTTTCCCGCTCTGGGCGGAGCGGGAGGGCGTGTCAGACTTTTACTGACTAAAACTGGTCTCTTTCGAACAACCCGCACCCCTGGCAGGCGTCGACCTTTGCGGACCCCACCAATTGGTGCTGACATCTCTCCCCATTTATAGGCTTATTAGTAAGTTTTGTGTTACCTGATTAGCATGCGCTCTGTTCTCGTCACGGATGGCTCTCAGCATTCTCCTGGCTACATTAGCGGCTACCAGCTCGTGAGGTAACGCGTTAAATACGCGTCGAGCCGCTGCTTGCACCGCACCGCATAGCTCACTACAAACATAAAATTATGTTCAGATTACCATAAGCATCATCTGGCATTCCAGCCATATTGTGGTCGGTTTTCAGTCTAATCGGACAAATCAATCAAAATAAAATCAAAATATTTTATTTCACATGTGAAACGTCAGAAGCTAGGTGCACGGTTCCAATTTATCGCTTCCTATGGAGAAGAGCCGGCAAGAAACGCCACGGTTACTCTTTAAAAAATAATTGGCTTTTATAATGTTTTCAAATTACAGTGATATTAGGTATGGGAGGACAGTGCAGGCCTGTCAATAAGTACCAGGTACTTAGAGGAATAAAAATAAAGAATAGATAATCGTCTATAAATCAACAGATTTCTGTAAGGCCTACAACGTTCTCTCATTCACAATATGTAAAAGAATCTACATAAGTAAAATCAACCTATTTAAACCAAGTGACATTATTTCCATGAGAATCACTAATAAATACTCGATATTACAAGTGATGTATAATGTCAAATAATGACGAGAATATCTCAGAAAGTGTAAAAAATAAAAATAATAAAATTAACGTTGTACTTTGGGAGCAGTTAATAGACTCTCCCATAGTTATGCTGTTAATGACGTACCAGGGAAGCCACATGTACAGAAGGAATTAATGCCAAATTTCCTTGTCTTCAACGTAGTCTTTTATCTTGTAATAGGTATGCATTTTTGATAAGGACACGTTTGATGTGAGTTTTAAACTTTCCATCGCTAAGTTCTGTAACCGATTTTGGCAACTTGTTATAGAAGCGGATACTGTTTATTAGAAAGACTTGCTAGTTTTAGTTAATCTAAATTTTGGAATCACAATTTCATATTTGCTACGTGTATTTAGATTATGGAAGTCGCATCTTTTTTTGAAAAGACCTAAGTTTTTGCGAACATACAAGATATTTTCTAGGATATCAAGAGAAGGCAGAGTAAAGTATGTCAATTTCGTTGAATTTGTTTCTAAAAGACTCGCGAGGCCCCATTTAATAAATTGCGCGGATTGCCCTCTTTTGTAGAATGAAAACTGAATCTACGTCAGCTTCCGATCCCCACAGCAGAACGCCATAAGACATAATACTGTGAAAATAAACAAAGTACCAACCTAGCTGTGGCTACATCAGTCAACTGCCTTATTTTTCTTACTGCGTAAGCAGCCGAGCTTAATCTACTTGAAAGAGCTCTAATGTGGGCACCCCATTGCTAGTTTCTTGCCATCAAGTTTAAAATTTAGACGTAGTTGGGGTACATTCGGTAATGAGAACTTAAGACATTTCGTTTTGTTCGCATTGAATAAAAGATTATTAGCCGCAAACCATTTCGAGAGAACAGCTAGACTATCGTTGACATGTATGGGCACGCCGCGATTGCGGCGGTAAGTCCCCTCTTTGAGGAGTGGCTTGAGAGGCGGCATGGCGTCCTCACCTTCCGCCTGACACAGGTCCTCACCGGACATGGCTGTTTCGGGAGGTTCCTGTTTCGGATAGGGCGGGAGGAAACGCCCGGGTGTTTCCATTGTGAAGATCGCCCAGAGGACACGGTGGAGCATACGGTGGAGGTCTGCCCGGCTTGGGCGGAGCACCGCCGTGTCCTCGTGGAGGTGATCGGCGGCGGCGATCTCTCGCGTCCGACCCTGGTCCAGGCCATGGTACGGAGCGAGAGGGCATGGCTGGCAGTCGCCTCCTTCAGCGAAGCAGTTATGCTCGCAAAGAGGGAGGCGGCGCACGTGAGGGAGATGCAGTACATGCGCCCTCACAGCCGTGGCCTTCGCAGGAGACGCCCTGGGCGTCGGGAATCCCAGGCTGATTCCCGGCCACCGTAGGCGCGGGCTTGCGGACGGCGAGTTATGGGTAGCTCGCTGTCCGGTAAGGACCAAGCCCGGGTCGACGGCGCGTTGTGTTCCACGCGCGCCTCAAAGAGATGTCAGCAGCAACTGATGGGGCCCGCAAGGGCCGATGCCTGCCAGGGGTGCGGGTTGTTCGAAAGAGATACCGCGGCCCCTGGCACACAGGCAACTGAGGGAACACGGGTGGGTTTTAGTCAGTAAAAGTCTGACACGCCCTCCCGCTCCGCCCAGAGCGGGAGAAGTTATTTGATGATTTCCCACCCAAAAAAAAATAAAAATCGTTGACATGTAAGACATCCGTATCTTTTCACGCAGGACGCAGCTGACCAGTATTTTTAACCGACTTCCAAAAGGAGGAGGTTCTCAATTCGTCGGAACCTTTTTTTTTTTTTTATGTATGTTCCCCGATTACTCGAAGATGGCTGGACCGATTTGGATAATTTTTTTTTTGTTTGAAAGGGTATACTTCCCAGGTGGTCCCATGATCATCAAGTCAGGATCTGATGATGGGATCATGGAGAAATAGAGAGAACTCTTCAAATTTTATAGGCACACTTGAAGCAATTTGTGTTGTTTTTGGAAGAGTACTTTCTCGGAGTGGTTCCATTTCAATTTGGTGAAGATCTGATGAAGAACTTCGGAGATAGGCAACGGAACTCCTCAATAAATGATAGCAAATGGACAGGGATTGCTGAAATCTCATGTCTGTCAATTGTTTACACCAGTTAATAACATAACATCACGCCGGTTCGCTGTGAAGGGGTAAGCACATGTGAACCACTAAAAAGTGAAAAATAAAAAACTTTTTTAAAAAATTTAAACAACCGACTTCCAAAAAAACACTAAAAAGTGAAAAATAACTTTAATTTCGGAAGGCGGTGGCAAAAAATTAAAATACATATCCAAAGTCACCGACTTCCGAAATTAAAGTTATTTTTCACTTTTTAGTGTTTTTTTGGAAGTCGGTTGTTTATTTTTTTGAAGAACGTTTTTACATGGAGCAACTGCCTATCTGACCTCCACAATTAACTGGGTGATACGATAAACCTTGATAAGTCTGGTTATCAGATTTTCGGCTTGTGATGTAACGACTGTCAAAAATCAACGAATGACAGCAGGGACCAACGGCTTATCATGCTTTCTGAGGCACGTAGAGGTCTTTGTACGTAAAGATGGTCACAACCGCGGAAAACGCAGCTTAACCTGATCGATCGACCTGTGCAACAGCAGTTATTACCTAGCTACAAGCCTCGGCCGACCATCTTCACTACACTAATAATGCTCCGGGATCCGACCGGTTCACATTTGTACCGTTACAAGAGAAAATCAATTGTGTCTCATTAGCCTAACTTGAAAGGTTAAAAGAGGTATAAAAGGAGAATCTCCAAAATAAACTCGGCATCAATTAAAAAACCTTATAAAAGGCTGAAACAAACTCAGAGGTCTGTTTTTAAGTCCAGACATAATCTTGGGACATACATAACCAACATTGGACATAATCATTCCCATTTCTTCCCGTGGCGGTCGTAGAAGGCGACTAAGGGACTTACTAGAGAATGGCCAGCAGCGATCTCTATGCATTATACCACTATACTGTGACCGCCAAGCGTGGCGATTATGGCAAAACCCCCCATTTTTTTGGGGGAATCCTATGTTCAGCAGTGGACGTCTATGGGGTGAAATGGTGATGATAATCTTGGTTAGATCATGTAGAGACCATATACATTGGTATCTGAAATGGTCTTTTGAGGAAAGAACCCGCACAGGTTGATTGACATTTGTGACCTCAGAGTTTGTTTTGGCCTTTCTTCTCAGAGTACTTCATCTAGTTTTTAAAATATGATTGACCTGTAAAAATGTTAGTACAAACCTACTTACAAAAATAAAATCATTAATCATTTATTGCAAACTCCCACGCAGGTACGCTAATATGGTCATATTACGGTTATTCATTTTCTTATACATTATAGATTTATATATTTATACAATCAAGTAATCAAATACACAATCATCAACAAGAACACTTCCAAATGCTAAACTTTACCGTAGAATACATTACTTAAACATTGCGGGTACTTAGGTACTTACATAATTTTACTCCGCACATTCCACTTTTCACAACACCAATAATAAGTACTCGCATAGTAATCTCATCTGCTCGTCGTCCGTTGGTCACTGCAGGGGTCCAGCAGAATATCAGCATCAGGTACATTTGCCTGACATATGCTGAGCTGGACCCCCATTTGGTGCAATTTTGAGACGCACACCTCACTTTTGCACTCCACCGCACATTATTTCATTTTAATGTTAAATTGTGTCATAGCCTAATGCGTTATCACTATACTTATGTCATCCTATTTTCTTTGTTTTTTCTTAGTGTATTGGTACCTTGTTCGTTTCATGGAATTAGTTTTAATCTCATCGTGCTTTGTTTGTTGTGTTATGTCTTTTGTATGCACCAAATAAACGATTTATCTAGCTATTTATCTATCTATCAAATACTTACTATGCAGTAGCATTCTGTGAGTCAGAGATGATGGTCTCTAACAGCGTGACCATCGCCAGCGCAATGTTGTTGGAGCCACGAAGCTTTCTGGAAACAGACATTATAATAATTATAATAATTAATAATACTAGCTTTTGCCAGTGGCATTGCTTGCATGGTGGTTGGAAATTATCCCACAGGAACGTACTACCCGGATAAAAAGTATCTGTTTACAAAATTTTGAAAGCAAATAAACATACTTACGGATTTACAATATTGAAAAAGGTTGGGATATTCAAATTTTCGAATTGGGCGCCTATAATTTTACATAGAGCATGTTATACGATATCTATAACCTTGTTGACATATTGCATTTTATGAATTCTGATGCAATACTAATAGAGTTCGTAGGACATCATATTTTTTAAGATTATGACTTGAAAGCAGCATAATATGATATTGTCAACTTTGTAATATAAACTAGACATCCAAATAGTAAGCTTTTCTTACAGAAAAAATGGTTTTAACTAATAAAACCGTAATAAAATGTAGAAAATAGTCAACGTACCCAGTTTTTATGTCGGACACAAATTTTCCGATTAAATCGACGAATTTGTCGTCTAATTCCTTCATTGGAGCTTCTGTTAGAGACATTTTAACTAATTATATTTATACGTTTAAATATTTGTTTAAAAAATAAATGAATTTATGCACGCAAAATAACAAAAATTCGCTGATTTGACAACATAACCTCACTTAAAAAAAATATGACGTTTACTGACTTCATTCAAAATTAGTAATTACGTTTCATTTTACAGTACAATTTCACTACATTTTTTTGTAAGAAGGTCAAATACCTAGCCTCCTCCTCATAGGTATGAGGAGGAGGCTAGGTATTTGATCTTCGCAGCTGCATACGGGAATCCAACATGAACATCCGAACGTTTTACTTTTTTTTAACCGACGTCCAAAAGGAGCCTCCTCTTTTTGGACGTCGGTTCTCAATTCGTCGGAACCTATGTTCCCCGATTACTGAAAGATGGCTGGACCGATTTGGATTATTTTTCAAGGATCTGTACCCAAAGGGTGCCAACGGAACCCTATTACTAAGCCCATGGCACCCTTGACCACACATTTTTCGAATGTTCATAATTTGTATAACCGTTTCGCCAAATTTATGATCCCTGTTCCGATAAATTTCCCCTCTTAACTCATTCCTCTGCTGCTTGCGGCGCTGATGATTTTCATCCGTCACAATAATATAAAATTATGATTTACTCTCCCAATCTGTGTTTATGTTGCATTGTATTTTTATTGTTCTAACAATTTTACTCTGTGTAGGTATGTTATTTATTTATTATTTGTTTATTTCAGTCCAGTACTAACCCCACAAGATCAACATTAAGCCCAACTGTATCATCGAAGATCGTTCTTCTTATTTCATATTTATTTTGTTTTTTTTTTTTTTTCTATATAACACACATGCTTTTCCAATTCACTTTAGACATTGGCAGAATAGTCGACATCGGCTTTGCCTGCCATAATTAAAAATAGAATAGAATACTAAGCTATGCTGTCAGTCCGTCTGTCTCTCAGCGGACTGTATCTCATGAACCGTAATAGGCTGACATTTTAAATTTTCAATATACAGGGTGTTTGGCAGAACGTTGAACATACGAAAATGGTGGATGGGCGGGGTCATCTGCTACTTACTCAGCCCTAATTTATGTGGCCCTGGCCCCCTGGATATATTTTGTTATTTTTTTTGCTTTCTTCTAGTTTCACCACTTTCTTAAGTTTAACTTGTAATTTTTATTAAAAATGGGTAAAACAGGCAATATTTTTGTTAGGTGTTAGCTAGAAAAAAAAGTTATGAGTGAGGACTCACAACTTACAGAAAGATGTAAAAAATACTCAAATCTTAATTTCAACTTGCATTAAATAAAAAAAAACAGAAATAATTCCTCAATCATTCATCATAATCAACCAAATCATCAGAGTTCCAATTCTACCATAACATCCCTAGTGTATGACCTTTCTTATGGTATGTAATTTGCTTTTATAAAAAGAACCTTTAAGAGTTATTTCATTTTTGTTTTGACCAGGGTTAAATAAATTAGGGCTGAGTAAGTAGCAGATGACCCCACCTACCCACCATTTTCGTATGTTCAACGTTCTGCCAAACACCTTGTATATATTGCCGCTATAAAAATAAAGTTATTAATAAATATTTTTTATATTTAGCCAACAAGAAACGTATTTTTTCGTCGTTCAAGCTTTACATTTCCAGTATAAGCTAATCTCGCATTGTATAGGATTTCCGTACAGTGGGAGATCAGCATAAACTGGAAATGTATAGCTTAATGTGTAGCCGTGTGTACAGAACCCTTCTTGTGCGAGTCGGAGTCGCACTCGACTGGGTACATGGGCGTACCCACGGTGGGGCAGGCTGGGGCACTTGCCCCCACCCTACTTGCTGACCCAAAGCTAAGAATTTTTAGGCAAAATTAATATAATTAATATTAATGACAATATAAAATATTCATTTAATTGCAACGATGAACTGATGCGCGGCCGCAGCGCGGCACTGCAGTCGCGCGTTTTTTATTTATATGGATTAACAAAGCAGTGCGGCGGCAGCGCTGCAACAGCGCGGCACTTTGCGGCAAATTTGAAGGTGCCCTTAATTTTCTACTACTTATTTTATTTACTTCTGCCCCACCCCTTAAAAAAATCTGGGTACGCCCATGGGTGGATATATGGACTGTCAGGGCGGTCAGATCAGTAAAAGCGGGATTTATTCTTAACTATAGCTACTTTTTCTGTGACTGTGACACCTCATCTTGACATTTTATAGCTAATTAAGGGAGGTGGTAATACTTAAATACCTATAGTTTTCATTTAGAGTATTAAGTACAGACGCCAGCAAATCAAGCTAGTCCAAACTGTCAAATTTTCCCAATTGAACATGAACCTTATTCTTTTGTGATAAAGAAATTTGACAGATAGAGGTAGCTTGATGTGCTGGCGTCTGTACCTACATACCTTTGGTTCCCTTGAATGAATGAGGTAAGGTTAAAAGTTCGACCTAGTAAACTACATTGAGGGATTCTGAAGAAGATGAGTAGAAACGATCAGATATTAACACTGATTAAAACAAAAATTGAAAAATATACTTACAGAAAATAAAAAAATGCTTTTCATTTAAAAAAAAATAGTGGTATAACTTCAAAACATTTATTGTAACTTACAATATTGTAGGCTAAACAAATTTGTGAACTAACTTTTAAATATGATTTAAAATAGACAATTTCTTCTTATTCAAAGTATTAATCAACAATTTGTAAACGTAGTAGTAAAACATACTATAAAAATGTAAGCAATTAGAGACAAAAAAAACATAATAAATCATTGTTCTAGCCTGCTGGCAAAAAAAGTAAATACTCATGTTTAAAAAAAATAGTCGAGACGTGTTTGCGGGTGGGGAAACCCGTTTGGAACGAAGATCCTATCGCTGTATTTTTTTTTCGTGAGCTGACGCGCTTCTCGCTCTTCTATACTACAGCAATATATCCATACATAGAGTATATAGACTTACCGCTTGTTAACGTAGAAACGCACATACTATAGCTGTCGTGACGGTCAAAATGTTAGTCTTTTCGGTCTAGATTTCATTCGCCAAGTGTGCAGAGTACTAAGTACGATAGGGAACTTCTTTCTAAAAAAAATTATGATATAAATTAACTCTTAGTTTAATAACAAATATGATCAGTACAAGCACAAAGACGAAATATCTTTGGCGTCCCTACAAAGAAGTTCGCGCGCATTTCTTCCCATGTAACTCTATTTGTCTGAACCGCCTGAACCGATTTATCTACTAGCTTCCTTTTCCTCCCAGAGATGGCAGTTCCATCTTTATTCCGACTCTCATTGAAAATCGAAGTCAAAATTTCATTCATATCGTTCGAAGTTTGAATTTCTGACATCTCGTGGTCGGCGTCATCTTGGGTTGAGGACGTCAGTGCGGTGGGTTCTTCTGGGGCAACAGTATGTTCACTAGTTGATTCAGAGTGGCTTCGGTGTGTTATTGGAATGGTTTCGTGAGATAAATTTGGTCGAGGAGTTCTCATTTGTTCAATAGGATGAAAAGTTCCGATGTGTTCTACGTCTACCTCAGTAGCTTTCGTTTCTTTGTCTCCAGCATCTGATTGAGGACTGCCGATTTCTATAACTACTTCTTCGGCAGACCGTGCTTGAGAAGTAGTCATTTCCGCATCATCTTCTTCAAGAGCGTCTAATTGAGGAGTGCTCGTTCCTTCTACGTCTTCCACGGTAGCCTCTGGCAGAGGATTTCCCATTTCTTCAGTTTCCTGGTTTCTGGCAGATGGTTGAGGACATCCTATTCCTTCGTCGTCTAGTCGAGGAGAGCCCATTTCTTCTACGTCTTTCTCAGTAGCTTTTAGTAGAGGAATTCTCATTTCTTCCCTTTCTTCGTCTTTAGTAGCTGGTTGACGACGTCCCATATCTTTGAAGTCTTCCTGGGCAGACTCTGGTTGAGGACTGATCATTTCTTCATCGTCTTCTGCAGGAACTTCTAGTTGAGGAGTGCTCATTTCTTCATCGTCTTCTTCAGGAGCGTCTGCCTGAGTAGTTCTCATTTCTATAATTACTTCCTCTATAGCTTCTAGGTGCGAAGTGGCTTCTTCAGTGTCTTCCTCAGTACTTTCACTGTCATCAGTGTAGAATGATGGAGTAAATGTTGAATCTGAAAATTTTAAGTTAATTTAGAGGTTGAAAAATAATTGGGAAAGCCGCACGTGTTAATCGATGGTTAAGCTACGCTTGGCACGGTCAATTTGACCATCTTGACATACAAAGACCCCTAAGTGCCTCGGAAGGTACGTTAACCCTTTGGTCTCGGTTCTCATTCGTCGATCTTTGACAGTAGTTACGGGTAGTTCGAAGCCCAAAAGTCGGAAAACCAGTCTTGCTTCGTCTTTGGAGATAGCTCCACGTGAAATACTGATATTCGGCTGCATGACTATCCAGTTAGACTGGAATCCAACCTCAAAAATAGTTGGGAAAAGACTAGGCAGATGATGTTAAATCGTTGGTCGCGCTAACTGTCTTGTTGGTCAAGTGGTTGCCAGCGCTACTGATGAGCATGAGGTATTGGGTCAGTAAAATGTTTTATTGGTGTTCTCAGTAGCAGCCCGGAGTCTGGATTTGTTCTCAGATAGTGACAATAGCCTCGTCCTTCTTTTTAACACGCTTTTATTAGCTTCACCTGTATGTTTGTAAGCATGTTTGTTTGTTTGTAACCGACTCGACGGACTTGATTTTGACCCACTACTGAGAAACGGTAAAAATTCATTTAAACTTTGTTGACTTATCGAGGACCGATAACAATTCAATAATTTAAAAAAAAGAAGAAAAATCACGCTTTTGTATTTAGCAGAACTAAAAAATAGAAAATAAATAAGAGTTAAAAAAAACTAAAAAACACGCTTTAAAAACTAATCTAAAAAAGTAGAAAATAATTTAATTCTAATAAAAAGCGTGGAGTGCTTGATATTAAGCGATTTTAAAAATAACTCAAAAAGCACTTTTTGTATAAGGACTTGAACATAAATGGCGAAATGCAGGTGTTACAGGGTACACCTTCGGAGATTACAGACCTTGGTTCTTCGAAGGGTTGGGCAGAGGTGTAGAACACCCATATTCCACCAATCATGTCTTAGTCCCATGTTAAGGGCATCGAGCCTGTTGCCACCAATCGGCCACAAATGCGAAAAATTAACATTTAACTGGGAATCGAACTCAGGATCTCATGGTCGACGGCGCGATGTGTTCCACGAGCGCCTCAAAGATATGTCAGCATCAATTGATGGGGTCCGCAAGGGCCGATGCCTGCCAGGCATGCGAGTTGTTCGAAAGAGACTTCTTTTATGGGGTACTGTGTGAAATGTTATAATAAAATACCAGTCGATATTCTTGAACTAAATGAAAAGAAATTTAAATCATGCATTAAACGCACACTATGTAGACAAGCATATTATAAGTTAGATGATTATATCGTCGATAAAAATGCTTGGCTTAATGCTGGTCCTGCTCCACAGCCACCTGGGCATACTAGTTAAAATTTTAATATTTGAAAGAGAAGCTTCCCTTTTTTATTTTTTCTGACATTACGAACATTTTTGTTCATAATATTATAAATTTTGTGACATTACGAATGTTTTATTTTTGCTGAACCAAGTGTTAGTTACTTTATATACGTCAATATATATTAAATGTTTTTTCTTTCTTTTAGGAAATCAAATTTTATTAATATTTCAAATAGATTGCAAACTATAGTTTTGTATAATTTAGAAGCATTTTGTTTGAATTTTGTAAATGTGAGTACCATGCATCCGTTTATTGTGTTGTTATAATGTACGTTGACTTGAAAAAGCATGGCAGTTGAGAGTATGTCATGCTCACATAAATGTCTCACTGATGGTGGCGCGTGTGTTGGATCATTCGGTTCCCTACAAAATGGTTGAGCTGGATGGTGCTGATCCACGTGTCAAGTTCGTGAACGGGCGCTGTCGGTTGAGACTGGTCATCTCCTAACTTCCAGGGCTTATTTTTATCTTGTATTTAGAATTGTTTATAATTACATTTTTTTACATTGTTCTCACATACAGAAGCAACAAGAATAATGTTCCCAAGATTTTGTAATATTTCAACTTGATTTTAAAAGAGTGTCCGTGGAGTTTCTTGCCCGTTCTTCTCCATAGAGATCTACGTTTTGGAATGGGCAACTAGCTTCAACTTTCCAACTGATCGACTTTTTGACAATTCAAAAGTGCCTGTAAATGGTTTATTTGAAATAAATGCTTTGAGTTTTTTGAGTTTTGATACTTTGGCCCCTGGCACACAGGCAACTGAAGGAACACGGGTGGGTTTTAGTCAGTAAAAGTCTGACACGTCCTCCTGCTCTATTCAGAGCGGGATAAGTTATTTGATGATTTCCCACCCACAAAATAAACCCAAGGTCTCAGGCTCATCAGTAGCACTTGCGACCACTAGATAAACGAGGCAGTCTACGAAGAGTTCCTAGAATACTTAAGTTGGATGTGGCCGATGTAGATGACACGGTCGCATTCCATATTAATATAAGATTTAAAGATAAGACACGACCTAACGGGTTATTTTGGCTCATGGGAAAACTAACGGGTCAAAACAATAACATACCGAAGTAGGTAATAATAATGTAGCTATGCTGATTTACTTAGGCGCATACGCTGGTCACGAAATCTTGCTAAAATATAAAGTTAACCCCCCCAAGATAAGATTATTTTAACCTGAAGTCATTTATTGAAATTAGACTGAGAATTTTCACTTCGTAATGTACTCGTATAAAACAGCCCCCCGGCATGCCCGCCCTTGACCACTTACTAGTGCATTAACTGCGAAGAAGAAGTGACGCAACAAACATAAATTACAAACCTGCATTGTCTTCCAATATTTGTAAAACTTCAATTCTATCATCAACATCGACATTGCGTCTGAACACCACTCTCCTGGACCTCGTTGGTAGTATGACACTCTTGAGGGAATCTTCGTACACTCGACTCTCTCCATCTTCAGCATCTTGGGTCCCATCGTAGTGGACAATAGCTGCTGTTGTTATTTGCCTGTAATCTGGACCTGAAATCACCATAAATTAATTAACATCAACTGTCTATATTCGGTATTAATTAAATTAAATGACTAGGTAACTAAATATACAAATAAACACGAAAACACCGTGCGTCCTACGACTAAAAATTCGAAAACATGTCATATCTATCAAACCAGACCGGGCCTGCGTGGTGAATTACAGATTCTTCAACTCCCTTTCACCGAAAGAAAGCAGTCTGTGTCCCCGCAGTGTGACGATATGGGCTGTATATGTTGTATCCTAGAAATCGTGAAAGAACGTACAGGTAATCTGGCACTCCCATTTCATAATTACATCAAATCTTACCTTCACTAGAATCACTAGTTTCTACATCTTCCTCCATCGGTTCAACGTTTGAATCCATCAATTCGTTCCCATCTTCAGGCGCTGTCTTTTCAAATTCCTTCGATTTAAGTTCTTTTATAAACGAATGTAGTTCTCTCTGTATTACATTATTTGGTTGTGGTTCATCCTTTATTTCATTAGATTCCTCACTTTCAGTCTTTTCATGATTATCGATTGAGGAGTGATGGGCTTCTTCTCCTTCACTAAATTCTGTATAATCCATGATCCATCTTACTGTATCAGATTCTCCTATTTGACTAGTTTCTTCAAGTATTTTATTCTCATCAATATTTTCGCTTTCTGAGTCTTCTTCATCATAACTATGTTCATCCTCTGGCTCATAGGATTCTGGTCCTTCAGTCCTTTCGTGATCATCAATTATGGAATAGCGGGATTCTTGTCTTCCTCTAAACTCTTGATAATCTATTCTTTCTCTACTAGATTCTTTACTATCACTTGATATGAAGTTATGAGAATCTTTATTTATTATTCCATCTTCATCAATACTTTCACTATCTGATTCTTCTTCCTCTGATACCATTTGACCCTCTTTGTTCGATGGGGTATAATTAACGACATCAATAATTGTGGTATCCATTGACTCAAAATCAGCTCCATAGCCATCAGATTTAGTAGTAGCAGAACTCTGTCTAGCATCTCCCTCATCATCTTCGATTATCGAATCAAAATGATCTTTATCTCGATAACTATTTTTTCCAGAATTATCATTACTTTCCCAGAAATGGAAATCTAGATTTTCAACGGAACCATCACTATCATTTACCGAACTGTCATTGTAATTCGAATCATAATCTATACTACTGAAGTTTCGTTTCTCTATAAAAAGATTTTTGTATATCCTTTTTATTTTATTAAATAGTTTGTTATAGTAATCTTCTGGCTCATCATGTTTGTTGATTATGGGTACTTTTTCTATGATTAGTGGGGGTAGAGGACTGTAAGGTCTCGGCGGAGAAGGGAATGGTTCTCGCGTTGGAACATGATAATCTTGGGACGAGTCGTTTGATTCCTCCTCGACTGGAGATAGTACTGCAAGAAATCAATATGGTAAGCGGGCATTATCAGAAATTTTTAAACGCAGACATGCAGATTGCGGAGTGCTAGCAGAAGTAAAAACTGAAAATTGTGACATGTGCAACACGTCCTACTTATAGCTACAGTTAAACTGTTAACATTAGCATATCGGTGATGCGACACCATAAGCTTTTCCCTCCATGAAATCGCTCAAAACGCCTAAAGAAGTTTTCGCTTTAAATAAAACCGTTTGAAAGCATTCCTAAGGGCATTTTCCCTGTGGTTCACTGACGATTTGCTTAAAGATTTAGTTGAACACTCAATAGACACGCGTCTGTGTACAGCAAGGGCAAGTATAATTGCAACTGGCACTACAGTTCCACGTAGTAATAATCCTCCAGGCCGAATTTTGGCCATGGCAAACAATCTCAGCGGAGACTAGCCTTCTGCGCAGGTTGTACCATAGTGTACAAGTGTGTGCGCTGATAAAAGTGCACTCTCTCTTCCCTTCTCTTCACTAGTCCGATTAGACGGCAGTCCAATACGACCGGAGAGAGATCAAGCGCAGAACCAACGGCTTAACGTGCTTTCCGAGACTTTTCACAGGGGTTTCAATACCGCCAACTAGCTCATGGTTCCGGGCTGGCAGCCCTCTACCTACCTATCTACTTTGTGGTGTCTGACATAGCAGTACCCTCGTCCATTTACTGCCAATGGATACGGGAACTAAGTATCCTTTTTAATTATATGGAAATACTGGAGTTACGCGCCAAACAAGCAGATTGAGAACCATAACTCGTTATAATTAGTGATCACCACTACAAATAAGGAAAGAAAAGCTTCGAGCGGGCCATGCCCACCTGAGTTTTTTTAATGGATTAAGAAGCCAGGTGGGCCAGTGTAGGTCCAATTTAGTCCAGCGGGGGTACTTCGATAAGCCACAGTGCGACTGTAGAGCCACGTCACAAACGATTCCTCGCCTCTTGCCGTGCTCGCTGTGCACATCTGCACTATGGAAAACCTTTGCTAGGATAACGCCGTCGAAGCTAATTTGAAAATATGTAAAAGGAATTATCGATATGTCGAAGATGCTACTGTACTAGGGAATGAGGTTTTAACTTACTCGGAATATCGTGGAAAAGGCTTCTGATCAGTACTGACTTCCTTCTCTGCCAATCTGCATCGTAACTGCTATAACTACGAGACATTTTAATTTTAAAATCACCGATGGTAATTAGGGCCGAACAATGTTTGTAATATATATTCATATTTAGTGGGTAGTTAGAAAAAACTGCTACAATACTTTATTGCCATAGATAATGGCGATGTAAAAAGATAAAAAGTTTAAATGTCTAATGTTTTTTTTGTTCATCTAACTTTACTTAATTAAATAATTCGATACTTTAAATCAATAACAAAATTATAGGTTGTCACAAAGTTATGCGAAAAAATTAGTTACGTATTAAAAAAATTAGAATTATGCGAACGGGAATAACAAGGAGTGATGCAGTTTCGCTTCGCTTCTTTCTCACGGGTTGGAAAACAATTGCAAATAACAGCTGTTGTGTCACTAAAATTCATCTGCAATTCACTTTTTTACAGATTGTTCCACTATTGTAGAGATATTTATGAATGCGTCATGAAGAAAAATATATGCTACGCCGTCAACAAATAAATTGGGCTATGGGCTGGAGAATGATGATGATTTTATGATAACGTCATGTAAATGTATTTTTAAAAAACTCGACTTGTTGAGCGGTTCAGCGCGTAGCGTTTCGAAATCGAAAACGCCCTTCTTCGTGCCTCCCGTTGCAGTTGGCTATTTGACAGCTGTCAAACGCTTGGCAGTCAGTTAGGTCAGCTGTCATCAAACAAATCGATAAATCTTGTTCACGATTTAATTTGTAATTTCGCATTAATTAACGTTTTCCATCCGCAATGCCGAAAAAAAAAAACGTCTGGCGCACATAACTGTGTATTTTAAATGTAGTTTTAGTGAACAATTTGGTGCGTATCGCCGTATTTCGTGCGCAGGCCTTTTGTAACGCTTGAGCGGCTGTTTAGGCCGGAAATGTCTGTGCTACTTGTGTATTTCTACTACTAACTAAAGAAATGGACCTGTCTCCGGACGAGGACCACTTCCAAGGGCGCCTGCTGCATCAAGTAAGTGAATTGTTGAATAAAAACTTGAGTTCTTAAGTGTTGTCAATACCCCGTTAATGGCTGGTTAAACTGCGGTTTTACACGGTTTAAAATGTTGAAATCGGTAATGTGAATGTGGTAAGTGCTGCAAGGTCTTGTCTTAATATGTTGGCGGTAAGAAAAATATTCACAACAGAAAGGAAACCGTTTAAAAAATATCATAAAAGACTTTTGCAAATAAATGTTTTTAAGCTAAATTATTCATCGCATCTACGTACATTATATTTAATTCATTGCCTATTGCCTTACCAAATGCAAGCCTAGTAAAAAAAAAATTACAAATGTGAGATTTATACTGAAAAAATATTAAATGAAAAAACATTGAACACCTGGGCAGTTTTATTTCATATGGCTGAGTTTAAGAAGTTAACTTAAAATGTAAGTAGAGTTTATATGAATTAGCAAGGCCTTTGTTATAAAATTTCTACATTTCTTTTGTATAAATATTTAAAAACATTTTACAAAACAAACTGCCAGACATAATAAAGAAAGAAGAAAAGTTCAATTTATTTATCACAAAACTTAAAAAATTACTGATAAACAAATGCTATTATTCACTAGATGAATATTTTAATGATAAACATAAATAATAGAAGAAATGTGTATAGTATATGCTAAGAAAATTACTAATATAATAAAAAATAATATTAGAATCATAATTTATAACAATAATTAATCATAATCACGCAATCTATAGGTATGTTTAATATATATTAACAATATGGTAATTATTCATACATAATAAATATAATAATAATAAATAATATAACTAAAGTAACAATGAATTATAATAGCAATAATAGTTAATTAAATAATACTGCAGTAATAATTATTCATAATCTCCTGAAATAGGGCTTCCTCTCTCCTACCCTTTTGCTGTGCCCTACAGGGTCCATAATGATCTCAATTATATAGTTACCACCTAAGTACACATTATGGTAAAGCAATAAAGATATTGAGTATTAAGAAAAAAATAAGAAGGAATGTTGTGTTTTCAAGAATCTTTGTTTTACATTCTAATTTAATTAAAATATCTTGTTTCCTCATTTTAATAAATTATTAAGAATGTGCTCAATAAAATCTATGCATGGATACAAATAAATAAAAAAGAAGTGTCTGTTTGTAATGTCAAAATAACAGCTTTTTATTAAATGGATGTATTATTAATAACAAATCTAGTTTTCTAGTTTTGTTTGTCTTTTGGTCTTTTTGTTCTGGCAAATCTCGCGAAACAGCTGGACTGGTTTTCACGGAACTATCGCTGGCAGATAGCTGATGTTATAAGGATTAACATAGGCTTTGTTCTGGTTGCATGTTCCCATGACTCACTTTCAGACATCTGCTTAGGTGAATGCGTGTTTTGTTACTTTGCAAGTATTTCTGCATTTGTTTCTTTTGATACTATAAATGAGATTTATTTATGTAAATTGGTTAAAAAACCTATGCAGAACTCAATCAATCAATCACTTTATTTCTCACCATAATATACACAAATTATTTTACATTGGTCAGATTCGACAAAGATACACAATTCAGGTAAGTATGTATTGTGGAAGACTGGTGATTAAGCTACGCTCATGGCCTGTATTTCACGACACCAGGATCCCATCCCTTTACATTTACATTTTATAAGTTATGAACTAGCGCGCTTACAGAATGTTGTAAGGAGCCATTCAACATTTTATAATTTTTTGTAATATGATTAAAATTTAGGTTAAGAATGAAAGACACATGTTAGTAGATGTGTGGTATGGGTGATGGTGTGGGTGTGTGTGTGTTTGGGTGTGAGAGAGTGCATGATTGTGTGTTTAGGTTATTCTAAGCAAGTTTTCAGTATCATTATAGTTTAATTTTAGTAGCCAGGCAGTTAGCCTCTTTTTGCATTTATTCTTTGTGAGATGAGGATGGCCTTTCCCTTTCTAACTACACTGAGAAGAAAGACCTCAAGAAACTCAGAGGACCTCTGAGTTTAAAGTCCAGACATAATGTTAGTCAGGTCATATGAGGACCATGCAGAAAACTTTCTGAGGTGGTCTTCTGACGAATGAACTACACAGATCTGTAACCCAAGGCTACACATACCTTCTTGTATTATCATCATCATCTTCATCATCAACCACAGCCTGAGTTCCCTACCCACTCCTGGGTATAGGCCTCTCTTTTCTTGTGCCAATCCCCATGCTCCTGTCAGCCTCATTAAGGTTATGCCCGCGATGGCAACAATGTCGTCCGCCCATCTCGTCACCCGGTGACCGATATCTTGGTCTTCCAGTCCTTGGACGCCACTCTGTCTCAGCCTTACGTGGAGTAAGGCTGTCACTATAAATGTCATAACTGCGCCTTGCCACTTGTCTTGTATTATCCATACATATATGATCAGCAGTGGCGAGGGGTGTAATTATGGCCAAGGTAAGCCGTTCCAAAGAAAACACTCACCGCGTGATGTAAGCTTAGTTTCCTCAGAGGATCAGAGAATTTTGTAAGATGGTTTGGTTTTCTTTGCGCGCATGCGTTTTTTCCGTAAAACTTAGAAACACATAAAATTTAATTCTACAGACGCCAGTACATCAAGCTACCCCAAAGTGTAAAATTTTCCCAATTGAACATGAACCTTATGCAGTGATAAAGATTTGTTATAATAAATGCATTTCATAGTCCACATTATGACGGCCGGATTTCATTATATTTTTTATGACCTTTATTAAAAAAAAAAAACTTCATTCAATTTAAGCCTTAAGTGCTAGATGTTTATAAATGCCCTGGACCCCACACTAGGATTCCCTGTGTTGTGAGGTCCAGTCTCTTCCCAAGTAATTTAAACATTTTTTTATTTATTCGTAGAATTAATAATATAAAAAAAAGAATTTATAAAAAAACAAACAAACAGGATATTAAGATGAAAATCTATCAAAAAATTGGACAGATTGGGATAGCTTGATGTGCTGGCGTCTGTACTTTGAAATAATCGGTGTGAGGTGGGATTTCTTAAAGGTAAGCCGATGGGAATCGCTTTGTATTGACCCTTCGCCACTGATGATCAGCCTATAATGTTCCCGCTGCGGGGACACAGGCCTCCACTCGATGAGAGGGAGTAGGCCGTATTACACCACACGGCCCCAGTGTTGGTTGGTAGATTTCACATGTCTTCGAATTTTTGGTTCTAGGACGTGCCGGTTTCCTCGCGATGTTTTCCTTCACCATTGTATGAGCAGTGGTGAATATATAATTTAGACAAAGTAAAGTTTGGGTTCGAACTTACAACCTGCATCACTCGCGTCGCGGCCACTGCGTTACCACTGCGTTACCACTGCGTTACCACTGCGTTACCACTGCGTTACCACTGCGTTACCACTGCGTTACCACTGCGTTACCACTGCGTTACCACTGCGTTACCACTGCGTTACCACTGCGTTACCACTGCGTTACCACTGCGTTACCACTGCGTTACCACTGCGATACCACTGCGTTACCACTGCGTTACTACTGCGTTACGACTGCTCAACCACTGCTCGACCACTGCTCTCATACGTATATGCAATTAATGTTTTTTTTTCTACCTCCCAGGCAGCCCTCTGGGACAACTTGGAACTGCTACTAGAGCTGCTCACTAGCGGCGAAGCGGTCGACGCTCGCGACCATTGCAACCGCAGTGCGCTACACGCCGCTGCACTAGCAGAACGCAGCCGCTGCCTCGCTGCGCTGTGCGCTGCTGGCGCTCAAATTGATGCCAAGTCTGATGCTGCTACTGGAGGGAAGGTGAGCTGATTAGCAAGTAAAGCGCCTCTCGCAGGAGCTAAATTATAAACATAGACAGAGAATGGAATGGACTGAGTGTTTGTCCCAGAAAAGTGATCACTCTCTAAAAAGAGGCAAAGCGACCGTGCGGACGATACCTGCCTCTTTTCTGCCAGCCTGTACAAGAAAATATTAATTTTGTAAAATTCAAGTCTATTCAGAATCTGAATTCTAGAAAGCGACAACTGCTTACTAGCCGCACATTCGTCTCTCTCGTACTTTTGAAGCTGTATTCACTGCACAACTGAATATGGAACGTTCAGTCCATTCTTTAAAGTCTATTGTCGATACTCGATCGAAGGTTGAGCTACTCCAGAGAGAAGTAACCCATCAAGCCCGATAGTTTGACAACGTCGTATGTCAGAGACTAAAATCCATTTTTTTTTTACGTATTTTGCAAATTACAAGTCACTAACAGGTTGCATGTTGATAAAAACATAGATTCGCGACCTCAAAAATATGTCGTGTATGAACAGAATTATAATTTAAAATCACCAATTCAACCCAGTCCAAATTGTGATGTCGTGAAATAGTTATTAGGGCATTGAATGAGTATTTGGGCCAATTCTGATTGCTTGTAGTGACCTCATTTTGCGGCCACACTTAGGTATAACTACTACAATAAAATAATCAATCAGCCATGGAAAGTATTTCCAAGATCATCACAGCATTGGATCCGTGATCGCGGTTCGTTGATAAGCCGACAGGAGCCTTCAAGTCTGAAGATAGCAGCACATCCGGCGCACCTTGTGCAGTCGGCCTTACTTCCAGCCTTGCCAACTACTTATCATATCCTTTAACCATAAAGTTATATAAAACGTAAGAATGATCACCCATCCACAGAGTGACTGCGAAAAACGCAGCTCCTTCTCGCAGATTGATGAAGATATGCAATGCGACTATTATTTCTCCAATTTTTTAGGGTTCCGTAGCCAAATGGCAAAAAACGGAACCCTTATGGATTCGTCATGTCTATCTGTCTGTCTGTCCGTCCGTATGTCACAGCCACTCTTTTCCGAAACTATAAGAACTATGCTGTTGAAACTTGGTAAGTAGATGTATTCTGTGAACCGCATTAAGATTTTCACACGAAAATAGAAAAAAAACAATAAATTTTGGGGGTTCCCCATACCTAGAACTGAAACTCAAAAAAAAAAATCGTCAAACCCATACGTGTGGGGTATCTATGGATAGGTCTTTAAAAATGATATTGACGTTTCTAACATCATTTTTTTCTAAACTGAATAGTTTGCGCGAGAGACACTTCCAAAGTGGGAAAATGTGTCCCCCTCCCTGTAATTTCTAAAATAAGAGAATGATAAAACTAAAAAAATAAGTGATGTACATTACCATGTAAACTTCCACCGAAAATTGGTTTGAACGAGATCTAGTAAGTAGTTTTTTTTAATACGTCATTAATCGTAAACCGTAATTTACCTTTCATTCAATCAACTCAATTAATAAAAAAGAAAACATTTAATTTCATAAACATAAACCTTATGCATAAACCGTGAACCATTATTTCTAATAATAAATCTGTAATAGGTGCCTAAGGAAATAATAATTATAATTCGCGCGTTACTTGCTGCTACATGAAGGCATGGGCGAGTCGGACTCGCACTTGACCCCGGTTTCTTTTCATATTATGATGTTAATATTGAAAACACGAAAATAATTTAAACAAGGGACGAGAGGATCGGAATTATTTAGAGACGAATTTAAAGCTGCGGTGTGGGCTGGCTCGAGCAAGGGTCCAGGCGGACATATGGGGTCAACTCTCTAAGCCCGTCAACCTACACCCGATTAATTAACTTTTTCGGATGGCCGAAAGCACATCGGGAGTAGGGCTAGCTGTCAAAACGTGTTGTCATTCATTCGTAGTTCGGGCCCGACGAACCCCGACCCAATCATAATATGTCTGTAATTGATTCGGAGTAGGAAACGTTCGTACCTTCGGCCGAAAGTAAGGACTTCATGTTTAGGGAGAAGGACGTCTGTAAAAAGAATTATATGCTCTATGGCAATCTACAATTAAATAGTTGAGTGGAGTGAGGATAGAATTTGCATTCGCTCGTTTAGTCTAAACTTCATCTGCCTAATTCCTGTCAATCTTCCACAGACAGCCCTCCACATCGCAGCTGAGCGCGGCCATTTTGAAAACGTCAAAACGCTGCTAACTTCAGGAGCGTCACTGAGTATTCCGGACGCGCATGGCAACACAGCCCTCGCTTTAGCTGAGAGGAATAGCTGGAGGCATGCGGCGCACGCGCTCAGAGAGGCTAGGGGTGAGTGGCTACATTCTAAGTCTCCTTTCATATGGTCGGGTTACAGTTTAGACCGCGTTGGCGCAGACGTAAAAATGTCGTGACTGTGTTTGACCACGCACTGGATTTTCAACTCTCGGTGTTGAACCGAGCATTGATTGTGATTTTATTAAATTATTGAATTAATAATTTTTTCTTATATTTATTATGATAATAATTTTAAATTTAAATTTTATTGCTAATACTAATATTATTCAATTATGATCTAAAATGGATTAAAATAAATGATTTTCAAATTGGAATTTGAATTGAGAATCCAACAGAGTGCATTCTAATTTTGAGCACCACACACTCCGGTCTTCACTGCTATTAGGACACACCCAAGAAGCAAGCAAGCTCGGAGTGCACCTGTTGCGAAATTATGTTGCAATTTGAAATCACGTTGATATTTTAGTATTTGGTTTGTTTTTGGTGTGCCAAAGACAAGGGTAGGTGTGTCCAAGAACCTTATAGATAAAAGTAACTCTCTAAATATCTAAGTGAAGACGACTGTGGTCGGACGCTCTCTTTCTGAAAACAAACATAAGAGAGAGAAAACACATTCACTGTCTCGTTCTTATGTGCGTATTTAGAAAGGGAGCGTCCGACCAGGGTGCTTACTCTCGAATATAATTCCGATAGATCGACATTGGAATTGTCAGTCAAACGTCAGGAATTGGCTGGACCCCTGAGTCTAGCCAATCCCTGACGCTTAACTCAACCAACTGACGTTTGACCAATGTCGATCTATCGGAATTATATTCCAGAGTAAGCACCCAGGACCACAGTCGTCTTTAGTTAGGTGTTTAGAGTGTTGCCTCTACTTTTTTCTATAAGCTTCTTGGACACACCTACCCTTTTGTCAATGGCACACCAAAAACAAACCAAAAAGTAAAATATCAACGTGATTTGAAATTGCAACATAATTTCGCATCAGGTGCACTCAGAGCTAAAATAAAAAACAATAAAATATTGATATTTATGTATGTTGTAATCATTATTTAAATATCATATTGCAAAAGAAACGGGTTTTGACACTCAAACTTGTTTTATATGTACGTTTTTAAATCAAAGCTGCACTTAAGCGTGGTTCTAAAAATGGGACATAAATTTTATCTATGCAAATATATTACAAATATAGAAATGTCATCATTTTTCTAAATTCACATAATTTAAATCACCGTGGTTTTTTTTCTTTTTTTGGTTGGGAAATCATCAAATAACTTCTCCCGCTCTGGGTGGAGCGGGAGGGCGTGTCAGACTTTTACTGACTAAAACCCACCCGTGTTCCCTCATTTGCCTGTGTGCCAGGGGCGGCGGTATCTCTTTCGAACAACCCGCACCCCTGGCAGGCATCGGCCCTTGCGGGCCCCATCTGTTGCTGCTGACATCTCTTTGAGGCGCGCGTGGAACATAACGCGCCGTCGACCCGGGCTTGGTCCTTACCGGACAGCGAGCTACCCATTACTCGCCGTCCGCAAGCCCGTGCCTACGGTGGCCGGGAATCAGCCTGGGATTCCCGACGCCCAGGGCGTCTCCTGCGAAGGCCACGGCTGTGAGGGCGCATGTACTGCATCTCCCTCACGTGCGCCGCCTCCCTCTTTGCGAGCATAACTGCTTCGCTGAAGGAGGCGACTGCCAGCCATGCCCTCTCGCTCCGTACCATGGCCTGGACCAGGGTCGGACGCGAGAGATCGCCTCCGCCGATCACCTCCACGAGGACACGGCGGTGCTCCGCCCAAGCCGGGCAGACCTCCACCGTATGCTCCACCGTGTCCTCTGGGCGATCTTCGCAGTGGAAACACCCGGGCGTTTCCTCCCGCCCCATCCGAAACAGGAACCTCCCGAAACAGCCATGTCCGGTGAGGACCTGTGTCAGGCGGAAGGTGAGGACGCCATGCCGCCTCTCAAGCCACTCCTCAAAGAGGGGACTTACCGCCGCAATCGTGGCGTGCCCAGCACTGGGTTGCGACAATCGCACTTTCCACGTCGCCATGAGATCCTGCCGGAGCTCTGTCCGCCGTGCCGCGATTTCCCGCGGCAGCGGAGTTACGCCCCGGCGTTTGGCCTCCTCGCGCCACTCCCAAGTGTGCGCGAGGACCTTTGCCTCCAGATCCCATGGCGGTAATCCGGCAAGGAGGCCCGCCGCCTCACCGGAGATCGTGCGGTATCCCCGGATCATCCGGATGGCCATGACCCTATGGACCGCCTTCAACCGGCGTGCTGGTTGGCGCCTCAATGTAGGCGCCCACACCGGCGCCCCGTATAGGCCCATGGCCCGCACGACCCCCGCGTAGAGCATCCGGCAGGAGGCGTTTGGCCCCCCTAGATTGGATAGGAGCCGCTTCAAGGCAGCCCCAGCCCGCTCCAGTCTGGGAGCCAAACGCCGGAAGTGCTCCGCGAAGTTCCACCGGCTGTCGAGGACGAGTCCTAGGTACTTCATCGTCGACTCGACGCCGATGTGAACCCCTCCCACCGTTATCTGGGAACCCGTCAGTGGCGCATTCCGAGGACCATGAAACCACATGGCCTCGGACTTGTGCAAGGCCACCTCGAGTCCCAGTTGCCGGATCCTATCGACGATTGTCGCAACCCCGTGTGTCTCTAAGTCGGCCGCCGCCTGGTACGACCTCCCTTGCGCCAGGACCAGCGTGTCGTCAGCGTAGCAAACTACGCTGACGCTGCTAGGGAGGTCGGCGCGCAGCACCCAGTCGTATCCGATATCCCACAGATGCGGCCCCAGGACCGATCCCTGTGGGACACCGCACGACATCTCTCGCCGCAACCTACTTTTTGGCCGCTACGTCATCGGCTTGGAGGCAAAAGCCCTGACGAGCGGCCCCACCTTGGGGTTCCTCTTCGCTTCACCGTGGGAGGGTGACCACGGTTACTGAGCCCCCCCGCAACGACAATGCGGGAACCCCACTGGGGGGATGTCGTTTACCTTGGTTCTCTATTCCTGATTCGATCACGTAGGGAAACTCCAAGCAGAGCCCTCTCCATTGCCCTTTGGGTGACTTTAAGCCTTCTTATGAGGCCCATTTTGAGCAGCCACTACACTTACATGTAAATTATGTCCCACACAATGTATGTATGTATTCGGTAAATAAAGCTAAAAACCGATAAATAAAACAGTTGACGCGCGTCCGCCGCGGGGAGCGCACGTCTCTGCTTTACGTTTGTTTATTTTAGACATTGATAAATAGATCGCGAAGTTACATGATATGCAGTGGAAAACTTATTTGTTTTCTTAGTGTTTTAAACAGTAAATATGGTGGAAAATTTTGTTTAGTGAATGAAAGTGAAGTTTTGTGAGAATGAGTGAATTAAAATGTTGTGAAATTTGTAGACCTTAAATTGACACCCACATTATTGTAGGAACTGTTATTAAGTTCGTATTCTTATCTTGTCGATGGAAAAGTTTTTTTTAAATGGCTACTGGCGCTACTACTGAGCAGTAGTGGCCCACTGGTTACAGCAGCGATTTACGAGTTGTACGTCGTGAGTTCTACTAACCCAGGCACTTTACTTGGTGTAAATTATTTCGTCGCCGCTGCTCACAAAACGGTGAAGGAACATCGTGAGGAAACCGGCGTGCCCTAGAACCAAAAATTCGAAGACATGTGACATCCGTGGTGGATTATGGCCCACTCCCTCTTACAGAGATGAGGCCCCTGTCCCAGCTGTGGCAACATTATAGGCTGATTGTGTTACTGCTGAGCAATCAGGTCGTAGATTCGATTTCGAGATCGGGCAAAGTGTTATTGGGTTCTTCCATTAGGAATTTCTCTGTAGCAGCCGGGAGTCTGTATTTGTGTCCGGTTGATGGCAATAGGCTTACCCCCGGTTACATGGGACTTAAAATAACTAGCGAAATGTGGGAGTAGGTATTATAGATACACTTGTGGCTAAACCGTCAGGTGTAATGTTATCTATTGTATGGGAACTGTCATTAAGGCCATGGTAACTTTAAATATTGTCGTTATGAGCGATAATAGTTCTTATTGCTATCTGATACGGGTTAAAATCTGTTGTAACAAATTCGAATAACAAATGTGCAAGCGTATGTCGTAAGAATGCAAATAAAATCGTATAAAATTAGATATGAACTATTTATTAATAAATAATCCATCACTGGATGCAGTTTGGCATTTGTAATTTTATGTTATACTAGCTAACCCAGCAAACGTTGTTTTGCCTTATAAATTATTTAGGGTGAACAACCCTTATCACTTAGGGGTATGGAAAATAGATAGTAGCCGATTCTCAGACATACTGAATACGCATATAAAATTTGGTAAAAATCGGTAAAGCCGTTTCGGAGGAGTACGGTAACTAACATTGTGACATGGAAATTTTATGTATAAGATTTACTTTTAAAGATAATTAAGAGGTGACTTTGATGATTTTTTTGATGCATAAAAATATATTTAATTATATTTTGAGTTCCATCACTGTATGCAAAGAAGACTTAAAAATATCATATATTATTTTGCTTACAAAATTATTAACGGTTAAAGAGATACACTGCTTTAAAAAACCACTTGTTTGAGCGTTTTCCAGAAATCTCTCCGCCTTAAGTTTAAATGTCTTCGTAAGTTGTCGGTGAAAAGGTTTGTTTTGTATTTGATTGACTCTTCTTTTTTATGTCATTGTTCTATAATGGCCGTTGCCCGCGATTTCGTCTTCGATCCAGAATGAAAAGTATAGCCTATGTCCTTAACTAGGTCATGGTCTGTCTGTGTGCCAAATTTCATGCAAATCCGTTCAGCCGTTTTGTCGTAGAAGCGTTATAGGTAAACAAAACAACCTCACTTACGCATTTATATTATTAGTTAGGATAGGAATGTGTCCTTGGGGGCTTGTGACTCAGTATTAAAAGCCGGACGGGTCGATCGATCAGGTTATGCTACGCTTGCCGCGGTTGGTCCGTGGATGGGTGAACATCTTTACATACCAAGAAAGACCCCTCCGTGCCTCAGAAAGCACGATATACCGTTGATCCCGGCTGTCATCTGTGGATTTTTGACAGTCTTTACTGGTCGTCAGAAGCCCGAAAGTCTGACAGCCAGTCTTACCAAGGGGTATCGTGTTACCCAGTAACTGGGTTGTGGAGGTCAGATAGGCAGTCGCTCCGTGTAAAATACTGGTATTCAGCTGCATCGTTAATGGGAGTTAGATCCTCTAACATGGCGATAAAACAGAACTGGGTGAAATGTGGGTGTTTCATCCACATCTGCCTACCCCTGGGTGAGCAAGCGTGATGTTATGTTCTCAAAAAACCTTCTATATTATGGAAGTACAGAGGCCAGCACATCAAGCTACTCCAATTTCTTTGATAGATTTTCAACTTTAAAACAAAGCAAGTAAGGTTTATGTTCAGTTGCGAAAATTTCACAGTTTGGGGTAGCTTGATATGCTGGCGTCTGTACTTCTGACCGGACGTCACAGTTCAACGCTCATTTTTTTTTTGCTTGTATTACGTGAAGCGGTAACCTTGACAAATTCACTGTGGATAATAGGTTAGCGAGACATGGAAGCCATGCATATACCGTGTATGTTTTCGTCAATTTATGTAGAATGTGGCGAAAAATTGTGACAAAGTGACGACCAGTCTTACCAAAGGGTACCGTGTTACCCAGTAACTGGGTTATGGAGGTCAGATAGGCAGTCGATCCATGTAAGATACTGGTATTCAGTTGCATCCGGTTAGACTGGAAGCCGACCCCAACATAGTTGGGATAGGGCTAGGCAGATAAGATGAAGACTTCAGATACACACACAGTCCATAAAATTGTTAAAGGCAATAAATAGTGATATTTCTCGGAAGGGGGGGGGGGTTTATTTTAAGCTTTACGTTTACGGCTTTGGGGGGTTCATGACCCCTATGACTCGGACCGCGCTTGCATCCGTTTAGACTGATAGTGGACCCCAAACTAGTTCGCAATTAGCTAGGCAGGTAATGATGATCAAAAACACTGGAATTCGCGTTTGCTGTTTGTATTTTGTAAGCTGTCATCTAATTGTTTCGCCAGCTAGATGAATAGGGTATTTTACTCTGTATGAGAAAAAATCTAAAAAATATTATTGAGATAGCTTAAGCAAAATGCAGTCGGAAAATGTTAGTTTTATTTCATGAAACAACAAAATAAATTTTAAAATAAATTTTAAACATGTCAGTTTTTTTAATCTGGTTTTGAACACCACGAAATAGTAGCCGCCATGTTATTACGTCATACGGCATGTCAACTGAGCGACTTTGTACTTTTATTATTTTAGTAACCAAAGTAATTTTTTTATATAATATTTTGCCCGTAATAATAGTAGAAGGGAAAACAAAGTTACAAATGGAACTCAATTAATTTAAATATACATACATACGAATATACTTCTAAAAGAAATATCACTAAAATATATATATCATTAAAATAACAAGAACAACAATAGTTTTAAAATTAATAAAGGGCAACAAAAAAAATAGTTTAAAATTTATAAATGGTTGCCATGTGACATATTTAATATAGTAATTCTAAATAGAAAACATTTCAAGCCCATGTCATCGAATTTTTGGTTCCAAGACCTGCCGGTTTCCTCACGATGTTTCCCTTCATCGTTTTGAAACCAGTGGTGATAAAATAACACAAAAAATAAAGTCCCTGCCAGGGTTAGAACTAACGATCTACAACTCATAAGCCGCGTCCGTTTCCACTGGGCACATAGGCACATACCTTCCTACTAGGCCAATACGGTATTCTCAAGGCTAACATTTTATGACTGCGCAGAATAACTCCAATGGATCACGTTCGTCATAAAAACACACTTTTCTTAGTTATTTTGCCTGCATAGCTTTTAGTGGTATTAAGATTTTAAAGGCCATTTTGTTTATTTTTCTTTTATCGCTGCTTTGTCGTAAAACACTTCTCATATAGAGAAGGGTCAAGCGTTTATAGTCATCATGTCTGTGAAGTTGCGCCAGTTAATTTAATTTGACCTTGTAGGTATACAGAGTGGCAGGGACATCCCACACAGCACATTGAGCACATTATAGGCTGTTTAAGAATATTTTAAGCTGACGTAATGTGACGTTATTTATAATTATAATACAGTGACTTGTTTTAATTAGACTTATTCCGTATCTCGTCATAGTGTTTACAATATTAGTCATAACACTCCATCCCCAAACGGTATAAACTGCTCCCAGTATACAGGATGGCAGGGACATCGACCTACAAACTGTACCCATGAATTCAGCACAGCAACAATTTTCTTTTTAATAACTGTTTTTTTTTAGTTTGGGAGATCATCTTCATCAAGCATTTCTCCCGCTCTGGGTGCAGCAGGAGGGCGTGTCATATTTTTACTGACTAAACCCCACCCGTGTTCTCTCAGTTGCCTGTGTGCCACGTCTACGTCCAGACTAGTGGCACGTCGACGTCCTTTCCACCCCGTAAATCCTACTTCCGACTAATCGTACAATTTACTTACTCAATCACGCCGAAAAAAGCTGAACCAATTTAGACGAACTTTGGCACACAGATAATTTATAATCTGGATTAACACGTAGGATATTTTTATGCCGATAATACGTTTCCGTGGGATTATTTCAAAATCCCACGCGATCGAAGCCGCTGGCTAAAGCTAATTTAGAAAATTATTGACTTGCAATTACTTACATCTCCTCGCCCGCACACCCACGCAAAGTAGACAATAAGACCTTCTGAGGAAGACCACTTAACTATTTTATGGTATGTGTGTGTACCTATCTGAAGTCTTCATCTTATCTGCCTAGCCATTTCCTAACTATATTGGCGTCGGCTTCCAGTCTAACCGGATGCAGCTGAATACCAGTATTTCACATGGAGCAACTGCCTATCTGACCTCCACAACCCAGATACTGGGTAATACGATTCCCTTTGGTAAGACTGGTTGTCAGACTTTCGGGATTCTGACGACCCGTAACGACTGTCAAAGATCTACAAATGACAGCCGGGACTAACGGCTTACTGTGCTTTCCGAGGCACGGAGAGGTCTTGGTATGTTAAAATGGTCACCCATCCGGACGGACTAACCGCGGCAAGTGTAGCTTAAGGCCCTGGTCACTTTAAATAATGTTGTTATGAGCGATAAAAGTTCTTATTGCAATCCGATACGGGTTAAAATCTGTTGTAATGAATTCGAATAATAAATGAGCAAACGTACGTCGTAAAAGTGCAAATAAAATCGTATAAAATTAGATATTAACTATTTAATAATAAACAATCCATCACTGGATGTAGTTTGGCATTTGGAATTTTATGGTATATTTTTAATTATAATTATAATTGTTATTGAAGGGATAAACCGATTTTAAAGATAATTAAGAGGTGACTTTGATGATTTCTTTGATGCATTAAAGTGTGTTTTATTATGTTTTGAGTTCGATCACTGTATGCAAAATAAACTTGAAAATACCGTATATTTTTTTGCTTTCAAAATTATTTACGGCTAAAGAGATACACTGGTTTTAAAAACCACCTTTTTGATCGTTTTCAAGAAATCCCCGCCTTAACCTGATCGATCGATCCGTGCGGCTAATATTACTTAGCCACAAACGAGGGGTTTGTGTTTGTGTGTGTCTGAACTAAAGATAAGTAAATAAATAAATGAAATTGATTTGTTTAGATGACGATGTAGCGTTCTTGTCTCGTGTTTTATTATCTTAGTAGTTTTTATTGTGTTGTCAGTCTGGTTCTGTTGTAATGACGATACGGTTATCAGTAAGTTTTTTACGTCATCTTTATATTTCAAGTTGTTATTGCATAATGTATAATTAAGTACCGAATGTTTTGTTTGAAGAAATCATGCTGGCATTCCTATTTTTACACGCTTTATATTAGCTTCACTTGTATGTTTGTTTGTAACCGACTTCTAAGGGCGCGATTTTGGCCCACTTCAAACGGTCAGATTTAATTTAAACTTTGTAAACTTATCGAGGACCGATGACAATTCAAAAATAAAAAAAGAAATAGAAAAAAAAAAACTTAAAAATCACGCTTTTGTAGTTAGCAGAACTAAAAAAATAGTAAATAAATAATGGTTTAAAAAACTAAAAACACGCTTTAAAAACCAAACTAAAAATGTAGAAAATAATATAATTTTATTAAAAAGCGTCGGGTGCTTGATATAATACCTCAAAAAGCACCCCACGCTTTTTAATAGAATTAAATTATTTTCTACTTTTTTAGTATGGTACTTAAAGCGTGTTTTTTAGGTTTTTTTAAGCTATTTTTTATACAACCACTAGCTTACGAGTTGTAGGTCGTAAGTTCGAACCCAGGAAGGTGCTTTGCTTTGTGTATTTAATTTCGTCACCACTGTACTCAAAACGATGAAGGAAAACATCGTGAGGAAACCGGCATGTCTAGAACCAGCAACTCGAAGACATGTGACATCTACCCACCCGCACTGGGCACGCGTGGTACATTACGGCCATCTTTCTCTCGCAGAAAGGAGGCTTATATCCCAGCAGTGGGAACATTATAGGCTGATTTTACTATGCTATTTTATAAATGATCAGAATTTTCGTTCTAGGAGTCAGAATAGGGTATTTTTTATCCAGGGTAAGTTTTTATCCAGTGCGCAAACTGTAACCATGAATTCAGCATATCATTCTAGACCCTGTAGCGCAGAAATTTTGCGTCGGTTTTACAACAAAAAAAAAACGGCTGTTTCATAGAAAAGTGCAAAAACTACGCAGTCAAAATGTGAAAACAAACCAGCTTTTTTTTTGTATAACCGACGAAATATTACTGCACTGGGGGTCTAGAATGATATGCTGAATTCATGGTTACTTTATTTTATTTTATACAGTACAGGTTACTTTAGTTACAGTTTGCGCACTGGATAAAAACTTACCCTGTAGATTAAAATACCCTATTCTGACTCTTAGAACGAAAAGTAGCTGCCATGTTATTACGTCATACGGCGTATCAATTGAACAACTTTGTACTTTATTATTTTCGTAACCACAGTCATTTCTATTTAAATAATATTTTGCATTCAGGAACAGCAAACCAACGATAAATAGAATAATAACTTTTTTTTTAATTATAATCAATTATTACATAAAATATCAGCGCATTTGTCTATACAGCAAACTGACGTCATACCCACAGAGCAATATGGCGTCTACTGCGTCAAGCGTTTATCAGCGCATTTGTCTATACAGCAAACTGACGTCATACCCACAGAGCAATATGGCGTCTACTGCGTCAAGCGTTTTGGTCAAATTACGCACGAAATTTGAAAATGTAAAATTTTAATGCATTTTACGACACTAATCGATTAAATAAAAATGTTGTGTTTTTTACTGGTTTATTAGCACTTTTGAATCGAATTAGGACACTTTTCAAAAATGGGTGTAATAAATACCCTATTACTCGGGTGTGCAAAATTTCAACTCAATCGGTTATCGAGAACTGCAAATCGATTACAAGATACGTTCGTCACTTATTTTTAGATGCGTGTGTATCTGAATAAAATCTAGACGCAATCCAGAAATACGTCGAATAACTAAAGAGCTCGTCAGATGTGCATTTATAGCCCAGATATTTGGAGTATGCTTAGATGGTTTGATCATTTTGAGAGAATGAATGCAAGGCGACTGACGGTTGTAACAAGGGATGGAAACGATAGGAGGACATATAATGACCATATTGGTAATGTGCTTGTGGCTAGGTAAAAACAGAGCCGCACGGCTCGACCGATCAGGTTAAAATCAAAATCAAAAGTCATTTATTCAAATTAGGCTGAGAATCAGCACTTTTCGAATGTCAAAATTACTTATGACAGTCCCGCAAAACGCCCGCCCTTCACCACTTCCTAGTGCTATAGCTGGGAAGAAGAAGTGGCGCAACAAACTCCCCAGCAGTACAGCTGCTTAATAAGCTACTTAATAAGCTACGCCTGCCGCTGTTGGTCCATGGATGGGTAAGCATCATTACATACCAGTGGCGAAGGGTGTAGTTATGGCCAGGGTAAGCCGTTCCAAAAAAAAAAAAACGCTCAACGCGTGACGCAAGCTTAGTTTCCTCAGTGGTTAAGCCCTTCTTTCACTCATACTGAGTTGGAATCAGAGAATTTTGTAAGATGGTTTGGTTTTCTTAGAAACACATAAACATTCATTGTACTTTGAAATAATCGGTGGGAGGTGGGATTTCTTATAGGTAACCCGGAGGGAAATCTTTTTGCATTGACCCTTCGCCACTGTTACATACCAAGACCTCTCCGTACCTCGGAATCTCGCTAAACCGTTGGTCTCGGCTGCCATTCGTGGATCGTCGACAGTCGTCAGAAGCCCGAAAGTCTGACAACCAGTCTTACTAAGGGCTATCTTGTTACCAAGGAACTGGGTTGTGGAGGTCAGATAGGCAGTCGCTCCATGTAAAATACTGGTATTCAGCTGCATCCGGTTAGACTGGAAGACGACCCCGACATAGTTGGGCAAAGGCAAGGCAGATGATTATGGCATATACACCGTGACATTTTAGTCGTCTTACAACGGCAGCCCACTTCATGTACCCAATGACTGCTATCTACTACAATTCGTAAAAAAATTTTTTTGAACATTTGCATAATCAAAAACTTGAAAATATCGCTAAGACGCATGACGTAATTTGAAACACCCTGTTAAGGAGATGGAATTAATGATTAAATGTAATGGTAGGTAGGTAGATATCTTCTACCGTTTGATACGTAAACATTATAAACAGGGAGGGTGTTTCATAATTCTAAAGCATTAATTATTTTTCTTTGTATCTATTATCTTAATTAATGGTAACAATGTTTTAAACGCGCTTAGAGGTATGATATGACGGATACATTGAGTGGACCATCTTTGTAAGACGACTAAAATGTCACGGTGTATATTTAGAGGAACAGTGATCAGGCCAGGTGCGTAGTACTCGCGACCGGCCGTCGTGCGTGAATGACCAGAGGCCTTAGTGTCAGTTTCATTTACCTATCGCGATCACTCCCAGGGGTTCGGGTTGTTCGAAAGAGAAACCGTCGCCCCTGGCACACAGGCAACTGAAGGAACATGGGTGGGTTTTAGTCAGTAAAAGTCTGACACGCCCTCCTGCTCCACCCAGAGCGGGTGAAGTTATTTGATGAAATCCCACCCTCAAAAAAAAACCATCTCGATCAAACGCGTCGAGCGCGTTTGACGCTCCGATTGGCCCTGGATTGGTGATGGACCAATCGGAGCGCCGAACGCGCTCGATGCGTTTGATCGAGACACTAGGGCCACTGATGAATGAACGTAAACGAGGCAATAGGAGTATGTACGGATGGCCACCATGGAATGAAGGCATGAGTTTATTTTTTTTTTATTTTATAGAAAAGAGAAACATAGTTTCATTGATAGAAATAATAACTAAAGTCTAATATAAAATTCGCATTTTATTGGTCACAGTAGTACAAGAGCGCGGAGGCCTTACAGTACCTCTGCCTATATAGCCCTTGAAGGCGTGATGTTTTGTCTTAACTGCGTTGAGGGAATTGGATCAATTGTAGTTAATAAAGCCAATTGATAGATCCTTCGGTCTGTTGACGAGCAGATCGTATGTTCAGAAACTCATGGCTAGTATTCTTTTGATTATTTAATTTGACGGATTCTGTGCGGAATGCTGGCCTATATAAAACTGACTTATTTGTTTTTGCTCGGCTCCTAAGGGTCCTAGCGTGATGTTAAGCCCCTATAACGTTTCTAAAGAAATGACCTATCAAATAATAAAGTTTTTTTTCAAATGCGACTTGTAGTTTCAGAGATTAGCGCGTTTAAACAAAAAAACTCTTCGGCTTTATTATTAGTATACAAGGTGTATCAGAATAGACGCTAGTCCTGAAACCAGTTTGTTCATAACTGACTACTGAATCGACTTCAGTCATTTTTAACATAGATTATTAGATAACATTTTTAAAAAATATTTTGCCATACCTACCGCCGATTGTGCCCAAGAAAATTCAATCTTATTCCAAGGCTGTAAGACTCTATTTTAAATGCGTAAAGTAATACTGGGGTCAACACGAAAAGTTTTGGTCATTGTTTTATGTTTTTAACTCGATACTCAAATTGGCGTGTATGAGGTCTTGCATTATTTATGTTACACGTTGTAAATAGATATTTATTAAAAAAATAGCCAATCACGACGACACACAGTGGAACGAATGTATGGGAGCGGTTGGACGTAGACATGTCCGAAAAAAAAGAGTAAAATTATGCCAAACTAATGATGCCATCTTATTCGATTACTTAATGCCTTCATAACTTGTGGTGATGAATTTCTTCATAACTCCCATATTTCGGGAGTAATTTGAGAAAATGTGAAATTTTACTATGAAAATGAGTGTATCGAGCTCTCTCCCTCCTGATTCCGGGCTTGTTTCAAGTAGCGGTCTCTAATATCATAATGCTAATACTAAGAGCTATATTTAATACTAAGACACATAGTGCGCCAAATGTGCACTTTCTGGGATAAAGAGTGATGTTTATTTTATAACACAATTTTTTTATTTTTTGTTTATTTTGTTGATTAAAACCGTTTTTCTAAAGGTTTACCTTATTACAATAACATTTCTGAGCAGCCAATTAGAGAAGATATAAGCTAATTAGGATATATAATTAGGGACTTAAGGTTTACATATAAAACTGATGCACTAATGATTACTGATAAGAACATTGCTATTATTTAATTACTAAATGGCTCTTAATACACTAATTTAGCATGCATCATTTACTAATTATCACAATAACTAATTACCTTGCAATATTTAACAAAGGATACCTGGGATACCTGGATTTTATATAAATAGGTCACTATTAGTAACTTTAAAATCAGTGTTGATTTACACCTCGTTGTATCCAAGCTAATCTCGCAATGTATTTTCCAAATTTTAATACAAATCTTGATATTCACGTTGCTTTATGCGCACGCGCACATAAAGATTTACGCGACTTTAACTATTTGTTCAGTGTTTTAAAAGATAACAGTTGTGTTCAGTTATGTGAAAGTGCTGAAACAAGTTTAAAAGACTGGTGTCGTCGATTTTGCTACCGCATTTATGCAAAATGGACACAGTCTGGAAGAAGCACAGATAAGTTTCGGAAGAAACATGAGATTTGGCTACAGGCTGCAATTCAATGGCCGGAATTACAGAATGAAAATATGGAACCTTCTACAGAAAATATAAGTGACGTCATCGAGCCCATAATTTCTCCTGCTAAATCTGATGCTTCAACTTGTACACATCCTAGTCCTCGTAAATCTTTTGAGGACCTTAGTAACCGGCAAAAAAGAAGACGCACTGAAGATAGTCTTTCATGCAGCAGTAGCAGCGCTGAAATTATGTTTTCGGCCGAAAGGGCGCTTCAAAAGGCAGGACAAAGCGATACAGCTTATGTTATGAAATACTTGACGGAGAATCCAGAAGAGGCCTCAAAAATCAAAGCCTTCATTGAAGGTAAATCAATTCAGGTACGGGAAATATCCCCTTTGAAGGCATTGGCTCTTTATGTATCGATGAACTTATCGAAATGGCGCTATAACACTCTTCGGGATTTCAACACTCAAGAAGGAGCTCTTCAATACCCGAGTTACTACATGTTGGTTAAAGAAAAAATTAAGTGCTATCCGGCCAAAGAAGATCTCACAGTTACAGAGAGCTCTGCAAAAATCAAATTACAAGCCTTGATGGATTTAACCTCAAGAAGACTTATTAGGTCGTTAGAAACCCCTGTTGATCCCAATCAACAGCTCGTATTGACCAGCAAATGGGGTTTTGACGGATCATCTAGCCAAAGCATTTATCATCAAAGGACGAGTGAAGATGAGCAAATCGATCTTGCTAGTAATTTTATGATTAGTCTTGTACCACTGCGGCTCGTCTCAAAAGGTGTAACAATTTGGGAAAACGAGCGACCATCTTCCACTTCATTTTGCCGGCCAATATTGTTTAAGTTTATAAAGGAAACCAAAGAAAATGTGCAGAGAGAGATGGCTGAAATCGAAGCAGAGATTGAAGCCTTAACTCCATCCACCATCACTGATGGAATTAGTGTCAAACACCAACTGCTGTTGACAATGATTGATGGTAAAATTCATTCCATTATATCCAATACAGCAGCTTCAGTGTGTGACATATGCAAGGCTTGTCCTAAAGAGTTAATCAAAGATAAACACGCAAACGAGGACATGTATAAATATAGCTTAAGCACCCTTCACGCTTGGATTCGCTCAATGGAATGCTTATTACACATTTCCTACAAATTAGACATAAAATCATGGCAAGTAAGGGGTGATATAGCAAAAAGGCAAGTTGATGACAGGAAGAAAAGAGTTCAAGAGGCTGTAAGAAGAGAAACGGGCTTACTTCTCGATGTTGTGAAACAAGGCAGTGGATCCACCAACAATGGCAACTCGGCAAGGAGATTTTTTGAAAACTACACTAAATCTGCTGAACTGACCGGAATAGATGCTATGCTTTTAAGAAAAATCTGTGTGATCTTGCAGTGTATTTCATCAGGAGAGAAGATCAACGTAACTAAATTCCGAGAGTTCTGCTTTGATACTGCTAAGCTTTACGTGGAGTTATACCCATGGTATTATATGCCTTCTTCACTTCATAAAATTTTAATGCATGGGCCAGACATAGTTCAGAACATGTCAATTGTGCCCATTGGTTTTCTATCCGAAGAGGCATCTGAGGCTAGAAATAAAGATTTTAGAAAATATAGAGAGGGGCATTCTCGAAAGCATAGCAGTATCTCATGCAATGAAGATATTATGCACAATCTTTTACTGTCTTCTGATCCACTTGTTACAAGTATCCGTCCAAAAGGAAATAAGTTTGTAAAAAAATCTTCTTTTAAGGAATTTTATGAGCTTACGGATTCTGAGAAAAGTGATATCGAATTTGTTAACATAAATGATTTAGCGGACATCGATTCTGAATTTGAATTAATTGATGATGATGATGATGACGAAGATAATTAAATGATGTTATTGTTTTAAAATGTGTAACTTAGTAAATTAGAGCTTACATCTTAATTATTTATTGTACTTTTAATGAAACTAGGTAATTTATTATCAACTTACTTAAAAGTCATACTCTCATCAGTTCTTGTGAATATTTTTGTTAATATATATTTCTGTATATATATATAATATATTTATAGACCTCTTAATAAGTCTGTCTGCGGTTTAAAGTAAATACAAATGGGGAAAAAACGTTTTTTTTTTTAAATTTTCATTTCCTTTTATCCCAGAAAGTGCACATTTGGCGCACTATGTGTCTTAGTATTAAATATAGCTCTTAGTAATAGCATTACGATATTAGAGACCGCTACTTGAAACAAGCCCGGAATCAGGAGGGAGAGAGCTCGATACACTCATTTTCATAGTAAAATTTCACATTTTCTCAAATTACTCCCGAAATATGGGAGTTATGAAGAAATTCATCACCACAATTTATGAAGGCATTAAGTAATCGAATAAGATGGCATCATTAGTTTGTCATAATTTTACTCTTATTTTTCGGACATGTCTACGTCCAACCGCTCCCATACATTCGTTCCACTGTGCGACATATCGACAGACATAAGACGGACAGGTCGCCAAAGTGATACGGATATACCTAAGTCTTGTTACGTAACTTAATATCTACATTGTATCGAGAAGCCTCATCGACGGATACCTATAGATTATAGAGTAGGTATTCGCATTTTTGCGATCATATGACGATAGGAGCAAAGTCTTTTTACAGTGCGTATTACACTAATCCAATTTTTAGAAAATCCGGGTGAAATTATTTAAAACATGTTTTCCGCCAATATGGCTAAATCCTACAAAATAATATTTATCACGGTTATGCGAACGCTACAAAGTAGCACAGTACCTCCTCGATGGTTAAACCTCCACTGATCAGCCAAGCCAGCCAAATGCAACGCATAAATCCAACGCAAATAAGCACAGATGAACGTTTTTCCACTAAAACCACGTATTTGAAATATATCACGTGAGATTATGGGGTGGGGGGAGGGTCGAGTCAAATCTCACGACACGGCACGAAAAATAGCCAAAATTGCCTCGCGTAATTAATGGACGCCCCCCTAACAAGTATGTGTTTATAGAATTAAAACCACAACATACATCACCTTTTTTTTTTTGGTTGGGAAATCATCAAATAACTTCTCCCGCTCTAGGAGGAGCGGGAGGGCGTGTCAGACTTTTACTGACTAAAACCCACCCGTGTTCCCTCAGTTGCCTGTGTGCCAGGGGCTGCGGTATCTCTTTCGAACAACCCGCAACCCTGGCAGGCATCGGCCCTTGCGGGCCCCATCACTTGGAACATACAACCCCTTGAGTTCATTTAATGATTTTTACATGAAATAATCATACAGTGAGGGGCAAAGTTAAACGGTACCATAAAATAATAAAAAATATCTTTAAAAATGGTCGGTTCACGAGATTGACTCGAAAAGCGTCGATTTTTTTTCAAAATTACAAACTCAGCGGATAGATTACGGAGCTTCGCCCATCGAATGATGAAAAAACTTCTTTTTTTTTGTATTTTTCTGTTCCATTGGTTTCGATATCGATACCTATCCAACACGTGGGTAAAGTATTGCCAGCTAATTTAATTTGACCCAATATACATGTACCTATATTTTTTTTAAATCTGTTTGCGTTTCATTATGTAAATATTTAATAGGACGTTAACGTATTTCGGTTTTTGTAATAAATCAAAACAAATTAAAAGTGATTTATTCAAACTAGGCTGAGAGTCAGCACTTTTCGAACGTCAAAATTACATAAGACAGTCCCCCAAAACGCCCACCCTTCACCAATTCCTAATACTTTAGCTGGGAAGAAGTGGCGCAACAAACTGTACAGCAGAAGTAAAATATGGTACAATGATCCACCATGGCGGTTCAATGACCGCTAGTACCATGCTAAAACGCGCTGACTATAGTTAAGTAATTGTCGCGCTAATTAACCAACAGTTTGACCTGTCTCGTCGCACGTTACGTATTCGGAAACATGATATTGAGCGAACACAATATGATGACTCATTGCGTGTGTTGGAGTCGTATCTTGTTATTTGTCTCTTGGATTACATAACATTTAACCAAGTTTTAAGTAGGCTACAGATCAGCAGTCGTGGCCTCGAACCCAGCAGGCTTAGCACGAGCACCGATTTATTGACGGAAAAATAGACATGACTAAATGATGTACGATAGGAGAAGATAGCTGTTTTGATATTAAGGGCCTGGTAACTTTAAATATTGTCGTTATGAGCGATAATAGTTTTTATTGCAATCTGTTACGGGTTAAATTCGAATAATAAATGGGCAAGCGTATGTCGTAAAAATGCAAATAAAATCTTATAAAATTGGATAGAAACTATTTAATAATAAATAATCCATCACTGGATGCAATTTGGCATTTGGAATTTTATGGTATATTTTTAATTATGTTTATAACTGCTATTGAAGGGATACTTAAACTGATTTTAAAGATAATTAAGAGGTGACTTTGATGATATTTTTGATGCATTAAAGTATGTTTAGTTATGTTTTGAGTTCCATCCCTGTATGCAGAAAAGACTTGAATATATCATATACTTTTTTGTTTTCAAAATTATTTACTGTTAAAGAGATACACAGCTTTAAAAAACCACCTTTTTGAGTGTTTTCCAGAAATCTCCGCCTTAATTATCACAGTTATGCGTTCTAAACGAATCATGATTTGGTAGATAATCGTATATACTTTGTGGCCGTCGAGTAGAAAGTTTGTGGTCAGTGTGATTTTGACAGTTTGGGAAGAAATATTCTTCTGAAATAGGCTACATTTATAAGGACCTAGACAAAGATCGTTAGAAACTAAAGATAAAATGACAGATTGTAGAAGGATATCTACGGTGCGATGTCAAAAATGGAGAAACGAAATTGCACTTTGTATTGAAAAAGCACTGTCTATTCTTCGTAGAAATATAAAACGTCATGCTAAGCAAGCAGGCTTTCATCATGATCATTCTCCTGCCCTTAACCCAATATATTTGTGGTCGACGCAACATGTCTTTTTAACCGACTTCCAAAAGGAGGAGGTTCTCAATTCGTCGGAACCTTTTTTTTTAATATTTTTTTTTATGTATGTTCCCCGATTACTTGAAGATGGCTGGACCAATTTGGATTTTTTTTTTGTTTGAAAGGGTATAACTTCCCAGGTGGTCCCATGATCATCAAGTCAGGATATGATGATGGGATCCTGGAAAAATAGAGAGAACTCTTCAAATTTTATAGGCACATTTGAAGCGATTTGGGTAGTTTTTGGAAGAATACTTTCTCGGAGTGATTCCATTTCAATTTGGTGAAGATCTGATGAAGAACTTCGGAGATAGGCAACGGAACTCCTCAATAAATGATAGCAAATGGACTGGAATTGCAGAAATCTCATGTCTGTCTATTGTTTACATCAGTTCATAACATAACATCACGCCGGGACGCTGTGAAGGACAGTGAACCACTAAAAAAAGTTTTTTTTTTTTATTTAAAAAAAAAAAACAACCAACTTCCAAAAAAAAACACTAAAATGTGAAAAATTACTTTAATTTCGGAAGGCGGTGACAAAAAATTAAAATACACACTTATCCAAAGTCACCGCCTTCCGAAATTAAAGTTATTTTTCACATTTTAGTGTTTTTTCTTCTCAGTCGTCATCTCCGTAGTCACACCCTTTCTTCGGTCTCCCCCTACTCTTATAGCCATCGACATTCATACTCAAAACTTTCCTCACGACACTTTCCTCATTCCTCCGTATCACATGCTCCGCATAACATGACCATATAACTTTTCAGTTATCGGTGCCATTTTCAGAAATCCTTTTATGCACACTTTTCATTCTATCCATCCGTGCTATCTGATCGATTTACCCGTGCGGCTGATTTAGCTTAGCTACAAGCCCCTCGTTACTCTTAAAGTTACATGTGTTTTTTGTGTTTCTTATAATCAATAAACTTTTAAACTTACCATAAATATAGGATATCGTTGCCATAAAAAGACTTCTTAAAATATTTATTTACGTGTTTCATATTTGCATAATTTATTCGAAAACGGCTGCTCTAAAAATAGACATGAAATAAATAACGAATTAACGATACTTATACAACTTCGACACATTGACCTCTTAAGGTGAAACGGTCCATATTTTTCCATACATACTTCGGAAGTATATTACTCCACAGTTTGACAATCGACATCATAAATTATTATAATTAATAAAAATAAAAAGCTATTAAAAAGTATGATGACCCACCCAACAAAGATTCGTTTTTCTTGCTAATTTAACCGCAACTTTGGGCGTGTTTAAGTAATAACAGAAGTGTAAAATCTCCAAAAGCAACAAAGCTCAAAATCAGAGATCAGCAGTTAGACGCTAGTCTACACGCACAACGTTATTGAGTGAGATGCAGGATCATTTATAGTAAAATAGGCGCGTAAAAAATTAAGAAAAGTCCTTCGGAAGATCGGGTTTTGTGAAAAACCACTGCATTAATCGATGACCATTGAAGTTTATTGAACTTTTAGATATTTGAGCTTTGTCGGTACCGACTTGGTTTTGGAGATTTTACACTTCTTTTATTACTTGACACGTCCAAAGTTAGGTTAAATTAGCAAGAAAAACGAATCTTTGTTTGCTCCTAACTTTTTAATGGTATTTTATTTTAGTATTTTGTTTCCGTACGGACAATATTAATAATGAGACAAAACCATACCATGTTACCATGTTTAATTTTCGATGTGCACTGTCAAACAGTGGAGAACACTCCCGAAGTTTGTATGGAAAAAATGTCGACTAGATTCACCGTAAAAGTGCAAATAAAGTGAGTGTAACCTGGAAACTAAGGATAATGGTACTTTCGTTACAGTGGTGGCTTTAAAAATGACAAGGACAAAAAATTTAATGATTTTTCATCAGTAGTCAGTAATTTCCTCCAAACAGTACAAATAAGTGAGTGAAAAGTAAAGAAAATAGTTGAAAGCGTGGGTCACAATGCTGGCCTTTAAAATGACAAGGACAGTAAACAGTTGAATTTTCCATAAATAAATGTTCAGTGTTTTCCCCAAAAACTGCAATTAGTGAGTGAATATTAGGCAGTGTCGTCACAATGCTGGCCCTACATTGGATGAGGACAGAAAACAGTTTAATTTTCCATAAATAAATGGTCAGTTTATTTATGCAAAACTACAAGTATTGAGTGATAGTTAAGTAGTGTCGTCACAAGTCACAATGCTGGCCCGATTCCGCCGCGCGGCTCAAAAAGTCGCGCGTGCGCCGCATCAGCCTGTACAAGATGATGCTGACGATGCATACGATGTCTCTCACTACTTCAGCGATGATGTGGCTGATCCTTGGAGGCAGCATGGTGAGTTGGTAGCATCAGGATAATTATATTTTGTGGTGAAGGATGATAGGGAGATCGACACTCAATCTATAACCACGAATTCGCCACATGATTCTAGACCCTCTGTGTTGAGATATTTTGTTGGTTATCAAAACAAGCAAAAAACACACTTTAAAAACCAAACTAAAAAAGTAGAAAATAATTTAATTCTATTAAAAAGCGTGGGGTGCTTTTTGAGGATTTTTTATAATTAATTAATATCAAGCACCCCACGCTTTTTAATAGAATGAAATTATTTTTTAGTTTGGTTTTTAACGCGTTTTAGTTTTTAAACTATAATATATTTATTTTCTATTTTTTAGTTCTGCTCACTACAAAAGCGTGATTTTTTAGTTTTCTTTTTCTATTTTTTTTAAATTATTGAATTGTCATCGGTCCTCGATAAGTCGACAAAGTTTAAATGATATCTGACCGTTTGAAGTGGCTCAAAATCAAATCCAAAAAAGGCGACTGGTAATTTTGTGTCCCAGCATTGGGAACATTATAGCTGATTTATTAACTAACTAAATGCGACATACACTCGTTACAGTATGTTCGGTACTATAACCGTTTCGACCCAAAACTAAGGATTTTTCTTTCAATTCTATATTTTTTTCACTCCTGAGAGGATTTTGACAGGGCCCTTCCCGGTCCGTACCTATCGTTAATGCCAGCATGATTGAAAAGCTTGCTGTTACATCCAACGCAATGCAAGCGAGTGAGAACGCGATAATATTAAAAGAAAATTGGCGCTCGGAGATTTCACAAAATTTGTTTCAGGAAATACGTCCTTACAAGTTTTTTGGAATCAGTGTTTGTCATTTAGATACTCCATTACATGTGCTAGGTTTCTATGAAGTTTTTTTATTTATGAGTACCTACGTTATGAACGGCCAAAGTTCAGATAAAATTTGTGCAAAAAAAGCTGATTTTCGGGCTTCTTTACTGATTTTTTTTTCTCAATTTTTTTTTAATTACATAGAAACCTAGATATAAACCACGAGATGCCTGTGTATTCAAAATATCTAGAGAAAAAATTGTTACAACGCTATAATCATGTACGAGCGTTTGTATGAGAATTATGACGAGTTGGTCGCTCATAAAGTGCAGGCCACACCAGCAGCTAGCGTGCGAGCGAGTGAGCTGGCGTTCCGTCTCATTGTCACTCGCGCGCAGTTGCATAGCGCACGTCATTGAGCCGAGCGAGCATCGTTTCTCCTCTTTTCATACTTTCGTTCACACCGCGAACTACAGAGCTAAGCTACGCCAACGAGGTGAACGAATAGCATCGCTGGCATCGTCGGATATTTCGTTCGCATCGTTTGTTTTGCTTTTTTTTTTGGGTGGGAAATCATCAAATAACTTCTCCCGCTCTGGGTGGAGCGGGAGGGCGTGTCAGACTTTTACTGACTAAAACCCACCCGTGTTCCCTCAGTTGCTTGTGTGGCAAGGAGGCCCGCCGCCTCACCGGAGATCGTGCGGTATCCCCGGATCATCCGGATGGCCATGACCCTATGGGCCGCCTTCAACCGGCGTGCTGGTTGGCGCCTCAATGTAGGCACCCACACCGGCGCCCCGTATAGGGCCATGGCCCGCACGGCCCCCGCGTAGAGCCTCCGGCAGGGGGCGTTTGGCCCCCCTAGATTGGGCAGGAGCCGCTTTAAGGCAGCCCCGGCCCGCTCCAGTCTGGGAGCCAAACGTCGGAAATGTTCCGCGAAGTTCCACCGGCTGTCGAGGACGAGTCCTAGGTACTTCATCGTCGACTCGACGCCGATGTGAACCCCTCCCACCGTTATCTGGGAACCCGTCAGTGGCGCATTCCGAGGACCATGAAACCACATGGCCTCGGACTTGTGCAAGGCCACCTCGAGTCCCAGTTGCCGGATCCTATCGACGATTGTCGCAACCCCATGTGTCGCTAAGTCGGCCGCCGCCTGGTACGACCTCCCTTGCGCCAGGACTAGCGTGTCGTCAGCGTAGCAAACTACGCTGACGCCACTAGGGAGGTCGGCGCGCAGCACCAGGTCGTTTGTTTTGCTGACGTAGCTTATCTCTGTAGTTTGGGGTGTGAAACGAAGTATGAAAAGAGGTGAAACGATGCTCGCTCGGCTCGCTCGCTAGTCGGCGGTGTGGCCTCCGCTCATGACTCAACCCCTTTTTTCAAAGTATGCCTGCAACAATTTTTCTAACGCACTGTTCTCTTTCTTTTCAGATGCATTAGAACGAGAGCGACTATCCCAACATGCAGCTCTACGTGAGCTGGTGTCCCGCGGTGACAGCTCACAGCTCAAAGCCCGGTTGAGCTCGCTCGGCAGCAGCGCCGGCCTCATAGCTAACTTGACGCCTGGTGGAGCCAATACTTTGTTATACGTGTAAGTTAAGCAGCGGTAGTCGAGGTATAGAAGATGATGGGTGAAGTATGATGGCACAGCTAACAGCTTAAACCTCGATTGAACGCCGCTCGGCAGCAGCACGGCTTCACAGCTGACCTTACGCCTGCTGGAGCAAACGCTTTGGCGCGTACTATGCCAAATCGAATGCCAAATAATCGAATGTCAATTGATCGACCATTGTAAATCGAGCGTCTAAATACTCGAACGTTTATAATATCGAAGGGCTAATAAATCGAACATTTTTTTTTAAGACGTTGCCCCACACGGCCCACACTAGGAATTACTCCTGTATTGTGGGTGCGTTTACAAACATTTAAACTCACATACAAAAACAGCCAAACCCGGAACAACTATTTGTAGGTCATACCAATATCTGTTCCGTGCGTGAATCGAACCCGCGACACGCAGCGCAGCAGTCAATCGGTTAACCGCTGCGCCAACCGTGCCGTCAATGTATCGTACACTCAATACATCGAGTGTTCAAAATATCGAATGTTTGTTTGATCGAGCGTTCTACGCATTGCATATTCATCCTCCTAGTATAAAGGGCGTGGCTTACATATTTTTTAAAATATTTATTAATTAGTAATAATAGTAGGATAGTAGGATAACTTGCCTAAAACCACCCATCTCCTTCTAGCGCATCAGAAGCAGGCCTCACCGCCGCCGTCTCCTCACTCTTAGACGCCGGAGCTGATGGTCGAGCTCATCCCGTCACGAAGTACTGTCCGCTATACATAGCGTGTTACCACGGACATGTGGACATCGCCAAGTTATTGCTGGCGTCATTCCCTGAGGCTGTACAGGTGAGATGAAGAACTGATAATAATTTGTGATAATATTAAACTCAAACTCAAAGTATTTATTTCAATTGAACCAATTACAGGCACTTTTGAATTGTCAAAAAATTGTTCAGTTAGTCAGAAAGTTGAAGTTGTTCAGTTAGTCAGAAAGTTGAAGTTAGTTGTTCATTCCAAAACGTAGATCTCTATGGAGAAGAACGGACAAGAAACTCCACGGACACTCTTTTTAATCAAGATATTACAAAATCCTAGGGACATTATTCTTATTGTTTCTACAACGTGTAACGAAAAGGGTATATACATACCAAGGGCACGGCTTCTGTGGATGATATCAAACGATATTGGAAGAGTTTTTTAAAATCCTATCTCTACATGTTCGGAAGTTATGAGAATTTTTAATACATTGATACCAGAAACCGAACTTTTCAAATTGAAATAAACACATCACTCGGCAGAGATTTATCGTGATATTGGCAAGTAACGTGGAAAGGTATTGACCTACGTAGTGCGGTGACACATTTGTTATGATTTGAATTTATGAAACATATGAAACCGAAAATTTGGTATGAATTCTTAGAGTATTTTATTTTGAGCTGAAACTATGTATAGTGATTCTATACCAGCTGTTATCTTTAGTGCTTAAGGATAGAAATAGGGTTTCTGTTATACCCTATACAGGGTAATTTTTTAGTCCCCGTCCAAATTTTTCAGGGTCATAGTACCCGTGAAATTGAACAACTTTCTCCAAGGAACATGGGTAGAAATATAAAAAAAAATCGGACCTCGCATACAAAATCTATAGTCAGCTGATGATCGATTTTATATTGGAAGCTGCAATTTTTTTTTCATATTTCGACCCATATTCCTTGGAGAAAGTTATTCAATTTCACGGGTACTATGACCCTGAAAAATTTGGACGTGTACTAAAATATTACCCTGTATATAATGTGGGAACAATGTAAAAATCTATTCACAAAAAAACACAACAAAGTGAAAAATAACTTTAATTTTGGAAGTTGGTGTCTGTGGATTTGTATTTTAGATTTTGTTACCGACTTTTCACTATTTAGTAATGGTACCTAAAATAATTCCTATAAACAATAGAACATCATCAAGATTCGCATAGTGGATTAAAAACGTATTAGCGAAGCTAACGCAAAAACTAACCAGGCCAATCTGTCAAATTTCTTTGCTAGATTTTCAACTTTATCACATAAGCATCAAGTTCATGTTCAATTGGAAAAAATTGACAGTTTGGGGTAACTTGATGTGCTGGCGTCTGTACCACCCATGAGGCCTAATCCCTATATCCCCCTAAAAAAAAAAACTCCTATCCACCCCCCATCTCTCCATCCCAACTCCTATCCCTATACGTTAAACAAATATTTTATATATAAATCGATCCACAATAATTGCCGGAGCTATCTCGGAACATACAAAAAAAAAACCGGACAAGTGCGAGTCAGACTCGCCCACCGAGGGTTCCGTACAAATTTGATGTTTTTGTTGATGTTGTGAATGGCGGGGGATATTTTTTATGATTTAATTACAAAATTATAGTTATCAGAATTTTCCCTGTTCTAGTAGTAAAAGACGATATTACTTGCCAAATTTCTTAGTTGTAGGTTATCGGAAAGGCTTATTCCACTTTTCCCCCCTGAGAGAATCCCCCTCAGGGGGGAAAACTGGACCCTAATATAAAAGAAGTTCAGAAAGTCCCCTTTTCATTTTAAGTTAGTCCACTTTTCCCCCCTGAGAGAATCTCTTTCAAGGGGGAAAACTGGACCTTAATATAAAAGAAATCCAGAAAGTCCCCTTTTCATTTTGCATCATTCCACTTTTCCCCCACATTTTTAGTTTTGATTTGTACGCTCTTAAATTACATAAAAAATAGTAATCAGATACAATGTAATTAATAAAAAAACGACAATATGATATATAATATCATTACGAGTCTTTTTTTTCACAGACTTTTGATATAACAAAATGTGATGAAGAGTAAAAACAATCACAAAAAAACTGCGATGAGGGATTGGTCATCGGTTGATTTTTGTGAAAATTATAATTAAAACTGTTTAAACAAAGTACACACAACCTACCTAGAAAAACTAAATTATTTAGATATGAAAGTTTCCCTTAATAACATCACTTTGTTAAATATAAAACAATTATCAAGTTTTTCGGCAATTTTCAGATAGTAAAAATGAAGTACAAAGATAAAGAGATTTTCCAGGAAAAGGTCCGTGACAAATAATACCAATAGTACATTAGATATAGGTACCTAATGTACTACTAGTATTATTTCTCACGGACCTTTTCCTTTCCTTTCCTTTTGATTACAAACAGAAGGCTGTTTGTAATCTATATCTATACTAATATTATGAAGAGGTTAAGTTTGTGAGGTTGTAAGAGGTAATCTCTGGATCTACTGAACCGATTTTGAAAATAGAAAGCCACGTTATTTCTGAGGCTATATGTATATTAACCTGAAAACGGTCAAATGAAAAAGAATGGGATCTCACACGTGCGAAGCAGGGACGGGCAGCTAGTTTAATATATTATAGTATGTGCATTTAGTGATTTTCTTAAAGTCATTAATGTTGTTGCTTGTGACATCGGTTATATTGCGTTCACTTGGGACTATTAACTAGGGAATTTTAAAGTATCTATGTACTTTAAAATTTCAAAACAAAAAGCGTCCTATGTGTTTTCTCAATCCCCAGACCAAGTTTCATAACAAACGATTGAGACTTTGTTGCGACAGCGTGAAGAGATATCAAATCCCTCCCAGTGGGGTTCCCGCATTGTCGTTGCGGGGGGGGCTCAGTAACCGTGGTCACCCTCCCACGGTGAAGCGAAGAGGAACCCCAAGGAGGGGCCGCTCATCAGGGCTTGTGCCTCCAAGCCGACGACGTAGCGGCCAAAAAGTAGGTTGCGGTGAGGTGCATCGCAACTGAGGCGGGCCGCGATGTCGAATGGGAGGCATCGCGGCTGAGGGTTACAGGCTGCGGCGGAGGAGGAGTGCCGGTACTTCTGAGTAGCGCTCTTCCCTTCCGTAGCCTGGACGGGGCCGCCACCGTTTGATGGCGGACGCGGTGGGGCCGCAGGGGAAGAGGAGTGTCGGTATAGCGTTGGCCGCTCTCCCTATCCCCTGCGGCCGAAAAGTGGTTGGCGGTGGGGCCACTGTACTGACCCGTCGCAGGAGGACGTCAGCAGCAGCTGGTGGGGCCCGCAAGGGTCGATGCCTGCTAGGGGTGCGGGTTGTCTTCGAAAGAGATACCGCGGCCCCTGGCATACGGGCAGCTGAAAGAACATGGGTGGGTTTTAGTCAGTAAAAGTCTGACACGCCCTCCTGCTCCAACCAGAGCGGGAGAAGTCATTTGATGATTTCCCACCCACAAAAAAAAAAAAAGAGATATCAAATCAAATAACGAAACAAACGCACTTTCGCCTTTATAATATTATAGTTAGAATCCTTGCTAATATTATAAATGGGAAAGTGAGCGTTTTTGTTCCGCCTTCACTCTAAAACGGGTGAACGGACTTGGATGAAATTTGGTACATGGGTAGACCATGACCTGGATTTGGACATAGGATTATTTACCCCGATATTCCTACGGGATCGAGCGAGACTGCGGGTGTAACCGCGGGGCGCAGCTAGTTATGAATAAATAAGGAACAACAATATGTCTGCCTATTTAAAGTATTTAAACTCGAATTACATAAAATATTTCAGTATACATTTTATATTAGCTTTATTGAATATGTCGACGAAGGCCTGCTAGTGTGTGAATGGTTAAAAATGATTCCCAAGCTCGCTTCGCTCGCTCCTGCATTCTAGGTTTTCTAAGTAAAATATCTGCCGGCGCCCGCGGTAAATATTTTAGCAACCAGCACCGGCAAACAAATCGGTGCCCAGCACCAGTAGCAGAAGCACTCCATAAATTTTAATGACCTCAGGGGGGATTTCTGGACGTTGGTTTTTCAGATTCCAGTATTCCCCCCTAAGGGGGATTATTAGGGGGGAATTCAAGACTTATATTTTTTTTAGGTTCCAGTTTTCCCCCTCAGGGGCATTTTCAGGGGGGATTTGTGGAATAAGTATTTTTCAATTCCAGTTTTCCCCCTCAAGGGGGATTATCAGGGGGGATTTCCACACTTTTTATTTACAGATTCCACTTTTCCCCCTAAGGGGGATTTTCAGGGGGGATTTGTGGAATAAGCCATCGGAAAGTACCCTATAAATTTTGATTCCCTTGAGAATATCGAAATATACGTTTTTTGCGGCATAAACGGCCGTATCTTTTTTATGTTAACTTAGAAGTTTGATTTTTACACAGCTTCAAGGGACTGTAGTCCTGAGTATAAGATTTTAATTTCAACTCGATACCTCCACGCGTTCCCGAGATAAAGGGTCTTGACAGAGAGACGGACGGACGGACAACAAAGTGATCCTATAAGGGTTCCGTTTTTTCCTTTTGAGGTAGGGAACCCTAAAAAACAGGCGAATTGAGAACCTCCCCTTTTTTGAAGGCGTTTAAAAAAAGAGAAACAGTTTTATTTTTATGACGGGCAACACTTGTCAAGTATTAAATAGATCTTTTCTCCCTTTTCAGCAAGAAACGGTAGAGAAATGGCTGCCTATCCACGCGGCGTGCATCGGCGGGCACGCGTCGATGGTGACGCTGTTACTTGAGTACCCGTACCCGGAGAGCGTGCTTAGCATTTATACGTAAGTTTTTAAATACCATTGCGTCACTTCATCTGTTTTTATTTTATTTTGCAAGGGAAAATAAACAGTACTATATTAAAAATAAACGGAAATAACTTTAAAACTTAACAAAAACCCACTACATTCTCCACAGATTACAATTTACAAATGTACAAAGTGATGGCAAACGTTAACTGTAGTCGGGGCAAAATTAATTAAATGAACGCTAGATAAGCCTAAGGCATTAAGTCCGCCTTAGTACCTTTTTTCTGCGAAAAGTTTAAATACACAAATAAATAAACACTAGATACTAAAAAAATAAAAAAAATAAACCCTTAAACATTAGGAACTGGTGAAGGGCGGGCGTTGGGGTACTGTCTTATGTAATAGGGTATTTCACTCTATATGAAAAAATATCTAAAAATATATTATTGAGATAGCTTAGACAAAAAGCAGTCGGAAAATTTTAGTTTTAGTTCATGAAATAAAAAGAAAAACAATTTTAAAATTCAATTCAAAGATTTCAGTATTTTAATCTGTTTTTGAACACCATGAAATAGTAGCGTCATGTTATTACGTCATACCGCTGTTTAAACTAATCAACTGAACAACTCTGTGCTTTTATTATTTTCGTAACCAAAGTCATTTTTATTGAAATAATATCTTACATTCAGGAACAGCAAACAAATAAGTAAAATAATAACCATATTTTTTTAAAATTATAAACAATCATCGCACACAATATCAGCACATTTATTTACACAGCAACTGACGTCATACCCACAGCGGAATATGGCGTCCACTACGTCCAGCGTTTTCGTCACATTACGCGCGAAATATAAAAATGTACAATTTAAATGCATTTTACTGGCGATAATCGATTCAATAAAAAAAATGTGTTTTTTGTAGTGGTTTATTAGCATTTTCGGATCTAATTAAGACAATTTTCAAAAATGGGTGTAATACCCTATTTTGACGTTCGATAAGTGCTGACTCTCAGCCTAGTTTGAATGTCTCTTGACGGCTTCAATAGACTAGTGGTCTCAAGCACTTCTGCTGAGCATTAGGCTTCGATGCCCAGGTCGGGTAAGTGTTATTAGGTTTTTCTATCTGAATTTTTTCAGTAGTAGCCCGGAGTCTGTGGTCGATGCGTTCCTTGCACATAGTGTTGTGACTCTCTCCTTACTGCCAACAGTGACGTGAGCGGCCAGTGGCAGTATTCCGCAGCGTTTGACGTGAACGCGCGCGACGTCAGCGGTCAGACCGCACTGTACGTCGCGTGCACGCTGGGCAACGTGGTTGTGGTCGATGCGTTACTGGCACACACTGTTGTGGCGTCGCCTGTACCTAAGCTGAATCAGGTTAGTAAGATTTTTGATGAAACATTTAAGTTTCCTTATCGTTATTATCATCATTTGCCTAGCCTTTTAGCTTAGCTTTAGTCTAACTGGATGTAGCTGAATACATTGTGACGTACGTTCGTTTTACATGAAGAGACTGCCTATCTGACCTCCACAACCGAGTTACTGGGTAATACAAAACCCCTTGATAAGACTGGTTGTTAGAATTTCGGGCTTCTGACGACCCGTACTGTTCATCATATCAGCCAAAAGACGTCCACTGCTGCACATAAGCCTCCCCCAAAAGGGGGGGATTTGCCATAATCGCCACGCTTGGCAGGCGGGTTGGCGATCGCAGTATGGTGGTCAAATGCATAGAGAACGCTGCTGCCCATTCTCTAGTAAGTCCCTTAGTCGCCTTCTACGACACCCACCGGAAGAAATGGGAACCTAATTTAACATTGCGCATCCCTCAATTGTTTTCATCTTTCGTTTGAATTCTGCTTAAGTAAAAGTTTTATTATTATAATTCCATGTAAGTTATTTAACGTGTTTGTGAAATAATATCGGACACAAATGGCTTGCCATCGTTAGATCCCAGCTCGATATGTACTTACTTGAAAATTAGGGAAAATTTCTACAGTTGTAAAACAGAAACTGGAGCAGTGGTGGCCGAGTGGTAATGGCCCCGGGTTTTAGGTTTTACGTCGTGGTTACGAACCCAGACCGGCGCTTTATTTTGTGTAAATAATTTCACCACCAACGCTCTCTCAAAACGGTGAAGGAAAACATACGTAGATTACAACCCACTCCCTCTCTCTGAGAGGAGGCCTATGTCCCAGCAGTGGGAGTAAATTATAGGGCCTACCCAAATGTCCATTCTTTGTTACTGTTCGTCGAATCGCTAAGCTCCTTAAGTTCTGAGTTGAGCTGCATGATTACTGACAAACGCGTGCCTGATAGACAGGTCCATAATCAGTGTGGTGTTTTCCTCAAAAGACCGTTTCAGACACCAATCCACATGGTCTTCAAATGATCTGACCAAGATTATGTCTGGGCTTTAAATTATGCGGGCTACCCAAATGTCCATTCTTTGTTACTGTTCGTCGAATCGCTGAGCTCCTTAAGTTCTGAGTTGAGCTGCATGATTACTGAAAAACGCGTGCCCGACTAGACAGGTCCACTCAATCTGTGTGGTGCTTTTTCAGACACCAATCTATATGGTCTTCAAATGATCTGACCAAGATTATGTCTGGGCTTTAAATTATGCGGCCTACCCAAATGTCCATTCTTTGTTACTGTTCGTCGAATCGCTGAGCTCCTTATGTTCTGAGTTGAACTGCACGATTACTGACAAACGTGTGCCTGACTAGACAGGTCCACTCAATCTGTGTGGTGCTTTCCTGTAAAGACCATTTCAGACAACAATCAACATGGTCTTCAAATGATCTGACCAAGATTATGTCTGGGCTTTAATTATACGGGCTACCCAAATGTCCATTCTTTGGTATTGTTCGTCGAATCGCTGAGCTCCTTAAGTTCTGAGTTGAGCTGCATGATTACTGAAAAACGCGTGCCCGACTAGACAGGTCCACTCAATCTGTGTGGTGCTTTTTCAGACACCAATCTATATGGTCTTCAAATGATCTGACCAAGATTATGTCTGGGCTTTAAATTATGCGGCCTACCCAAATGTCCATTCTTTGTTACTGTTCGTCGAATCGCTGAGCTCCTTATGTTCTGAGTTGAACTGCACGATTACTGACAAACGTGTGCCTGACTAGACAGGTCCACTCAATCTGTGTGGTGCTTTCCTGTAAAGACCATTTCAGACAACAATCAACATGGTCTTCAAATGATCTGACCAAGATTATGTCTGGGCTTTAATTATGCGGGCTACCCAAATGTCCATTCTTTGGTATTGTTCGTCGAATCGCTGAGCTCCTTAAGTTCTGAGTTGAGCTGCATGATTACTGAAAAACGCGTGCCCGACTAGACAGGTCCACTCAATCTGTGTGGTGCTTTTTCAGACACCAATCCATATGGTCTTCAAATGATCTGACCAAGATTATGTCTGGGCTTTAAATTATGCAGCCTACCCAAATGTCCATTCTTTGTTACTGTTCGTCGAATCGCTGAGCTCCTTATGTTCTGAGTTGAGCTGCACGATTACTGACAAACGTGTGCCTGACTAGACAGGTCCACTCAATCTGTGTGGTGCTTTCCTGTAAAGACCATTTCAGACAACAATCAACATGGTCTTCAAATAATCTGACCAAGATTATGTCTGTACTTCAAAAGAGACTGTGACCTCTGAGATGTTTCGGCCGTTCTTGTCAGAGTAGTCAGATAAGAAACGCCAACCTCATCTAGTTTAAAAACTTCTTAACAAAAAATATTTGACCGCCGAAAAAACTGAAAAGCAAAAATAATAAACCTTTTTTAAATAAAAAAAAAACCTTTAAAAATAAAATACATATCCAAAGTCACCTACTTCCGAACTTAGTTATTAGGGTTAAACAAAAAAGGTTTATTATTTTTTGCTTTTCGGTTTTTTAATTTTTTTGTTATAATTTTTTTATTTTTATTTTTTTGTGGCTATAATCTACTAAGTACATGCTTAATTTTTTATTACTTTTTATAATATGCAACTCGGCATTAAAATTTGTGAGTGAACAAGCAATCATCCCCTCTTTTCTTACCCTTAGAGTTGGTTCTTTTTTCCAAATTTATATGGGATCAACTTCGGGGTAAACCCTTTCCAATAAAGAATGATCGAAATCGGACTAAACTGTAAAAAGTTACGCGTGGTCATACATAAAAAAAAAATATACGCGTCGACTTGAGAAGCTCCTCCGTTTTTTCGTCGGTAAAAAAAAATATTGACGTGTAAAAGTGTTTGTACAAGACTCAGTCTGAAGTTAACGCTACGGTTTTGGCACAGGAGTCAGAAGAAGACACGCCCGTCGTCGCAGCTCAAGCCCTCAGTCCTCAGCGCGGCGGCATATCCCTTGGCATTCATGCTATCGTCAGCAAACTGACTGGATCCTCTAACAACAATGTGAGTAGAATTTTATATCAAATTCTAGAGCTGACAAACAAATACCAACCTTGCGGAATTCGGAATAAGGTTGGTATTTGTTTGTTAGCTCTATAAGTTAGATGGTTGATAGGGCTGACATACTAATTTCAACCTTGCGTCAGTTGAAATAAGCTTGAAAATAAAATAGCCCCCTTATGTTTTTGGCAAATGTCCTTCTCATTAGTCCCTCCAGTTATAAGTTAGTAAGCTTACTGGATCCTACGGCAATGATATGAGTAGAATTTTGTATCTAGCTTATTGCTGACAAACAAATACCAACCTTGTGTGATTTGAAATATGGTTGGTATTTGTTTGTTAGCTCTTCCTGTCGGCTGTTAGGCAGACTAATTGAGTCTAATAACAATAGAAAAGTTATTGTGTTAATTACTTGACACTTGAAGGTATAAGTTAGATGACTTATAGGGCTGACAAACGAATATCAACCTTGCGTTTAGTAAAAATAAAGTTGAAAACAAAAAAGCCTCATACATTTTTGGCCAGTGTCATTTCCGTTTGTCCCTTACGTTTTAAGTTAATAATCTGACCGAATTCTACAGCACTAATTAGACGAGAAACGTGTATATAGCTTATAGGGCTGAAAAACAAAAACCAACCTTGCTACAGTTCAAATATGGTTGAAAACAAAAAAAACCCATACGTTTTTGACAAAATCAAAAAATCAAAATCAAAAGTCATTTACTCAAATTAGGCTGAGAATCAGCACTTTTCGATCGTCAAAGTACATGAGACAGTCCCCCAAAACGCCCACCCTTCACCACTTCCTAGTGCTTTAGCTGGGAAGAAGAAGTGGCGGGACAAATGTCCTTCAAACATTTTGTACCGACACATGTGCTTGTATAGTCGACTAAATTGTATTTATTTTATACCCATTTGGGTCCGTTTGATATTCAGTTTTTTAGTTATCCATATGGCGCAGCGGCGAAGAGGCAGACTACTAAGAATGGGGTCGTGGGTGCCATACCCGAGTCAGAAGAAACAATTGTATGATACATTGTTCTTTTTCAGAGTTTGTGTGTGTCTGTGTAACTTGCTAGCTGTAACTAATTTTATTACTGGGCTCATTGATATACAAAAGTAATAGTTTTTTAAACTATTATTTCTTTTCTATTTTTTAGTTCTGCTAACTACAAAAGCATGATTTTTTTTAAATTTTTTTTTTATAATTATTGAATTGTCATCGGTCCTCGATAAATCTACAAAGTTTAAATGAAATCTAACCGTTTGAAGTGGGTCAAAATCAAGTCCAAACGAGTCGGTTACAAACAAACATGCTTACAAACATACAGGTGAAGCAATGTCGCAGACTATACTATTTGGCATCGCAATGTGCGCAGGTCTCAAGTAGTATAGTCAGTCATCTTTCAGTCAGTCTCTAGTCCATATTTTTCCCATACAAACTTCGGGAGTGTATTACTCCACTGTTGGACAATGTACATCAAAAATTAAACATGGTATGGTTTTGTCTCATTATTAATATTGTCTGTACGGAAACAGAATACTAAAATAAAAAGCCGTTAAAATGTTAGGAGCCAACAAAGTTTAGTTTTCTTGCTAATTTGACATAACTTTGGTCGTGTTAAAGTAATAAAAGAAGTGTAAAATCTGAAAAATCAAGTCGGTACCGACAAAGCTCAAATACCGAAAAGTACATTAAACTTTATTGGTCATTGATTTATGCTGTGGTTTTTTCATAAAACCAGATCTTCCGAAGGACTGTTCTTAATTTTTTACGCGCCTGTTGTACTATTAATGATCCTGCATCTCACTCAATAACGTTGTGCGTGTAGACTAGCTTCTAACTGCTTATCACTGATACTATCTCTGTCGGCGTGCTTTTTAGCCAGGCCCATCAGTGAGTTCGAGCCCGCGGCTAGATCCCTTCCCTTAAGCTCACTTCACCTACGATTTCACGGTAAGGTTTGAACAGAATATCTCGACTGGGCCTTATGTTCGTAGTGCAAACTAATCTAAGCTAACTAGCCTGTGTAGTCCCTTTTCCACACAATTCTGTCTTTTGCGAGTACTGGCCAGTCCTTCCGGTAGGAGTCAAGCTCGTCCCGCCATCTTCGTCTCGGCTTGCCGTCGTACTGCAACCAGAATACTATAAATTTAGTCAAACATATTCATCAAGTTTATCTGGACTTTAAAAGAGACTGTGACCTCTGAGTTTGTTTCGGCCTTTCTTCTCAGAGATTGACGTGTACAAGTGTTTATACAAACCTACTTATAGAAATAAAATCATTTATCATTTATCACCAGGACCGCTGGTCGTCCGAGCGTCGTATAACCCCGGTGGTGGTGGAGGCGGGGCGCGCCGGGGACGCGTGCGTGTCGTGCGCGGCGCGCGGTGGGCACGTGCGTCTGCTCAAAAGGTTGCTGGCTGCCGGCGCTGATGCTAACGCCTCTGCGCTGCCGCCGAGTGATCTGGTGAGTTTTTTAGTTAATTACAACGTATTGAGACTGTCTCGTTGGTCCAGTGGGCGCAAACGCTACTGCTTAGCAGTGGCGTGCAGTCCATAAAGACAGAAACACACTGCCTACCCTACCTAAATTAGATACCAAAATATTTAAAACTTTTATTACTTTACCAATAAACAAAAAATCTTTATTCATAAATCAGCTACACCTGTCGAGCGTCGCCGTCGGTCGTATCATTATTATCATCGATACAGTACCGGTTTGTTCGTACAATTTGATGCAACTTCGCATTGCGATGCCCTAGCGCCGCTCGAGTGCCTCGGGAGAGACACTCGAGTTTACGTTTATATGTGTGCTCTCGTGGTCACGCAGATTTATTGTGTGTGCGTTCCTATACATACGCAGCACACAATGTAACAATTAACGCACAAAACCTTACAAGGTAGTTACTGGTTGCTGAAGTTTTCCGAACGAACAAAGTTGGCTATGCTACTATTATAAAGTTAATCGTTAATTCAATACAAAACAATATAATTCTTAGTTACCTCACTGGTCGCATGCTGTGTAGGTACAGCAATCAGTTATTCTGTTTTTTTTTTTACTTTTTTTTATTTCTGCCTACTCTGTCTAAAAACTCTGTGCACGCCACTGCTGCTAAAGTACTGGGTTTAAGGTCGGGCAAAGTATTATTGGGCTTTTCCATTTGAAATTTCTCATGGTTGATAGGAATAGGCTCGTCCCCTATTACATGGGACTTAAAATACATAACTGGCAAAATGTGGGTGGACAGTACAATACATTACAGGCGTATTGCAGCAAGACTGTAGATGCGGGCTTGCGGATTGCGAATAATGGGTAGCTCGCTGTCCGGTAAGGACCAAGCCCGGGACGACGGCGCGTTGTGTTCCACGCGCGCCTCAAAGAGATGTAAGCACAAACTGGTGGGGTCCGTAAGGGCTGATGCTTGCCAGGGGTGCGGGTTGTTCGAAAGAGATACCGTGGCCCCTGGCACACAGGCAACTGAGGGAACACGGGTGGGTTTTAGTCAGGAAAAGTCTGACACGCCCTCTTGGTCCACCCGGGAGAAGTTATTTGATGATTTCCCACCCTCAAAAAAAAAAGGACTGCCTGCTTAAAAGTTACTTAACCCAAGTTTCTCTACAGATGGGTGGCGGTGACTCCACCCGCGACCGCCGCCGCTCCCGCAGCGCGTCTGCAGCCATGAGCAGCGTGCGCAGTACCTCCGGGCCCTCGCCTGCACGCGCTGCATATAATACTGATCGTAAGTCGTCCTAATATATCTGTCATTGCAGTAGGGTATTACACCCATTTTTTAAAAGTGTCCTAATTAGATTCTAAAATGCTAATAAACCTCTAAAAAAAACACAACATTTTTATTTAATCGATTAGTGCCGTAAAAATTCATTTAAATTTGACATTTTCAAATTTCGCGCGTAATTTGACGAAAACAGTGGACGCCATATTGCTCTGTGTATGACGTCAGTTTGATATAAAGAAAAATGCGCTGTTGTTGTAATTGTTTATAATTAAAAAAATGAGTTATTATTTTACTTAACGTTAGTTTGCTGTTCCTGAATGCAAAATATTATTTAAATAAAAATTACTTTAGTTACGAAAATAATAAAAGTACACAGTTGTTCAATTGACACGCCGTATGACGTGATAACGTGGAGGCTACTGTTTCATGGTATTCTAAAACAGATTTAACTAACTGAAATCTTTGAATTGAATTTTAAAATTTATTTTGTTATTTCATGAACTTAAAACCAACATTTTCCGACTGCATTTTGTCTAAGCTATCTCAATAATATATTTTTAGATTTTTCTCCCTATTATGTCATATTTTATGTCACGTGACAGTTTTTGTAACTTGACAAAACACCGTGATTTTATTACCTGACTGCGTAACGCAGAGGAGGGTAATGTGTTTATCAGTCTATGTATATGTGTTTGTTCCCTTGTAGTTGTAGCACTCTAGAGACTAAACGCGTGCGTCGATTTTGATTATTCTTACGATTTGACTTAATCTCGCGAGTGTCTCTGTGGCGGACATCTACAATGCCCCCCACATACGAAACTTAAAATCAACAAACGTGGAAAAACACAAAAAGTAAAGTGGCGCCATCTACAATGCCATATGCGAACTACTCAAGACTTAACGTCACACCGCAACTACCTCAACCACATCGCGCAAGCAGAGTTTACCGAGCGATCTACATGTATACAAGATCCCGACATCAATCGTCGGGCAGTTGCCCACCAGACACAACACCCGTCTGGTCGGAGGATCCTCCTTCACCGATAGAGTATGAGTGAACTTTACACCCTGATCCTCATACCTCTATATCTCTGACAGTAATCAAAATTCAGTATGGCGATAACGATAAGCAATCTCTTGCAGTTGGAAGCAATAAAGGTCTTTATTGTTAAATATAAGAAGAAGCCTCCGATTGCATGAAATTGGTAATGAGTTTTATAGTCAAATTCTTAAAATATTTTTTTTTTGTTTCCATCTTTTTACACAGAAATTGTGAAATGAATGCGCAGAAAGTTTTAATAACAGTTATTTCATAATTCACAGGAGACAGCCCCTGGACAGCTCTAGCCATCGCAGCGCGAGCTAAGAACGTGCAAATAGTAGAGATTCTGCTGCAGCATGGCGCCACCGACCCTCACTGCAGAGCCATCAGAGAATGTGCTACACATGGACTCACTGAGCTACTCGCCAAGTTACTAGCCACCAAGGTAGGTCATCATCTATCGAGCCATCCCCAACTATGTTAGCGTCGGGTTCAAGTGTAGTGGAGCGACTGCCTATTTGACCTCCACAACCCAGTTACTGGGTAATATGATACTCCTTGGTAAGACTGGCCGTCAGACTTTCGGGCTTCTGACGACCCGTAACGACTGTCAAAGATCCACGAATGAAAGCTGGGACCAACGGCATAGCGTGCTTTCCGAGGCATGGAGAGGTCTTGTAGAGATGGTCACCCATCCATGGACCAACTGCAACAAGCGTAGCTATTTCGTGACTATTTCCTTATCTATCTCCTACTACATACTACAATGCTGTTTTCAATTTTCTTCCAGGCTTACCCCGATCCAGATTATAAACTAAACAAATCAACGATGTCTGAAGCGCTGTTCAGCGATAGAGACGGGGATTCTGCTCTGACTTACAACGCTTTATGTCCTACAACCGCTGTTATGGTGAATTGGAGGGAGTTGAGAGCACAACTAGCTACAATACGGTGAGTACCTTAAAAATAGTAACTTTCCATTAGGCGATATCGAGGTCAAATAGACGTGGCGTTCTCTTTGACCTCAATCTCGCCTATTGAAAAGGTACAATTTTTATTATTCTTAAAAAAATAACCGGCCAAATGAAAGGAAGACAACGGAGGGCACAATGATGGGTTCTGTAATTGGAATAAATAATTAAGCGTCTGCAACGAAGGGTCTATTTATAATTAGCTACCACGCTATTTACCTATATATTTATCTGAGAGAGCATGTTACATACTCGATTAATCTAAAGCTTTCGACCTGATTATGTTAGCATTTTGATAGATATAATTGAAACATCTGGGAACAGGTTATAGATCTCGCCATTTATAGCGACTACCAAATTCTATTATGACACTGCGCCAGGATAAAGTCTATTAGAAACAGTGAAACAACTTATCAGATGAGGGTTGCCACAGGGTAATGTAATAGGTCCAAGACTATCTTTGGTGCATTTAGACGACTGATTGCGTCATCAAAGTACACTTCATATCTGGATCATGTACAGTTAACCGTCTATGGTAACAATATCAATTTGACAGCGTTTTCATTTCTTAACCTCTGGGGTAGGTTGTATAGTCGAACACAAGTCGTTGGTACCAATTTAAGTATCACTACATAGTATAAAACAAAGTCGCTTTCTCTGTGCCTATATCCCTATGTATGCTTAAATCTTTAAAACTACGCAACGGATTTTGATGCGGGTTTTTTAAATAGATAGTGATTCAAGAGGAAGGTGTATATGTATAATACACCGACCTCCACGCGGGCGAAGCCGCTGGCAAAAGCTAGTTATAAATAAAGAAAGCCTTTTATTTCATGCTTTGATTTTTTTTTAAGATTTTTACATGTATTGTGTATGTTAATAGTCATATAATAGTGTAATGATAGTATGACATCAAATACGGTACAGCCTGCGAATAGTAACCTACTTTATATTGGGACATACAACGTGAGGACTCTATCAATACAGTCCCGTCTATCAGAATTTAAAATCCTTGAAAAAAGAAAACGAAAATCGATATAATTGGCCTGTCTGAAACTAGAAGGATAAATTTTTTAATTCAAGAATATGAAAATGTTATGTTTCACTACATAGGAGAGACCCCAGACCTCTATTTCTTAGACTTACTAGTTTTTGGTGTTGAAATGTTATTACACATGTAATCGACCGTACCTACAAATTAACTTATTTATCGTCCACAGAATGTCATGGCTCCGTCAAGCGGCTCTTCGCGTCAACTCTAAACTCAGCAGCAACAGTGCTGCCCTACATGCTCTAACTAGACTCGACATATCCAACAATGAGCTGAGGCTCTTACCGCCTGAGCTGTTCACCATGCTGAGTTTAAGGTGGGTATAACAACATAACATCACGCCTGAAATTCCCGAAGGCTTAGTCAGAAATATATAGTCAGCGTCAATAATATCGGGATGAAACAGACTTCAAAATGATCTAAACAACGATGAAAATTAAAATATTAACTCAGTGACACAAGAAATGTTTCAGTACACGACAATTGTCATCCTGACAAGAACTTTATCCAATCGAGATAAAGTTTAATTTACTTAGTTGTTGAAATCATTTTGAACAGTCTGTCGACTGGTTGAAAATGCCTATGGCATTATGTCCGCCTCTGTACATGTTTGTGCTTAAAGTATTAAATAAATAAATAAATAAACACCCATATTTCGTCAGTTATGCTTAAGTTCCACGTTATTGGGGTGCGAGCCTAATGCCATCATCGGTAACAAGACTAAGAAGTCATCACCAAAATCGCCAGAGTGCTGATAATGGATCTCCTACATCGTATTATAATTGCTTGAGAAAAAAATCTTCCTCAGGTATTTAAACGCAGCCCAGAACAAGTTAGAACGTCTCCCAACGTCCGAGGATCCCTATGAAGATGAGCTTGACGGCAAGAGACGTAAGAAGAAGCCAAAGATCAGACCAGAACTATATACAGCACCTGTACTGCAGGAGTTGTATTTGCAGGTAAGATTTTCTTTTGTATCTTTTTTATGCTGGCAATTATTTTAGTATAAAGTCTAGGTCTATTTTCGACGTTATACGTGTCATTTTCAAAGTTTTTGGGGGTGCTGTTATCGAAAAAAAAAACGTTAGAATATATTTGTATGTAAGAAATTGCGACCCAAAAAAAAAAGAAAAAGTGTTGTACAATCAACATCATTATTAATTATCAGCTGTTATGATTAATCCGGAAGACGGCCACCCACAATGTGGACCGATGACCTTGTGAAGGCCGCAGGAATCCGCTGGATGCGGGAAGCACAGAACAGGTCGAAGTGGAGGAGCTTAGGGAAATCCTTTGACCAGCAGTGGACGTCTTTCGGCTGAAATGATGGTGATAATAATTATTATTAATCATTACTCGACAACAGGACGTGATTTTTTTTCCGTCTTCCAATTTTTTTCGGAGGTGCTGATTCCGAATGTGTAGTCCATTTTGCAGATGTACAACAGATAGTAGATGTACGACAGTAGATGGCAGCTATACAACATTATTTTTAGTATATGCGAAAATTGAATATAGTTTGTTCAGAATAAGTAACTGAATCGATTACAATAATTTTGACAACATGTTATATTTTTTTCCAAAAAAGTTTTGCAAGTGTGATGGAAAATGTTATCACCAGTTAATTACAATACATTCGCCGTACGGTTAGGTACCTACTGCTTAATTATTATTAATGAGCACAATACGACACTGGACGCGCCGCGTGGTGACCATATTTGTGTACACAACTAGGTAGGTAAGTAGATTTTTCATGATACACTTTGTGATTTTTGAAATTTTGTTCATAGATTCTTTACATAAAAATACTAGGCACGTGTTTCGGCTTTCGCATATACTAAAACTACAGTCTGTTCGCCGAGAGTTGATAAAGTCTGGGTTCCTTAATTCATTACAAATTGTGACCCGCGAATTATTTAAAAACCTATAAATACACGACATATTTTTTGTTACTTGTCGGAGTTCGTTATGAACAGTATAAAACAGAATACAACACGCGAACACCCAAACGACTCACTTGAAACGCATTCCAGAACAGAATGGCAAAATAGCCGCCTCGTCCGCTCGCCGTTCGGGCCGCAGTTCCCAACATATGCGTGCCTCGTACCACGAAAACGATAAGCGACAGCCGCCATACAGTTTGCGATAACTAAGCGACAGTCGCTATTCGGAGACGTATTATAATATTTATCAACTCTCAGCGAACAGACTTTAGGGTTGTATAAACGTTTTCCTTTCGTTCTCAGGACAACCGCCTAGAAGAGCTGCCCCCCCTCCTGTTCCGCCTGCCGGGCCTGTCCCTGCTGGACGTGTCCAACAACAAGTTGCGCGCGCTGCCGGCCGCGCTGTGGGCCGCGCCCGCGCTGCGCGACCTCAACGTGGCACTCAACCATCTGCGCGCGCTGCCCGCCGGGGACGAGGTCAGTGGACTCAGTGGCTCGTGCTGGCTCTAAGTGAAAAAAAAAACAGTGCTGGCTCATGTTGACCCAAAGTCTTATACACAGTAGGCCATGATGGTCAATAGTGGCTTGCACACAGTGGACCATGAAGGTCATTGTTTGGTATTTAGTTCACCGGAGACGATGTCAGTGGCCCATGCTGGCTCTAAGTGACAAATAAACAGCGATGGCCCATGTTGGCACAGAGTCTTGTACACGATGGTCCAAGATGGTCAATAGTGGCTTGCACACAGTGGACCATGACGGCCCCTGTTGGTCTTAAGTGGCTTGTTTATAGTAGCCCATGTTGGCCAAATAAACAGTGATGACCCTTGGTGGTCCAAAATCTTGTACACCATGGACCGTGATGGTCAATAGTGGCTTGCACACCATGACCATGATGGCCCATGTTGGTATTTAGCGCCAAATAAACAGTGATGGCCCAGTCTTGTACACGATGGTCCATGATGTTCAACTGTGGACTATGATGGCCCATGTTGGTCTTAAGTGACTTGTTTATAGTGGCCCATGTTGGCAAATAAACGGTGATGAGTAATGTTGGCCGAAAGACTTGTACACGATGGGCCATGATGGCCCATGTTGGTCTTTAGTACCAAATAAACAGTGATGGCCCATGTTGGCCCAAAGTCTTGTACACGATGGGCCATGATGGTCAACTGTGGACCATGATGGCCCATGTTGGTCTTAAGTTGCTTTTTTATAGTGGCCAATAGTAGAAATGGAATAGTAGACCATGCTGGCCATTAATGGCCCAGTGTCTAGAACGTGATTTACCATGCGCTGGGTTGAAATGGTTGGTACTGAGTTTGCAGGTACGGGATGGTGTGTTGTAGTTTGTTCCTGAACTTTGGCTAATTTGATTGTTTTTTTCACTTGGTTTCTATTATTTACACCGACAGGGTGGCAGGAACATCGACGCACTACCTGTTACCATTTTCTGTCTTCTTCTTAGCGTGTCAAAGGCAAAATATGCAAATGTAGTTTTCTAAAATTAGTTTGGCCTAAAACTCAGCAACGCGAATACCGTCAGCCATTAAGTCCTCACAACTTAGTACATGATTCTGTCTGAACTTATGTGCGTTGAAAATTTTCGTCGGTCACATAAAAAATGCTGTTCCATACGTTTTGATCACCTAAAGTCTGTTCGCCGAGAGTTGATAACTTCAGGGTTTCTTAACTCATTATAAGTTGCGGCCCGCTAATTATTTAAAAATTTATACGCGACATATTTGTGTTACTAGTCGGGGTTCGAACTGGGTGAGTAAAACGCCGATACAGTGACTAAGACAATAATGTTATATAACGAACAACAAAACAGTTAACAGTAACAAAACAACGATAATAACAACAACTTTAAACAATTATTAACAGTATAAAACAGAAAACACCAAGCGAACACCCAAACGACTCACTCGAAACGCATTCCAGAGCGGAATGGCAATGTCCGCCGCGTACGGTCGCCGTTCGGGCCGCATTTCAAAACATATGCGTGCCTCGTACTACGAAAACGGCGAAAGCGGGAGATAAGCGACAGCCGCCATACAGTTTGCGATAATTAAGCGACAGTCGCAATTCGGAGAGGTATCATAATATTTATCAACTCCCAGCGAACAGACTTTAGGTATTGCACTTTTCTATGAAACATGATTTTTGTATTTTTGATAATGAGCGAATAATTTCTACGCTAGGGAGTCCTAGAGTCATGTGCTGAGTTCCTAGTAACAGCTTGCGCGTCGATCTATGCACCTGCTACCCTATATTATACCTCTGAAAGCTATAAAAATAGAATTAAAGACAGTTTATTTTATTATTCCTCCAGATAGTCGCTAAACAACATAAAGGCACCGTCCCACGTCGCGTCCTTCGGTCTAATTGGGTACTCCTTTTAATTTATAGTAGCTTTGATAAACGTATTTAGGTAAAACGAGTTTGTATTTTGAAGGCGTAGGTAAAATTAGATAAAGTGGAAGCGTCACGGTTGCCCGTAAAATTCAATTTTTTAAAAGTTTTTTGGAATTTTCAGATCAGTGTCAGGCTAAAAGTAGATTTAAATATGATTTGCGACCGTGGGTATCTCGTGTGTATTTACAGAATAGGGTAACACCCTCATTTTTTTAAAGTTTCTTAAATAGATTCTAGAGTGCTGATAAACCGCTTAAAAAAATCACAACATTTTTATTTAATCGATTAGTGCCATAAAAATGCATTAAAATTTTACATTTTCAAATTTCGCGTGTAATTTGACGAAAACGCTGGACACAGTGAACGCCATAATGCTCTGTGGGTGTGACGTCAGTTTGCTAAAAACAAATGCGCTGTTATTTTATAAGACGATTGTTTTTAATTTAAAATGTGAATTATTTTTCTACTTATCGTCGGTTTGATGTTCTTGAATGCAAAATATTATTTAAATAAAAATTACTTTGGTTACGAAAATAATAAAAGTACAAAGTTGCTCAGTTGACATGGCGGCTACTATTTCATCAAAGTCATTCAATGGGATTACTCGCATTGAATGACTTTTTATGCAATAGTCAGTCAAAACACCAATTGACACTGACCTCCAATTGCAAAAAACGGAAGAAAATTTGAATTTCGCGGGCAACTTCAGCGCATACTACTTTAAGCACGTAGGACCACAGGTAACATAATATGGGTGTGAAAAATGTAGCAGTTGGTTGTGTAGTTTTTGCCAATCCACCTAAAGATAAAGGCTTGGTATATGTTAGGTATTGTAATTTTGGTTAGGCAAGTATAGAAGGGCGACCTTCCTGTATCGCTCAAGACAAGACTCATCGACGTATGTATTCTTCCCATCCTCACGTGTTTCTCAAACATGATCTTTGAGAATTCAGGAGAGGTCCACGCTCGAGGTTTGCCAGAGAGCCATGGAATGGAGTATTCTGGGTTTCAAAGCTATGGACCGGGTTAAGAATACAACAATCCGTTCCATTACGAAAATAACTGATGTCACTCGGAAAGCTGCCACGCTTAAATATAATAATAATAAAATTAAACACAGCGATCATTGTACCGATAGTCGTTACAGCCAATGGCTTGATAGCCAAGAGCCTCGACCAACACCTGAGGAGGCTCTCATTGTCCAGCTGGGTCAAGGGCCTGATTCAGAGAGCGGTACTCCTGGACACGGCTCGCATTGTTAGGAGGTTCCTCTCTCTGGAGCCCTGACCGCCGGTAGCTTGGACCCTGTTCCCGATAGCGATGGGCTACTATTTTTATATTTTTAAATGTTTTTATATATTTTATATATTTTATTAGAGAGGGCGCCACGGTGCTACTGTTTACATCGTATCCGTAATATTTTCGTAATTTAAAAAGTACAAGTGCATAAAATCCTTCTAAAACGAAGAAAAGTTATAAAGAATCATTACACCTTCAACATATATTGTGGACAGTGTTAAAAACGAGTGCAAAAAACAATAACCCAGTGTAAGAGCTCCAAGCTAAATAAACTGTTGCTGTGTCGATATAAGTGACTTTTTCGAAACAAAAGGCAATTTTGAGTGATTAGACTTGTGTACGCTACGTGTAGTGTCGTTAAAACAAATAGTGAAGACTTTATAAGAAAATTATAAACATCATAACCTATTAATTCACATGAATCAGCAAGTTTAGCCTAAATACGTTAACAACGCCATCTGTTGCAATCCGGAAGAACTACGACGACAAGTTACGACTAGGCTACCGAGCCGACCCGGTAACTTGCTAATAGTACGGAAGTGTGGCACAAGAGTGCGCTACTGAAACAAAAACAAACAGTAATAGTATTTTAACATGGAGGAAGTCCTAAAAGCACTGCAAAATATCCAAAAAGAACTAGACGAACAAAAAATAACTATCCAGAAAAGCGGAGAAAACGTAACAGAGCAAGTAACGCAAAATATAAATAATATATTAGACGAGAAATTCAAGACTTTGGAAGAAAAGTATGAAAGCCTCAAAGATAAAGTGGATAATCAGGAAAAAAGACTGTATTTCCTCGAAAAACAGGCGAGACAAAGAAATATAGTCCTATTCGGTCTCCCGGAAACTGAATCATCATACTCCAACTTAGAAAATATTATTAAAGGTTTCATAAATGAACACTTCTCTACAAAGATAGACCAAAGAGACATACAGGAAGCTAAACGAATTGGAAAAAAAGGGGAAAGGCCAAGACCGATAATTATCACTGTTTCAACACTTGGTATAAAAATAGCCATATTTAAACAGAAGAAAGTACTTGAGGATACCCCCTATTACATAAAAGAAGACTACCCTGAGTATGTCCTAAATAAAAGGAAGGAGCTACAAGAGCAAGTGCGAATTGAAAAAGAGAAAGGAAATTCAGTTAGAATCAAATATGATAAAATAGTAATTACGAATAAAAACTCAAATACATCAAATAGTTATAATAAAAGAATGCTTTCTAACTCCCCTGAAAGTATTGCCACATGCACAAACCCTAGCGATGAACACAAAACGCAGGCCAAAAAGAAAAATAAAACAGGGACTTCCATACAAAGATCATCCAGTCTATCGGAGGGGCCAATAAGACCGGGCATATTGAACTTCCTTCATAAGCTCCCGACTAACACATCGGTAAATCAGGAAAACAAAACTAATAACAAATAACAACTAAAGACCCCCTCTCACGCGCAAAACGATATTGAAAATAGGCCAAAAACGAAACATCTTCCAAGCCGGCTAGTCACCGTGGAAGAATATGACCACAACCCTCCAAAGATATCACAAAAACATCAAAAAGATCAAAACGAGAACGAAGAAAAATCAAAAAGAAATAAAAAAGAACTCTACATAATAACCTACAATGTCAGAACTCTCCAATCACACGAACGTATAATAGAAATGGAAAAAGCATTAACAAATATAAAATATGATATAATAGGTATATCAGAAGTTCGGCGCCTCGGAAATAACATAAAAGAGTACGATGAATTTATTCTCTGCAGTACAGGACAAACGCAGGGTAAATACGGAGTCGGTTTCATAATTAAAAAATATCTGAAACAATACGTAGAAAGTTACATCGGAGTCTCGGAACGCGTAGCCCTACTAAATCTGAGCATACCAGGAAAGAAATTCACCGTCATACAAGTATACGCTCCTACAGAAGCAGCAGATGAGGAACAAGTAAATATTTTCTATGACTCCGTCTACGAGGCAATGGACAAAGCATACGAAGATTTTATTCTGATGGGCGATTTTAATGCCAAAATTGGTAGACCACAACAAGATGAATACTTAGTAATGAAACAGTATGGGTATGGAACAAGAAACGCACGAGGTCAAAAACTTATAGACTTTGCGATGGAAAACAAGCTAGCTATCATCAACACGTTTTATAAGAAAAAAGATAAAAGAAAATGGACATGGCAGTCTCCGAATGGTCATAAAAACGAAATAGATTTCATACTGTCAAATCATCCTCACTCATTTCAAAACATCGAAACACTAAGTATAAACTTTACATCGGACCACCGACCACTTAGAGCTAAAATATCACTCACTAAGCATGTGAAAACACGAACCAGGTTTGTAAATAAACAAAACAGTACACTCAAAAACGAAGAAGAAATACAAATTTATAAGGAAAACTTACAAAATAAATTAACATCTATATCCCACACCGAAACTAATGTGACAGTACAGGACTACTACGATAAAATAATAAAAAATATAACAGACAGTTTACAAGTAGCACGAACGTCACATTCAACAAAAGTGCGCAGCGCTCTCACAGAAAATACAGAAAGACTCTTAAAACGAAGACAAGAGCTACAAAGAACTAAAAATAAAACGCGAACAATGAAAAATGAACTCAAAGCTCTTTATAAGTTGCTAAGCAAATATATAAAAAAAGATTACAAAAACCATAGAACTAATATCCTCCAAAAACATTTAGAAAAAAGTGGAAGTTTAAAAAAGGGGTATAAAGAGCTGCGGACAGGAAAAGCATGGATTGATTGTTTGAAGGAGTCGAGGGACACTGCTTATAGCCGAAAAGACATCATTAACGTTGCTACAAACTTTTATAAAAAACTTTATAGTGCTCCTGAGACAGTAAGAGACACGAATTACCTTGAAAAGGATCACTTTGATACAGAAAAACCACAATCCCACATAGAATCAATAGAATGTACGGAAGTAATTGAAACAATAAATAGACTAAAACCAGACAAAAGCCCAGGATCAGATAATGTCACCAACGACGCCATAAAAACCGCCTGCTTCATACTAGCTGCTCCACTTACCAAATTATTTAATTTGATTTTTGAAACAGGAGTTACACCTTACCAATGGTCTGAATCGAATATTATCTTGCTGTACAAGAAAGGAGACCCAAAAGACATCAGCAACTACCGGCCGATAAGCCTGCTACCTAGTGTTTACAAACTTTTCTCTACAATAATAAATCAAAGAATTAGTACAACACTAGAGGAAAGACAACCTATTGAACAAGCAGGATTTAGGAGAAATTTTTCTACTATAGACCACATACACACATTAGAACTGGTAATGGAAAAATATCAAGAGCAACAGAGACCGCTGTATGTCATATTCATTGATTACCAAAAAGCTTTTGACACAATCTCACACGAAAGTATATGGAACACGCTAAAAGCCCAAAATGTAGAGCAACAATACATAAAAATACTCAAACACCTCTATAGTAATTGCTCAAGTAGAGTTAAACTAGAAACCATTGGCCCAATTTTTCCAGTCAAGAGAGGAGTCAGGCAAGGTGACCCCTTATCCCCAAAAATCTTCATTGCAATATTAGAATCTATCATAAGCAAACTAGACTGGAGAAATTGTGGTCTATATATCCAGGGTAAATACTTAAACCACTTACGATTTGCAGACGACTTAGTTTTATTATCAGAATCGAACCTACAGTTGCAATATATGCTAGACACTCTACACGCAGCAAGCAGACAAGTGGGATTAGAAATGAATATCACAAAGACCAGATTAATGACCAACTTCAAAAAATCAAAAATAACAATTGAAAATGAACCATTAGATTATGTGGATCAATATATATATTTAGGAAAACAAATTGGATTCTGCAGAGATAGCAATGAACTGGAGGTAGAGAGAAGAGTAAAACAGACTTGGAAAAAGTTCTGGAGTTGTAAGGAAATATTTAAAAGCGAAATGCCTATCAAACTGAAGAAAAAAGTCATGGACTCGTGTCTCATTCCTTGTCTTACGTATGCATGCCAAACATGGAAATATACCAACAAAGTAAAGAATAAAATAATTACATGTCAGCGAGGAATGGAACGCAGCATGTTAAATATCAAGAAAATACAAAAAATAAACCACAACAAAATACGGTCAAAATCAAAAGCAATAGATGCTCTCAAATACAGCCAGAAGCTAAAGTGGAAATGGGCCGGTCACATAGCACGTCTTAAAGATCGCAGATGGACCAAAACGGTTACGTCATGGAAAGGCCCACCAGGCAAACGGCATAGAGGAAGACCGTTCACTAGATGGGACGACGATATTAAAAAAATTGCTGGTCCAGAATGGCAACGAATAGCCAAAGACCGAGAGAAATGGATAGCTTTGGAGGAGGCCTTTACCTGAGAGGGGTTCCAGTACAGTAAAAAATGCTACTGCCTATTATTATAATATTAGTAAAATTGAAGTAGTTATTAAGATAATTGTATTTAAGTGTATAGATATTAGTTTTCTCAATTTTTTTTTTTTATCCTTTTGCTAACTAAGTACTATATATAGGTAGGAGACAACATTTGCATGTTAATGTGTTACTGGAAATAAAAGGCTTTTTTATTTTTATTTTATTTTTTATTTATTTTATTATATATTTTATATTCTAATATTTAAAAATGTAATTTATATGTGTATATTCTGAAATAAAAGAAATAATAATAATAAGTTTATTTTAATAATTGTTTAAAATTATACAAATATCTTATATGCTATATTATCTTTTCACAAATGTATTAGTCATCTGTAGCCGAACTCGGCGAAAGCCTGTATTTCGGCTATCAGCGCCAAAACCCTCAAAAAATTTACACTTAAAATAGCCATCAAGTAGAAATATTAGCATTTGTATATAAAAAAATAAAAGGTGATTATAAATAACATAATAATTCGATACAATAATTAAAGGCAAAAATAATTAAAATTAATTATGTAGTATAATTAAAAACAATATAAGTCAAAATCAAAAAAATCAAAATATTTTATTTCACGTAAACCTGCAAGGGCACTTGTGAAACGTCAGAAGCTAGGTGCACGGTTCCAATTTGTCGCTTCCTATGAAGAAGAGCCGGCAAGAAACTCCACGGTTACTCTTTTAAAAATAATTGGCTTTTTAAGTAAAAGTTAAATAAACTCAAAATTAAAATAAGATCTTGAGATTGTGTATAGGTATGTCCTCGGTTTGTATGATATGATTATAATTGAGTTTGTGAATGTGAGAGGGTGTGTGTTTGTGGTAAGTAGTTAATCACCGTAGTTTATGTAGAATCAATTCAGTCTCTTCGTAAATGGAATTGGACTGGACACATCTGCCGCATGTCAGACGATCAATGGGCCAAACTTACGACCCAGTGAGTCCCGCTTAAGGTGAACCTAGTCCATATTTTTCCCATACAAACATCGGGAGTGTATAACTCCACTATTCAACAATGTACATCAAAATTTAAACATGGTATGGTTTTGTTTCATTATTAATATTGTCTGTACGGAAACAGTATACTAAAATAAAAAGCCATTAAAAAGTTAGGAGCCAACAAAGATTCGTTTTTCTTGCTTATTTAACCTAACTTTGGTAGTGTTTAAGTAATAAAAGAAGTGTAAGATCTGAAAAACCAAGTCGGTACTTACAAAGCTCAAATATCGAAAAGTACAATAAACTTCATTGATCATTGATTTATGCAGTGGTTTTTTCATAAAACCCGATCTTCCGAAGGACTGTTCTTAATTTTTTACGAGCCTGTTGTACTATAAATGATCCTGCATTTCACTCAATAACGTTGTGCGTGTAGACTAGTGTCTAACTGCTTATCACTGATACTACCTCTGTCGGACACGATGCTTGGTGAGATAGCGTGCTTTTTAGCCAGGCCCATCATTGAGTTCGACCCCCGAACAGGTTCCCCTTAATGGTAAACGACATCGCGGCAGGCTCAGATGGAGATGGCGGGATGAGCTGGACTCCTTTTATAAAGATTGGTCCTTGTCAGCTCTGGACAGAGAGAGATGGAAAGAGAGTTGGGAGGCCTTTGCTCAGCATGGGACGTTAACGGCTAATTAAAAAAAAGTATTTAATCGGACTTCTGATCATTCTCATTTTACGCTCCTAATGATTGCGTCTTATTGTGAACCTCAGATCCTATTTTGGAGTCCGAAAAATACTAAATAGCTAAGTACTGTGACATATTCGGAAGGTATCGGTAGCTCGCTTCGCTCACTCGGCTCACGTTTTGTTACAAGGAGGCTCAATTATTTAAAAAAGTGTGCATCATTAGCAGCGCTAAAAGTTTTTAGAGGTTAATTAATTTGAAAGGTGTCCATGATGAGACGGTCAAAAAGTTTTTATACCCCAAATATCTAATTCTGATAATTTATGTAAACAAGTAGTCGATCCGTCAAAACAATGTCAAACGTTTCTTACGTTTGACATTGTTTTGACGGATCGACTACTTTTGGACGGGTCCGTAGCTTCGTTAAAGAGTTAGACCCCAGCTCTATACGACAAGGGTCGTTTGTCCATCATTGAGACTCTTACGAAGTTTATGTTTTTCATCACCAGAGTCACTCAGAATGCAGTAGTCCACAGCAGCTGGCGTCCCCATCGGAGACTTCGCCTCAGCTTAGCGCTTCGCCCTCCATAGGAAGCGCGCAATTCGCTATGGCTACACAATCTGTGAGTATATAAAAGCAATTGATTAGTAATTGATAGACCTTTGGTCATGTTGAGAAGATGAATGAAGAGTGACTAACAAATAGTATATTTTATATCGAGGGACTAAACGAAGCCATAATATACCAGAGGTGGTTTGAAACCGAGGGTATATTAAGATGGCGTTTAGTCTCGAGGTGCAAACTGTACTTTTCACTGTGCGAGTGCGAGAAAAATAGTCAATTTAGTAAACATTTAATAAATATTACTTAATAAAATTAAAATAAAATTCTTCTGAACGAGTCACAGATTAACAATTTAAAACACATGGCGCCACTTTCTTTGCGGAAAAACCATGGAACTAAAACTCACAACATTTTCGCAATGAAGATGGTCCACACTCCACAGATAATAGTATAGTTACTGGTTGTTTGAGTTTGTCTATGTCACATGAAGGAAATTAAAAACGAATTACTTTTCACTCCCTAGGGCTTCGTAGGGCTATATTGGCGTACTTTTAGAGCATGAGAAATGAAAAAGGAATTTTTCAATTTAGATTTATATTTAACTACTTACTTTTCCCACAACGGCTTCGCCCACGCGGAGGTTGGAAATTATCTCACAGGAACGTAGTACCGGGATAAAAGTATCCTATCTGTTAATCCAGGTTATAAACTATCTGTGTGCCACATTTCATCCACATCCGTTTTTCCATTTTTGCGTAATTCAGTAACAAACATCCAAACATAAAAACTTTTGCATTTATAATAATACTAGGATTTATATTAGCAAATCCTCGTAATCTTAATCGTTTATGTACTTAAAAAGTAGGCACATAAAAAAAATGAGTTAGGAGACAGGGGGAGAAAAGAGAGAGTGAGGGGAGAGAAAAGAGAGAGACAGAGTTAGTATAGTATAGTATTTATTTATATCAACCATTACAGCTATTTGACGTTACATACATATATGATTTAATTGTAAGCATAGCACTAGAAGTTGTCGTTACTGGTACCCTTGCTAAGTTTATCAGGGTGACTTGTATTTCGGGCACAAGTCCCAACCCTTGGTTCATATATTTTAAGGCATTGCAAATGTACAAAAAAGCAAAAAAATGGTCACAAATAATACATGAAAATTTAGTAAAATAAAATCAACGAGGAGCACACAAAAGCAAAAATACAAACGAAAAAGTGTAAAGTGTCGTGGTGTGAGGTGTTAGAGATGTGTGTGAAGTGTGTGTGTTGAGAATGTCGGGAATAGTTGCATTTATTTAGTAAGACTTTTTTTCTACAGAAAGAAGAAGCCGCTCTGTGGTAATATAATTGTTAAGGGCGCTTTCACATTTTCTCTCGAATTTGAGCGTTTGACTCGAGATTTGATGAATGATAATGGTTTAGATGTAGCAAAAAAAAAAAAAAAAATAGTCCTGGAAAATTTCACTATTTGTCTATGGAGCGCTCTAGAATTTTTTTTCAATTTATTTACACAAGTCAGTAAAAACTTTGTCTCGGCAAAGGATGTTTCATAAAATTTTACTTTCGGGCATCTTTTGATGCTTTGTTACATGGAACATAATTATAATAGTTTAGTAATTTATAAAAATGTCTGTGGTAGGACTGTACCTTGTTATTTGGAATGCTCAAATATTTTTTTTATGTTTCATACAATAATACACCAAAAATAATTGCGTAAAACAGAATTAATCATAATTTTTCGTCTGAAATTATATTTTTATCAATGTATGTTTAATCAAACAAAAAGTATTTGATAACTGAGGTTACTAAGTTAACTTGCTTGAAAAAAAAATACAGTCTATTTAAAAGTAAAATTATATTTTAAAACAATTGTTGAATGCAACGCTATGAATCAATAATAAATCTCGGGAAGCGCGTGCTTAAGCTTTAAGTCCGCGCCGGTTTGTTCCTGGGCGTCAGAATCATAATGGTTAGCATGTCTGAGTAGCGTCCTTCACTAGACACACACGCGCGATCAGCTACCACGCGCCGTTAAATTTACCTAAAACTGAATACTTCAATTTGTAATAGTTTAAGTGTTTTGTGTGTACACAAATACATCAATTATATGGTTATATTTTTCTGTCTATTAGAAGTCCTCGTCTCGTAGTCCATCGATAGAGCGCAGTGAGTCGGAGATGGCTGATGAAGAAGATGAGGAGTCGATACCTGTGCTCGCAAACCGAGCCGGGAATGCAGTGTGAGTACTTATTCAACTAAGACTAAGAAAGATCTGGTTCCTGAAAGTTTTGTCAGTTTCCATTGTTTAATCCGATGTTCACTTTTTTTGCGTTTTTGTAGAAAAATACAGTGGTCCGTGGTGTTCCGTGTGGAGCTGGACGTAAACCGCACCATCCCATTTCTTCCCGTGGGTGTCGTGGAAGGCGACTAAGGGACTTACCAGAGAATGGGCAGCAGCGTTCTCTATGCATTTGACCGCCATACTGCGATCGCCAACCCGCCTGCAAAGCGTGGCGATTATGGCAGATCCCCCCCTATTGGGGGAGGCTTTTGTCCAGCGGTGGACGTTTTTCGCCTGATAGTGGTGGCCCCGTGGTAACGGCCGCGACCTATGAGTGGTACGTCGTAGGTTCAAACCCAGACAGCTGCTTTACTTTGTCTGAATTAATTCATCCCCACTGCTCTCAAAACGGTGAAGGAAAACATCGTGAGGAAACCGGCATGTTCCTAGAACCAAAAATTTGAAGACCCCGCCCGGCCCGTGTGTCGGGCTGTCAACATAATTAATAGCATCTCTCAGCAGTTGGACATTTTTCTTGATCATTGGCGGAATTCCAGAGAGTGACAGGTAGTGTGTTGTCCGCTATACACCGTGAAATTTTAATGGTTGTTTTCCCGCAGCGAAATGGTTTTGTCTTGGTAATACAATCGTTTTATAAACAAATAAAATATTAGAAACAAAAAATGGCAGATTTAACCATTGTGAAAAATCACCACGTGCGAGAGTTTATTTTGCTTTGAACATTTATGCATCGCTGTCCCTTTGTCGGCGGTGCTTGCGATTCGAGTAGTACCTACAAGTTACCTCTAGTGTTACTATTGAGTAGTGTTTTATCGATTTGATGAATATTTTTTTATTATTTTAAAATAAAAAAAAATCATAATTTTTTTACTTTTACTCTATGCTTCGAAAGTACTCCTTATGGCAAGTTGTTGTGCCGCGGGAAAACAACCATTTAAATTTCACGGTATATAACTTGGGCCGGCACGCGGAGCCGTTGCTTGGGACTGTTCAGTCATGGACCAGTGTAGGTGGCGTCTCTGGGTGTCGTATTGTATGACTACTTTTATTACTTTGGGTTCTGCCTGTAAAAATAATTGTATGTGTAAATCACTACATAGTATAAAACAAAGTCGCTTTCTCTGTCCCTATATCCCTATGTATGCTTAAATCTTTAAAACTACGCAACGGATTTTGATGCGGGTTTTTTTAATAGATAGAGTGATTCAAGAGAAAGGTTTATATGTATAATACACCGACCTCCACGCAGGCGAAGCCGCTGGCAAAAGCTAGTGAATAAATAAATAAATGTGACATCTACCAACCCGCACTGCGTCCGCTTGGTGGATTACGACCCACTCCCTCTCACCGAGGTGAGGCCTGTGTCACAGCAGTGGCAACTTTATAGGCTGGTTATGAAATCAGTTGGGTATTAATTCCTATAAGTCACAAAATCAACATTACATAGAGGAAGGTCACATTGTAACATATCAATTCAGGGTACAAAATTTGTAAACGGCAGTGTCGCTCCCCAATTTTGTTTGATTGTCTGTAGCGATAAGCTTTCTATACCGACTCCATAAAAGTCTTTATGTAAGGTGTTAAAAATTAATGTTCCGAATTTCGTGTACTACTGCTCGGTATCAAAAAAAGAGCGATTTTCGTTTTAGGTAAGTTCGATATATTGCCAGTCCAAAGTCTGAGAAATGTGATGGGAAAAATAGAATCAGCTGTTTACGTAGGTATTTGACAACGCGCTCGTCTCGCTCGCGCGGCTGTCTGTGCCTACACGGTGTAGGTACGGTGCGCATGTGCATCTTTAATAATTAGTGCGTGGGGAAAATATTGCATATCTTTGAAACGGATTGTTGCGTATAAATATTTTTTTCGCGATTATGTTTTAAATGTCATTTTAAACAACTCCTTAAATTTCTAAACATTTTTTTAACATCTTAATATATTTATTTATTTATTCATAGGAGAAGTAACAGCTATAATAGATGGATAATAATTGTATATGAAACGTAACGCCAATTACAGGTTTTCACGGATTAAAACAGCGAAAAAGTAATAGAAATCTTATGATCACTAACAAGCACGATAGAAAATAATATACAGGGTGTAACAGAAACCCTATTGCTATCCTTAAGCACTAAAGATAACAGCTGGTAAAGAATCACTATATATAGTTTCAGCTCAAAATAAAATACTCTAAGAATTGATACCAAAGTTCGGTTTCATATGTTTCTTAAATTCAAATCATAACAAACGTGTCACCGCACTACGTAGGTCAATAACTTTCCACGTTACTTGCCAATATCACGATAAATCTCTTCCGAGTGATGAGTTTGTTTCGATTTGTTCTGGTATCAATGTACTAAAAATTCTCATAACTTCCGAACATGTAGAGATAGGATTAAAAAACCCTTCCAATGTTGTTTGATATCATCCAAAAAAGCCGTGCCCTTGGTATGTATATACCCTTTTCGTTACACGTTGTATACAAGGTACGATAAGCACTATGCACTTTTTTAAAAGTCAGCGTTCAGCCGAGTGCGTACAGAATAGATTTTGGTGGTAAATGGATCAAATGAGAATTCTATAACTTAATAACCGACTTCATAACACGTACGAGGTTCTTAAACGACAGTATTTATTTTGTATAATAAAATACATGAATCGTTACTGTATACTGACTGAAATTGTATTTATATGCCAGTTCCGATGCGCCACAAACATTCTTGTTTAATTCTCTTCCTAAGGTAAAAAATCTTCACATACACATTTTCTTTCGTAGCTGGTCCGAAGCCCGTCGCGCGCACACATGGCGCGGCGTCGTGGAAGGCTCCTCAGTGGGCTGCACGCGCGGGGGCTCCGCCCTCTCAGCGCTGAACCTCGCGCACAATCAGTTCACTTGCGTGCCCTGTGCGTTGGCCTGCAGGGCTCCTAACCTGACGAGGCTGAATATGGCTTATAATTCACTGAGGTAAGATATATTGTAGTTGTATTGTACTCGATGTCCAAAATCAAAAAATCAAAAGTCATTTATTCTAACTAGGCGGTAAGATATTATAGCTGTATTGTACCCGATGTCCAAAACCAAAAAATCAAAAGTCATTCATTCAAACTAGTCTGGGAGTCAGCACTTTTGAACGTCAAAATTACATAAGACAGTCCCCCGGCACGCCCGCCCTTCACCACTTCCTAGTGCTTTAGCTGGGAAGAAGAAGTGGCACAACAAACTGTACAGCAGCACAGCTGTTTGTTAAGTTGGAAGAACTTGATTCTATGCACTAATAGCATATAATTAATATTCAACAATAAATAAAAATTTAATTTAAAGAATTAGTTTATACAATCAAATAAAATAAACAATGATATGAAGTAATTCATATGACCTGTCAGTAGTTAAGCTAATTTTGGTGAATGTTGGTGCCATGTTGGCCAAGTGGTTTGTCAATGGCCAAATATCTTGTACACGCTGGTCCATATTGGCATTGTGTCTTGAACATGTTGGCCCATGATGGCCAATTATATAGAACACGATGGACCATGCTAGTTGAACTTTTTGTATAACATGGCCCTTGTTGACCCAGTTACATTTAAAGAAAAAAAAGAAAAAAAAAGTATTTATTAGGACTTGCAAAAAAAGATGACACAAAATAAGATTCAGTTTGTCATCTGCCACATAATCATTTAAGCATTACCAATATTATCAAGAGATACAAGTTTGTTAAAACGTCTAAACCACCGTTCCTTACCATCGTACAATATTTATTTATTTTCGTATATTAATTTAACTACTTATTCTAATACATTTTTAAATATTTTTATAAAATAACCCTACAAAAAACATAAAAATAAAAAAACATATAAAAATAGTTGTCCGCCGATATCGGGATCAGGGCCCAAGCTACCGGTGGTTAGGGCTCCAGAGACAAGAGCCTCCTCACGATACGTGCCGTATCGAGGAGTACTGCCTTCTGAATCAGGCCTTTGATCCAACCGCCTAACAAGAGCCTCGAGAGATGTTGATCGAGGCTTTCGGCCACCAGTCCATTGGCTGATACGACAATCGGCACAATTACAGCCGAGTTCACATTCCACATGCCAACAACCTCATGTGCTAACTCAAGATATTTAATTTGTTTCTCTTTCTCAGCTTTCACGAGGTTCCCGTCATGTGGAATGGTAACATCGACTAACCGTTCTATCACCACTATATCAGGCTTATTGGCTACAATAGTCCTGTCAGTGATGATAGACCAGTCCCAGTACAACGTGACATGGTCATTTTCAAGAACTGGGTCGGGCACATACTTGTAATACGGTACCTCAGAATCCACAAGTTTATATTGCAAAGCAAGTTGCTGGTGAATAATCCTGGCTACTTGGTTATGCCTGTGCAAGTACTCGCCGTTAGTTTATTTATTTATTTATTTGTTAACATAGGTAAATAAAATACAGATTTTATGTTTGATAAACAGAGCGTTATCTTATGCCAGGAGGCGTACAAATATGGTGTGGAAATCGAAATGATGATTACAATAAAAAAATTGCTAAAAATATTAAAATGATCATATATAATAATAATGGTGATTATTAAATAAAAAAAATAAAAAATTACATATTAATTGATACCATAATTATGTCACCCCTAAATGAGGACTTTAACAGTTTTTAGGGTTCCGTAACCGAAGGGTAACCAACGCTGAGCCTCCGCTCACCTTCCGTCCGTTCAACTGTCTGTAAGCGGGCTGTATCTCATAATAAACGTAATAGTTGGACAGTTTTTTCTATTGCCGCTATAACAACAAAAAATAAACACAAAATTAAAAATTAAATGGGTCTCCATACAAGAAACGTGTTTATTTCGGCGTTTTTTTGCGTTGTGGTACGGAATTCTTTGTGTGCGAGTCCGACTCGCACTTGGCCGGATTTTTTGTAACTTTATTTTAATTTACTATTTATAGTTATAGCGGCAACAGAAATACACGCTCTGTGAAAATTACAACTGTCTACCTATTACGTTTCATGAGACGCCCGCTGATAGACAGACATACAGACGGACAGGCAGTGGAGGCTTAGTAATACAGGGTTTTTAGTGGCAGTCCCTTAATCTCTTCCGTCTCTTTTTTTGTGAAAGGTCTCTAAAACTCCCTTTTTTAAGAATTTGTTTTCTTAATCCCTTTTTTCAGGAATGGTACCGCTAGAACAAGCATGTGTGGCCCGCACACAACAAGTAGTAATGAACTATTGAGGACAATTTGATATTGTCATTTCTGAGGGGCATTTTTATTTTAATTAATACATAAAAACGCTTTATTTTTCAAGGGTAAGGGTAAGGGTAGGGTAGGGTAGGGGGTAGGGTAAGGGTAGGGGGTATTTGCGCCAAGTAAACGTCACCATATTTTTCTCTTCTTCTCCGATTCTCCTTCGCTCAAAAGCCAATCTTTCCCGTGCTCCGTCTCGAGACCACTACTCTATACATAATATTTTTTCCCCTCGGACCCCCTCAACTCATTTAGCTGTCTTGTTTGCATTGCATTGGCATTTTTTACCCAGTGCCTTGTGTCGTGATTTCATTGATTAAGTTTGGAAAAAGTGTATTATTTTAATATCGAATTATAATATCCACTGGCAGTACTGTTAAGTTATTATCATGAATAGTAACGGTCTTTTTAAAGTTTTCATTATGACAACTCAGGCAATTTATCCTTTTATTTATAATTATTTATAAAAGTTGCTTAAAGTTAAATTTTGTCATTTAAACATCTCTTAAATGTAATCAACGTTTATGAATATGCCCCTTAATGTGTAATTGTACGATGGCAACACTTATAAATTACGTCACCTAGGCCGTTATTTCTGGGCGGGGACGAAAATGTAATTTTACATGGTAAAATGGAGTGCGGATCATTAGCTTTTCGACAGTCGAAGAGAATAGTTGCCAAATTAAAAGTAAAAACAAGTTATAAGTATAGTTTTTCATTATACTTGTATACCATGGACATGTTGGCAAAGTATTTTGTAATCATATAATTCTCTTTGTTCTATAGATCTATGTCGTACGTGACGTCATATCCTACAAGTCTTCGGCAGTTAGATCTGAGTCACAACGAGATCACCTGCTGGCCGAGTTTACCACAAGTAAGTAGACGCAGATACCTTAAGAGTTGTGTAGGTCGTAATAATTTCATCACCACGGCTCTCAAAACAGTTTAGGCAGTGGCGGATTTACCAGCAGGCTGAGTAGGCTGGAGCCTAGGGCGGCAAATTTTAGGGAGGCGGCAAATTTGGCTCATTTTTTTGCCTCAAGAAAAAAAATACATACACCGTGACATTTTAGTCGTCTTACAAACGTGGTCCACTCAATGTATCCATCATAAAATACGTCTAGGCGCGATTAAAACATTGTTACCATTAATTAAGATAATAGGTACAAAGATAAATAAATAATGCTTTAGAATTATGAAACACCCTCCCTGGTAATAATGTTTACGTATCAAACGGTAGAAGATATCTACCTACCATTACATTCCATCATTAATTCCATCTCCATAACAGGGTGTTTCAAACTACGTCATGCGTCTTAGTGAATGATATTTGAATTTTTTGAATTATGCCAATGTTCAAAAATATTTTTTGTTTTTTATAAATGATTAGTACTCATTGGATACATGAAGTGGGCTGCCGTTGTAAGACGACTAAAATGTCACGGTGTATACGCGGAGAAAAGAAGTCTCAAAAATTTTGCAAAATTCCAATAATTTAGTACCTACCTACTAAACATACAATAGGTATACCGAATATTCCAATGTCTGTATATGAAAATTACTAACCGCTGTGTAAAGTAGAGTAATTGTGAATATGATTTTTTTTTACAATATACCAATTCAAAAGAGTTAGTAGGGGCGGCAAGAAATTTATAGCCTACTGGAAGCAAATGTGTAAATCTGCCACTGAGTGTAGGAAAACATCGTGAGGAAAATGGCATGTCCTAGAACCAAAAAATCGAAGACATGTGACATCCACCAACCCGTATTGGGCCCGCGTGGTGGATTACGGCCCACTCCCTCTCACAGAGAGGAGGCCTGTGGCCCAGCAGTGGGTACATTACAGGATGATTAGGGATGTATGTAATGTATTATGGTATTTGTTTTCCGAGTAAAACAGATACATGACAACGACGGTCCCTACGTATCCCCTAACTACAAATGACAAATTTTACAGGAGAGCGCTTCAAAGTTTCAAACACGTTCATATCATGTTCTACTTAATGTAATGTCAAAATCAAAATCAAAATATTTTATTTCACATAAACCTGCAAGGGCACTTATGAAACGTCAGAAGCTAGGTGCACGGTTCCAATTTGTCGCTTCCTATGGAGAAGAGCCGGCAAGAAACTCCACGGTTACTCTTTTAAAAATAATTGGCTTTTATAATGTTTTCAAATTACAGTGATATTAGGTATGGGAGGACAGTGCAGGCCTGTCAATAAGTACCAGGTACTTAGAGGAATGAAAATAAAGAATAGAAACTGTAGGCCTACAATGTTCTCTCATTCACAATATGTAAAAGAATCTACATAAGTAAAATCAACCTATTTAAACCAAGTTATATGATTTCCATGAGAATCACTAATATGTCAATGTCATGTGTGTAATATGTCATGATGGAACCTAATCGATAGTATAGGCTGGTCTGAAGGTCACGAAAACAAAACATGCAAGTCATGTATCTACCACTTAGGGGATTGTACGTAGGGACAGTCAACATAACGTCCCGCATTGTTTCCTGGAAGTGCTAGGCAGCGGTATACCTATAATACACCCAAACTTCGCCAGTATGTTCATAGTCCTATATAATAGGGGCGAGCAACCAAAAAAATAAATTGATTTTACACACACACGCACATACACGCGCGCACATACACACACACACACACACACACACACACGCGCGCGCGCGCACGTGCGCTCACACACGCGCACGTACACACATACACATACACGCGCGCGCGCACGTGCGCTCACACACGCGCACGTACACACATACACACACACACACGCGCGTGCGCACGTGCGCTCACACACGCGCACGTACACACACACACACACACACAACACATGCACACGCACATACACACACACAACACACGCACGCAGTCACACACAATAGTCAGCGTCAAAAATGTCGGGACGGGACGAGAGAAGGAAAATTAAACTTTATCTCAATTGGATAAAGTTCTAGTCGGAGTGACAGTTGTCGTGTACTGTCTTCATTCTTAAATATTCCTTGTTTCATTGAATTATTATTTACCTTCACCGATTTGAGAGAAGTGTTGAAGAAAATAATTCACCCTACAACTCAAGTCGGCTCTGGGCCACCACTGCTCCCCTTGATAACATTGCTTTTTTTTAGTACTAAATGGGCCGGCTCTTGGCCTCGATCACGCCTGATAAAAAGCGATTGATGAGGTCTATATCGATCGACCGTGCCCAGAAGATGCCTTTTCACTATTGTTTTGAAGGTAGACGGGTTAAATGCTAGGCAACAAATCACCCAATAGGGTATTTTACTGTACATAAGAAAAAATCTAAAAATATATTATTGAGATAGCTTAGGCAAAAAAGTAGTCGGAAAATGTTAGTTTTAGTTAATAAAACAACAAAATAAATTTTAAAATTCAATTCAAAGATTTCAGTTTTTTTAATCTGTTTTATCTGTTTTTGAACACCATAATAGTAGCCGCCATATTATTACGTCATACCGCTGTTTAAACTAATCAACTGAACAACTTTGTACTTTTGTTATTTTCGTAATTAAAGTAATTTTTATTGAATTAATATCTTACATTCAGGAACGTCCATCCCATTTCTTCCCGTGGGTGTCGTAAAAGCCGACTAAGGGATATATTAGAGAATGGGCAGCAGCATTCTCTATGCATTTGACCACCATACTGCGATCGCCAACCCGCCTGCCAAGCGTGGCGATTATGGCAAATCCCCCCTTTTGGGGGAGGCTTATGTCCAGCAGTGGACGTCTTTCGGTGGATATGATGATGATGATGATGATGATGATGATGATGATGATGATGATGATGATGATGATGATGATGATGATGATGATGATGATGATGATTCAGGAACAGCAAACCAACGATAACTAGAAAAATAACTTATTTTTAAATTATAAACAATTATCATACAAAATATCAGCGCATTTGTTTACACAGCAAACTGACGTCATACCCACAGAGCAATATGGCGTCCGCTGCGTCCAGCGTTTTCGTCAAATTCCGCGCGAAATATGAAAATGTCAAATTTTGATGCATTTTATGGCACGAATCAATTTAATAAAAAGCGGCCAAATGCAGGTCGGACTCGCCCATGAAGGGTTCCGTAGCAGGAAGTAACGCGCGAATTATAATTATAATTTACTTAGGCACCTATTACAGATTTATTATTAGAAAATAATGGTTCACGGTTTATGCATAAGGTTTATGTTTATGAAATTAAATGTTTTTTTGAATTTTTATATTTGAATTGATTGAATGAAAGGTAAATTGCGGTTTACGATTTATGACGTATTAAAAAAAACTACTAACTAGATCTCGTTCAAACCAATTTTCGGTGGAAGTTTACATGGTAATGTACATCATATATTTTTTTTTAGTTTTATCATTCTCTTATTTTAGAAGTTACAGGGTGGTGACACATTTTACCATTTTGGAAGCGTCTCTCGCGCAAACCATTCAGTTTAGAAAAAAATTATATTAGAAACCTCAATATCATTTTTGAAGACCTATCCATAGATACCCCACACGTATGGGTTTGATGAAAAAAAAATGTTGAGTTTCAGTTCTAAGTATGGGGAAGCCGCCAAAATTTATTGTTTTTTATTTTTAAATTTTTGTGTGAAAATCTTAATGCGGTTCACAGAATACATGTAGTTGCCAAGTTTCAACAGCATAGTTCTTAAGTGGATGTGACATATGGACAGACAGACAGACAGACAGATATGACGAATCCATAAGGGTTCCGTTTTTTGCCATTTGGCTACGGAACCCTAAAAATGTTGTGTTTTTTTAGTGGTTTATTAGCATTTCAGAATCTAATAAAGATACTTTTCAAAAATGGGTGTAATACCCTATTGTCCTTATCCACCATTATTAACTCACCCAAACTATTCTTCGCTTACAGGTTGAAAGCTTCGGCTCCACAGAAGGCGATCCTCTCGCCTGCTACTGTCCCAACTCCTCAGCCAACAACAACGTGCGCTCCAGGCCAAGATCTGGAGGGTCTGTCAGGTCCCAGCTGCTAAGTGCTGCCTGTCCTGCTAGAAGACATCTGAGGCTCGAGGGATTGAGGACACTGGTGAGTGTTCCAACTCCTAGCGAAGTTCTGGCGCATCTACCAGGTCACAGTTGCTCGGTTCAATATACGAGACCACGTCCGCACAGACATAAAAATATCGCAGCGGGTTTTGATCGCGCACTGGATTTTGAACTCTCGGTGTTGAATCGAACATTGAGAATACAACGATGTCCATCCTAGTTCATTGGAAAAACACACTGTTCCATTTTCAACTCTCGGCGCATAGCAGTGAATTGAAGTTCCAGTGCAAGAAAAAATCCCACCGTGATTTTTAACGTCCTTGCAAAGGTGAACTAATACAGGAATGAAAAGTCCTTGCCATAGTAGAATAGAGACATCTTAATAATCTGGTAGCTGGTGATGGCCCAGTGGTAAAGGCTGCGACTGGCAAATTGTAGGTCGTAGGTTCCCAGACAGGCGCTTAGTTTGTGTAAATACCACTGCTCTCTAGGGATGTGAAAAAATAATCGATTATTAAAAAATCAATTAAAAGTCGTTTTTTTTTATAAAAATCGATTTTTATTATCGATTTACATATTACGAAAAATCGATTAATAAAACTTTTTTTTATTCACTGCTGATTTTTTTCACCTGGAACGGACGCAACACAGCTTTAGGAGCGCGATCCGTAAGCGAACGACTAAGGGCCTGCGCCCACTAACGGCACGGCACGGCAAGGCATTTTTATGCGACGAATAGGAATATAACTTAAATGTAAGACAATAAAATTCAAATTTAAATGATGATGCCTAAGGACGTCGCGGGCATGTCTAAGGATACCGCGGCATCGTTGCCGCTAAATTTTCAATTTTACTGTCATACTATTAAGCTTTATTTCTATTCATGGATTAAAAATTCCTTGCCGTGCCGTGCCGCCAGTGGGCGCTGGCCCTAACTAATGAATGACGCTAACGCCATCTGCATTTAACGCGACGTCATCCATTCTGTACGTTGATAACAATGTTACGTTGAAGTAATAAAACCTTTCAGTAGATGGCGTGTAGGACTGTATTACCGCGACTAAAAGAACTGTTTTACCGGCATGACATTCATGACAGATAAAAACTCATTTCATTCTTTGCAAACATTAATAAACATTTGAAAGTTTTTCGTGACAAATGAAATAATTATCGATACTTCAAGCGTTTCATTTAATCTATAAAAAAAAATCGATTATTTTTATTTAAAAAGTCGATTATTTTTTAATCGACATTATTACTAGGCAAAACAATCGATTAATGAATAATCGATTTTTTATGTATACTGTCACATCCCTACTGCTCTCAAAGCGGAGTAGGAAAACATCGTGAGGAAACCGGCATGTCCTCGAACCAAAAAATCGAAGACGTGTATCATCTACCAACCAGCATTGGGCCCGCGTGGTGGTTATTACTTTCCCTCTAACAGAAAGGAGGTTTGTGTCCTAGCTATGGGAACATTATAGCTTGATTATGCATCCCAATGCGTCGGAAGACCACGCTATTTGATTTTCAACTCTCGGCGGTAACCAGTGCGTTGAAGATCCAATGCGCAGAAAAAAACTCGCCGCAATTTTGTAGGAATTAGAAGTTTTTGTTTTAGTAGAATATAGACAATTTCATCATATGGTTCTTTATGTAAGTAAAGAGGTATGAGGATCAGGGTGTAAAGTTCACTCATACTCTATTGGTAAAGGAGGATCCTCCGACCAGGCGGGTGTTGTGTCTGGTGGGCAATTCTGGATGTTGTATATATGCGGGTCGCGCGGTAAACTCTGCTTGCGCGATGTAGCTATGGTGTGACGTCAAGACTTGTGTAGTTTGCATGTGGCATTGTAGATGGCGCCACTTCACTTTTTGTTTTTCTCAAGTTTGTTGATTTTTGTAGTTTGTATGTGGCATTGTAGATGGCCGCCACACAAGTGTTCTTTATTTGGGGATGTATTCTTTCTTATTTTTTGTTATTCTCTCTTTCCACCTCCCAAGCCTCACTTCTCTCTTGCCACCTCTCTCTATCTAGATCTGCCAAGGACCAATCTTTATTAAAGGACTCCAGCTCATCCCGCAATTTTTTTAAAATTACTAATAGGTCCTGCTCTTGACCTCGATCACGCCTGATAGAAAGCGACTGATGAGGTCTATGATGGATCGAGCGTGTTCAGAAAATGCCTGTTCACTCTTGTTTTGAAGGTAGACGGGTTAAATGTGGAACGGAGCGCAGACGCAGGCAGAGAGTTCCATTCTTTTGCTGTGCGCATAATGTGGAGGAGTAGCGCTGAGTACGACTGGTCGGGATACCAACTCAAGTGCGGATGGTACGCTGCAATGCGTCTGGTGATCGATTTATTATTATTTATAACACATTTGCTCGTAAAGGGTCTCTTATTTCACCAAATTCAATATCGTAATGTATGTCATTACGTATTTGTGCGATAATGTAATGTAAAACGCACGAGTTTCTTTTTAATAAGTTAAAACGCATGGTTTATCAAGGTGCTCCGCCTAAAACGAACGGAACTTTTTTTAAACTTTACAATAAATTACAACCATTTATCTGTAACAAAAACGAAAAAATATTAATTTACTTTATTAGTAATACTGGCTGTTTTTGTGCCTTTGCCTTCAAAAAAGCGCTGATGCGCGCGCATCGCTAATTCGTGAACAATTAAAAATTATTCCGAGTTTTTGGCGGGATCGCGTTGCAACATGTCGCACGAATTTTCATTTTCATGAAATTTAGTGAAATAGCGAATTCAATTGTATAATTTTGGTAGTGAATTATTCAATTTAGTTACGTGTGAGTGCACAAGTGCAGTGAAGGTGAAACTAAGTGACTTAAGTGTACTTTTCGTGTTCCCCCCAAAAACTCCTATTAGGTTGTTGTAAAGTTACTACCGCTTTACAATAACTTTAACTTCGACTTGACTGACTAAAGACGACTATGACTGTTTTGTAACTTCGTGCCCGATATCGGGCCATTTACTTTATTGAAAAGAAAAATTACTTGACACTGGCTAAATGCACAAACCGTGTGAAGCCAAAACCCAAAAAAAAAAAATATTCCGCGCGCTTTTTTTCGTTTCAGAAAGTCCGAGTTTTATTTATTTCCTCGCAAATATGTTACAAAACGTCGTATGACATACGTGCGCTTTGATAATTAAAGCCTCTGCTTTCTTGTAGCCGTCGCCTACGGCTCGGGCTAGCAATATTGCCTCGGCTGTAATTTTCAACTTACCGCACTTATTTCATAATGTACTATTATGAAACTCTTTTATTTTAGATCCTGGCTAACAATCTCCTGACACGCATCCAATTGACTACAGACGATGACGGCTTATCATCAGCTGCACAAGACGAAACCAATGACGAAGACGATGAGTGGGTATGTATAATGGGGAAACCGTCAACCTTGTCTTTAGTGGGTGATAATTGATTATCATTATCTGCCTAGGCTTTTCCCAACGTGTAGTGGTTGGCTTCCAGTCTAACCGGATGCTGAATACCAGTATTTTACATGAAGCGACTGCCTATCTGACCTCCAAAACTCAGTTAATAGGTAACACGATACCTACCTAACAGTGGCGAAAGCATCATATAACACGATTCCTACCGGCTTCCCTTCGGAGATTCGCATCTCTATTACTTTTGAAAAATGGCACGTCAATTGTGTCTACAATTACCAAAAAAATTAGTTACATTACGGGTATTTAATTAGCCATAGCATTCAAACAACAAAAATGCTTGTTTTTAGCTTTGTATTACGACAACAAAAAAAAAGAATTGTTCATACAACAGCCATCCCCTAAGGGTGTCACTTTAGGTCACGTGGCACCGCTTGATATTGGATGAGAGCAAGCCGCTGTCCAACGGGTTACGGTAAAGACGGATACCTATATAAAGAATGTGAAGTTGCCAGTGATGATCTATGGTACAGAAACGTGGTCGCTCACAATGGGCCTTATCAGAAGGCTTAAAGTCACACAAAGGGCAATGGAAAGGGTTATGCTCGGAGTTTCCCTACGCGATCGAATCAGGAATGAAGAGATCCGCAGGTAACCGACATAGCCCGAAGAATTGCCAAACTTAAGTGGCAGTGGGCAGGGCACATTGCTCGCAGAACAGATGGCCGATGGGGCCGAAGGTAGACCGATGACCTTGTGAAGACCAGGGGAATCCACTGGATGTGGGAAGCACAAGACCGGTCGAAGTGTAGGAGCCTGGGGGAGGCCTATGTAGGAGTACCTGGCCTATTCAGTGGACGTCTTTCGACTGAAATGATGATGATATATTTTTAACTAGTGGCCAAATACCCTATTCCACTCTCTTCCAGAACACCAGCTCATCCCTCAAGGGCCGTCTCCTGTTCCCTCTGCTGTCCATGTTGGACGTGTCCTGCAACCTGCTGCGAGGCATACCGCCAGCTATACACGAGCTCACCAATCTCTCCGTGCTCAATATAAGCGGGAATAAGGGTGAGTAGACTTCTGTTACTTTGATTTTATTACACGCTTTATATTAGCTTCACTTGTATGTTTGTATGTTTGTTTGTATGTAACTGTCTCCTTTGGACGCTATTTTGACCCACTTTAAACGGTCAGATTTCATTTAAACTTTGTAGACTTATCGAGGACCTATGGCAATTCGATAATAAAAAAAAAATAGAAAAAAACACGCTTTTGTAGTTAGCAAAACTAAAAAATTGAAAATAAATAATAGTTTAAAAAAACTAAAAAAACACGCTTTAAAAACCAAAAAAAAGCGTGGGGTGCTTGACATTAATTGATTATAAAAATACCTCAAAAAGCACCCCACGCTTTTTAATATAATTAAATTATTTTCTACTTTTTAGTTTGGTTTTTAAAGCGTGTTTTTTTTAACTATTATTTTTTATTTCTTACATTTTGCCAGCAGCCTCGCCCGCGTGGTGGTCGAATATTATCCCACGGGAACGTATTATCGGGATAAAAAGTATTCTATGTGTTAATTCAGGTGTTAAACTATATATGTGCCAGATTTCATCCAAATTCGTACAGCCGTTTTTGTGTGATTGAGTGACAAACATCCAATATTTCACATCTATAATATGAGCAGGATTTAGGACTACCCCGGTACGCAACCAGGACAAAGCAGCCAATGAAGTTGTAGGAAGTGAAGCATTCACCATCGTCTTCGTTAAACCCCAAGAAGTTTTGCCTCCCGGGCGTGATCTGCAATGGCCTATATAAGGTGTATCTATTCATACACTAAATATCTGAAAGGGTCATTGTACTCATCATTATGAACAACTTTTACTATGGGACCAAACCTGAAATCGCGAAAACAAATATCAGCTTTACCCACATCTTGATATTGTTATCAAAAAGTAATGAAATGTAAAAAAAGGTAACGGCTTGGTAGGCAGAAACTACAGAACGAATCTTCACCTGCCATGATTCTTAAGTTTTTACATTAAAAAAAAAACTAAAAAGTAAATAAATAATATTTATTGGCCTTTTAAGTTGTAGGTAATAATTTGACCAAGGTATTGTCAAGTCGGGGTACGGTCAATGAAAACGCCAAACAGAGGAAGCCTAGCATTTTCATTAGCCGTCCCCCGACTATTAATAAATATTATTTATTTACTTTTTACAGTTTTTGTTTGGGCCCTAACTAACCCAAACAAAAACTTTTTTTAATTTTTTCTTTAAACGTTTTAAAATTTTACATTTATTTTTTTATATCCTGCTTTTTAAACTTAATGTCTCGCTTAAATCTGCGCAGCGTTGCGTATGTTTCCCACAGTGAAGTTTGTTACAAATTCATCCTCATTCCTCGTCCTGATCACTCTTTATTTATAACCTATTCAATGAGCCCAAACACGATACTTCTGCTGTTTGTTGGCGAGTAACTTGGGTATGCGTCTGCACTTCGTCCATATTTATAACTACCCACCTAATTTAGCTTCTTCTCAACAGATATAACAGAGCTCCCTCCGCAAATGGGCCTCCTCTCCCGTCTATGGAACCTCAACACTGTCGGCTGTTGTCTGCAAGAGCCTCTAAGATCTATGCTGCAGTGTGGCAGATATAAGAGCATGGATATTGTTGGGTACCTTAAGTCCGTACTGCAGGAGGCGAGGCCTTATACCAGGATGAAGCTCATGTTTGTGGGGCTGCAGGTGAGAATATAATAACTTAGAACTCCTATTTTTAAATAATTTAAAACCTAGCTTAGACTTTGTCTTGTTAAAATCGTTGTTTCCAATTTGTGATATTTCCACTTAAGTGAACGTGCACGAAATTTTGTGAGACAGGGAAAAAGAAAATAAATCAAATTATTTGTGATTTGAAAAATCGAGCTCTTTGTTTTGCATGCGGCTGAAAGGGATTTAAAAATAATAATAACTATTCATGGAAAATCAATAAGATTCGAAACAAGTTTTCCGAAAAATTACGCGAGATTGACGTTTGATCAACTGTCTACAATAAATTACTTTTGATTTTAAACATTAAAAAAATATATCAATATTATTATATGGTCTACTTGCACGTGACGGCCATTTTTTTTAATTAAAAACCTAGACAGAAATGTATTTTTCCCCATTGTTTAGCAAACCATTTTGAAAATTTATTTACTTAATATTTGTTTACATCTTTGTAAACTGTTGCGAACGCAGATTACTTCTGTTGCTGGCCCTACAAGTACTCTTGTAATTGGCTGGTGTTGCCTTATATGCTTACGGCAATAACTAAATTTATTATTATTTGCAGGGTATAGGCAAAACAAGTTTGCTAGAGTGTCTTAGACAAGAGTCGGCTATACAACATCGAAGAAAACCTACCGAAGTAAGTGATTCAAGTTAATTTCCGATCAAATAAAAGCTACAGTTAAATAAACTGTTTTTTCACGCACGGAGAGAGAATTTTAGAAAAAAAAGTCGGCTAAGGTCGGGGTACCTTATGTCAGGAACTTCGTTCCTTACGCTTTTACTCCAGCAACGAATGTAACGTCGTATACACTATTTTTAAAATACTCAAACTTTATTTTGACCTCACTATCGGATTCAGCACCCTTGAAAACCATAAAAACGACACCCACAATGAAAGTGTTTTAACGGCCATCTGTTTTTTTTTTTGGATGAGAAATCATCAAATGACTTCTCCCGCTCTGGGTGGAGCAGGAGAAGCGTGACAGACTTTTACTGACTAAAGCCCACCCATGTTTCTTCAGTTGCCTGTGCCAGGGCCACGATAACTCGTTCGAACAAATCCGCGACCTTGGCAGGCATCGGCCTTAGCGGACCCCTTAAATTTTACCATCTTGTCTTTTCATGGACCTCACTATTGCTTGTGGCTAATTAATAGCATCCGCAAGGGTCGATCGGTAAGGTTACCCATAAGGCTTGCCGCTGTTGGTCCGGCGATGGGTGACCATCTTAATATACCAATACACCTGGTCTTGAAAGCACGTTAAGCCGTTGGTCCCGGCTGTCATTCGTGGATCTTTGACAGTCGTTACGGGTCTTCAGAAGCCCGGAAGTCTGACAACCTGTTTTACCATAAGGTATCGTATTACCCAGTTACTGGGTTGTGGACGTCAGATAGGCAGTCACTGCATGTAAAATACATACATATTTCATTTGTTTTATCATCAAGCATAAGTAAAATTGAATTTTCGTCTTTCCTGCAGCACTGGGCAAAACGCATGGGCAACAAATCCTCCCGTCGCGGCAATGTCTCAACAGTGGGCGTTGACATCGGCACCTGGGTGTACGAGAAACATCGCTCTACGCGGGGACCCATCACTTTCCGGACCTGGGACTTTGGTGGGCAGCAGGAGTGAGTACTATTTATTTAGGATCTCCATCAAAAGATTTTAATGGATAATGTCAGGTATTAAGTTCGTGAACTTGTTTCCTGGTACAAGGGCCAGGACAAGACTGGTGTTTATAACTTGAAGGGAAATTAAATAAATAATTATTATTTCCTTTATTTAATTTATCACATGTAAACTATATTTATATCACCGTAAAATTGTAAATACAATTAGATTATAATCTATCTCGCGAGATTGTGAACTGTCGAAAGATTATGAAACGGTAACATACTACCTACTTACAATTTAACACATTATTTTTCGGTAGATTATAATCTATCGAAGTGAAACCGTCAAATTGTGAACTGGTATCAAGACGGATAGTACCTTGCGCTATTACTAAATAGTCAAGTAACTGCCACTAACTTGGAAGTAATGCTCGCTCGGCTCGCGCGCGGTTGGTGGCAATTCTAACCTAACCTATTCGGTCGGTAAGCAGTATGGTGCAGTTCACAATTTATCGACAGTTTATAATCTCGCGAGATAGATAATAAACTAACGGTGTTCACAATCATACGGTGACATTTATAAAGATTAGAATTTAAAAAACATAAAAAAGTATAAAAAATAGTAGCCTACCGGAATCCTGAACAGGGTCCAAGCTACCGGTCAGGGCTTCAGAGAGAGGATCCTACTAACAATGCGAGCCGTGTCCAGGAGTACCGCTTCCTAAATCAGGCCCTTGATCCAGCTGCCCAACGAGAGCCTCCTCAGGTGTTGGTCGAAGCTCTTGGTTGTTACGACTATCGGTACAATGATAGCTGAGTCCACATCCCACATGTCGACAACCTCGTGAGCCAAGTAAAGATACTTGGTTTGTTTATCTTTCTCGGGTTTCACGAGGTTCCCGTCATGCGGGACCGTTATATCAACAATCATTGCACGCCGCTCTTGACGATCCACCACCACCATTATTATTATAAACTAGCTTTTGTCCGCGGCTCCACCCGTGTCGGTTATTGCGTAAAAAACAACCGACTTCCGAAAAAACACTACAAAGTGAAAAATAACTTTAATTTCGGAAGGCGGTGACTTTGGATATGTATTTTAATTTTTTGTAGCCGCCTTCCGAAATTAAAGTTATTTTTCACTTTGTAGTGTTTTTTCGGAAGTCGGTTGTTTTTTTTTGGTAAAAGTTTTTACTTTTCACTTTTTTAGTTATACGTTTTAGTCACGTTTTGACCCCAAGGATGAAGAAAATTTCGAATTAGTGGGGTAGGTACTATAACTAAAAAAGTGAAAAGTAAAAACTTTTACCAAAAAAAAACAACCGACTTCCGAAAAAACACTACAAAGTGAAAAATTACTTTAATTACGGAAGTCGGTGACTTTGGATATGTATTTTAATTTTTTGTCACCGCCTTCCGAAATTAAAGTTATTTTTCACTTTGTAGTGTTTTTTCGGAAGTCGGTTGTTTTTGTTTTGGTAAAAGTTTTTACTTTTCACTTTTTTAGTTATAGTATCTACCCCACTAATTCGAAATTTTCTTCATCCTTGGGGTCAAAACAATGCATATTTACGCGATAGCAGCATTCGCGGTTGATTTACTGTTATATTTTGAAGAGTTCCGTAGTCTATCTCCGAAACGTATCATCAGATCTATATGAAATTGAAATTGGACCACACGGGAAGCACGAGCTTTCAAATAAAAAAAGAATCATCAAAATCGGTTCACCCACTCGAAAGTTATGAGGTAAAAGACATAAAAAAGACAGTCGAATTGAGAACCTCCTCCTTTTTTTTATGTCGGTTAAAAAAGACATACAGACGAATTGAGAACCTCCTCCTTTTTTGAAGTCGGTTAAAAAGTAGCCCATGTCCTTCTCCATATCCCAGGCCTCTCTGCCAAATTTCATGACGATCGGTTCAGCGGTTTAGGCTGGAAAGCGTAACAGACAGACAGAGTTACTTTCGCATTTATAATATTTGTACGGATAGTAGGCATGTTTATGTATTATAAATGACTAGCTCTTGCCCGTGGCTTCGCCCACGTGGAGGTCGGAAATTATCCCACGGGACCGTAATATCGGGTTCAAAATTATACTATGTGTTAAACCAGGTTATAAACTATCTGTGTGCCAAATTTCATGTAAATCTGTTCGGCCGTTTTTGCATGATTGAGTTACAAACATCCAAACCGGTTGTGTAATGATTTTTACAGATACTACGCAACACACCAGTACTTCTTGTCGCGGAGATCGCTGTATCTCGTCTTATGGAAGGTAACAGATGGAAGGAAGGGACTCGCTGGAGCACTGAACTGGCTCAGGTAATATTGAACTACAATTTTTTTTGGTCTGAATATTTATTACATTTTGTAGGTCTATCGATCAGGTTAAACTACTCTGGCCGCGTTTGGTCCGTGGATGGGTGACCATCTTTACACACCAAGACCTTTCCGTGCCTCAGGAAGCACGTTAAGCCGTTGGTCCCGGCTGTCATTTACGGCAGTCGTTACGGATCGTCCGAAGCTCGAAAGTCTGCAAATCAGTCTTACCCAGTAACTGCGTTGTGGTGGTCAGATAGGCAGTCGCTCTATGTAAAATACTCAATACAAATACACAATACTGGTATCCAGGTTATAAACTATCTGTGTGCCATATTTCATCCAAATCTGTTCAGCCGTTTTTGTGCCAATCCGGAACATCCATCCACAATAATTCTAAAAACTATATTTCGGTATCTGATTTGTTCACATTCCTCGTAGCAATGACTTTTTTTTTTTTAATTGAATATTTTTGCACAGTTATATGTATAAATTCAAATTCAAAATCATTTATTTCAATCCACTTCAGATCATAATTGAATAATATTTAATATTAGCAACAAAATTAAATTTTAAAATTATAATGTTAATAAATATAAGTAAAAATAATTAAATCAATAATTAAAAAAGATAAAAGATATTTTAATTTTGTCTAGGTCTATACAAGCTCGTGCCCCGGGCTCGCCTGTTATCATGGTTGCTACACACTACGACCAAGTTGCGAATGTGAGTATTATCAAGATGTTTTAATTAAAAGTATTTAATTTCCTTTGCTAACTCCTTTTTTTAGTAAAAGAAGAAATAAAGAAATATATTTTTTTTATTCTGCACAAACAAAACTCACATTACAAAAAAAAACAAAAGAGTAGCTAAAAGCCTTTTATTCAAACAATTAAACTTTTTGAATTTTGTCCATTGCTTTATGTCAGGGCCACATTGGAATCATCTATACTCCATTTGATATAAGATTAGATAAATAAACATTTTTTACAGTCCGTTCAACCGATTTTGACTTCTATTCCGTAGGCATAAGGTGACATTAAAAGCAAAAAGTGATTACAATACCAACTGCTCACGGCAGATGCCATTTATAAAGCTTTCAACGCAATAGAAGTCAAAATAGTTGATCGGAACGTAAAAAAGTTTTATTTAAATGTGTAACCTTATTTCAAACGGAGTATTAATAATAATAATAATAATAATTTATAACTTATTTTATAACAAATGTGGGTACAACTTATCTATCATAAACAAAAACACAATGTACATAGATTCAGGTATTAAAAAGATAGAGTAAACGACGATGTCTGTACTAGTATTAACTGTGTGACAGACACCGGCGCCTTCCTCCTACAACCTTATGTAACAAGCTTAACCGAGACATGATGTTTTCATATAACTAGTAATATTGCAATGATACTTATATTTCTGGTACAAATTAATTTAGACTCATTAAATTTAGATTTTTTTTTAATAATAATAATAATAATTTATTTTATAACAAATGTGGGAATTAAATTTATAATATTCATTACTCTCAAAACTAAAAATCGAAGCCGTCAAATTAATTTATTTTCGACCTTATTTCAATGTGTTCTAGGTGACTTATTCTACAATCTTTCAGGCTTTATATTTTCTTGTCTGCAGTGTAACCTGCCTGAGAGTGAAAGTCCAGAAGTTCTTCAGCGACTGATTCGCTCATCCATCATGGGGGCTCCGGATGCTGATAAGCTTGGTCTGCCTCGCGTGTTGGACTCTGTTGAGGTAAATCAAGCTATAATAGCTTTCGAGTTAATAAAAAAAAACACATTGGTTTTAAATAACAGAATTACCCTACCAGAAAAAGTTTTTTTAGTAACATTCATATTTTTAAAACTATTCTTCTTGATAAATAAAAAACCTTTTTCAAATATTATTTGAAAAATTTGCATGCTGGAATTTAAAACATATTGGTATTACTATTTATAGAAAATCCATCTAATACCTTTATTATACATACATATATATAGAATTGAAGTATCTGTTTGTACTGTCAAAATAACAAAGGTGTATGCGGTAAAAAAGAAATCATTCAGTCTAGCCTTTTCCCACCTCTTGAGGTCGGCTTCCAGTCTAACCGGATGCAGCTGAATACCAGTATTTAACATGGAGCGACTGCCTATCAGACCGTATATACGGTACATAAAACAAAAAAAACATATTTTTTTGTCTGTTTGTTCCGGCTTATCTTGGAAAAGGCTCGACCGATTTTGATGAAATTTGGTATGGGGATACTTTGAACCGTGGGGAAGGACATAGGCTACTTTTTATCGACATGTCATGCGAGCGAAGCCGCAACCGGAAGCTAGGCTAGCTTCCACCCGCAGATTCGCGTTACAAACAGATACTTTTATTTTATTTGTATTGATAAATGCATTTAATGACATGCGATTATTGGTTGCAGAGAGCAGTGGTAGCTTAGTGGTAACTGACGCGACTTACGAGATGTAGCTCGTAGGTTTCATCCCAGACAGACGCTATACATTGCGTAAATTATTTCATCGCCACTGCTCTCAAAACGGTGAAAAAAAAACATGGTGAAGAAACCGGCATGTCCAAGAACCAAACATTCGAAGACATGTGACATTTACCAACCCGCACTGGGCCCGCGTCGTGGATTATGGTCCACGACCTCTCACAGTGAGGAGGCCTGTGTCCCAGCAGATGATAGACTGATGATGCTATTCGTTGCAGGTGTCCTGCAATACTCGGCACAACATCAGGCTGTTAGCAGACATCATTTACTCCGTCGCTTTCAGTGTCAAACCACCAGGTACGAACTTTTTTTTGTGTTTTGGGTTTTCGCTTCGCGCGGTTTATGCATTTAGCCAGTGTCAAGTAATTTTTCTTTTCGATCAAGTAAATGGCCCGATATCGGGCACGAAGTTACAAAACAGTCATAGTCGTCTTTAGTCAGTCAAGTCAAAGTTATTGTAAAGCGGTAGTAACTTTACAACAGCCTATTAGGAGTTTTTGGGGGGAACACGAAAAGTCCACGTTAGTCACTTAGTTTCACCTTCACTACACTTGTGCACTCACACGTAACTAATTTGAATAATTCACTACCAAAATTATACAATTTAATCGGCTATTTCACAAAATTTCATGAAAATGAAAAGTCGTGCGACATGTTCCAACGCGATCCCGCCAAAAACCCCCCGGTACAAACATTTACTATGTTATAGTTATTTTATATCTGTGGCCTGGTGCTAAAAGGGCCAAACGTACGTTATTATTGGCTTAAGTGCACTACAGCCCTTTTATCACAATTTTTTTTTACTAAACGGTATGAAAGCGCACACTATATTGGCCTCCTTTTACATAGTAACTTTTGAAAGATGTCGATAAACCAACTCCCTTTTAGCACAAAAAAAAAATACTTTTTCAATAAACTGGCATTACACCCTCATTTCATACAGAAACGTACTTTGGCCCTTATAGCACCAGGCCACAGATATAATTCAAATATATCAAAAATAAATGTAAATAGCGGTGGCGAAAGCACCATATAACACGATTCCTACCGGCTGTCCTTCGGGGATCCGCATCGGCAACTCTATCGCTATTAAAAACTGGCACCTCAATGGTGGCTACTATTATTGTTACAAAAAAAATATAGTTACACTACGATGCGATACGAAAATTGATGCTAGATCAGTTGCAAAGACATTTTAATAAACATAAGTTATTAAACAGTAAACAATTCGGTTTCACAAGGGGTCGCTCGACTACCGACGCTGGTGTTGAGCTTCTTACGCATATTTATGAGGCCTGGAAGAAGTCACACGATGCCCTAGGTATTTTTTGTGACTTGTCTAAGGCTTTCGATTGTGTTTCACATGAAACGTTGGTCAGGAAGATGCATCACCATGGTGTTAGAAACACTGCCTTGGATCTTCTTATTTCTTATTTGGATAATAGGATCCAAAGAGTGGACGTTAACGGCAAGCGATCCCCAGGCTCTATTGTCACTATGGGAGTTCCGCAGGGCTCAATTCTTGGCCCTTTTTTATTTCTCATATATACAAACGACCTACCTTGTCTTTTAAAGAACAGTCATGAAATAGTGTTATTTGCAGACGACACATCACTTTTATTTAAACTTAAACGACAACAGACAGTTACTGACGATGTAAATAATGCTCTTGCTAAAATAGTGCATTGGTTTAGTGTTAATAATTTACTATTAAACGAGAAAAAGACTAAATGCATTCGATTTCTGACACCTAACGTTAAGCAGGTTTTAGCGACGTCTTCAGTTGGTAGAAATAAAATAATGTTTGTTGTAAGAAGGAATGTATATAAATTTATTGATACACTAACTATGTACAAAATTACCTAAGCACAAACACGAGCTTTACTTAAAAGGTAGTATTTATTAAACAGCCAATCAGAACACAGTAAAAATATTATTACAATAATCTGCGCGCGGTGCGCGCCCTCTGCCAACAGTCCAACTAACCATTTAAACGCTGAAGTTATAAATATAGGTGCCGGCGCTCGATCCTTTAGCTCAGTGTAGCAGCGAGCAGCGTCATGCGCACACGCGCTGCTACAGTGCTCCCCTTCAAGTGAAACGTACCGGTCGCCTTATGACACGGCCCGAGCGCGATGTACGCTCTGCTGTGATGTTTACAGGAGCAGTGTTCTTCGTAGCAGGACTGGAGCCCTGGTGAGTTATGTCACATGCATCATCAGTGCATGGAATGGAGAACGCAGGCTTGAGGCGGTCCACTGATATCACTGCTTGCCTTCCCGGTAGTTGAACAGTGAACGTTTTATCGCTTCGGCTAAGCACTGGATAGGGTCCGTTGTATGGTGGTTGCAGCGGTTTCTTGACTGCGTCAGTTCGCACGAATACTTCCTTGCAGGTTTTTAGACTTTGAGGTACGTATATGCCACTTCTGCTGCTGGTTCGTGACTGTGCTGACGCTTGACGAAAAATGCTAATTGCTGATCGTAGTTTTTCAACGTAACTGTAGTCCATTGAATCTGGCTTCGATGCCACGAAAAAATCTCCTGGCAGTGTGAGAGCGTGACCGTAGGTAAGCTGTGCAGCACTGACTCCACTGTCACTTCGCGTTGCGGCTCGCAGTCCTAGCAACACTGTAGGCAGCTCCTCAATCCAACTGCTCGTGCTCAGACGTGCTATTAATGCAGATTTCATGCAGCGGTGCCACCTTTCAATCATTCCATTGCTTTGTGGATGGTACGGTGTAGTGTGAATGCGCTTGATTCCAAGTAGTCTTGTTAATGCGTTGAATAAGCTGCTTTCAAACTGTCGGCCTTGGTCAGTCGTCATTCGAGCTGGACATCCGAACCTTGCGATCCATCCTTCATACACAATCTTAGCGACAGTATCAGCTGTTATGTCTTGCGCGGCGTGCGCCTCGGGCCAGCGCGTCGCTCGGTCGATCATAGTGACGACGTAACGGTGTCCTTGAGGCGACGTACTCAGCGGGCCAACGATGTCAACATGCAAATGTTCGAAACGTTGCGATGGTTCGAAGATTGCTACCGGGGTTGCAGTGTGCCGGTGTATCTTGGCACGCTGACATTGGATGCATGTTGTCACCCATTTCTTCACGTCAGTGTTCATAGATGGCCAGAAGTATCTTGTTCGTATCAGCTTCCTTGACGTTCGCGTGCCGGGATGACTGAGGTTGTGTATTGCATTAAACACCTTTATGCGGTATTCTTCCGGTATATATGGTCGTATGTTTTCTGTTGATGTCTCACAATAGATAGCGTGAGTCATCCCGGGTACTGTTATCTTCCGCATCTGGATATTTGATTGACGAAGTAAACCTTGTATAGCTGCGTCCTTTTCTTGTGCATCTGCGAGTAACGCGTAGTCGATAGGAGTGGGGCAGTTGATAACTTCAATGCGTGATAAGGCGTCGGCGACAATATTATCTCGCCCACTGATATGACGTATGTCATTAGTAAATTCACTAATGAACAATAGCTGCCTGCTGCGGCGGGGAGTTTCTGAGTCAGATGATATTTTCTGGAGCGCATATGTGATTGGCTTGTGATCTGTATATATAATCAGTTCGCGGCCTTCATATAATTTTCTAAAGTGCTTCATTGCTAAGTATATGGCTTGTAGTTCTCGGTCGTATGTTGAATACTTTTGCTGCGCCGGTGTGAATTTCTTTGAGAAATATCCAAGTGGCTGCCATTTGCCGTTGACCTGTTGTTGTAGTACAGCACCTGCACACTTGTCCGATGCGTCACACATTAAGCCAAAAGGAGCTGCATGCTGTGGATGCGCCAGGTAGGTCGCTTTTTGAATGCATTCCTTGCATTCTTCAAAAGCTTTCGATGTTTCATCGTTCCACATTATTTCGGTTTTGTCACGTTTCTTTGAGTGTGTATTATGTAAATACATGTGCAGAGGTGCTTGAGTTGCTGCGGCGTTTGGTATGTTTTCTCGATAATAATTTATCATACCGAGAAAACGTCGTAATTCTTCGACATTCTTCGGTTTAGGGTAGTCGCTGATTACCTTCACCTTTTCATGTGGTGGTTTTATGCCTTCGTGGGAGACAAAGTATCCCAAGAATGTGAGTTCTCTTTTGGCGAATACACATTTGGCGGGGTTGATTGTGATACCGTATTCATCCAGGCGCTGTAGTACGATTCTGAGGTTATCTCGAGCTGTTGTTTCGTCTTCTGCAGCCACAAGCAAGTCGTCGACAAATGGGTAGACAAAATCAAGGCCTCGGAGAACTTCGTGTATGAATCTCTGGAATGTTTGACCAGCGTTCTTTAGCCCTGGGCACATACGTGGGAACTCGTATAAGCCAAAAGGGGTTATTATTGCTGTCTTCTCTATGTCTTCTTCACGAACTGGTAGTTGTGAATATGCTCTGTTCAGGTCCAGGGTAGAGTAAACTTGCTTGCCCGCAAGCTGATATGTGAAGTCCTTTATTCGTGGGATGGGATAACGGTCAGGCTTGGTAATGGCATTGAGTCGCCTGTAATCACCACATACTCGTATATCTCCATTTTTCTTCGGTACAACGTGGAGTGGACTGGACCACGGACTCTTGCTAGGTCGGCAGAGGCCTTGGCTCATCATATTCTCGAACTCCTTCTTCACCTTTTCGTAGCGATGCGGGGGTATAGGTCGAGCTCGGGCATGGATAGGTGGTCCGGTTGTTTCAATGTAGTGCTCGACTTTGTGCTTCGGGTTGAGTTTCATTGATGACAAACGAGTGACGTTTGGAAATTCAGCCAGTATGTCATGGAACGTTTGTTGAAGATCAATACTGCGTATTGTAGGTAAGCTGGTATATCGCCCCGGTGCCTTAGTTGAGAGTTTGGTTGTGTTGTCGATGAGACGTTCATTCCTTAGGTCGACCAGTAGATTGTGGTAGCCTAGGAAATCTGCTCCGAGTATTGGCTTGCTTACGGCAGCAACAATAAACTTCCATTTGTAGGGACGTCGTAGACCCAAGTTGATATCTATGGTTTTCTCTCCATATGTGGGTATCTCTGAATTATTGGCGGCGTATAACTTGTACGGCAGTGGGGTAGATCGAGTTCCTTTTCGCTTTGGTATCACAGATATATTTGCGCCAGTATCGACCAAGAAAGTTGTGTTGGTTTCCTTATCAGTGATGAAAAGGCGATATGATTTGCTGTCGACATTAGGTTCCGCCACTGCTAATGTCTCTCTTAGTTTTCCGGATTATTATCCTTGTTAAAACTGCATGGTGTTGTGCAGTGTCTTGCTTTTGCACCGAATTTTCTGTGATAATAACAGTGAGGCGATGGAGTAGATGAGCGAGATCTGAAGTTTCTTGAGTGCGAGCGAGACGGCGTTCTTGAACGGTCGCGCCGATAATTACGTCTATATTGATAATGCGACGGCGGCGATGTGTGTTTGCACCGACAGTTATCTTTCTTGATCTCGGCGATTTCTAGGTGTAACTTGCGTATTTCTTCCGCTATGAGCTGTATGTTACCCTGAGCTTGAGAGTTGTCAACTGATGCTATGACGGGCACTTCGGACGTCTGTTCCATCATCTTGTCTGCCATCTTAGCTAACTCGTCCAACGCAGTGTTTTTGCTGATGGTGTCACTGACAACAAGTACGGATCTGACTTGTTGGGGTAGTAGGTTCATCCACATCAATCTGAGCGTATCGTCTGGGAGTTTTTTATGCGCTAGGTTACGCATGCGACGTAATAACTGGCTTGGCTTTTGGTCGCCCAGCTCCATATCCGATAAAAGCTTTTGCAGCTGTCTTCCATCTGATTCTTCATACACAGATATAAGCCGTTCCTTGATTGCGTTGTAGGGTCGTTCCGATGGCGGGTTTTCAAGTAGGTCACAGATTTGCTCGATGTCTTCCTTCGTTAATTGCGCAATAACCATTTGTGCTTTTTGAGCGTCGCTTTTCTTGAGATCGCTGACGGCGGCTTCAAATGTGATAAACCATAGTCGTGGTTTGTCTCGCCAAAACGGTGGAACACGCAGAGAAAGTGAAATTCCGGCGATTTCTTGTTGATATTTCGCTGCTTCTTCCATTGTTGAGTTTCGCCGATATTGAGCGTACTTGAAATACCGGCAGGCTTTATTCGAACGTCGGGATCACGTCGGGGTCACCACTTTAGCGACGTCTTCAGTTGGTAGAAATAAAATAATGTTTGTTGTAAGAAGGAATGTATATAAATTTATTGATACACTAACTATGTACAAAATTACCTAAGCACAAACACGAGCTTTACTTAAAAGGTAGTATTTATTAAACAGCCAATCAGAACACAGTAAAAATATTATTACAATAATCTGCGCGCGGTGCGCGCCCTCTGCCAACAGTCCAACTAACCATTTAAACGCTGAAGTTATAAATATAGGTGCCGGCGCTCGATCCTTTAGCTCAGTGTAGCAGCGAGCAGCGTCATGCGCACACGCGCTGCTACAAGGTGAAAACCAATGTATTAGTAAATGGGGCGGAATTGGATCTTGTGGACACCACTGTGTTCTTAGGTATTACTTTGGACTCGAAGCTACAGTGGGGCCCACACGTAACTAAATTGTCGAAGCGGCTAAGCTCTGCAGCCTACGCGGTCTATAAAATCCGTCATTTGACTGATGTAGAAACAGCTCGATTAGTATATTTTAGTTATTTCCATAGTGTAATGTCGTACGGCATTTTGCTGTGGGGAAATGCAGCCGACATTCAAGCTATATTTGTGCTGCAGAAACGAGCCATTCGAGCAATTTATAACCTAAGTTGTAGACATTCACTGAGGGATAAATTTAAGGAAATAAATATAATGACAGTCGCATCTCAATATGTATATGAGAACCTAATTTATGTTAAAAAGAACATTAATCTATATTCTAAACACAGCGACGTTCATAGCATAAATACTAGAAATAAAGATTTACTTATTGTGCCCACGACTAGGCTCCAAAAAATTAGGAATTCATTTAAGTGCCAAAGTATTCGTTTTTACAACAAACTCCCAAGCCATGTTAAGGAACTAAGCTTCAATAAATTTAAACTATTTATTAAACAGAAACTCTGTCAAAAAGGTTTCTATAAAGTTAAAGATTACTTGGATGACAAAAAAGCTTGGGACTAGTTAAGTTGCTCCAATGTACCCTCAAGCAACAAACTGTTATATAAGCTAAGTGTTTAATAGATGCTGTTGACATTTTATATTTAAGTATTGATTTTTAATGACATTTAAAGAAAAAACTAACTGTGAATGTGAGTACTATGCAGGCTAGATTGAACACATTACTTTATAACTCGTCTGGTGGTTTTGAGCATTTTGTAAAAGGCCTACGCAAATGTCCTGCAAATCTGGTAGCGTCTTGTGGCGGGTCGTTGAGCTCCCTAAAATAGGGTTGAGCTACACGGTGACTGCTACATACATGCCGTCTGTTGAGACAGGTCAGCTCAAAGCTGCAATGGCTCTTTCTTCAAAAGGCCTTTCCAGACATTACCCTGCATTGTTAGACTCACATAAAATTTAAATAATATAATGTTTGGACTTTAAAAGAGACTATGACCTCTGAGTTTGTTTCGGCTTTTCTTCTCAGGGAACAGTCAGCTAGGAAATGCCGGCGCCATCTAGTTTAAAAAAATATTGACCAACAAAATATTGACGCGTAAAAGTGTCTTTTAAGATCTACTTACATAAATAAACATTTCATTTCATTTCATTTCATTTACGGGAATTTAATTCACCATAACATTCAAACAACAAAAACGTTTATTTTTAGCTTTGTAATACAACAAAAAAAAAATTCTAAATTTACCCGGCACCAAAACATCAAAATCGGGAACTAAAAATTCACACAACAGCGATCCCGTAATGATGTCAGTTTAGGTTTTTTTTTTTGGGTGGGAAATCATCAAATAACTTCTCCAGGGCGTGTCAGACTTTTACTGACTAAAACCCACCCGTGTTCCCTCAGTTGCCTGTGTGCCAGGGGCGGCGGTATCTCTTTCGAACAACCCGCACCCCTGGCAGGCATCGGCCCTTGCGGGCCTCATCAGTTGCTGATGACATCTCTTTGAGGCGCGCGTGGATCACAACGCGCCGTCGACCCGGGCTTGGTCTTTACCGGACAGCGAGCTACCCATTACTCGCCGTCCGCAAGCCCGTGCCTACGGTGGCCGGGAATCAGCCTGGGATTCCCGACGCCCAGGGCGTCTCCTGCGAAGGCCACGGCTGTGAGGGCGCATGTACTGCATCTCCCTCACGTGCGCCGCCTCCCTCTTTGCGAGCATAACTGCTTCGCTGAAGGAGGCGACTGCTAGCCATGACCTCTCGCTCCGTACCATGGCCTGGACCAGGGTCGGACGCGAAAGATCGCCGCCGCCGATCACCTCCACAAGAACACGGCGATGCTCCGCCCAAGCCGGGCAGACCTCCACCGTATGCTCCACCGTGTCCTCAGGGCGATCTTCGCAATGGAAACACCCGGGCGTTTCCTCCCGCCCTATACGAAACAGGAACCTCCCGAAACAACCGTGTCCGGTGAGGACCTGTGTCAGGCGGTAGGTGAGGACGCCATGCCGCCTCTCAAACCACTCCTCTAAGAGGGGACTTACCGCCGCGATCGTGGCGTGCCCAGCACTGGGTTGCGACAATCGCACCTTCCACGTCGCCATGAGATCCTGCCGGAGCTCTGACCGCCGTGCCGCGATTTCCCGCGGCAGCGGAGTTACGCCCCGGCGTTTGGCCTCCAGATCACGTTTGCCTCTAGGTCACGTGGCACCGCTTGATATGGACGAGAGCAAGCCGCTGTTGAATATTGTACATTCCTATGTTAATTTTAGAATGATAGTAAGTATTTTTTATTCACACGACAAGTCAGTACGTTAAAGCCGACTTCGCCTCGCGCGTCTTAAATTTAGCAATTCGTTGTATTTTCTAAAAGATTTAGGGAACCTGTCTTTTTGGGCTCTTTACAATAGGTAGATTACAAAATATTATAAACAAAAAATGGTGCTCAAGTAGTCACGTCTAGGAAGACTAGTTTAAGAATAAATGATAAAGTTCAATATACATTGGTAAAAGAGGAAGCTATCGTATAAATTGAAATTAAATTTGATTTTGTTACGCCGTATTTTTAAACAAGAAAGTGTCAACTGTAAAAAACCCTTTTTACGATTTGTTTAACTACCTAAACCTATGGAGTATAGTTGTTCCAAATGTTTATTTTTTGTAATTTTGAATTTGAGATATCAATTTTATGTTGCTACAGGCAGTAAAGAACCACTATTAGAGCAGCGCATCCCAGCTACATATCTCGCTCTAGAAGAGTGTATCACCTCGCTGGCTGCTGAACTTCGGGAGCCGGTGGTGAGACACGAGGAGTATAGGAAACTGGTAAGTATTATATTTGTCGACCACCACAGACTCTAGGACCTGCAGGCCTAGACAAAACACATTTCTGTTAGCGTTCACGCCAAACGCTGCGCCAAAATATACGGGAATGACATTACCTGCGGAAAGAACACGGCATAATCTTTCCGCAGGTAATGTCATTCCCATACATTTTGGTGTAGCGTTTGGCGTGAACGCTAACAGAAATGTGTTTTGTCTCAGGGCCCTGTAGTATTGCCTCTCCGCCCTTTAATCCATCCAAAGGTTTTCTTTAAAATATCGCATTTAGCTAATACATCGCACATTGTGTCAAAAAAAAAATGTGAGTGTGTGTGAGTGATGTGTGTGCAGTATTGTGTCTCCTTCCTTTAAGCCAACCAAAATATTGCTATTAAAAATAACATCGGAAATTGCCTCAAAAAAGAAATGTGTGTATGTGTGTGTGAGTGATGTGTGTGCAGTATTGTCTCTCCTCCCTTTAACCCAACCAAAATTTCGCTTTTAGCTTTAATATCGTACATTTTGTCTAAAACAAAATGTGTGTGTTTGAGAGCGATGTGTATGTGTGTGTGTGTGAGTGATGTGTGTTTGTGTGTGCGTATGGGTGTGATGTACAATTTCAATATGGATATCCCAGATTTTTTTTTATTTGCTATCTATTTGCTATTTTAATCAAGCTAATAAATATAACGACATTATTTTACTCAAATCTTTAAAGTAGCTGAAGCATTTAAGAATACGTAGTTGTCGCCCTGTGGTCGAAATTTTACCATAATTCAAGTTTGAATTGTATCAAAATATTAGCTTCCTGCATTCCTTCTCCATATAAACTTTAACTGTGCCAAATTTCATACACCTCTGTCCGTGTAATTTTCATGAAAAGGGGTACAATGTTTTTGTTTCACGTATTAATACACCGAGAAATTTTAATGGATGTTTTCCCGCGGCAGCACAATTTGCCATAAGGAGTACTCAGTGGCGTGCACAGAGTTTTTAGACAGGGTAGGCAGAAATTAAAAAAATAACAACAACCGATTGCTGTACCTACCTAGTTACCTACACAGCATGCAACCTGTGAGGCAATTAAATGAATCATATTGTTTTGTTTTGAATTTACGATTGACTTTACCTACAGTTTGTACCTATTAATTGCAAATCCGGTGTAGGTGCAACTACTTTTCACGATACTTGATTTTATTTCACCGCTAGATAGTTTAAAAGAAATCATAATTTTTTCTTTTCTCTTTACACACACCACCTGAACAACTTTCACAGTGAATATTATCTATTTTACACACTATTTATCAATGTTAAAATCTTAAATACATGCCATCATAGCTCACAACCAAAACAAATAAATCGAAACAAACAATGGCGTCCGAATTTTTCGGAATATGAAAATAATACGACAAAGAAATTATGGTTGTTTATGTAGTCACAATTCAATGAAACAATGCTACTTTTTAAAATAGTCGCATAACCAGCTTTGTTCGGAAAACTTCGCTAAGTTTCGTAGGTAATTCGTCTCGTTGTTAAAAATCGTAAAAAGCAAGTGACTACCCTGTACGGTTGTGTGCGTTGTTTGTTACATTGTGTGCCACGTGTGTATAGGAACGCACACTGAATAAATCTGCATTACCACGAGAGCACACATACAAACAATGAGACACGAATAGTTCGTGTCTCTCCCGAGGCACTAAGCGGCGCTAGTGCATCGCAATGCCAAATTGCGTCAAATTGCATGAACGAACGGGATGTTGTATCGATGATACCAATAATACGACCGACGCTCGACAGGTGGCGCTGATTTATGAATAAAGATTTTTAGTTTATTGATAAAATAATATTAGTTTTACATATTTATCTGATTTAGGTAGGGTAGGCAGTGTCTTTCTGTTTTTATGAACTGCACGCCACTGGGAGTACTTTCGAAGCATAGAGTAAATGTAAAAAACTAAAGATTTTTTCTGTTTTAAAAAAATATTCATCGACTCGATAAAACACTACTCAATAGTAACACTAGAGGTAACTGGTAGATACTACTCGAATCGCACGCGCCGCCGACAAAGGGAACAGCGATGCATAAATGTTCAAAACAAAATACGTAAACTTCGCACGTGGTGATTTTTCACAATGGTTAATCTGTCATTTTTCTAATATTTTATTTGTTTATAAAACGATTGAATTACCAAGACAAAACCATTTCTCTGCGGGAAAACAACCATTAAAATTTCACGGTCATATAACGTGAGGGGCTTGTGGCTAAGTAACAATAGCTGCACGGGTCGATCGATCAGGTTAAGCTACGCTTGCCGCGGTTGGTCCGTGGATGGGTGACCATCTTTACATACCAAGACCGTGCCTCGGAAAGCACGTTAAGCCGTTGGTCCCGGCTGTCATTTGTGGATCTTTGACAGTCGTTACGGGTCGTCAGAAGCCCGAAAGTCTGACAACCAGTCTTACCAAGGGGTATCGTGTTACCCAGTTACTGGGTTGTGGAGGTCAGATAGGCAGTCGCTCCATGTAAAATACTGGTATTCAGCTGCATCCGGTTAGACTGGAAGCCGACCCCAACGTAGTTGGGAAAAGGCTAGGCAGATGATGATGATGACAACGTGTAAGATAATTAACGCAAGACCTACACATATCATACACCCCAATTGGAGTATTCAGTAATTGCATATTGTATTGTATAATTGCATAGCATATGTGTGAGCACTATGTTCCTACTATAAAGCTACTATTTACAGGGTACGTCTTTCATTGACTTGAATGTGCCCTGGCAGCTGAGAGTATGTCATGCTCACTCAAATGTCTCGCTGGTGGTGGCGTGTGTGTTGGATCATTAAGTTCCCTTCAAAATGGTTGAGCTGAATGGTGCTGATCCACACGTCATGTTCGTGAACGTGCGCCGCCAGTGGGGACTGGTCATCTCCTAGCTCCCACGGCTAATGTTATTTTATTTTTGTTTTAATTACGGACGCTTTAATGTGCACGTCTTTTTACATCGTTCTCACATTGATAATTTCAACATAATGATGTAACCAACTTTTTGTAACAATACCATGATTTTAAAAGAGTGTCCATGGAGTTTCTTGCCCGTTCTTCTCCATAGGTACCTACGCTTTGGAATGGGCAAATCGCTTCATCTTTCTAACTCACCGACCTTGACAATTCAAAAGTGCCTGTAATTGGTTTATTTGAAATAAATGCTTTGAGTTTGAGTTGAAAGCATAATACAATGACCAGAACTTTTTTTTTCCCAGGTAACGCAATACATGCAACAGAAGAATCATCGCATGTTCAGAGACGCGGCTGAGTTACATCAAGCGACCATGTTTTTGCATGAAAACGGTACGACCACCTTAATCATTATATCGTCTCGTTACTGCCTCGTTGGTCTAGTGGTTGTAAGCGATACTGCTGAGCTGGAGGTCTGCGGTTCGATTCCCAGGTCGGGCAAAGTGTTATTGGGTATTTCTATCTGAAATTTCTCAGTACAGGCCGGAGCCATTATTACATGGGACTTAAATATAACGTCCCATGTAAAAGGGGGTGTGCCTATTAATCTACACTAATGTTATAAAGAGGAAAGATTTGTATTTTAGAATTTTTGTATTTTTGTATGTAACGAATAAACTTAAAAACTACTGGACCGATTTCAAAAACTCTTTTGCGCCGTTAGGAAGCTACATTATCACTGAGTAACATAGACTATATTTTATCCCCGTATTCCTACGGGAATGGGAACTACGCTGGTGAAACTGCGGAGCGCTGCTAGTAATATTATAAATGTGATAGTTTGTATGTTTAAGGGGCTTGTGGCCAAGTAATATAAGCCGCACGGATCGATCAATCAGGTTAAGCTGCGCTTGCCGCGGTTGGTCGGTAGATGGGTGACCATCTTTACATACCAAGACCCCTTCGTGCCTCGGAAAGCACGTTAAGCCGTTGGTCCTGGCTGTCATTTGTGGATCTTTGACAGTCGTTACGGGTCGTCAGAAGCCCGAAAGTCTGACAACCAGTCTTACCAAGGGGTATCGTATTACCCAGTAACTGGGTTGTGGAGGTCAGATAGGCAGTCGCTCCATGTAAAATACTGGTACTCAGCTGCAACCGGTTAGACTGGAAGCCGACCCCAACATGGTTGGGAAAAGGCTGGGCAGATAATGATGATGAGTTTGTATGTTTAGATGTTTGTTACTCAATCACGCTAAAACGACTGAACGGATTTGGATGAAATTTGGTACATATGTAGATTATAACCTGGATAGATACTTTTTACCCTGGTAGTACGTCCCGTAGTATATTTTTCGACCTCCACGCGAAGCAAAAGCTATTTATACAATGCTAGCTATTTAACGCAAAACCGTTACATACACCCCATTATAATTTTGAGCTAAAAGCATAATATAATGACTAAAACTTATGTTATTAAAGCTGTTATTATGATAAAAGTGTTGACCCTAGCATTACTTTATGCATTTAAAATTAAGTCTTATTGCCTTGAAATAAACGTGAATTTTCTTTGGCTTCTTTCTATATAAGGGTGGGAAATAATCAAATAACTTCTCCCGCTCTGTGTGGAGCAGGAGGGCGTGTCAGACCTTTACTGACTAAAACCCACCTGTGTTCCTTCAGTTGCCTGTGTGCCCAATCGGCGACATTTTTTTTTAAATATATCTATATATTCAAAATGATTGAAATCGATTCAGTAGTCAATTATAAACAAACTCCTTTCAGGATTTGCGTCGGTTCTGTTACACCTTGTATATGTAAACATAACTATATCTAAGAGGGAGGCGGCGCACGTGAGGACATGCGTCCTCACAGCCGTGACCTTCGCAGGAGACACCCTGGGCGTCGGGAATCCCAGGCTGATTCCCGGCCACCGTAGGCGCGGGCTTGCGGACGGCGAGTAATGGGTAGCTCGCTGTCCGGTAAGGACCAAGCCCAGGTCGACGGGTCGTTGTGTTCCACGCGCGCCTCAAAGAGATGTCATCAGCAACTGATGGGGCCCGCAAGGGCCGATGCCTGCCGGGGGTGCGGGTTGTTCGAAAGAGATACCGCGGCCCCTGGCATATAGGCAACTGATGGAACATGGGTGGGTTTTAGTCAGTAAAAGTCTGACACGCCCCCCCGCTCCACCCTAGAGCGGGAGAAGTTATTTGATGATTTCCCACCCACAAAAAAAAAAGATAACTATATCTTATTGTATCGATGTTTAGGGCCCTGTATCAAGCAATCGTCGTCTTCGAGCTGGCAAATTTGATGTAAGTTTTTCTATTACAGGCGTTCTCCTACACTACGATGACGCAACTCTCAAAGAACTGTACTTCTTGAGACCACAGTGGCTCTGTGACGTTTTAGCACATGTCGTCACCGTCAGAGAGATCAACCCTTTCGCCAATAATGGTGAGTTAAACTGGTCTCAGTAGTTAAGCTACATTTGCTGAGGTCGACCTGTAGATGGGCAACCATTCAGAACATACCGAGACTCCACCGTGTTAAGTTGTGGCCCCGGCTGTTATTTACACATCTTTGACAGTCGTTACGGGTAGCCAAAAGCCCAGGCTGACACCCAGTCTTACCAAGGGCTATCGTATTACTCAGTAACTGGGTTGCTGGTGGCATTTTTATATCACTTTACAATTTGACAATTTTATATTTTATTTTTTATTTTTAATACGATTCCGGCATTTTTATAAGTTTTTTGAGAATTCTTTTTATAGTTTTCCGAGTTGTTGAATATTTTAAGTTTAGTTTTATGAGTATTAGAGAATTTATTTATATGAGTTTGAAGCTATGGACGAATGTTATGTCTGAATTAAATAAATAAATAAAAAATGTGAGTGTTCTACACACGTCTGCCAATTCTCACGGTAAATGTACGAGTTCGGTGATAGAAAGTTAAATTTCTTGTTAAAACCACAGTATTAGTGAATGAAATATATTTTTAACGTGTACCTTTTAATTACCCAGTCATAAAGTTAAATTTGTCCCCCGAATTCAAGTCAAGTCATTCTAAAATCAACTTCATTTCATAATGTTCTTGCTGTTGGGACACAGGCCTCCTGGCCTCCTCCTGGTATTATGACAATGGGACCTATCATCTATAATAAAATACCTCATAGTTTTAAGGATTATTCAGTAAATATTTTTAAATCTGAGGTTACTGCGCTACTATTAGACAAATGTTATTACTCAGTGAAAGACTTTCTAAATGATATAAACTTACCCTGATTATGATTGTTATATTTAATTACAAATTTGACCAATTATGACTTATGTACCCGACTATATTAATATTAATTGACATCACTTTAATTTCTGGTTTGTTTTGCTGACATTATTTAATTTGTATTAATAGTTTAATTTATGTACCTATCGTAATAATTTGCACGCCGTAAGGTAGACTGTAGCCGATCTCATCAATTTATGTACAACATCTTATAACTGTACCTACATTCATAGCTAATAAAGTTCTGATTCTGATTCTCTCTGTGAGAGGGAGTGGGCCATAATCCACGACGCGGGCCCAGTGCGGGTTGGTAGATGTCACATGTCTTCCAATTTTTTGGTTCCTCTTCGATGTTTTCCTTCACCGTTTTGGGAGCAATTGTTATTAAATAATTTACACAAAGTAAAGCCCTGTGTGGGTTAGAACCTACGACCTGAAACTCATAAGTCGCGTCCGTTACCACTGAGCCACCACTGCTCTCAAAGTTCATTTACACTTGCATAAAGTTGTTAATAAAACTGGTTCGAATTGACTGTAGTTGAGTTCAGAATCCATCACGTATGTGTTTTTTAGGGTTCCGTAGCCAAATGGCAAAAAACGGAACCCTTATTATGGATTCGTCATGTCTGTCTGTCTGTCCGTCCGTATGTCACAACCACTTTTTTCCGAAACTATAAGAACTATGCTGTTGAAACTTGGTAAGTAGATGTATTCTGTGAACCGCATTAACATTTTCACACAAAAATAGAAAAAAAAAACAATAAATTTTGGGGGTTTCCCCATACTTAGAACTGAAACTCAATTTTTTTTTTCATCATATCCATACGTGTGGGTTATCTATGGATAGGTCTTCAAAAATGATAATGAGATTTCTAATAACATTTTTTTCTAAACTGAAGAGTTTGCGCGAGAGACACTTCCAAAGTGGTAAAATTTGTGCCCCCCCCTGTAACTTCTAAAATAAGAAAATGATGAAACAAAAAAAATATATGATGTACATTACCATGTAAACTTCCACGGAAAATTGGTTTGAACGAGATCTAGTAAGTAGTTTTTTTTAATACGTCATAAATCGTAAACCGCAATTTACCTTTCATTCAATCAACTCAAAAATAAAAAAATAATAATAATAATAATAATAATAATAACGTTTATTTGGACTCAATAAAAATATAGCCTAATACAATAATATTCCTAGGAACTAGGTTACAAATAATGTAGGTGAGTAGATGGCTAAAACTATATGAACTCCTGACTTCCAAACTAGGTGAGAACCTGTATCTTGGAAATCAGTGCTCTTCCGTGGTGAATTAGGTGTAAAACGTATAAATCATCTACATGACAATTTCAAATTTAAATGACTTAGACTTTATAAGGAGATATAAGTACTTAAGTCTAAAAACTTGACGGGTGAGTGATGCAAATGAATGCGAGAGGTGTGTGTAGTGTGGGTGTAGGGTATGAATGTGTGTGGTGTGTAGTGTAGGTAATGGGTGGGAATGTGTTTGGTGTATGTAGTGTAGATAATGGGTGTGATTATGTACGCTAACTTGTAGGTGTGTTTCGGTATGTTAATTCTATTTTAAAATGTTCAGTGTTTTTTCCGTATTTATATAATCAAGGCCTAGAAGCCATTTGGTGACCACTATTTTACATTGTTGTTTCGTTAAAGGATATATTTTTAAGGTGTGATTGATTTTGTTGTACAAATGGCCACCTAAGAAGTTGAAAAATCTCTGTGCAAAATGGGTGTGGCAAGTTTTATTTACGCAGACTGTATGTTTCCTACGTTTCTGTTGAAACGCTGCAGGGTCATACGTCAGTGAACCATGCATTTTGAGGACAGTGTGAAGTATAAAGAGCTGTCTTACTGTTAATACTTCGCAGGTTTTGTAAAGGTCGGTAGTGGGATGAAAGAATGGGAGGAACGCACTAACTTTAAGAAGCGCTCTCTGAGCGCGCTCAAGTTTCAGTATTATTGTTTTACACGCACCGCCCCAGGAAGTTATACAATATACTAATAGTGATTGGCATAAGGCGGAGTAAACAGTTTTTAGAACCTTAGGACTAGTTAAGCGTCTGAGATTTTTAAAAATATATATTAATTTCCGAACCCTTGAAGAAACAAGATCTATGTGGGGAGAAAAATTAAGTCTGCTATCTATTAGGACGCCGAGGTACTTAATAGTACTTGCTTGATCAAGGGAAGGACAGTTACAGGGTCTTAAACGACTACAAGTATGGGAGTGGGCCAGAATGGGTTCTAAGTTGCTATCAATTAAGTGTGGGACCTTTCGGAGAGAAAACTTTAAAAGTTTTGTTTTGTCAACATTTAATGTTAAAAGGTTACATCTCAGCCACTGGTTAACGGCATCAAACCCACATTGAGCGTGTTGAAAAGTGCTGCCCCATGAGCTACCTCTGAAAACAAGTGCCGTGTCGTCTGCAAAGGCAACAATCTTCCCATTTTGGAGTTCAAGGTCACAAAGGTCATTAATGTAGATGAGAAATAGAGTAGGGCCAAGGACGCTACCTTGAGGAACTCCGTAGGTAATGGGAAGGTCGTCACTTATCCAATCACCAACTTTGACACACTGAAATCTGTTACTGACATAGTCTGTAAAGAGTTTAAGCTGTAACCCCCTAATACCCATATGCTCAAGTTTGACTAGCAACCTTGGGACAGAGACTGTGTCAAAAGCCTTTGCCAAATCGAGAAAAATTGCCAGAACTTTATTTTTATTATCAACATTATTGACAACAAAGTCCGTGACTTCATGAACTGCATCGCTAGAAGTTTTATTACATCTAAACCCGTATTGAGAAGCAGAAAGTAGCTTGTTTTTCTCTAAGTAGTTTATCAGTCGTTTATTCATTAGTTTTTCCAAAATCTTTGACAAAGTAGGTAATATTGAGATTGGTCTATAATTATTAACACTGTCCCTGTCACCATTCTTAAATATAGGTAGGATTTGTGAGATTTTGAAGGCTTGTGGGAAAGTTCCAGATGTAAATGCCAAGTTAGAAATAAAAGTTAGTGGAGAAACTAGTATAGATCTATAGCGGGAAAGTAAATTTGCAGAAATATTGTCACGTCCAGCAGCACAGTTAACTTTTAGATTAAGAACTAGGTTATTTATCTCATTTTCATCAGTAGGCAGCATTACGAAAGAATTACGATAAGCAGTCTTAAGGGGTACTGGAAAGACCGGCGAAGATTCATGAGATATATGTTTTTCTGCAAGTGATTTTCCGATATTCGCAAAGAATGCATTGATAGCATCAACGGAGCGCTGGGGATTAGTTGGTGATATCAATTCAGAGGCGACTTCCTTGGATCGAGTAGTGTGAGTGATTGTTTTAATGGCCTCCCAAAGCTTTTTAGAATTGTTTCCTGCATTATCGATTTGTTTCCTTTCATATTCACTTTTCAGTTTTCCTAATAATCCATTACAAAAATTTCTGTACCTAGTATAAGTTAGCTTGAGAGTCATATTATTAGGGGATTTATTTGACTTGAGGTGGAGGTTATCTCTATTTCTCATACATTTCAAAAGTCCTGGAGTTATCCATGGCTTTAAAATTATTTTGCGTCTTGGTATAGTAATGGTTTTTGTGCAGGATACCATAGCAGTATTAAGAGAATCAGTGAAAGTGGCTACAGCATCATTCACGTCAGTCATTGTGAAAAGAGGCGCAAAGTCAATGTTAGGAATAGCCAAATCAAGGGCAGCATAATCAATTCGTTTCAAGGTTTTCGCATGCTGCTTAGCTGGAAGCGACTTATTAATGGAAATTATGACACTATAATGATCAGTAAGGGAAGTCTCAGCTACCAAGCATGTTGCTGGAAATTTGGTTTTGAGCATGACATGGTCAATGCAAGATTTTGAGTGAGTAGGAATCTGGTGAGCTGGCAGCATGCCATGCGAAGCCATTAGATTTAAGTAGTTGTGTTTTCTTATGTCCAATGTGTTTTCGGAAATGTCAATATTTAAATCACCAGTCAAGATACAGTTTTGATATTTAGTCGCAACATTACACAAACTATTATGTAAACTTCCCAGAAAATTATCAATATTCCTAACACTCGGTGACCGGTAAATAGCAAGGACCATAGTATTCTTTGCAAGTGTAATTAATAAACTATTACAGTCCAAGATGGATGGTTCCTTTACACAAGCATTGATACCTTTTTTAATAAAAACGACTATCCCTTCATTTTGGGTTTTGTTATTAGAAGTTGAATAATAATCGTAACCATCCATTTTAGGAGGATTATGAACACCACGCAACCAGCACTCGGTTAACACTATTAAATCCCAGTCAACATTAGACCTACCCAAAAGAGTAAGCATACCAGCTATGTTGCAGTTAATGCTTCTAATGTTTTGTGTAATGATTTTCAAAGTTTTACCAGATGTTGAGATTAGAGATGAGCATTCATCAATGCTGCAGGTAGATGCATTAGCCACGGATATAAGGTCAACATCAGTGGATATATCACTAGCTATATTATCGAATTTTCGATAAGGACGCTTGCAAAACTAAAGGTGTTAAAGGAAAAAACATTTTAAATGCAAATAGAATTATACCGGATGTTAAGTACATTTGAAGTTGGGTGTGTGTGTGTACAAGTGTTAGTGATGAGACCGTCAAGTCAATGCCCAGAAAGTGTAAAACATTTTTTTCAATCAGTTTGAGCTTACATTTTAAATATCGTAACTGACTTAAGACCTTGATATTAGCTAAAAAATTATCATAAGTGATACCGCTGCTCAGACGGTAAAGTCATGCTTGAGTGAGTTTTAAAATGTCTTCCTCGTTATCAACACGTATGGATGGTTCATTATCACTTTTCTTCATGTAGATTTTGCCATATGAGTGCCAGCAACCCGTGAAAGAGTTTTTTTTAGCATGTTGACGAGCCATGTAGAACAGTTTCTTAGCATATGGAGTAAGATATTCAGAGATATAAACAGGTTGCGTTGGACCGATAATCATTAGGTGTGAACTATTAAGTTTATTCTCTTTGTTGCTCTTATTAAACAGCTTAGCCTTCTGAATAATATTTTCTTTTACCGATGTCGATGCAAATTCAACTATAATTGGTGAATTAGCATTACTTTTGGTTTTCAATCTATATGTATCCCGAATATCAGAAAGTTGTATGGATTGCTGAAGAACCTCACCGACTTTGCTTATTATTTGGGAGATATTTTCCTTGGTTTCAGTCGGTGACTGCGGAACATTTCTCAGCTCAATAGTGGTGGACCTGGCTTTTCTTTCCAAAAAATCAATCCTCTGTTCAAGCAATGCAACCTGAACTTTATAGGTGGAATTTTCTTTCTGCATTTTGCCCAAGCTTTCCAGTACTTCATCATATTTCTCTGACATGAAGTTTACGGATTTTCTCAACTCCGCAGTCTCTTGCTTTAATAGTGACATGGCTTCAGTAAGAGCATCAAATTTTGTAGTTTGTGTCGTGGAGAATTCATCAAATAGTTCCCTTATTTCAGCCATATGCAAGTCACCTTGTTTACGCTTGTTTCTTCGTGAGGCGTTAAACATTCCAACTGAATCGCTATCTGAGACTATTCTATCGGATGCAGTATCAGAATCCTGAAGAACATGCAAAGGATCAACCACATTCGATTTAGATGTTTTAGGTGGAGTACGTGATGTCGACATGTTGACACACTTGTTTACGACGATTTAGAATTTAATAAGTGTCAAGTTTATGATTATGCAGCCGTTCCGTGAGATTTGTAGGAATGTGAGTGAGTTACCTGGCGTAGCCGATGTAGTATGCGTTGTTAGTCCTCGTAGCAATTTCGTAGCAGAATCAGGTATCGTAGCAAGTGCTACGGAGTGCAGCAATGTTGGGTGAGTGAAACAGCAATTGTGTCAAATCCTCTCCTTTCCCCACGGCACGGGGTATGTAGCATGCGCTGGCGGCTCCGCGCGGCGTGATAAGATGACGTTTCTTCGCGTGAGCAGGACGACAATTATGGCGTTGTTTCTTTTCCTCGCGGATTGCGGGTGAACAGAGGTGCACCGCCGCAATGTAGGTGTTAAATTACTTGTGTACGTTAACTTGATGAGTAGTATACTTAGAAATATGCACTAATATCGCTTGTTATTAAAATAAAAACTGTATTATGGAGTAAATAGAAACACGTCTGTTCTCGGTGCGAGTTCGAACGGAAGGGGAAAATAAAAACATTTAATTTCATAAACATAAACCGTGAACCATTATTTTCTAATAATAAATCTGTAATAGGTGCCTAAGGAAATAATAATTATAATGCGCGCGTTACTTGCTGCTACGGAATCCTTCATGGGCGAGTCCGACTCGCACTTGGCCGCTTTTTTCTAAATACCTACCCAAAAAACCAGTGCCCCGAAAATAAAATATTCAGAACAGGATGAGTATTAATTAAATTTTCTATCAATCCAGGAATAATGAAGATCGAAGACCTAGCCCACGTGTTCAAGGCATCTCCTATGCTGGCGCGAGGAGACGAAGCCAGTTCCTTGGGCGTGTCGCTGCTGAACAAATTCGAGCTGGCGCTGTGCTGGGACTCGCGCCTGCTGCTCGTGCCGCCGCTCTTGCCGCGCGTCGAGCCGCCACAGCACCAGGTATACGAGCCCATCCGTTTCTATACCTTGGGCAGTGACGCTTGACTTTGGCGATGATTTGTGTTTTTAATGGTTTTGGCTATTAGTAGTCTCAACTAAGTAGGTTTTGTGAACCCATCTTTTTCTGTACCTCATTTGTCGATACTTAATTTAGGATTTTTTTTCATCGATATTGTCAACGTAGGTAATAGGTACGTGGCGGCCATCTACAACATACGAACCTTCAAATCAACAAATGTGAAAAACACAAAAAGTAAAGTGGCGCCATCTACAATGCCATATGCGAACTACTCAAGACTTGACGTCACATCGCAGCTACATCACGCAAGCAGAGTTTACCGCGCAATCTACATATATAAGGTGTATCTATTCATACACGAAATATCTGAAGGGGTCATTGTACTCATCATTATGAACAACTTTTACTACCGGACCAAACCTGAAATCGCGAAAAAATATCAGCTGTTCCCTACATTTTGACGAGATATGCGAACATAAATGTAGGGAACAGCTGATATTTTTTTTCGCGATTTCAGGTTTGGTCCGGTAGTAAAAGTTGTTCATAATGATGAGTACAATGACCCTTTCAGATATTTCGTGTATGAATAGATACACCTTATATACACAAATCCCGACATCAACCGTCGGGCAGTAGCCCACCAGACACAACACCCGTCTGGTCGGAGGATCCTCCCTTTACCAATACAGTATGAGTGAACTTTACACCCTGTTCCTCATACCTCTATAGGTACCCATCCGGTTCATTACTTTGAACATTTTTTTCGGAAATATTGTCACTGTAGTCCAGTTCGACACGCATGCCATTGGGAACCCATTATATTCAACACCTCACTGTACTCCTCTCTCCACAGCTGCCCGTCCGCTCCCGCTCCTGGTGCAGCTCCAACCGCGGCACTCCTCGCCGCACGTGGCCGGCTCAGCTCACTCCCGTGCCTGATGGTAGGGGCACTGACTCTCCTACGCTGATACGTAAGTGAAATACATATAGATACGGAATGCTATAATTCCAAAAAATATAACACACTTATAGGTCGAACATAAATAAAAAATAAGAACTAGACTGCAACTAACAAGTTCAAAAAAAGTCACTTTTTAACCCCTCACACGTCTGGCCGCCCGCTGGCCGAAACGCCCCAAGTGTCGGTGTAGTTGAACGTACTTTTTGATTTTTGGGTAGACCTTCAGAAAAACTGAGAAATCGGCAATTTATAGCCATTATCGTGGTATATATTATACCTTCCTGGCTTCGTTATGAGTTTATCTAACTATTTATACCATTCAATAAGCAAATAAATCTGACCTTATCTCGCAGTGATGTCATATGTTTTCACTTTTATCATTTTCACTGACATAGCCGTAAAACTTTATCACATTACAACGAATTCACACATATATTCACCAAAAAACATTTACAGGATAACACAATAATGTGTAGGCAACGTTCACACAAATTATTCCGCTTAGATTTAAGGTCCTACACTGTAAAAAGTAATAAAAACTATTTGATAACACAACGAAAAAATATGGCGGCAAATTCGCGCGTGCGGTCGCTAAACTACCGCTCGCTAGCAATCTGACATGGCGGGCAGCGGCCAGCAAGTACCGTTGGCGCAAAAACGCTGCGAACGAAATATTTGTATGTTTATAATTTTCAAGTAAGATTTTTTGTCATTATTTTATTAAAAACTATTATTTTTATTATATTCTGTTACTTTTAGATTTTAATAACAACCTGTTCAATGAAACGTCAGACTTTTTGTTTTGAGATAAACCAATCATTATTTTGATATTGTTCTTTGAAAATAATGAGTCATCATTATTTTGTACACTAATTTTCTAACAGCTATGTAACAATTATGTTGGACAGTACATTACTAAATTATTATATCTATCTTTCCTTATACCTAAATCCATCTATCAACCCACACATTCTCAGAGAGGAAGCCTGTGTCCCAGCAGCGGGAACATAATAGTCCAATTATGCCAAACAACAAAAACTAAGTATGTGGAGGTAACTGCTATGGTTGTTCATCATGATAAAATTTGCCTGAACTTATACTTCGCGATGTATCAATAGAAAAAAAAAATCTCGACATTTATTATTCATAGACATGATAGATTAGAAAACTACATAAAATAATAAAAATGCTATCACAAAACTATAAGAAATATAATCAGTATTTTTTTTTTGCAGTTAGTACTTTGCACTGACGAATGTCCCCCGTACCATGACCGCTATCTCGTTATCTCATGGTACCGGCAATATCGCCGAATTTTACTCTTTGAAATACTTAATATTTATCACAAAAACATGACTCAAATTGACTCAATACGGCATCCATCATCGTCAAAATTTGTGCGTTACAAAACATTCGTTGCGTTTTTTACTGAATTTTTTATCACTTTTCGATAAACCTTAAATCAATTCGAAATCTAAACTTAATTCTCAGTAATTCTGTATAAAATTTACTCATTGCTTTCGTCTTACGTTCATTTTACAAACGAAAACAACACGGCAGAATCTTGACCCGAATGGCGTCACAATGGCGTCTCGCGTCAAAAACCACAGATGCATATTGTAAAAGGTTTTTTTCGTTCATTTTGGTGGTGTTCCCTTTAAAATGTTACTAAAACCGGTCAATTATGAATCGATTACTCGAATGATACAGCCAAATCGTGTTGCAAGTGCAAATAAACGTAAAACACCATCGTCCAATGGCAGCTGTGACACTATGTACACATGGTGTTCCGTCGACATTTCGAGCACTTTTTCTTATGCACACTTGGTGTTCCGTTGACGCTTGAGGGGTTAAAGTCCTTTATTTTAAAAACCCAAATAATCATGTAACGAATTATTTTTTATTTTTTTTATTTATAAAAACGTTGCCCCACACTAAGAATTTCTCCTGTATTGTGGGTGCGTTTACAAACATTTAAACTCACGTACACAAACAGCCAGACACGGAACAACTACTTGTACGTCATACAAATATTTGTTCTGTGTGGGAATCAAACCCGCGACACGCAGCGCAGCAGTGAAATGAAATGAAATGAAATGAAATGTTTATTTATGTAAGTAGATCTTAAAAGACACTTTTACACGTCAATATTTTGTTGGTCAATATTTTTTAAAACTAGATGGCGCCGGCATTTCCTAGCTGACTGTTCCCTGAGAAGAAAAGCCGAAACAAACTCAGAGGTCATAGTCTCTTTTAAAGTCCAAACATTATATTATTTAAATTTTATGTGAGTCTAACAATGCAGGGTAATGTCTGGAAAGGCCAGTCAATCGCTTACCCACTGCGCCAACCGTGCAGAATAAATAAGCAGCTATTATTTATTTATTTTAATTCACATATGGTAAGTATAACTTATAAACTAAGCCCCACAAATTCGTAGTAGTGGTTTGACCGTGTTTGACTATGTCCGCCATGTTGATTTTTTTCCAATTCCGTGTCAATCAAGACGCCAATACGAAAAAAGCTATTCCTCATTTGTCTAATAATGATAAGAAGTTATGGGGGGACAGATGAACATACATACAGGTCAAAATCATAACCCTCCTTTTTGCGTCTCCGTAGTCAGGTTATTAATTATTATTCATTATTCGTCGATCCGTGTGGTTCATGGTTCATTCCGGTTCCGTGTGGTGCCGGACGTAAAAGAATAGCACCATCCCATTTCTTCCCGTGGGTGTCGTAGAAGGCGACTAAGGGACTTACTAGAGAATGGGCAGCAGCGTTCTCTATGCAATTTACCACCATATTGCGATCGCCAACTCATCTGCCAAGCGTGGCGATTATGGCAAATCCCCTCCTTTTGGGGGAGGCTTATGTCCAGCAGTGGACGTCTTTTGGCTGATATGATGATTCGTCGATCTTTGACATACGGGTGGATAGTCAGAAGCCCGAAAGTCTGACAACCACTTTTACCGCGTTGCAATCTTATTATCGCAGTAACTGTGCTGTAGAGGTCATTTGGGTAGTCGCTTCACATTACATTCTGGCGTCCAAATATATCCGTTTGTTTTTTTGGGTGGGAAATCATCAACTTTTCCCGCTCTGGGTGGAGCAGGAGGGCGTGTCAGACTTTTACTGACTAAAACCCACTCGTGTTCGTTCAGTTGCCTGTGTTCCAGGGGCCGCGGTATCTCTTTCGAACCACCCGCACCCTTGGCAGGCATCGGCTCTTGCAGACCCCACCAGCTGGTGCTGACATCTCTTTGAGGCGCGCGTGGAACACAACACGCCGTCGACCCGGGCTTGGTCCTTACCGGACAGCGAGCTACCCATTACTCGCTGTCCGCACGATGGCCGGGAATCAGCCTGGGATTCCTGACGCCCAGGGCGACTAGGGCCGTGAGGGTGCATATAAAGATATATCTGGTTAGACGGAAAGCCGACCCCAACATAGTTGGGTACAGGCTCGGCAGATAACGATGTGGCTGAAAGGTTTTGGAATGACGGATGACTTTGTGAACGCCTCAGGAATCTACTAGATGTATGAAGCTTAGGACTGATCGATGTGGTGACACCTGGGGGAGCCCTATGTCCACCAGCGGACGAAATTCGACTGAAACGATGATGAGGTGTAATTATTGACTACCTCGTTAGTCTAGTGGTCGCTACTGCTGAGCATACGGTTCTGGGTTCAAATCAAATAAAAATCAAATGTTTATTTGCAAGAAATACATGAGCGTAACGAAGCATTCTTTGTTTTCGTCTTTCGTGAATTTGAAAGTTGTGTTCACGTCGTCGTACTCCTCCGATCCAACCAAATTCATCAATAAACTTGCTTTGACATCAGTTGTTTCTTTGTGGACACCAGACGCTTTTAGAAACACGTTGAATTGCTTCAGTCATTTTTGCCACGCTTCGGCCCGACTAGCCGGCCCTCCTTCCAGAGACAGTTCCTGACTGAAGTGTAAACAATGTGCTGTTAATTATTATATTTGATTATAAAAGAGTGGGGCGCTGGAACAGGAAATACTTTTTGTAGAACTTGCTGAGAAATCAAGTTAAGCGATGTTACGGGAAGCAGGTTACACAGATTGCCGCTCAAACTGGAGTTGCAGCACGACTAGTAGATGGCTCTATATAAAACAGTCTGTTCAAAGTACCAGTTTGTCGAACTCAGACAAAACATGCGCCAGCAGCGAGGAGAGACGACATTAGACGACAGAAGTTAAAAACTGTGTCACAGCTATACGCTCGCCCAAGCATATGAAACACAATGTTTCAGACTTCATTATGACATGGGCACAGTTTAGCTAAAATAAAGGTCGTAAACACAAAAATATACAAAAAAAGAGAAGGTGTGTATTTTGAGTTGTGTTGCAGAGTGGGTGAGGGCGTGTGTGTGGGTCAAAGGAACACCTCTGCCCAAACTTTCGACGAAACCAGGCGTAATGTTATGAGTAATTTCTTCGACAGAAGACTGCCACAAGCTGATAGTGTCAGGGCGGGGCGGTCGTCCACTTCGGAGGCTGCTACTCCTGTCGTACGTGCCCTGCGGGTTCTGGCCGCGGCTGTGTGCGAGACTATTGGCTGACCAGCAATTGGCTGAGGCACCGTATTCCTTGTACAAGTTGCCGCCTGAGGTGAGTGGGATTTATATTTGTAATAGGGATTTTGACAGGGGTTTTTTTTTTGTTTATTACAAGCGAAAATTTTGAAAAAATAAAAATTAGTGGGAATAGCGTGCCTTCTTCGTTTAAAATTGATAACTAGAGATCGTATATTCGGTAGCATATTTACCTAAAGTAAATATTTGGCTATGAAACTATGGAACCGGTTTCTTAAAATACTTTTTTTTTTGTAAAAATCCAGGGATGCTAGGAACACCGGGAATGCTTAACTAGTCAGGTGTAAAGTATGGAAGCGACTTCTAAATTATTAGAATTGCATAACTATTCAGTTGCATATTTATTTAAAATTAATGTTTAACCCCGACGCAAATATGTGAATGTAGGAGTGTAAGAGAAGGGGTGATAAGTGTTAATTAAAAACAAATATTTTTATCGATACAAATGCGCATATCCGACATCCCAACTTTAGGTGAATATGCATTCGAATATCCGATCTCTGTTGATAACTGAGTTGATGGCAATAGGGCAGCCCCCAGTGGCGTGCAGTCCATAAAGACAGAAAGACACTGCCTACTCTACCTAAATCAGATAAATATTTAAAACTTATATTATTTTATCAATAAACAAAAAATCTTTATTCATAAATCAGCCCCACTTGTCGAGCGTCGGTCGTATCATTATTATCATCGATACAATACCCGTTCGTTCGTACAATTTGACGCAACTTCGCATTGCGATGCACTAGCGCCGCTGAGTACCTCGGGAGAGACACGAACTAGTCGCGTCTTAATGTTTATATGTGTGCTCTCGTGCTCATGCAGATTTATTGCTGTGCACGCCACTGGCCGCCCCTTCTTACATGGGCCTAAAACATAACTGGCAAAATGTGGATCTACAGTTACACTACTGCTCAGACCTTTGGGGAAACATGTCGTGATGTTTTGTTATGTGGAGTTCTAAAACATTTCCTGTAGTTGATTGTCCATAACTTTTTTTCCGACGCCATCTCTATCGCCTAATTACTACTCTCAGATGGAACTCGACGAGACAATCTCCAAAGCCTTAGAGCTGTCCTGGGGCTGGAAGCTGTGGTTGAGAGGAGCGCGCGTGTGTGCTGGAGCCCTTAGCATGCTTGCGCTGCGGGAGCTGGCGCCGCGCAGGGACGCGCTTCTGCCTGGTGCGGCGGACGACGAGCTTGGCGACGAGCACTACCATAATATTAGGTAAGGACTTGGACTAGTAAAACGGGATGTGGTTTTTGCCTGGGGGCGGAAGGACACGGTGTCTTTTCGATAGAAAGGAAGCATTTAGGATGCTTCCTGCTCTTGAGCCTTAAGGTGAATCTAGTTGCGGGTTCGAACTCATTCATGGGCCTGGCTAAAAAGCACGCTGTCTCACCAGGCATCGTGCCCGACAGAGGTAGTATCAGTGATGCAGTTAGACGCTAGTCTAAACGCTCAACGTTATTGATTGAGAGGCGGTATAGTACAACAGGCGCGTAAAAATTAAGAAAAGTTATTCGGAAAATCTGGTTTTATAAAAAAACCACTGCATAAATCAATGACCAATAAAGTTTATTGAACTTTTCGATGTATGAGCTTTGTCAGTACCGGCTTGGTTTTGGAAATTGTCCACTTCGTTTACTACTTAAACACGCCCAAAGTTAGGTTAAATTAACAAGAAAAATGAATCTCTGTTGGCTCCTAACTTTTTAATGGCTTTTTATTTTAGTATTCTGTTTCCGTACAGACAATATTAATAATGAGACAAAACCATACCATGTTTAATTTTTGGTGTACATTGTGGAACAGTGGAATAATACACTCCCGAAGTTTGTATGCAAAAAATATCGACTAAATTCACCTTCATTTAGTAAATTATGACCTTAATAGATGAAAGGTGGAGGCACCAGGGCAGCCCGCTAAATTGAGTCTTCATAAGTTGAACAAAATATTATTCGCGACCATAAGAAATGCGGCTTTACATAATTATAATTAGTAATGGTCGCCCAGTGATCGACATTCGACCATAATTAATTTAAAACTTACCTTCTTATTTGTGAACCATACATTTTTAACGTTTAAACATGTCTTATCTTTAAGCAAAGTTTATAAATAAGAGGGTTAATGTATTTGTAAACCATTTGTATACAAAAATATTAGATTTTTGCACAGCCCCGCATCTAGGGCAAACCGGGCTACTCGCCCCGGGCGGCAGTTTCAGAGGGCGCCAAAATCATAATATAATATGATTAAATTTTAAAAAAAACTTGCTCCACAAAGCGCCTAGCATACAGAAGCCTAGTTGGCTCACCGTCGACTTGTAAGAAACAGGCGCCACACAGGCCCACACCTAATTAATTTATCTTAAACGCTAGAGAGAGGGGCGCCACTATCAAGTTTCTGCCCCGTTTCGAAAAAAATCGGAGATCTGGGGCTGTTTCTGCAGTCCTTTCTCCATATAAACTTTAACCGTGCCAATAGGGTATTTTCCATTTGTTAAAAACTATTCTGATTTGAAGATTGGGGCGAAATATGTATCAAAGTAAATTGATTTATATCGATTTTCTCAATTAATAACGATTTAAATCAAGTTTATTTTTCGATCATTTGAATTTACCGCCAAAACGCTCCTTACGAAGACTTTTTATCACGTCAACTTTGTGTAAACTAAAGTAATTAGTAACTAAACAAGTGTGTGCCGAGTTTATAATTAACAAGATTTTTAATGGATATAAAGTGATATTACTGGTGTGCGGTGCCTCTCGTACAAATACTTCTAAAATTGCGCCAAACTAAGTATTTGTGACGTTTACATAAAGCCGACGTCACGATGTCACGTGATAAAAAGCGTTTTGGCGGTATATTCAAAACAACGAAAAATACATTTGTTTTTAATCGTTGTTTTATGGAGAAAATGGATATTAATAAATTTATTTTTATTTTTCTGTTAAATATACCGTCCCAATCTTCAAATTAAAATAGTTTTTATTAAATTGGAAAGTACCCTATTTCAAACTCCTGTTTGCGTAATTTTCGTAAAAAGGGGTTCAAAGTTTTGCTGAGCCTAGTTAGCTTAACTTTTGGTCATTAGACATTTTATTCAGCTTACCTGTACAAATAGTTTTCCAACCTAAGATTAAAATCCCCCTCTTTCGTCCCCATCAGGTTCAGGGTACGTCAGGAAGGTGCATGGTGCGAGCTGGACGTGCAGTCTTCAGCCTGCGTGGAGATATTGTTGCCAGCTCAAGTCTGCGTCATCAGAAGAGATGACGGTCTACCCATATCTGGGTATCAGGTACGCCAGGCATTTGTTGTATCATCTGTTTTTTAACCAATTTCGAAAAAGGAGGGCTAGAAGATGGGTTCTCAATTCGTATGTATGTGTAAAAAAAAAATCTTTTTCAAATGTATAGGGTGTGCCTCAGGGGTGGTCCCATATAAATTCTACTAACTTTGCTTTAACTTCGATGGTAAGCTTTTGGTCCAGAATGTGTATAATTTTTTACAAAAAAAATCTACCGACATTTTTGGAAGTCAGATGTTTTTTTTTTTGGTCCAGCATAATGTTCACCGCCCGATTAATTGCCAAACTTAAGTGGCAGTGGGCAGGGCACATTGCTCGCAGAACAGATGGCCGATGGGGCCGGAAGGTCCTGGAGTGGCGACCGCGTACTGGAAGACTTAGAGTTGGAAGGCCTTCCACAAGGTAGACCACAGGAAGGCCGCAGGAATCTGCTGGATGCGGGTAGCACAAGACCGGTCGAAGTGGAGGAGTCTGGGGGAGGCCTATGTCCAGCAGTGGACGTCTTTCGGCTGAAATGATGTCGATGGTGATGAAAATATTCACTCGGCTGCTTGCGTCTGTAGGTCCGGTGGTCGCTAACACAGCCACTAAAGTGAGACCTTGGGTTCATTTCCAAAGTCAGACAAACTGGGGCTAGGTTTTTCCGGAACACCAGAGTTTGCGTTGTTCAAAGTAAAGAGCCGTTTAAACGTCAACAAGGTTAATAAACATTCGCTAATTATTTACTTAACTATAAGCAACGATTATAAATAAACCCCTGTAATTTTTTCTATCCGTTTTGGCGAATGTTATGTGATTCAATCGTTCATAATATTGTTTCACTTTTCTAGAGCATCAGCTTGGAACCGAACCCGGAGACCTTAGCTAAAGTGCTGGCGCTTGTATCAGACCACGTTGATTTACTGCTAGAAGACTGGTACCCTTCACTTGGTAAGTTTATTTTGAATATTATGTCATTACACGCTTTATATTAGCTTCACTTGTATGTTTGTTTGTATGTAACCGACTCCTTTGGACGCTATTTTGACCCACTTTAAACGGTCAGATTTCATTTAAACTTTGTAGACTTATCGAGGACCTATGACAATTCAATAATTTAAAAAAAAATAGAAAAAAAACGCTTTTGTAGTTAGCAAAACTAAAAAATAGAAAATAAATAATAGTTTAAAAAAACAAAAAAAAACACGCTTTAAAAACCAAACTAAAAAGTAGAAAATAATTTAATTCTATTAAAAAGCGTGGGGTGCTTGATATTAATTAATTATAAAAATACCTCAAATAGCACCCCACGCTTTTTAATAGAATTAAATTATTTTCTACTTTTTAGTTTGCTTTTTAAAGCGTGTTGTTTTAGTTTTTTTAAACTATTATTTATTTTTCTTTGTATCCCATTATGTTACGAAAGATGTGTGGGGGTACGCGAATGTATAGAATAAGAAATGAGTACATAAGAGGAGAGTCTGTTAGTGGCACCGGTAACTGAAAAGTTGTGTGTCAACAATCAAAATCCTGTTATAAATACACCGTGACATTTAAGTCGTCTTACAAAGGTGGTCCACCCAATGTATCCGTCATAAAATACCTCTAGGCGCGATTAAAACATTGTTACCATTAATTAAGATAATAGGTACAAAGAACAATAAATAATGCTTTAGAATTATGAAACACCCTCCCTGTTAATAATGTTTACGTATCAAACGGTAGAAGATATCTACCTACCTACCATTACATTCCATCATTAATTCCATGTCCATAACAGGGTGTTTCAAACTACGTCATGCGTCTTGGTGAATGATATTTTCTTTTTTTAATTATGCTAAATATTTTTTTAATTTTTCTTAATGTGTAGTATTTATTGGATACATGAAGTGGGCTGCCGTTGTAAGACGATTAAAATGTCACGGTGTATATTGAATCGTTTATCACTAAAAGAAATACATTAAAAATGTGGCAGATACTAAGTCCCAATCTTAAAATTTTAGGGATGTGTCGTGGAATACGAATGGATAGAATCAGAAATGAGTACTTTAGAGGAAGTTTGAAAGTAGCACCGATAGCTGAAGAGTTTTGTGGAAATCGGTTGTCATGGTATGGGCATGTGATACGGAGGAATGAGATATTCCTGGTATGGTAACTGAAATAACTTTTGCATTTGATGCGGGGTAATGAGGAAAATGTCGTGAGGAAAGTTTTGAGTATGAATGTCGATGGTTATAAGAGTAGGGGGAGACCAAAGAAACGTTGGATGGACTGTGTGAATGATGATATGGTTAGAAAGGGTGTGATTACGGAGATGACGAATAATAGAGAAGTGTGGGAGATAAAGACATGTTGCGTCGACCATAAATAAATTGGGATAAGGGCAGGAGAATTATAATTAGACTGATGGGAGAAATCCATAGCTATACAGTTTGAAAACAAAATCCCGTGAACACGATGACCAGATTTCCATTGATGAGTTTTCTATAGCGGCCGAGCGCTGCAAGCAAAAATAGTCCTTAAGGTGTATAGGTATGTCGCTGATAGTACAACATAAAATCACGCCTTCGTTGCCCAAAAGACAATGATGTACAGACGCCAGTATATCAAGCTGTCAAATTTTCCCAATTGAACATGAACCTTATGGTTTTGTGATAAAGTTGAAACTCTATCAAAGAAATTTGTCAGATTCAGGTAGCTTGATGTGCTGGCGGCTGTACCATAGTATCGTCAGTAACCTACAGTAACTCTAACTTAAAAAAATCATACGCAAAACGTACACTTTTACCAAACAATTGTCTAGGAAAACGTCTACAAACCAAGTTCTCCTACAGGAACCCGTTTCGTCCACACCTCCGAGGGTCGATGCCTCATCACGCGAGTAGTTCCATGTCCCGAATGCCTCAAAAACGGTGGTCCTCAAGCACAGCATCTGGAACAGGAACACCAGCTGGCTCAGGTAAGATGAAACCTTTAAGCCACTATAATAAATAATTTTATTTCTGTAAGTAGATTTGTATAAACACTCACTCAGCAAAAAAAAAACCACTCCAGGAGTGCCGACAGAATTGAAAACTTGAACAATTACGTGTAAAAGACATCAACGTGCGACTCATCCGTGTGCTCGCTGGAAAGTGGTCGGTGTCGATGACGCGAGTTCCCCGATTTTTTTTTTTCACCCAAAAAGTGCTCACCGCGCCTAAAGAAGTTTTCACTTCAAAAATCAAACATCTTTGGCCTAAAATTCAGCTGCGCGAACTTCGCTCGCTGACACAGTCATAAGATCGTCAAATGCTCAGGTAACAGGGCATGCGGCGCAGGACGGTAAATGAGCCATTGTTTGTGGGGAGGTGCCGCATACACACTTCTGAGCCGTCCGTGAACCCCTATCTGTGGAGATTGTCTTTACTCCGGCCGACTTGGGTTCGAAGTCTATTCAGATATTTCCAAGTCGGCTACGGTAACGCGTGCCCAGGCGGAAGGCTCTCAGATGGTTCGATAAAGTTATCAGGGGGTTTATACAGCTCCCGCCACGGGTTACATCTCGCTGTGGAAGCGTCGCTATAAAATCATTTATCAGCTCGTCCAGCCAGAGCTGATAAATGATTTAATTTCTGTAGATTTGTACAAACATTTTCACACCATAATCATATTTTAAAATAGATGAGGTTGGCGTTTCTTATCTGACTACTCTGAGAAGAAAGGCCGAAACAAACTCAGAGGTCACAGTCTTTTATAGTCCAGACATAATCTTAGTCAGATCATGTGAAGACCATGTAGATTGGTGTCTGAAATGGTCTTTTGTAGGAAAGAACCACACATATTGAGTGGACCTGTACAGTCAGTGCACGCATTTGTCACTAATCGTGCAGCTCAACTGAGAACTTAAGGAGCTCAACGATTCGACGAACAATACCAAAGAAAAGACACTTGGGTAGGCCGCATAAACTACGATGGCGGCAACTTCAGACATGCCTTTGTTAGCCAATAGACTAAGATACGCTGAGTTGATTGATTGAACCATTTTGGTAACTTTTCCCCAGGCGTTCAGAAGACTTGAGCTGGGCGCTGTTGAACCAAGACGCCTGCGTCTGTCTGAAGAGTCCAGGGCTTCCGACGGAGATAGTGGAGTCGGTGCTGAGTCTAATGGTAAGTAAACGTAAACATAGTTATTTGTATTTTATGCAAATATTGGATTTAGTTTGCGGCTTCGTCTTCGGGGAGGTGGGAAATTATCCCACGAGAACATACTACCGGACACGGGCTTGCGGACAGCGAGTAATGGGTAGCTCGCTGTCCGGTAAAGACCAAGCCCGGGTCGACGGCGCGTTGTGTTCCACGCACACCTCAAAGAGATGTCAGCACCAACTGGTGGGGCCAGTTGGTGCTGACACTGTCCCCAAGGGCCGATGCCTGCCAGGGGTGCGGGTTGTTTGAAAGAGATACTGCGGCCCCTGGCACACAGGCAACTGAAGGAACACGGGTGGGTTTTAGTCAGTAAACGTCTGACACGCCCTCCTGCTCCACCCAGAGCGGGCGAAGTTATTTGATGATTTCCCACCCAGAAAAAAAAAACTATCTTTGTGCCAAAATTTATCTAAAACATTGAGTACCAAACATCCAAACTTTCACATGTAAAATTGTAAAACTTTTTCTACCTGAATACGGGGCTTTTGGCTACTTTGTACGTTTGCTTTTTATGTAACTTTTATTTTGGAACGTGCGTTTTGTTTGTGCAGAATAAACAATTTATCTTTATTTCTTCGTCTTCATTTATAATATTGTTGTAGGAAGTAGGATTAGTAGAAAAAAAAACTTTTTTGTGTGTGGGATATCATTAAATGACTTCTCCCAGCTTTAGGCAGAGTGGGAGGGCGTGTCAGACTTTTACTGACTAAAACCCACCCGTGTTCCTTCAGTTGTCTGTGTGCCAGGAGCCGCGGTATCTCTTTCGAATAACCCCCACCCCTGGCAGGAGGATTTGAGAGGTCAAAGGGCAAAGTCTCTTCTTGAGACACATTCACGTCTTAAGGTTCATAAAATCCTAATTAAGAGGGAAATGCTAATTTCCCTCTTAATTAGGATTTTATGAACCAAAGCCCGCAGAATTCAAATGTTCTCACGATTTTTCCGAAGAAAATTGGAATTTAGCGAGCTACCGTAGCGCATCCGCTTTAACGGTAATCTAGTCGCGGGCTGGAACTCACCGGTGGACCTGGCTAAAAAGCACGCTGTCTCACCAGGCATCGTGTCCGACAGAGGTAGTATCAGTGATGAGCAGTTAGACGCTAGTCTACACGCACAACGTTCTTAAGTGAGATGCAGGACCATTTATAGTACAGCAGGCGCGTAAAAAATTAAGAAAAGTCCTTCGAAAGATCGGGTTTTATGAAAAAACCACAGCATAAATCAATGACCAATAAAGTTTATTGAACTTTTCGATAGTTGAATTTTGTCGTTACTGACTTGGTTTTTGAGATTTTACACTTCTTTTATTACTTAAACACACTTGGGTGTGTTTAAGTTAGGTTAAATTAGCAAGAAAAACTAATCTTTGTTGGCTCAATCGTTGGCCTTTTTAATTTAGTATTCTGTTACAGACAATATTAATAATGAGACAAAACCATACCATGATTAATTTTTGATTTACGTTGTCGAACAGTGGAGTAATGCACTCCCGAAGTTTCTATGGAAAAAATGTCGACTAGATTCACCTTAAGAGCGTTTGCCCACGCGGGCTGGCAACGGCGCATTTATAGCGGTTTTTTCGTGATTATTTCATTAAATACAAACAAAACTATTTCTTTTTGAGCCAAGCATTAGATTGTTGGTATAAATTTACAAGTTTTTATGCAGTTTTTTAAATATTTATTTAGTATTTACTTATAAAAATCGACATGTTTTTATTAAAGAATAGATGTTAACAATCATTTTAAATGCCAACGATCTAGTGGTTGGTTGAAAAAAAAAAAACAGTTCTTTTGTTTGTAGTTAATGAAATAATCAGGAAATACTTACTATAAATGCGTTGTTGCCAGCCCGCTTGGGATGAAAGCTCTCCAGAGCCCGTTTAGAGGCAAAAATTGTCGGACAAACCCGAACCAAATCGATTAAAACTGAATACTATAATAATGGAAAAGCCGGGAGGTGACGCCCTGGGACACATAGTGACCTTGTTGGTGGTGTTCTTCAGAAAGGTCAGGTCACCGGCGTGCGCGTGTAATCAGAGGCCCTAGTGTGAGTTTTATTTAACCGGCTCGATCTAACTCATCGACCGTGTTCGGCGCTCCAATTGGTCCGTTATCAATCCAAGGTCAATCGGAGCGCCGAACGCGGTCGACGTTAGATCGAGATGGTTAAATGAAACTCACACTTGAAGAATTAAACGGAAACGAGGCAAAAAGAGTAAGAAACGTAGCAGCTGGCGTTCTGTAGATTCTATCTACTATGCTAGCGTAGCCCGCAGAATTCAAATGTTCTCACGATTTTTCCGAAGAAAATTGGAATTTAGCGAGCTACCGTAGCGCATCCGCTTTAAGGGGAAACTCACTGGTGGGTCTGGCTAAAAAGCAGGCTCGCTCACCAGACATCGTGTCCGACAGAGGTAGTGTCAGTGATGAGCAGTTAGACGCTAGTCTACACGCACAACATTATTGAGTGAGATGCAGAATCATTTATAGTACAATCAACGGGAACATGGCGTGAGTTTATGTATGTATGTACGATAATGATGCAATTTTCATTTTTTTTTTATCTTCTAGCATCCTCCCGTCTCGGCTCCGTCGAAGGCGTAGTCAACAGCGAGCCACCGAACTGGTCCATAGCGACCGCGTGGACTGTGGAGCAGTGCATCCTTGCAGCCTGCAGTAGCACTCGGCTGCACTGCCCCCTACACAGCGACAGCCTCGTACAACTGCGACTGGTCGCTCCCGACACTGTAAGTAATCTAATCTATCTATAGTTCGACTTTTAATTGTATTCCGTAACTTGACAGCTCAAAGAAAAATTTTTTTTTTTTTTAAACGTTGCCCCGCACTAGGAATTACTCCTGTATTGTGGGTGCGTTTACAAACATTTAAATTCACATACACAAACAGCCAGACCCGGAACAACTACTTGTAGGTCATACAAATATTTGTTACGTGCGGGAATCGAACCCGCTACACGCAGCACAGCAGTCAATCGCTTAACCACTGCGCCAACCGTGCTGTCAATTAATAAGTAAATCATTTTATTTCAAGTAACATAGGCTCATTATAATAGGAAACGAAATAATAGGACAAGAACACACAGTCACATTGATTAAAATTACACACAATTAAAATTAAATCTAAATTTGAAACATTTAAAAATAATATTTGATTTAAATGAGCATATTAAAAAACAGTTACATATTTCGATTTACTCGTGCTACGTGTTGCATAGAACAATGAGTCACTATAGCACAATCTAGCCTTTCCGCAAGCGCGGCCAGCATGCTGTTGGGGCTCCGCACGCGCCGCACCAGCGAGGTGCTACGCATGCGCATTGTTGCGTAGAAACAATCTAAGCGGGCTTCCGCAAACATCGTTGATGCGCTACAATAGCCATCATTATCCTAAATACGTTGTTTAATTGGACACGTAGGGTGCTTCACGATTTTTGCGTGTAATCCGTCCATAGACTGCATGTGTACAGTGTGGTGCAGTAGGCTCTAAAAAGAGTTATTTTAACGTTAATAATGTTACCATACTTAAAACTAATAGTGTTGGGGTAGTGAACGATTTTGCGCAAAGAACGAATGATAAAATTGATTTAATTTTAAATTAAACCATTTTTATCATTCGTTTTGAAACTTTAAAAACGTTTGTAAGATGTGGAATATATGAATAATTTATATTTTTTTAATAAAAGTAATGTTTTTTTATTATTTTCTTCTAATAGAAACAAACTATAAATAAAAACAAAATATGTAACAAATTCTAAAATTTTTAATAATAGTGCATATCATGTTTTTAAGACAAGTTATTAAACTTAAAACAAAAAAAAATGCATGTAAGCACATTATTTCAAGTTCATTCAATTTCGTTCATTCTAACACAACACTACCTCACTATCTCGTTTTTGTCAAAATCTCGTTACCCTTCAACTGTCAAGTTACCGAATACAATTAAAAGTCGAACTATAACTAAGCCTGTAGCCTGCCACTTCAGTGCAAAGGCCTCCCTCTCCCACACAATTCTGTCTTTTGCCATTACTAGCCGGTCCCTTCGGAAGGAGTCAAGCTCGTCCCGCCATCTTAGTCTCGGCCTGCCGCGATGGCGTCGTGCGTTTAGTGGGGCCCAATCGGTAGTTATTTTAGCCCATTGGTCGTCTAACATGCGGCAGACATGTCCGGCCTAGTCCCACTTAAGGGGAACCTAGTCGCGGGCTCGAACTCACTGGTAGGCCTGGCTAAAAAGCACGCTGTCTCACCAGGCATCGTGTCCGACAGAGGTAGTATCACTGATGAGCAGTTAGACGCTAGTCTACACAAGCCATGTTAAGGAACTAAGCTTCAATAAATTTAAACCATTTATTAAACAGAAACTCTGTCAAAAAGGTTTCTATAAAGTTAAAGATTACTTGGATGACAAAAAAGCTTGGGACTAGTTAAGTTGCTCCAATGTACCCTCAAGCAACAAACTGTTATATAAGCTAAGTGTTTAATAGATACTGTTGACATTTTATATTTAAGTATTGATCTACGTGACATTATTTTTAATGACATTTAAAGAAAAAACTAACTGTGAATGTGAGTACTATGCAGGCTAGATTGAACACATTACTTTATAACTCGTCTGGTGGTTTTGAGCATTTTGTAAATGGCCTACGCAAATGTCCTGCAAATCTGGTAGCGTCTTGTGGCGGGTCGTTGAGCTCCCTAAAATAGGGTTGAGCTACACGGTGACTGCTACATACATGCCGTCTGTTGAGACAGGTCAGCTCAAAGCTGCAATGGCTCTTTCTTCAAAATGCCTTTCCAGACATTACCCTGCAATGTTAGACTCACATAAAATTTAAATAATATAATGTTTGGACTTTAAAAGAGACTATGACCTCTGAGTTTGTTTCGGCTTTTCTTCTCAGGGAACAGTCAGCTAGGAAATGCCGGCGCCATCTAGTTTTAAAAAATATTGACCAACAAAATATTGACGTGTAAAAGTGTCTTTTAAGATCTACTTACATAAATAAACATTTAATTTCATTAAACATTTCATTTCATTTCATTTCATTACACGCACAACGTGTGAGATGCAGGATGATTTATAGTACAACAGGCGCGTAAAAAATTAAGAACAGTCCTTCGGAAGATCGGGTTTTATGAAAAAACCAGTGCATAAATCAATGCCCAATAAAGTTTATTGTACTTTTCGATATTTGTGCTTTGTCGGTTCCGACTTGGTTTTTCAGATTTTACACTTCTTTTATTACTTAAACTCGCCCAAAGTTAGGTTAAATTAGCAAGAAAAACGAATCTTTGTTGGCACCTAACTTTTTAATGGCTTTTTATGTTAGTATTCTGTTTCCGTACGGACAATATTAATAATGAGACCAAACCATACCATGTTTAATTTTTGAAGTACATTGTCCAACAGTGGAGTAAATACACTCTCGAAGTTTGTAAGGAAAAATGTGGACTAGGTTCACCTTAAGCCGTAGGTCTCGGCTGTCATTCGTAGATCTTTGGCAGTCGTTACGCGTAGTCTGAAGCCTGAAAGTATGTCAATAATTGCTACATTCTTAGCAAAAGGTTTCGTACTTCCCAGTAACTGGGTTGTGGAGATCAGATAAGCAGTCGCTGCATGTAAAAGACAAGACAGCTGCATCCAGATTGGAATCCTACCCCAACCTTGTTAAAGATATTATTGGTTGAAATATTTTATTTCACATAAACCTGCAAGGGCACTTATGAAACGTCAGAAGCTAGGTGCACGGTTCCAATTTGTAGCTCCCTAAGGAGAAGAGCCGGCAAGAAATTCCACGGTTACTCTTTTAATAAATAATAGTTTAAAAAAAACTAAAAAACACGCTTTAAAAACCAAACTAAAAAAATAGAAAATAATGTAATTCTATTAAAAAGCGTGGGGTGCTTTTTGAGGTATTTTTATAATCAATTAATATCAAGCACCCCACGCTTTTTAATAGAATTAAATTATTTTCTAATTTTTTAGTTTGGTTTTTAAAGCGTGTTAATTAGTTTTTTAAACTATTATTTATTTACAATTTTTTAGTTCTGCTTGCTAGAAAAGCGTGATTTTTTAGTTTTTTTTTCTGTTTTATTTTTTTTAATTTTTTAATTGTCATTGGTCCTCGATAAGTCTACAAAGTTTCAATGAAATCTGACCGTTTGAAGTGGGTCAAAATAGCGTCCAAAGGAGTCGGTTACATACAAACATACAAACAAACAAACATACAAGTGAAACTAATAATGTAAAGCGTGTAAAAATAATTGGCTTTTACAATGTTTTAAAATTACAGTGTTAACAGGTATGGGAGGACAGTGTTTTACAAAAAAATCTTATAAATAATAAAAAATAAAGTCGGTTTTGGTGTCTGTCTGTCGACGACATTGTTCTTTTAAAGTATAACTTACCACTGTTTGTCTCTGCATCACCCAAAGGTTGACTGGTAGAAAATGCCTATGTCATTTATGTCTGCCTCTATACATTTATGGTGATTAGCGTCTGTTTAACCATACATTTTTGAGCTTTAAGCAACGTTTATAAATAGGGGGGTAAGTGTTAAAGAAATAAATAAATAAGTATGCCATGGATTTTGTTGCGGTTTCCACCATTATATAAAAATCGAGATCACTGCTTCTTTGACAATTTGCCTCGTTTCGGTTGCCTCCCTGGAACCCCATAAATTCGCCGGTATAAATTCATATTCAAATTCATCTTTATTGACATAACAGGTTTATTTTTTGGCTTAGATACTTACGTCATCATAGGTATAGACCAATCACGTTATCACACATCATCGCATCGCATCGCGGTATCTATCAGAAAATTAATTTATCTGTAATTGCTTCAATTTCATTCTTTTTACCTATTTTGGTATACTAATTTTGTTCTGGATGCATCGTTTTCACACATAATGATACAATGAATGTATGTTAAATATTGTAGTTAAATCATTTTAAAAGAGTAACGGTGGAGTTTCTTGCCCATTCTTCTCCATACGAAACTACATTTTGGAAGGGGCGACTAGAATCAATAAAAGATAAAAGATAAAAAGATAAAAGATCATTTATTTGTCAAACATGCGTTTACATAAACTGACTAATCAGACATGCAGGGTATTAAATTAATATGTTGTGAGCGTCAATTCTATTTTAATGTAAATTTTGACGTTCAAAAGTGCCTTTTAAGTGCCTATTTGAAATAAATGCTTTGACTTTGACTTTAACTTTGACATATGTGCCACAAAATACAGTTTTAAAAGAAGTAAAAACAAAGAAAATACACTAACAGAGATAAAAAGTATGAAAAAATATGACAAACATCAAAAATATAAATTATTCTTAAATTATTATTATATCGTGCTGTGTGTGAGTCTGGGAGGCGTGTGCGCTTGCGTGTTGGCGGGTGCCCGTTCGTGTTTGGATACGAGTAGGTGTACGAAAGAAAGATATGATCTTTGTATGTGCTGCTTAAGGTGAACCTAGTCCGCATTTTTGCCATACAAACTTCGGGAGTGTAGTACTCAACTGTTAGACAATTTACATCAAAAATTAAACGTGGTATGGTTTTGTCTCATTATTAATATTGTCTGTACGGAAACAAAATACTAAAATAAAAAGCCATTAAAAAGTTATGAGCCAGCAAAGATTCGTTTTTCTTGCTAATTTAACCTAACTTTAGGTGTGTATAAGTAATAAAACAATGTAAAACCTGAAAAACCAAGTCGGTACCGACAAAGCTCAAATATCTAAAAGTTCAATAAAGTGTGTGTGTCATTGATTTATGCAGTGGTTTTTTTCATAAAACCCGATCTTCCGAAGGACTTTTCTTAATTTTTGATGCGCCTATTGTACTATAAATGATCTTACATCTCACTCAATAACGTTGTACGTGTAGACTAGCGTCTAAGTGCTCATCACTGATACTACCTCTGTCGGACACGATGCCTGGTGAGATAGCGTGCTTTTTAGCCAGGCCCACAGGCCAGTGAGTTCGAGCCCGCGATTAGGTTCCCCTTAATAGAATGGGATTAATTATTTATTATTAAATCTTTTAAATTACTTACTTTGCCAGCTATGTACATCTACGAGACTGTTTTATTTGTTAAAATGAATTTACACCTTTTTACAAAAAATTCTGATGTAAAAAAAAAAACTCCAATGCGTTCTCAATATGAAAATCAATTGTGCGACGTAAAATGCAGAACCACTTTGAAGAAGAAGAGCTTTTTTGGAATGGCTTCGAAAATTTATAATAAAATACCCGATAGTATTAAAAACATGCCCTTATCAAAATTTAAGAAAGTTATCACCTCTCTATTAATAGAAAAATGTTATTATTCTGTTCAAGATTTTATAAATGATATTTTTTAATATTTAGTTTTTTGGTTTTGTTTTTATTGATTGTTTTATTTAGTTTTTTTAAGTATTTTAGATTCTTTATTAAAATTTGTATGCCTTCGCGGCAAAACATAGCGCTCAAATATGTTAACCTAATACCATTAAGTAAATACCCGTGTTTAACAAATAAAGATTCTGATTCTGATTCTATTTTCTCTATCAAGAGTAAAGAGCTAGTTCTTCACTATAAGTAACATAACAATCTTTTTCAACAGCTACTACTCGACGTCGAAGAATCAAAGCGCGCCCGCTGGGAGCACATAACCCGTGGCGCGGTGGCCGGGCGCGGGGCCTTCGGGACGGTGCTGTCGGCCACGTGGCGGGCCCCGCCCGGGGGCCCGGGGCCCACGGAGCCCATCAACGTGGCTCTGAAGGCGCTGCAGCCCGTGCCGCCGCCAGCCAGCAGTGATGCGGCGGCACATCATGCATATAAGGTAACTTTACTTTTGAAACTGGTATCGTATTTTAAACAGACGCAAGAAAATGGACGGTTGGTCCAATCAGTTTGGGTTTTTATTTTTGTAAATTTTCTTTTATCTCGTTTGTACGTATAACTACGTCTCGTTTTTGTGAGAGGAACTGGGGCGGCGGGGGGAGCGTATTGCCTAGTTTTTTCAAGTTGTTCCATGTTGCATGGTATTGTGTGGCCGTATCTGTGGCAACAGGTTGCTACATGTTGCCATTGCCCTAAATTGCTGGATGTAGTCGTGACGTCATAGTTGACGAGAACTGACCAGGACTGAGCAGTTTTTAGTTGCTCGTGTCAGCGCACCTTAAGGTAGTCTGCGAAATTAAAATATTCTTTAGTTTTTCGCAATTTGCAGGTTGTATCTTCATTAATCCCATTTCTTCCCGTGGGTGTCGTAGAAGGCGACTAAGGGACATACTAGAGAATGGGCAGCAGCGTTCTCTATGCATTTGACCACCATACTGCGATCGCCAACCCGCCTGCCAATTTGGGAGAGGCTTAGGTCCAGAAATGGACGTCGAAGAAAATTGAGAGGTTCTCAAATTGACACGTATTTTTTTTAAGGCGGATGCGCTAAGTTTAGGCCTAAAACAGTGGTGGCCTAATGGTAATAGCCGCGACTTACAAGTTGCAGGTCGTAGGTCCAAACCCAGGCAGACAATTTACTTTGTGTAAGTTATTTTATAGCCACTGCTCTAAAAACGGTGAAGGAAAACATCGTGAGGAAACCGGCATGTGCTAGAACCAAAAAATGGAAGACATGTGACATCTACCAACCAGCATTGGGCTCGCGTGGTGGATTACAGCTAGGGTTGCCAACATTTATACGAGTTATAGTATTTTTCGAAATAAGCTGTGTAAAATATAAGGAGTTCTTGTATTAGTTTTTGAAATAAGGAGTTCTTTTATTAGTTTTTGAAATAAGGAGTTCTTTTATTAGTTTTTGAAATAAGGAGTTCTTGTATTAGTTTTTGAAATAAGGAGTTCTTGTATTAGTTTTTGAAATAAGGAGTTCTTTTATTAGTTTTTGAAATAAGGAGTTCTTTTATTAGTTTTTGAAATAAGGAGTTCTTGTATTAGTTTTTGAAATAAGGAGTTCTTTTATTAGTTTTTGAAATGAGGAGTTCTTGTATTAGTTTTTGAAATAAGGAGTTCTTGTATTAGTTTTTGAAATAAGGAGTTCCTTTATTAGTTTTTGAAATAAGGAGTTCTTTTATTAGTTTTTGAAATAAGGAGTTCTTTTATTAGTTTTTGAAATAAGGAGTTCTTTTATTAGTTTTTGAAATAAGGAGTTCTTTTATTCGTTTTTGAAATAAGGAGTTCTTTTATTAGTTTTTGAAATAAGGAGTTCTTGTATTAGTTTTTGAAATAAGGAGTTCTTTTATTAGTTTTTGAAATAAGGAGTTCTTTTATTAGTTTTTGAAATGAGGAGTTCTTGTATTAGTTTTTGAAATAAGGAGTTCTTGTATTAGTTTTTGAAATAAGGAGTTCCTTTATTAGTTTTTGAAATAAGGAGTTCTTTTATTAGTTTTTGAAATAAGGAGTTCTTTTATTAGTTTTTGAAATAAGGAGTTCTTTTATTAGTTTTTGAAATAAGGAGTTCTTTTATTAGTTTTTGAAATAAGGAGTTCTTTTATTAGTTTTTGAAATAAGGAGTTCTTTTATTCGTTTTTGAAATAAGGAGTTCTTGTATTAGTTTTTGAAATAAGGAGTTCTTTTATTAGTTTTTAGTGTTGAAAATATAGTATTTTTGCGTACTATATATTTTTTCAACAGTAAACAGTACGCAGAACCGAAATATAGTACAATACTATACAGGGTGTAACAGAAACCCTATTGCTATCCTTAAGCACTAAAGATAACAGCTGGTATAGAATCACTATACATAGTATCAGCTCAAAATAAAATACTCAAGAATTGATACCAAATTTTCGGTTTCATATGTTCCTTAAATTCAAATCATAAAAAACGTGTCACCGCACTACGTAGGTCAATCTTTCCACGTTACTTGCCAATATCACGATAAATCTCTTTCGAGTGATGTGTTTGTTTCAATTTGTTCTGGTATCAATGTATTAAAAATTCTCACAACTTCCGAACATGTAGAGATAGGATTAAAACACCCTTCCAATATCGTTTGATATCATCCAAAGAATTATTTTTATAATATCAGCAATATAAAAATACTGTAAAAAATTCATCTGTCTACCTATGTTCATGAGATATAGCCCGCTGCCTCACAGATGGACGGACAGTGGAGACTTAGTATCAGGGTTGCGCTGCCACCCCTTGGGTACGGAACCCTAAAAGTATTGTTCAAGAAATCAACGGACAATTTTTTTATTTCCGCTAATTGTCTTTATCTTCCCCAGGCCGCCCTATCCCGCTGGGAACGAGAACCAACCGCCGCCGCCTGCCGCGCCTACTGCGGCCTGCGCCAAGAGCTATCAATACTGAGCCAACTCAAGCACCAACATGTAGTGCCACTGCTGGCCGTGTGTGCCGCTCCCTTGGCACTGTTACTGGCACTAGCACCTGCTGTAAGTACCAAGTGATCATCGTCATCATTCCTCTGCCCATCATCGTCATCATATCAGCCGAAAGACGTCCACTGCTGGAAATAGGCCTCCCCCAGGCTCCTCCACTTCGACTGATCTTGTGCTTCCCACATCCAGCGGATTCCTGCGGCCTTCACATGGTCATCGGTCTTCCTTGTGGGAGGCCTTCCCACTCTACGTCTTCTATTCTCCTGCCCATATCCCAATTTATTCGTGGTCGGCGCAACATGTCTTCATCTCCCACACTTCTCGATTAGTCGTCACCTCCGTAGTCACACCCTTTCTAACCATATCATCATTCACACAGTCCACCCATCGTTTCTTTGGTCTCCCCTACTCTTAAGCCATCCACGTTCTTATTCAAAACTTGTGAGCACCAAGTTGAGAAGCTGAAAGTACCAATTATAAAAACTTTTTCCAAAAAAAAAACAACCACTAACTAACAACAAATAACTTTAATTTCGGAAGGCGGTGACAAAAAATTTAAATACATATCCAAAGTCACCGCCTTCCGAAATTAAAGTTATTTTTCACTTTGTAGTGTTTTTTTCGGAAGTCGGTTGTTTTTTTTTTGGAAAAAGTTATTATTTTTCACTTTTTAGTTATAGTGCCTACTCCACTAATTCGAAATTTCATCCTTGTGGTCAAAACAATGCATATTTATGCGATAGCAGCAATCGTGGTTCATTTACTGTTATTTTTTGAAGAGTTCCGTTGTCTGACTCCGAAACGCATCATCAGATCTATATGAAATTGAAATGGGGCCACACGGGAAGCACGAGCTTTCAAATAAAAAAGAATCATCAAAATCGGTTCACCCAGTCGAAAGTTATGAGGTAACAAATCTGAAAAAAAAATTGAAGTTGGTTAAAAATAAATGCAGTACCTGGCCAAACAGCTTTCATCCGTTTAGTTTGGCGAGCTACAAACTTGTCCGGGTCAGCATTAATTGGCATGTCCCGGTGGCAAAATCCAATATACAGGGTCAAATTAAATTAGCTTGCAATACTCCACCCACGCGTTGGGTATCGTTATTGAAAACCATTGAAATAAAATAAAAAAATCATCTTTGTTCAAAACTTTCAATGACACTCACAGGTACAGACGCCAGCACATCAAGCTACCCCAAACTGTGAAATTTTACCAATTTAACATGAACTTTATGCTTATGTCATAAAGTTGAAAATCTATCAAAGAAATTTGACAGATTGGGGTACCTTGTGGCGCTGGCATCTGTACATTAGGACAACCAAACGACGGTTATGTTATATGCTTCTGGAAATTCGTAAAAAAACTATATTCCACGCAAAATTACGAAAACAGCTGATCTATTACGGGTATACCTTCGCTTATAAAAGAATGAAAAATCTTAAAGAATCTTAGTTTTTATTTTGTTCCATTAATTTTTGGTATCTTTTTGGGTTTAATTTGACCCTGTATGTATAGTCTGTTCTGCTCAGAAAACGTACTTGTAGATGCCGTTTTTTAGTGTCACTTATGCTGGGGCCACAGTACGTTCAACGTCAATGCCCAACATCGCGATACACAACGCGATGATTGCCACCCGAGTTATCGCCTAACGTCAAATGGCAATGTGAATGCCATTGTAAAATTATCGTGATAAATTGTGGCTACACCTACGGTTAACGTCCAACATCGCCATAATCAATACAGAGCTTTGGTTTCATTTGTTGAAAAATTTAACCCGAAATCCTATTTTAAAATTACCTTTCAATAATTGAGGTTTGTTTTATAACCTCAATTTTCGCCGATTAAATTTCAACTACAATTTAATAATGTTCTTTTAACGACCATTTTATGTTACGATACATAATCAGCGTCTCAAAAACGTCCGTATAAATACGGCGCAATGTGCTCTGTTGTCAAATAGTATCGTCAGTCATTTTTTAGTCAGTCTTTTTGGACATTGCTTTGTAAAAACCACTTTAAGTCATGCGTGTAAGTTTGATTTTGGAAATTGGAAAAAAACATCTGTTTTATTATAACTGACGTATAATTGGGGATAGTTTTGTGTGTTACTTCTTGGAATCTTGGGATTTTTGTATATCAATGGTTGTAACTTAAAAAAAATATTCAAAGTATTATTAACGGCAATCATTTTATCTTTTTTTCTTTCGGAATAACCCTAAAAGTGTCGAGAACCAGTAACTGGATTGTGGTTTTTTTTTTTTTGAGAGTGGGAAATCATCAAATAACTTGTCCCGCTCTGGGTGGAGCAGAAGGGCGTGTCAAACTTTTACTGACTAAAACCCTCCCGTGTTCCTTCAGTTGCCTGTGTGCCAGGGGCCGAGGTATCTCTTTCGAACAACCTGCACCCATATTTACCTAAAGTAATTTTTTGGTTATGAAAGTATGGAAGGGGCTTCTTAAAATATTTTTTTGTATTAATATTCCGGGATGCCAGCAACACCGGGAATGCATAACTAGTCAATTGTATAGTATGGAAGCGACTTCTAAATTATTAGGATTGCATAACTATTCAGACGCATATTTCTTCAAAATTAACCCCGATGGAAATATGTGTACGTATACCAATGTACCTAGGATGTAAGTCTTTAAGAGTATGGGTGGTGTGTGTTAGTAAAAACATTTTTTTTTACATTAATTTAAAAAAAAATCGGTACAAAAGCGCATTCCATTTTAGCCAACCTCTCAACTTTAGGTGAATATGCATCCGAATATCCGATCTCTAATGATGATGGTCTAAAAGTGCCAATATTTAAAATCTTAATACACTATCGTACTAATAATTTGCATGTTTCTGTATACAGGGTGCCTTAGACGGTGTGCTCCGCAGTTACCGCGATTGCGGGTCGCGCTGCAGTGCTCGACTCGCGCGGGCGCTCGCGTTGCAAGTCGCGCGTGCGCTCGAGTATTTACACGCGAGGAGGGTCGTGTATAGGGATCTTAAGGTATGTTCCGAAGCAGTTTATAATTAATGTATTGATAAAATTAAGACTTTCAAACTTAAGTTATTTTCATGGTGCAAAATGGGTGGAGACATTAAAAAACATGTTTTTTTTAAATTAAATTGCCATTGCAATTTCGGACTTACTGTGCAGTTTTTACTGTCGAAAGTCAGAAAAGACAATTCCCAAAACGTGTACTTCGCAAGGCTTGAATTCATGTCGATTTATTTGGCAATTCTCGTAATTTTAAGAACGTTAACAGATTGATCTCAGTCTCAATCTGTCAAAAATACCTCAAGTTTCCATAAATTTTTGACAAGTTTTTGACATTTAATTGTCGCCGAGATGAGACTGCGACTAGATTTTGAACGTTTTTCTTTACGAGAATTGGCCTTCTGTAATGAACCAATGATGGCTTTAAAACCAAATGCAACTACACATTTTTATGTCACGAAGCGACACGCGCTTTTCTTGTGATAACCAAGTGTAGAAACACGCTGTGAATGATTTTGACAACATCATAACTGGGGTTTCTGTGTCAGGTCGTTGGGGTTTCTGTGTCAGGTCGTTGGGGTTTCTGTGTCAGGTCGTTGGGGTTTCTGTGTCAGGTCGTCGTAGTGTCAGCGTCGTGGGTTGAAAATCGGACACATGGCACTTTGTCTATCTATTGTAAGAGCTCAGAAAAACAAAGGAAAAGATTAACAAAATATTTAATTAAAAATACACAATGTAGTAGGTACAACAGAAAGGAGATGTTAAGCTGTCGGTATGCGCGAGGAAAGAGAACGAATGCCTCAGTGCATGCCAACAAGGCGCGCCCGCCGCCCGCGCGTTTCTATTTTCTCAGTCGTCAACTTCACGACAGTTCTCGAGCGCCATCTACTACCTTACACTATCTAATACCTTTAAACGATCAATTCTTGTAAATACACCGAGAAATTTTAATGGTTGTTTTCCCGCGGCAGAACAACTTGGCTTAGGGAGTACTTCCGAAACATAGAGTAAAAGTAAAAAAAATAGTTTTTTTTGTTTTAAAATAATTTAAAAAATTATCCATCAACTCGATAAAACTATTCAATAGTAACACTAGAGGTAACTTGTAGGTACTACTCGAATCGCACGCGCCGCCGACAAAGGGAACACCGATGCATAAATGTTCAAAGCAAAATAAACTCTCGCACGTGGTGATTTTTCACAATGGTTAATCTGCCATTTTTTTGTTTCTAATATTTTATTTGTTTATAAAACGATTGTATTACCAAGACAAAACCATTTCGGTGCGGGAAAACAACCGTTTAAATTTCACGGTGTATATAATCTGAATCTCGGAAACGGGTCCAACGATTTTCATGAAATTTAGCATGCAGGGCTTTCGGGGGCGATAAATCGATCTAGCTTGGTTTCATTTTTAGAACGTCATTTTTAGAAAACGTCAAACCAAAAAAATTAAAACGAGCAAAGCTCGGTCATCCAGTTATTGATGATAACGTGTAGTATTTAGTCTATACAATAATTATTAATTAGCGGTTACAATTTTCGTTGGCCTGTCACAAAGACGGATGCGCCGTTGTGCTTGCTCCAGCCTCGTGTGCCGCCTACGTTACATCGGTTATGCAAAATTAATTAGTAGTAGTATATTTGCTTGGTCGGCATTTTATTGTTAAAACATCGAGGGAAAAGGCACTGAAAACTGAAATACAGGCTTTGCCTAGTTCGGTTACAGTGGCTACATCCATTTATTAGAAATTAATACTGCCAAACTTTGTTTCAGTAAAATATTACTAAGTCTTTTGGAGAAATAAATTTACTTACTTACTTACTTACTATTTGCCGCCAGTAGATGGCGCTGTGGTCGTCAACAATAACCCTCCATTTTGCTTCACTGTAATCGGGTAACAAGCAATGATATCCACGCTTGAATGTGAATAATGTGATATTAATGTTCTAGTCTGAAAACGTACTCGTATGGAAGATGCCTCGTCCAGGAGATGAGCTGAGTGGTGCTCCTCTCAACGTGCACGTCAAGTTAGGAGATTATGGTGAGTACATTACAAGCATTTTGTGCGGAGGAAGTACTAAAGGTGTACTTACAAGGGCAATTTTTTGAGCAAATATTGCTTGGCAACACTAATGGATCAATTAAGTGGAGCAATCTGGAGTAACAACCATAAAATTTGGAAATTGTTTCGGGAATATTGCTCCTGATTGCTCCATATATTTCACATTTCTCAATGTCGCCAATATGAGTTGCTGAATACCTATCCAATCAGTTTGGGTTTTTATTTTTGTAAATTTTCTTTTATCTCGTTTGTACGTATAACTACGTCTCGTTTTTGTGAGAGGAACTGAGGCAGCGGAGGGGGGGGGGGCGTATTGCCTAGTTTTTTTTTAAGTTGCTCCATGTTGCATGGTATTGTGTGGCCGTATCTGTGGCAACAGGTTGCTACATGTTGCTATTGCCCTAAATTGCTGGATGTAGTCGTGACGTTATAGTTGACGAGAACTGACCAAGATTGAGCAGTTTTAGTTGCTCGTGTAAGCGCACCTTAAGGTAGTCCTCGAACTTAATGCTTTCGTTTTTCGCAATTTGCAGGTTGTATGTTGATTAATCCCATTTCTTCCCGTGGGTGTCGTAGAAGGCGACTAAGGGACTTACTAGAGAATGGGCAGCAGCGTTCTCTATGCATCTTACCACCATACTGCGATCGCCAACCCGCCTGCCAAGCGTGGCGTTTATGGCAAAACCCCCCTTTTGGGGATGCCTATTTCCAGCAGTGGGCGTCTTTCGGCTGGAATGATGATGAGGATGTTGATTAAATTAGATTTGAGACCATAACAAATACCGTTTTATCGAATTAAAAATAAATATAATGTTAAAAACAAGTACAACACACGTAGGGTTAGAGAGAACAGACTGGTACAACTACAGATAACAAATGATGATTACGGTAAGAGAACATCGAAGTATTTCGCAATTAAGATGAGTTAATAATAATAAATTGTAACGAATATCTCGTAAAAGCTGAGCAAGATAAGAAAATCAAGTGTCTTGACTCAGCTCACGAGGTTGTCGACATGTGGGACGTGGACTCGGCAATCATTGTACCGATAATCGTTAGAGTAAATGGTCTAATAGCGAAGAGCCTCAACCAACACCTTAGGAGGCTCTCATTGCACGGCTGGGTCAAGGGCTTGATTCAGAAAGCAGTACTCCTGGACACGGCACGCATAGTCAGGAGGTTCCTCTCTCTGGAGCCCTGACCACCGGCATCTTGGACCCTGCTCCTGATGCCGATGGGCCACTATTTTTATATTTTTAATTTTTTTTTGTATAATTTTTGTAAAATATTAAAAAATATCGTTAGTATGTATGAAAATAAATAAATAAATTGTAACAATAAATTTATAAATACATTTTTTTTAACTAAGGTACCTAAAGTGATTAACAAAATAGATTTATTAAGAGAAAAAGTAAAAATAGTAACGGATCACTTAAAACGAAATTGAAAAACTTTATACAGGTTAGCAAACAGAAGTAAATACATTGTATAAACTGTAACAGTATAAATATAAGTAGTAGCTATGAACGTAAGGTGGTTCATTGTTCTGAAAACGAGCGCCTCTCGTCATCAATCGTAAAAGTTTGGCTAGTTTAGAATTAAGTAACACCTCTGCATTATAATTTCTTTAAATAAAAAAATAGTAAAAAAATCATTAATACAACCCTCTAAGTTTATTGAATCCCATTAAATGATTTCTTGTTGAAATAGTCAAAGTAGTGTAAATACATTAATGCGGTGGTATTGAATCATATTTAGTTCAGCATACTTGCAAATTGTTCCGTGTTGTGCCGGACGTAAAAGAATAGCACCATCCCATTTCTTCCCGTGGGTGTCGTAGGTGGCGAATCAAAACCCACCTTTTGGAGCCGGCCTATGTCTAGCAGTGGACGTCTTTCGCTTGAAATGATGATGATAATTTGCAAATTAAAAAAAACCTAAAAAATACTTTGAATTTTGCGGGTTCCTGGCGCATCCCCTTTAAGATACAGCTTTAAAAAAATTCTTTAATTATATTTACCACCCATCTTTGTCCCCAGAAACTTCAATTTTCATCGCCCCTATTTGTCTCCAGGTATAAGCCGTCTGGCCCCTCCATCAGGCACCAAAGGTTTTGGCGGCACTGAGGGCTTCATGGCGCCGGAGATCATGAGGTACAACGGTGAAGAAGAATATAATGAGAAGGTCAGTCAGTACCATCAGCCATTCGCGTTTCCCTTCATTTACATACATACATACGGGGCTTGTGGTTAAGGAAGAAATGCCTCACGGTCACGGGTCGTTCGACCAGTTCAAGCTATGCTTGCCGCGGTGGGTCCGTGGATGGGTGACCATCTTAACATACCACCTCGGCTGTTAGGTAGGCTCATTGAGTCTGATAACACACAAACTAGGCTGAGAGTCAGCTCTTTTTGAACGTCAAAATTACACAAGACAGTCCCCCAAAAACGTCCACCCTTCACTAATAGAAAAGTAATTGTGTTAATTACTTGATAGTTGAAGGTATACCAAGCGCCTCTGTGCCTCGGAAAGTACGTTAAGCCGTTGGTCCTGGCTGTCATTCGTGGATCTTTGAAAGTCGTTATGGGTCGTCAAAGGCCCGAAAGTCTGACAACCAGTCTTACCAAGGGGTATCATGTTTACCCAGTAAATGGGTATTCAGCTGCAACCGGTTAGATTGGAAGCCGACCCCAACATAGTTGGGAAAAGGCTAGGCAGATAATGATACATCAAAGATACATACACTCGCTACTCCAGAACCTTTCGGCCCCATCGGCCATCTGTTCTGCGAGCAATGTGCCCTGTCCACTAGCACTTATGTTTGGCAATTCTTCGGGCTATGTCGCTTACCTTGGTTCTCCTACAGATCTCTTCATTCCTGATTCGATCACGCAGGGAAACTCCAAGCATAGCCCTCTCCATTGCCCTTTAGGTGACTTTCAGTCTCTTTATAAGGCCTATTGTGAGCGACCAGGTTACACTGGCATAGGTCATCACTGGCAACACACACTGGTCAAAAACTTTCGTCTTGAGACATTGCGGTATTTAGGACGAGAAGATGGATGACTGAGCGTTAGATGGTCTCTCACAAGACGGACCGGTAACCTGGTGAAGGCCGCAGGAATCCGCTGGGTGCGAGAAGCAGAGAGAAGAGAGAGGCGGCGCACGTGAGGGAGAGGCAGTATATGCGCCCTCACGGCCGTAGCCTTCGCAGGAGATGCCCTGGGCATCGGGAATCCCAGGCTGATTCCCGGCCACCGCAGGCGCGGGCTTGCGGACGGCGAGTAATGGGTAGCTCGCTGTCCGGTAAGGACCAAGCCCGGGTCGACGGCGTGTTGTGTTCCACGCGCGCCTCAAAGAGATGTCAGCACCAACTGATGGGGCCCGCAAGGGCCTATGCCTGCCAGGGGTGGGGGTGTTCGAAAGAGATACCGCGGCCCCTGGCACACAGGAAACTGAGGGAACGAGGGTGGGTTTTAGTCAGTAAAAGTGACACGCCCTCCCGCTCCACCCACAGCGGGAGAAGTTATTTGATGATTCCCCACCCAAAAATAAAAAAAAACTAAAACTAGCAAGTCATTTCTAATAAACAGTATCCGTTTTATTACAAGTTGCCAAAGTCGGTTACAGAGCTTAGCGATGGATAGTTTAACACTCACATCAAACGTGTCCTTATCAAAATGCATACCTATTACAAGATAAAAGACTACGTTGAAGACAAGGACATTTGGCATTAATTCCTTCTGCACATGTGGCTTCCCTGGTACCTCATTAACAGCATAACTATGTGAGAGTCTATTAACCAGATCCCAAATTACAATTTTCAACAAGTGGCGGTGCTTGGGCGAGGCGTATGTCCATTAGTGGACGTCTTTCGCTTACACTCACGTTCTCTTTTTTCTTCTTCGCATGACGGATTCTCTCTTAGGCGGAAACTACAGTATGCCACCTGCTACGATTCTTACATACTCGTTTTGCCCCGTGTACGTTCATACATCAGTGGCCCTAGTGTGAGTTTTATTTAATCATCTCGATCAGACGCTTCGAGCGCGTTCGACGCTCCGATTGGTCCGTCACCAATGCAGGGCCAATCGGCGCTCCAAACGCGCTCGAAGCGTTTGATCGAGATGGTTAAATGAAAAGAAACACTAAGTCCTCTGGTCATACACGCCGCCTGTTGCGAGTACGCCTGTCCTTTCTGAAGAACATCACCAATAAGGTGCAACAAACTACATGTTCTCCAAAGGCTTCTTCTCCCGGCATTTCCGATTCGATTATATTCTGTTTGTTATAAGGTAGAGCAGTGGTGGCCTAGTTGTAACGTAAGTTCGACCTCGGACTGGCGCTTTACCTTTTGTAAATTATTTGATCATCACTGCGTTCCGTGTGGTGCCGGACGTAAAAGAATAGCACCATCCCCTTCCTTCCCATGGGTGTCGTAGAAGGCGACTAAGGGACTTACTAGAGAATGGGCAGCAGCGTTCTCTATGCTTTTTACCACCATACTGCGATCGCCAACCCGCCTGTCAAGCGTGGCGATTATGACAAATCCCCTCCATTTTTTTTTTTTTTTGAAGCTCAGTCCATTAGATGACGTCTGTTGGCTGAAATGATGACATGACCCATGTTAGGGGGCAGCAAGATAACTTAAAACTAATAATGTTACAGTGAGATCTAATATGACGATTTGTAGATGATTTTCTATTCTTTATTTTCATTCCTCTAAGTACCTGGTACTTATTGACAGGCCTGCACTGTCCTCCCATACCTATTATCACTGTAATTTGAAAACATTGTAAAACCCAATTATTTTTAAAAGAGTAACCGTGGAGTTTCTTGCCGGCTCTTCTCCATAGGAAGCGACAAATTGGAACCGTGCACCTAGCTTCTGACGTTTCATAAGTGCCCTTGCAGGTTTATGTAAAATAAAATATTTTGATTTTGATTTTGACGTAGATTAGGGACTTCCACAATTAAAATATTATATTAATTAAACTTATATCTAGCTTTGTACATAAAAAAGAACATACTATATTCTAATTATTCTTATGCTTGTTCTCAGGTGGACTGCTTCTCCTACGGCATGCTGTTATACGAGATAGTGACAGTTCGACAGCCGTTTGAGGGTCATGAGGCTGTGAAAGAAGCTGTGTTAGAGGGAGCCAGGCCTTCTCTGTCGCCTAGAGTGAGTAATCTTTGGTCTCTTTTCAAATCTTCTCTAGCTAGTACGTCACTACAGAGGGTTTGGCAAGAAGAATATCCATTGGTAGGTAAATACGTAGTTAATTGGGAAAATTGGAGTTACAAGTGGGCAATGGGGATTGATAGATTGTTATGGAATTAAAGAAAAATTTATGATTTGGTGAAAATGAAAAATGCAAATAGTCACCTATTTTGCAGCAGACACTTAAGTTCCAAGCATAGTAAGGTATTCGTAACTTAGGGAATTAACTTAGTTTGATAAAAAGGAGCAAAAAATTAAGAAAAAGTATGGCTGACGTTAAATGATTGTATTTTTATTACTAGTCTCTGTTTTCTCCTGTCTGTGTCTTCACTATCATTTAGAGAATTTGTTCCGGAAGGTATATTAGAGATAAGCCGAGGATATCAAAGATTTGTAACGATGTCGTTAAAAACATATTTCTTGGTGCGCTTATATTGCTAACGATGGCTAAATCTTACAAGAAACGTCAAAATAATGTACCACGGAATTGTATATCTTAAAAAGGTCTATAGAAAAGTCTGCAATGGTATATGTCTATCTTCTAGGGAAAACCCACAGTAACCATTTTTATGTTTAAGGTGAAACCCTAATTGCTCTCACTGCCATTTTGTCGCTAGATGGCGACACATCCACAATTTCGAACATTTTCAATTTTTACACCTATCATAGAAATTTTTAATAAACAACTTTATTCTTAGCGAAACCTAGGGCATTAACTTGATTTTTTTAGACCATCACTGTGCTTGTTAACTGGTATCATACAAAGATTAGAACATAATAATGATTTAGCCGCATGAATTTACTCTTTACACACACATGCAAAATAAATAGTAGTAACTTCCGACTCCACTAGATGTCGTTTTATTCAAACATGGTTGGAAATTAAAATGTCCAGATGGCTTTAATATAAAGAAAGAGGACCAAATTATTTTTAAGATGAATATCCCTACATTATAGCAAAAACCGAAAACAAATATTAATTTACTAATTGAGCATACTTTAAATTACTAGAGGATTGTTATGTTCCAATCTACTTCTTAATAATATAATTATTGGGATATGCATACTTTTGTTTCTAGGCTCGTTATCAGATACCTTTTCACCATAACAAATTATTTTGGGTAATAAAGGTATATTGTACCTATATAGGTTGTTGTAATGTGACTGAACCTAAATAGTACCTAAGGTGTAAATAAATTGTGACCTATACTAAATAAATAAAAGATTATGTATTCAATTGTAAAGCGTTTTATTGTATCTTACTATAAATCAATAATATTTATCTATGGTTAATATTTTCATACAAATATCGTTTTATTTACTCTCACTGCATTTACCTAAATATTTTCTGGTTGGATTCAAACCATCGACTCGTACCACCACACAAAGATAACATACTTTTTTCAATATTATGATATTTACAATTATGATTCTGAATTTAGTATTAGAAAGAATTATGTACGTAGATTACAATTTATGTAACATCACACGTAAGTGTAAGTATCTTACACAACAACACACAAGTGGTTGCTAGCTAACCATAACATTTATGTTTCAAGGATACCCACTTATTATACAACTTTGAACAATAAATATTCTTTTACAATTGAATTGTTTGGCTGGTACCTAAATACATGAGTGAAACATATGTACACAGAAAAATCTTATAAACTAACAAATAACATAAACTATACATCGCTACGTACAAAAATAGCATAATAATTAGTCTATAATGTTCCCACTGCTGAGACTCAGGCCTCCTCTGAACAGTGGTGATGAAATAATTTACACAAAGCAAAGTGTCGGCTTGGATTCGAACCATCGACCACCATACAAAGATACATAAAAAATACTATAATAAAATATCTTCTCTTCTACACGCTACTTTTTGCTGCGCCGCCGTCGCCGCGCAGTATCAATCTTCTGCTTGTCACTTTTTACTTCCATTTATATCATTTCCGTGCGATCTGAATCAATTGCTGGGAGACACAGTTTTCGCTGCAACAAATGAATTTACACAGTTTTGTTAGACTATTCTTACTGAACCCACACCTCAGAAACCTGAGGAATAAGTTAGGAAATGAGTAAGACTTATATTTTTCATACCTTTTAATTCCTTGATGTCTAGACATTTAGCATTTTTCTCAACTCGTCTCAAAATAATTTCCGGCAGTACACATGTTTTGAAAAATGTTACCAACTTCGGCATCATAGCGTTGATAAATTCCTCATCCCGGTTAACTTCTATGACAGTCAATGGTTGGGTGACAGATATAAAGCAAATGAAGTAACATTTACTCATTTTGGTAATTCGCAATTGACCCTGGACCTAGAATCAAAATAATAATAGCTGAGAAACAATCCAAGAAATACATTATATTTATACATACATGAACCAAGAAATAATGATCTTTGTTACTTGCTTTTTGTTCATAACTAATTGATGTTCTTTCCACAGTTAGTTGATAAGCTTCAATCTGTGGATCGGGTTGCGGCCAATTAAAATCAACAGTCTCTACTTGCTCTGTAACAGATTCAACTCTATTAGAGCTAGAGCTGCAGGCTATGGCTTCGTAACGAATTTGTGGTATACCACGTGAATACGTTTTGGGCGTATCTTGAGCTGTGGAAGGGTTGGATAGCTGATCATGATCTTGAGTTGTATTTGGACTGAAATAAAAAATAAATAAATGAAATAGGTACAGTTATTAAAAACAATGTTGAGAGACAGAAAAATATTGATATGTCTGTACCTACCTAAACACAACAGGGCAGTCCGCGGTTTCTTCCACTACTTTTTTTTTCTTGTTACGCCATGCTTCCAGCCGGCTGCAATTTGATAAAACTTGCTCAATACACTACTTGAAACTAACCTTATCGAGCTAGCCGTTTCTTTTTTTCCTACTGTTATCGACGAGACACAATAGATAAACAATTGTCATAAATCTCCTGGAGGTATCGTAACAGACAAGGGTCTACAGAAGAAATGGCGGCAAACCAACGGCAAACCAACGGCAAACGAAGACATTACATCACGGGCCAACGAGTATCAAATACACTCATAGGTACATTCACGTAAATCTGATTCGAAATCTTATGGGAATCTGATTTACTCACTAAAAATCATTAGAAGAATTTCCATGATGTCTTTTCAATGTTGCTTGCACTTTTTTCCGTGATTTTCGCGGCCCTGAATACATATGTCGTATATAGGCAAGTTTATTAGTCGGATTCATCTTAGGCAGAGATGCAATTCAATCTGTAATCAAAAAGAATAATTAAACACAACAGCAAAAGTATCGTAATTATGAAATGCTTCAAGAAATTTGTATTAGTCAGAAATAACACCACCATTTGTCACCATCAATCAAGCTGTCATGCTGTCAAGCTGTGTGTGAAAATTTGTAAAACAAGTAACAACTGACAGAACATGAAAAGTTGAAAACAGACCAAATAGAGATGTCAATCTGAGATCGATTGAGCAAAGAATCGATTTTTTGGAACAAATAAAAACGTTTTTTCAAATCGATATCTAGTACTGAATCGATACAGGGAATCGATATTTCACCCTAGAACATCAGTTTTTGTTTGTTTGAATTGTTAAGAATTGTGGTTGCGGGAAAATTACGAAGCATATCCAGTGCAAATCCTTTTGCGTAAAAATACGGATTTTTTCCAGATATGAGACCAGGAATCGTTTTTTCGGTTTTTTTTTTCAAAACGACAAGGGGCACCAATTTTTTATGTAGGGGCACATTTACAGCAGATTAGGCACCAACTATACGTTCCACTCATATAACTATAGGAGACACTTTCTTGCTAGGGTAACGTACACCCCGTAAACCCCTACATTGCGAATTTCATCGAAAACGAATGATTGATTTTTGGAAAATCATTTCTTTATTTGTGAATCGATTTTTCATATTTCCTTTCGAATCAATTCAGTAACGGATCTTTTTCAGAGAGTTTTTTTTGGTTCCTTTCGTCCCTCTGGGACAGGCAAAGTGAGTTTTTAGAGAGAATTGACGTCCCTATTAGGGGGAAATATTTGAAATTTAGAGTAGGTAGGTATGTGATGTGATGACAATCAACGAGTGTTGCTAACGTTTGATTTTGTATTTCCTCTTCTAAATCTTACACTTTTTAAAGTTTTAAGGGTAATTACTATTATAATATAACTCTGTATCACCTTCAAGCAGAAAAGCATCCTTTGTACATAAAAATAACACTTACCGTCAATAAAACACAAAAACACTTCACTTTTAAATAAAAACTCTTTCACGGATGGCACTCGTATGAATGGTTCTCAGTAGTAGCCCCAGTCACCAATTCTAAACCTGAATGGTGCTTACTACTTACTTAGCTGTTCAGACGAGCGAAATTGGAACTACAGCTACCATTTTGAGAACGTCATTTCGCTGACAGTTAAAAACCCTGAAACCTTAAATGAATGATGTACAGCAGTGGTGGCTCTGACTTGTAAGTCAGAGCCACCACTGCTGTACCTATATCATTCATCGTTTTAAATATCAGAACATCCTACAACTTACTACTAAAATACTGCCCTATGTTTTATTTCCCCTTTTTCTTGGTAAACTTCTTAGATGGCAAGACCAATTTATCTCGACGCACTTTGACGTGTGCTAATAATACTAAAATGTGCAATTGTTATGAAAAATCAATGTAGTTTGTCTGTGTATTCACTTATCTTGCTGGTTTCACATAAATTAAATATGATTCAATCAATAGATGTAAGTAGTACCTACGTGTCACTATTGCGTAGGTAGGTAATTAGAAAAAAAATAGGTAAATTTGCCTACGCTGATCGCCTGATTTAGGTATACCCTAAGTTTACATGAACTTCTATTCTCTGATTTTATTCAACCCAAACCAATGAATTAGTACCTAACCGTGTCAGAAAATGTATTATCAGTACCTACTTACATACAGTAGAAAGATTTTTAAATCTTTAGGTACTTTATATTTAAAGTAGATATTACAATAATTACATTAGTATTGTATCTGTGTGAACCAAATGCAGATCGCAGATATTTTTTTTCACTTTCTAGCATTCTTTCTCATTCCCTAATAAGAAACATTTTAACAATCATAAAATGTAAAACCCGCGGGCAAACCCGCGCGCCGGCGCTAACTTTCTAGAAACACAATTTTGGAAACGATTCGCAAGTTGTCAAGACAATCACGCATGGACTGACTGGAGCGTTGCATCGAATCGTTCGAATTTTCGAACAGCGCCATCTATTATAAATGTTTACCGAACGTAAACTCGTAACACAACAGCAAATAGCTCTTTCTCGGTGGTTCTTAAAATTTCTGTTAGATGGCGCGATTCAGGTCACTCACACATGTAAAGATTTTTCGTTTTTTATTGGGTCTAATTCTCCTAGAAATACTGTTTTTTTTATAAAATTTTGGCGTTTGGCGAACATAATACATTATAAAGTCTCATTATACTTGCTTTTATTCTGCAGAAACCGTTTATTTACGGAGATTACAACCCCTGAAAAATGTATGGCGAGGCCTATCTAGGCATCGACCTTAACATATTACAAAAAAAAAATGGGTTATTTACGAAGCTATTTTAAACAATACAGTATCAATCCTTATCCAATTAAATACGTTATGCATTTAATGTAGATACATTTTTCCGTTACAGTATAACATTAAAATGAACATCTTAGAAGATGAAATGAATAATCGCTCATATTGAAACGGGCGGTCGACTGGCATGCCACGTTGCCGCCCACGCCGCGCGCATACAGTCTATAGTTATACGACTCCCGTCACATACAATGAATCGGGGCGGGTCGCTAGTTACCCTACTATATCCCCACTAGTATTATAAATGCGAAAGTAACTGTGTGTCTGTTACGCTTTCACTACTAAACCGCTGAGCCGATCGTCATGAAATTTGGTAGGGAAATAGCCTAGGATACGGAGAAGGACATAGGCTACTTTTTTTACGCGATAACCGATATCCTAGCGAGCGGAGCCACGGGCAAACGCTAGTATTAATATAAATTGACGTATATTGCCAATTGGCAAAGTAGTTAATTTCCCTGACTATACTAAATACCTCTCCCTATCTCTTTGTGGAATACAAGCGTGATGTGATATTCTCTCCTCCAGGACCTAGAATACCCCTGCTGCATGTTAGAAACCATGCGTCGCTGCTGGTCAGGCTCACCAGAGCTGCGACCATCGGCTGCAGCCCTGGTGAGCGTGGCTGCGGCGCCCGAGTACTGCGCGCTGGCAGACGCGGCGGCTGCACGGACTGCCACCGCGGCTGCGGCGTGCACTGTGCTGGGAGTCAGTGGTATGTTGTTATAAATTGTACAGGAACACCTAATGTGAAAAATCAGTAATTGTAGGCAACTCTTTCACTTCATTTAAAAAAAACTTTTTCCAAAAAAAACAACCGACTTCCGAAAAAACACTACAAAGTGAAAAATAACTTTAAATTCGGAAGGCGGTGACTTTGGATGTGTTGTATTTAATTTTTTTGTCACCGCCTTCTGAAATTAAAGTTATTTTTCACCGTGTAGTGTTTTTTCGGAAGTCGGTTGTTTGTTTTTGGAAAAAGTTTTTATTTTTCACTTTTTAGTTATAGTACCTACCCCACTAATTCGAAATTTCATCATCCTTGGGGTCAAAACAATGCATATCTTTGCGATAGCAGCAATCGCGGTTTATTTACTGTTATTTTTTGAAGAGTTCCGTTGTCTGTCTCCGAAACGCATCAGATCTATATGAAATGGGACCACACGGGAAGCACCAGCTTTCAAATAAAAAAAGAATAATCAAAATCGGTTCACCCAGTCGAAAGTTATGAGGTAACAAACATTAAAAAAAAACATACATTCGAATTGAGAACCTCCTCCTTTTTTTGAAGTCGGTTAAAAAGGTACAAATTTTAGTTGTTTTTATTATATTCAGCTGCATCTACACTCGCGAGCAAAAGCATGGGCATCATCCACTCGTTACTTGTTCCGTTTCTTAGTAATTTATTGTCACTTTTGTGTTTCATGAATTGTGTCCAAATAAAAGGTATTGTTTCTTTCTTTCTTTCCGAGACAAATGGTAATATTTACCAGGATAATGCAGGTTAAACAACAGCCATTCTTCCATAGAGGAAGGAGTCCCAGGGTGGGAGCTGTGGTACGGAGGCGGGGAGCCAGAGAGAGCCCACACACTGCTAGCTACCGCCACCAGCTTCACTCACCATCACACCGTCAGAGTATTGACAGGTAAGTAGAAATTGGGTTCTTTATGAAGGACTTCGTCGGGGAAGTGCTCCTACCATACATACAAGGTGGAAAAGTATCTGTCACCAAGCCGAGAGTCTCATATTCTCTTGCTGGCTGCTATGTCCTGTGAAACCGGCATTTTGCAGAAGGGGCTGTGGAAAGGAAGTGGGAAGTTGTGGCTACTGTTCTGATCTGCAGCAGGCGCACCGGGCGTCAGAGGAGGGCAGACAACGCCCTCTTCCACCCTCCATGAACAGGAACGGACTCTTGAGCTTGAGCCACAGCTGTCGGTTCATGTACGAGTCATCCAGCGTAATCATGTGCCGGGTGACACTGTAGTTGATCGCTTGCGAGGTGGAATGCAGAGTAGCTCCTTCTCCATCATTAAATTATGGCGGGAAAAGGAGCTCGTCCGGAAAAATATGACTGCTTCGAAACGTTGCTCTGTGGCGGCATCTACAACGCCACATGCGAATTACATATCGATGACCTGACTTCACACAAAATCCTGCATCGCGCAATCACAGTTTACCGCGCGACTGGTATATACAATATGTCCTGAATAGCAGCCATTTTTGTGTTTTGAGTGCCTTTTATGGAGAGTGCATAATAAAAGTATAGTAACTTTGAAATTTAAAGCCCAATTATCATTTAAAAAAATACTTTTAGCAACGGAAAAATATTATCAATGGGTTAAATAACTCAAATAATAACATTAAATGCTGCATCATATTGAAATAAATGCTAAAATATCAATTTTACGTTAAAAATAACATCGTTTTTTTTTGTTAATCAAGGTTATTACAAAATTCACCCCGGGGAACTAATTTTTTTATCTACTCGTCTAACAGGTGTTAAGTTCACCTAAATAATGATACCAAAAAGCTGATTGTATGGTAAATAGTTTAAGAGATATTGTTGTTGGAACACGGGGTTCCAACAACAATACAACGTCCCGACATCAATCGTCGGACAATAGCTCACCAGACACAACACCCGTCTTCTGGTCAGAGGATACTCCCTTTTCTATAGAATATGAGTGAATTTTACACCATATTCCTCATACCTTTATAGCAGTAATCCGGTTTCAAGAGAATGAGGACATTACAGCTCAGTTTCTGTCATGCCAACTTATCTATGATGCCTCCGGTATTACAGATGTCATTATGTTTAATTTCTGTTATCAGATAAAGCAGATCCCGTAATGGTGACGGCAATTTGTCGCGTTGGCAACAAGATGTGGCTTGGCGATTCAGTCGGCAGGATCTCTGTTTACTCGTGAGTATACGGACTATCTTGACCTGTACCGTGTCATTACAAAATAATTTCCAGCTATAGTCCTATCTAAAAAACCTTCTCGCCACTTCTTTTGAACCTTATTCTGACGTATGTAAAGTTGCTATTAAAAATGGACAGAATGAATCAGAATCTGAATCATTTTGAAGCTCATCCATTGCTTTATATGTTCGAATAATTTGTCTACTTAGCAACGTATGTAACGCAATAAATGTTGTTGATTTTACACGCTTTATATTAGCTTCACTTGTATGTTTGTATGTTTGTTTATAACCGACTCCTTAGGGCGCGATTTTGACCCACTTCAAACGGTCAGATTTCATTTAAACTTTGTAGGCTTATCGAGGGCCGATGACAATTCAAAAATTAAAAAAAAAAACATGCTTTTGTAGTTAGCAGAACTAAAAAATTGTAAATAAATAAAAGTTTAAAAACTAAAAAACACGCTTTAAAAACCAAACTAAAACAGTAGAAAGTAATTTAATTCTATTAAAATGCGTGGGGTGCTTTTTGAGGTATTTTTATAGTCAATTAATATCAAGCACACCACGCTTTTTAATAGAATTAAATTATTTTCTACTTTTTTAGTTTTTTAAACTATTATTTATTTTTCAAAATGAATACCGTTCCTACTGTTGTATGTGAAGATGCCTCGACTAGCTGTTTACTAGTTACTCGAATACAGCCCTTATTGCTATAAAATTAAAGCGTGTTTCGTTTGCAGCGCATCCAGCTGCGCCCTGATCTGGTGCGTGCGCGTGCAGGAGTCGGTGGGAGGGGCGCCGTCGTCCGTGGCGGCGCTGCAGGGGCTGCCGCGTCTGCAGCGGGTGGCAGTCGCGCTCAGCTGTGGCAGGTACATACTAGCACTCTGTTCTAGACGCCTTCATAACTAAACAATATTATTTTTAGACCTTATTTATACACCGTGAAATTTTAATGGTTGTTTTCCCGCGGCAGAACAACTTGCAATAAGGAGTGCTTTCGAAGCATAGAGTAAAAGTAAAAAAATGAAATGAATTTTATGCTTTTAAATAATTAAAAAAAAATCATCAACTCGATAAAACACTACTCAATAGTAACACTAGAGGTAACTTGTAGGTACTACTCGAATCGCACGCGCCGCCGAGAAAGGGAACAGCGATGCATAAATGTTCAAAGCAAAATAAACTCTCGCACGTGGTGATTTTTCACAATGGTTAATCTGCCATTTTTTGTTTCTAATATTTTATTTGTTTCTAAAATGATTGTATTACGAAAGCAAAACCATTTCGCTGCGGGAAAACAACCATTCAAATTTCACGGTGTAGAGATCTCACAAAATCATTGTGTTTTTTTTTATGAATCCGTTCTGATATTTATTATAAACTAGTTTTTGCTATCAACTTTGCCCGCGTGGAGGTCGAAAATTATTCCGCGTGAACGTACGACCGGGAAAAAAGTAAAAAATCATGCAAAAATTGCTGAACGTATTTGGATTAAATTTGGCACACAGTTTATAACCTGGATTCACGTAGGAAACTTTTTATTCACACACTTAAACACGTTAAAGCAATACTATTCAGCGTGTGACATTCTGTTACCATGCATAAAGTACATGATTCCGTCATCGGTAAATATTTTAAAATAAAATAGCGGTTCCATACATTTTGACCGCGTAGGTATTGCATTTTTCTATGAAACAGCTGATTCCTTTTTTATAACCGATGAATAATTTGACGGCACGGTTGGCGCAGCGGTTAAGCGATTGTCTGCTGCGCTGCGTGTCGCGGGTTCGATTCCCGCACGGAACAAATATTGGTATGACCTACAAGTAGTTGTTCCGTGTCTGGCTGTTTCTGTATGTGAGTTTAAATGTTTGTGAACGCACCCACGAAACAGAAGAAATTCCTAGTGTGGAGCAACGCAAAAAAATCTAAGCCTAGTCTAGAATCATGTGCTTAAGGTGAATCTAGTCGACATTTTTTCCATACAAACTTCGGGAGTGTATTACTCCATTGTTCGTTAAGTACTTCAAAAATTAAACATGGTATGGTTTTGTCTCATTAATATTGCCTGTAAGGAAACAGAATACTAAAATAAGAAGCCATTAAAAAGTTAGGAGTCAACAAAGATTCGTTTTTCTTGCAAATTTAACCTAACTTTGGGCGTGTTTAAGTAACAAAAGATGTGTAAAATCTCCAAAAACAAGTCGTTAACGACAAAGCTTAAATATTGAAAAATTCAATAAAATTTATTGGGCATTCATTTATGCAGTTCATAAAACCCGATCTTCCGAAGTACTTTTCTTAATTTTTTACGCGCCTGTTGCACTATAAGTGATCCTGCATCTCACTCAATTACGTTGTGCGTGTAGACTAGCGTTTAACTGCTTATCACTGATACTACCTCTGTCGGATACGATGCCTGGTGAGACAGCGTGCTTTTTAGCCAGGCCTATCATTAAGTTCGAGCCCGCGACTAGATTCCCCTTAATTCCTGGTTACAGATTGTACGTTGATGTGCCTACCACCCTGTATTACTCAACTTCTTATAATTTGCGTATTTAGTCGTCGATAGATCTGCAACAATTTTTTTGACAATGATCGAATAGCTCCGAATCTCAATTCCAGGCTGTTCCTAGTGACCTCTCGTCGGCCGGAAGCTGAAGGCAGCTTCGTGCTGACTGAGCTGGGCACTGCTACTGAGCTGTGCTGTTTAGCGGCCGTGCCTTCGCCGCATGGGTGAGTTAAAAGAGCTACTTCACAGAGTATTTAAGACATTACGATTTACAATAAAGACCTTTATTGCCTCCGATTGCATAGGGTTGCTTAAAGTAATAATTTTAATAGTCAACTTCATGTTATTTTATTGTTTCCATCTTTTTTAATGTTCACTTTTACCCAGTCGGGTTGTCGATTTTTTAAATTTACTTTTTGTCAATTTTTTTTACCCTTTTCGTAATCTGATGTTGAAATTTTACAAAGTAATATTATTAAAACGCTATGTAATTTATATTTCTTACTAGTTTGACCCGACAGCCGGTGTCCTGTCCTTTAAATAATCCATACAAAAATCCCATTGAAGACAGGACGTACAGTTTTTCCCGAATTTGAAATCTGTTGTGTATTTTGTTCCAATTTTCTTTCCGTATGAACCTAATTCGAACTATTTCAAACATTTTAAAACTAAAATCAGCCAAATCGGTGCAGCCGCTTTCAAGTTATGCGCTAAAAAACTCCACTTTATTCATTTATAATCACTTGACTTAATCCGCATATTTGAGAGGCATCCCAAAATGTCACCAATCTTTCAAATCCACCTCTAGCCACTCACATCTAGTCTCCACTCTTAGATGTAAATTTGGCTCATAACTACCTCGGGGCCTAATAGTGGTTCCAATTCCAGATCTAACTACAATAAAAAAAACAAAACACTTGATTAATAAATAACCACTTGACTTAATCCCCACAGTTGGGAACATATTGAAGAAATCAAAAATCAAAATCAAAAGTCATTTATTCAAACTAGGCTGAGAGTCAGCACTTTTTGAACGTCAAAATTACATAAGACAGTCCCCCCAAAAAGCCCGCCCATCACCACTTCCTAGTGCTTTAGCTGGGAAGAAGAAGTGGCGCAACAAACTCCCCAGCAGCACAGCTGTCTGTTATGTTGGAAGAACTTGATTCTATACAATAATAGCATATAACCATCATTCAACGATAAATGAAAATTTAATTAATAAAAAATAAAAAAAATAAATGGTTGATGCAGTCAAGTTAAATAAACAATGATATGAAGTAATTCATATGACCTGTCAGTAGTTAAGCTAATTCTGGTGAAAGAACATAAACGTTGTCTTGAGTTAATCACAGCGACCAACAATTCTTATCGTTTAAGTAGTTGTTGATAGAATAATATGCCTTCGAACAAAGATTTGATTTTACTTTCGCTTTAAACGCATTAAAATGTAAATCTAACAAAGAAGAAGGAAGCTTGTTATAGATGGTTATACCAAGCCCAGCAAATGAGTTATGAACCCTATGAAGCCGGTGAAAGGGAGCACGTAGTTTGTCCTTATTTCTAGTATTAATATTATGAGTATCACTGTTTTTAGTGTATAAGTGTATATTTTGCCTAATATATAAGACATTTTAAATACCCATAATAAGTCTAGCTCCCACTCTAAGATCTAAATTGGGATCAAAAATCACCTCGAGGCCCGAAATAGTGGATCCATTTCTAGATTTACCAACTTAATAAACACCACTTGACTTAATCCCTATAGTTGGGAGGTCTGGGCGGGCGGGGACGGCCTGTACTCATACGCCGTCAACGCGGCCGGCGTGTGCGGCGCGGACGTACTGGAGGCCAAGCCGCGCGTCACGCTCATGGCGGCGCCTGAAGACGAGCCGTTTGTTATTGTCTATTGTGATCCGGGTGAGTTTTACATGTCAATACATATTTACGTTTATTCGCCGCGAAAATGAATAAAACCAAAACCTGAAATTCGTTTCTTTGGAGTCGATATCATTATATGTTTTTAAGACAGACCGCGCGATTTTAGTTTTTTGCAATCTCTAGGTTAAAAGGATAAATATTGGGTAGATTCTGCTTGCGCGATGTAATATTTTTATATAATACCGAGAGCATTCGTGGCCAAGCAATAATAACGGTCGTGATTTACGAGTTGTAGGTCGTAGTTTTTTTTTGGATGGGAAATCATCAAATAACTTCTCCCGCTCTGGATGGAGCAGGGGGCGTGTCAGACTTTTACTGACTAAAACCCACCCGTGTTCCGTCAGTTGCCTGTGTGCCAGGGGCCGCGGTATCTCTTTTGAACAACCCGCACCCCTGGCAGGCATCGGCCCTTACGGACCCCATCAGTTGGTGCTGACATTTCTTTGAGGCGCGCGTGGAACACAACGCGCCGTCGACCCGGGCTTGGTCCTTATCGAACAGTGAGTTACCAATTACTCGCCGTCCGCAAGCCCGCGCCTACGGTGGCCGGCAATCAGCCTGGGATTCCCGACGTCCAGGGTGTCTCCTGCGGCGACTAAGGCCGTTAGGGCGCATATACTGCCTCTCCCGCATGTGCGCCGTCTCCCTCTTCGCGAGCATTTCTGCTTCGCAGAAGGAGGTGACGGCTACCCATGTACTCTCGCTGCATACCATGGCCTGGACCAGGGCCGGAAGCGAGAGATCGCCGCCGCCGATCGCCTCCAGCGGTGCCTTGCCCAAGCCGGGCAGACCTCCACCGCTTGCTCCACCGTGTCCTCAGGGCAATCTTCACAGTGGAAACACCCGAGCGTGTTCTCCCGCCTTATCCGAAACAAGAACCACCCGAAACAACCGTGTCCGGTGAGGACCTGCGTCAGGTGGAAGACGAGGATGCCGTGCCGCCTCTCAAGCCACTCCTCAAAAAGGGGACTTACCACCGCTATCGTGGCGTGCCCAGCACTAGGTTGAGACAATCGCACTCTCCATGTCGCCATGAGATCCCGCCGGAGCTCTGTCCGCTGTGCCGTGATTTCTCGCGGCAGCGGAGTTACGCCTCGGCGTTTGGTCTCCTCGCGCCACTCCCAAATATGCGCGAGGACCTTTGCCTCCAGATCCCATGGCGGCAAACGGCAAGGAGGCCCGCGCCTCATCGGAGATCGTGCGGTATCCCCGGACCATCCGGATGGCCAATGAACCTATGAGACGCCTTCAACCGGCGTGCTGGTTGGCGCCTCAATGTAGGCGCCCAAACCGGTGCCCCGTATAGAGCCATGGACCGCACGACCCCTGCGTAGAGCCTCCGGCAGGAGGCGTTTGGCTCTCCTAGATTGGGCAGGAGCCGCTTCAAGGCAGCCTCGGCCCGCTCCAGTCTGGGAGCCAAACGTCGGAAATGCTCCGCGAAATTCCACCGGCTGTCGAGGACGAGTCCTAGGTACTTCATCGTCGACTCGACGCCGATGTGAACCCCTCCTGCCGTTATCTGGGAACCTGTCGGAAACGCATTCCGAGGGCCATGAAAATACATGCAAGCCTCGAACTTGTGCAAGGCCACCTCGAGTCCCAGTTGCCGGATCCTATCGACGATTGTCGCAACCCCATGTGTCACTAAGTCGGTCGCCACCTGGTACGACCTCCTTTACGCCAGGACCAGCGTGTCGTCAGCGTAGCAAACTACGCTGACGCCGCTAGGGAGGTTGGCGCGCAGCACCCAGTCGTACCCCATGTCCCACAGATGCGGCCCCAGGGCCGATCTCTGTGGGATACCTCACGACATCTCTCGCCGGTTCCACTATCCTTGGTGACCGGGGTAGATGACAGCCCTGTCCGTCAAATAGGCCTCGACTACTCGATCGACTCGATCCGGTGATACCGGAGTGCCTCCCTGATGCAACTCCAGGGCAGGGTGTTGAAGGCATTTGCGATGTCTAGAGACACCGCCAAGACGGCCCCACCCCGGGCCACAGCATCCCCCGTCGTGAGGGCGCGCACGCGCATGATTGCTCCACCTTGGAACGCCCCCTGCGGAAACCAAACTGGCTCTCCGCCAAATCCGGCCCCACCCGCAACAGTCGCCCGACGAGGCGGTCTGCAATTACTCTTTCAAATATCTTGCCCACTTCGTCGAGCAGCATGATGGACCGGTAAGCGGACGGAGAGTCCGCGGGGCGCCCCGGCTTCTTAATGAGGACCAGTTTTCCCGTCTTCCAGTGAAGTGGGAACCGGCCCTCCTCCAAGCATGCGCTTAGGAGCCGTCTTAGTCGAGGCCCGAGAGCCTCCCAGGCCAGGACCCAGGCTTTTCCAGGCAAGCCGTCGGGTCCTGGAGCGGTATTCTTGGCATTCAGCTTACGTACCGCCACTCTCAACTCTACCTCGGTCACTTCTGGCCGACTGAGCCGGGGCCGCACACTCTGCGTCAGCGGGGGAGCCAACGGGCGGATTCTGTTCTGCACCGCTTTGTAGGGGTGTCCCCACGGGTCTCTGTTCAGAGTCTCCAGCGACTCCACGCGGTAGGTCGTAGGTTCAAATCCAGACAGGTTAATTTATACAAAGTTAACTTCGTATAAATTTAACTTTGTTTAAATTATTACACCACTGCTCTCAAAACGGTGAAGGGGAACATGTGAGGAAACTATGATGTTCTAGAACCGACAATTCGAAGACATGTGACATAGATCTACCAATCGGCACTGGACCCGCGTGGTGGATTATGGCCCACTCCCTATCACGGAGAGGAGGCCTGTGTCCCAGCAGTGGGCACATTATAGGTTGATTATAGTCTGTGCTAAATAAATGTATTTTCATTCATATAAAACTTTTAAGCACACAAATGTACAAAGGCGGACTACATGCCATAGGCATTTATTTACAGGTCAACATGTGGATGATGCAGAGACAATTTATTATTTTATACTTCTGTTTAGATTAAATACTTATACAATGGTGCCGATTCTCTTGTACACCGAACTAAACTAACTAAACTATCAATAAAATTCCTTACTTTTGGTTTTATCTTACTTTTAATTTAAAAACAATTTTGAAACAACCAAAATCAAATTTGACCATAGCGACTCGCACGTATTTTTTGGTTTCGCAACGCGGTACTTGTTTGCCCTACCCCGTGAATTTTTTTAGACCCGCATGCGTGCAGTGGGGGGTAACCTCGACATGTTTTATATGGAATTTTCACTTTTTGTATGGAAAATACGAAAAATTATTACCTACATGTTTAGTTTTAGTGGTTTCTGAGTTCTTTAAAGGGGGTCGAAATTTAATTATTTTTACGATAGGACACACCATTTTCGAGATATAAGCAAAAGAAAAGAAAAAAGATACAGAACTGATTTGCACCTGAAGTCGTGGTGTTGATGCGAATTTTAGTTCTTGACAACTAATTTTATTCCACACCTTTTAAATCGCGATTATAAATAGTCAGATTTAGTTAGACAATCAAAATTTTAGGTTGAATATAATAATGAAATTGACAACAACAGAATAGCAAATTCTCACTAAATTAATAACTCAGTGCAATCTTAGTGCCGTCAAACTAAAATATAGTTAAGTTGTGTCACTTTAGTCAATTTCAGAATGGGAAATTGTAGTTTGACAGACATAAACTAAATTTTGGTGATTTTTAGTTTACTTTAGAGAATTTTGTTACAAGAGAATCGGCACCAATGTCTATTTAACCGTCTTAAAATTCACTATCTTTCCCTAGGAGTATGTGTCTACCAGTGGTCAGTTCGCACAAAAAAGCAGTGCGCTCGGCTCGACTGTAGCAAGCTGGTGCCTTGTTCTGAAAGTCTGCAGTCCATCGCCTTAGATGAACATCTTACTGAAGATAAGTGTAGGGTGAGTCACAATGTCTATCAACAAATCATATTCTCCGCAACGGCAGGCATTATCTATGGTCGACTTAAAAGCGATCATCCCGCGAGGGCTGGCATCGTCGCATTTATAGTGGTGATATTTCAGTAAATATAAATAAAAACACAATCTTTTTTTTCAGCCAAGCACTAGATCGTTGGTATTTTTAACATTTATTTATTTACTCTTAAATAAAAACGTTTAGACAATAATTGACGGTATGTCGATTTCTATAAGTAAATACCAAAATTATGGCTAACCCCAATTGGGGGGGGGGGGGTTATGTCCAGCAGTGGACATCTTTCGTCTGATATGATAATGATGATACTGAAGTCATTAAGAAGTAAACTGTTGAATGATATATTTTAAAGACCATTTTTTGTAGGACGCCAACTTAACATCTTACTGTAAATTACTCATTAGGGAATTCTATTCATTTAAAATTCTCTAAATTCATTGTTTAATGTTATTTTCTCAGGTGACAGCGCTATGTGCTCTCCGAGGCGAGTTGTACATCGGCACGGCGTGGGGATGTGTCATAGTTGCTGACGCGGCGTCTCTGAGACCACTGACTGTGTTCAGACCTTATGAGGAAGATGTGAGTTTTTGAAGTGAAAACTTCTTTAGGCGCGTTGAGCACTTTTTGGGTGAACAAAAATCATGGAACTCGCGTCATGGACACCGAACGCTTTACATAAGCTATATGTATACTGTGTATATATGTACATAGATATACCTCCGTGCGTTATTAGTATACAATATATATATACAAAGAGTATATCTCTCTACATATAATATATGTAGAGAGATACAGACTCAGAGATAGAGACTCTGAGATCAGCACTGCTCTTAAAACGGTGAAGGAAAACATCGTGAGGAAACCAGCATGTCCTGGAACCGCAAAATTCGAAGACATGTGACATCTACCAACCTGCACTGGGCCCGCGTGGTGGATTATGGCCCACTCCCTCTCACAGAGAGGCTTGTGTCCCAGCAGTGAGAATAATACAGGCTGATTTATGTACAAGAAGGTATATACGGTACTCATACCAATTTATTTTTATTTTTTCTGTCTGGTTAGTTGTTCCGGCTAATCTCCGGAACGGCTCTATTGATTTTGATGAAATTTGGTATGGAGATACTTTGAATGCATGGTGGACGTAGGATACTATTCAGGGTCATATTCGTTACGGTCGCGTATCATATTTTGTTCAGCATACAGTCTGACACTGACTTGAAAATTGGAAAATGCGTATGAAAATTTGAATTTCGCGGGTTACGTTAGCGCTGGGGCGGACTTGATGCGAAAGGCGGAGCATAAAGACTTGTGACGCAGTCTGGCGTGGCGTGGATTTATAGTAACTTTTAACCCTTAAAGATGAAGCAGTATGCTCGCGAAGAGGGAGGCGGCGGACGTGAGGGAGAGGCAGTATATGCGCCCTCACGGCCCTAGTCACCGCAGGAGAATCTCAGGCCGATTCCCGGCCACCGTAGGCGCGGGTTTAGGAGTAATGGGGAGCTCGCTGTCCGGTAAGGACCAAGCCCGGGTAGACGGCGCGTTGTGTTCCATGCGCGACTCAAAGAGATGCCAGCACCAACTGATTGAGTCCCCAAGGGCCGATGCCTGCCAGGGGTGTGTATTGTTCGAAAAAGATACCTCGGCCCCTGGCACACAGGCAACTGAGGGCACACGGGTGGGTTTTAGTCAGTAAAAGTCTGACACGCCCTCCCGCTCCACCCAGAGTGGGAGAAGTTATTTGATGATTTCCCACCCACAAAAAAAAACCGGTTTTTTTTTTTTCAGAAAACCTTGTCCCATACTAGGAATTTCTCCTGTATTGTGGGTGCGTTTACAAGCATTTAAACTCACATACACAAACAGCCAGACCCGGAACAACTACCTGTAGGCAATACAAATATATGTACCGTGCGGGAATCGAACCCGCGACACGCAGCGCAGCAGTCGATCGCTCAGCCACTGCGCCAACCGTGTCGTTAAACCCTTAAAGACAGACAAATACAGGATGCGTTTAAAAATATTTTCTTACTTATTTTAATGGCTGTACCATTGCAGGTCCAAGTGATCATCCCTCTGCAGCCTCACAGGGATGACGAGCCTGGAATGATTGCCACGTTCGGACACGGGTACCGGCCACTTTTACAGAGATATGCTCCACACGTAAGTAACGCACAAACAGGTTGAAATTGGAGTGGGAATGGCCTATTGATGGTGGGTGGCAATTAGTTTAGCCAGGAATTGATCCCGGTCTTTTAAGGAAAACTAGTCTGTCTATTTGCACTGAGTGAAGTTACTGCTATTAAGGAGTTGTAAAATTAAAGGATATAGTAATTATTGCAATTTCCCAATAATTTTCGTACAAAGTAATCAAGTACTTAAAACTCCTCATAGCCATATTTTTTCACAAAAGTAATCAAATACTTAAAACTAATACTATATTTTTGTACAAAGTAATCAAATACTTTAACGTCATACCATATTTATTTACAAAGTAATCAAATACTTAAAACTCTTACCATGTTTATTTACAAAGTAATCAAATACTTAAAACTCATTTACCATATTTATTTACAAAGTAATCAAATACAATATTTATTTACAAAAGTAATCAAATACTTAAAAATCCTAAAAAAAATAATCGATTCAAAAATTTCTTTTCCTTTTTTTTTCAGTCTTCTAACTCAACTAACACCCACAACGGTTACTACTGCCTTCTCTGGCGGACCCAGCATTGGCTTCCAGATTAAGATATCGCAAGCCCACCGCTGGACAAACATCTGAATTATGCCCACTTTTGTAGAAGAGGCATTGGTCTAAAGGGCATGTATTATAGAAGTATTTTCCCTATGTTATGGTCGGGGAAAGTTTAAACAAATTTGACTGAATGTCAGTATTTTTTATATAATGTCCATGTAGCCAAAAGTTAGAAACGAGACGCTCCGAGTACTCGTTTATTACTCGATGCTCGGCTTATGGCCGGCTCCCATAATTTACCGACAGTTGTAGGTTGAAATTAAGACTCTTGTATCTTTACCAATTATGAAGCAGAGACCTAATATACCTTCACATAGTACCTTCCCCCTATTTGGAAGTAGCTATCACAGGTAAAATTAGCTTACGAAACTATTTATTTGCCCAGTCTGGAAATTAAAAATGCTACCATTGATAAGCGAAATGATCTGTTTTTAACACGCTTTTATTAGCTTGGTATGTATCTAAGTAGCTGAATCTTTGAACGTGATTTTCACCCCATTCAAAACGTCGGATTGATTTGAAACTTTGCACACTTATCAAGGACCGATGACAATTCAATAATTTCATAAATTTGTTCCATTATGCTAGCCAAACAAAAATGTTAAAAAAAAGACTAAAACGTCACGCTTTTGTAGTTAGACGAAATAAAAAAATAATAGTTTAAAAAACTAAAAAAAAACACGCGTTAAAAACTAAACTAAAAAGTAGAAAATAATTTAAACTCAAGCACCACACGCTTTTTAATTTTCTACTTTTTAGTTTCGTTTTTAAAGCGTGTTTTTTTTAGTTTTTTACAGGCCGTTCAACTGATTTTGACTTATATTGCGATGGTAGCATGATAAATGGCATCTGCAGTAAACAGTTGGTATTGTAACCACTGTTTTGCTTTTAATGCCTACGGAATAGAAGTCAAAATCGGATGAATGAACTGTAAAAAAGGTTTGTTGAAATGTCTAATCTTATTTCAAATGGAGGGTACTTAGTTAAGTACCCCATTTATGTATTAAATTGAACAAATTTTTTGTGATTGCTATTTTGGTTGTGTCTCGGTTTGTGTTTTTTTTTTTCAGTTATTTTTTCACGCTCTTATATTCAGGTGGCAGGGACATTGACATGCAAAAACTGAAACAAAGAATTCAGCACATGATTCTAGACATAGAAATTCTTCGCTGGTTTAAAACAAGAGCTGTTTCATAATAAAATCAAAACCTACGCAGTCATAACGTCTCGAACATCTATTGTGTGTACGTCTATGGTATTTTAAATTTTTGATCAAAAATTTAGACGCAGTGGGTTTCAGAAAATTACAAAATGAATTATTTTCATATACTGAAAATTTTCTTTGGTTCAATCAGCTGTAGGTATGTATGGCAAAATACATAGGTAGTTTTTGAAAAAATCCCCTTTTTAAAAGTTACTGAAATGGATTCAGTAGTCAATTAGTAACAAATCTGAAATTATTTCGTTGATTAAAAAAAATACTGTCTCATATATTTTGACCGCGTTAGTATTGTACTTAGCTATGAAACAGCTGATTTTATTTTAATAACCGACGAAAATTTCTATGGTAGAATCATAATTATACTGAATTCATCGTTACATTTTTTGCATTGATGTCCCTGCCGCCCTGTATAAGAAATATTCGGTAATCTCAAAAGTATGAATAAGTTTTTTGCCTAAGTTTTTACGAAGAAAAAGTAATACAATAGAAGGTTTTTTTTTCAAGACTGTTTTCGAATAGAGTATGAAAATAATATTATTCCATACTAAAAATTAATTATTATGGATCTCATTTTAATGTACATATTTACAATTATTTAACGACTACTTAAAATACTTGCTTACACTTATGTATGTGACTTAAGTACTATATTTTTAAATACAGAGTAAAATTAAATTAGCTGGCAATACTTCGAGAGGGAGTGGGCCGTAATCCGCCACGTGGGCCCAGTGCGGGTTGGTAGATGTCACATGTCTTCGAATATTTGTTTTCCAGGACATGTTTCCTCACGATGTTTTTCTTCACCGTTTTGAGAGCAGTGGTGATGAAATAATTAACACAATATGATAATTTTGTTTTTGTTCGTTTCCGATAACGATACACACGTGGCTAAAGTATTGCCAGCTAATTTCATTTGTCCCTGTATGTAAAAATCTTGCTTTAAGTACAATACGGCCGATAAATCCTGGCCCGTCCGAACTTCGCGCAGAAGGCTGCGCAATAACATGTTTTAAAAACTAAATAGTGGCATGAAGTGAATGTGAGCGAGACGACATGGCAGAAGTTTGGAGAGCCTGTATTCAGACCGGGTCAAGATAATCGTTCCTTGCCTCACTCAAAATATGAACAATTTAATTTGCAGAACAATTGTATTAGCCTAAGCGCTGTCTTATGTAATTTATTTAATATTTCAAAACCAAAGATAAATAAATAATAAACTTATTTTTAAGTTGTTTTTGTGTTTTACTGATTTATGAAATTTCCCACCTACAAAAATGATAAACTTCCATACAAGTCACTTCCTTTTTGAGAGCATTCATCCGGCGCGGGCTGGCAACGTCGCATTTTAAGTGGTTCTTCGTGATTTTCTTAATAAGTTTAAATTTAATTATGTAGTCGGGGTGAGTCAGTTTAGAGTAAAAGGGTTTTGTTATTGGCATAAACTTTAATGAAACTCAAAAAAAATGTAACTAACTACATCATTATGACACAAGAGTAGAATTCCAATGCCGCCATTCTTATCATATATTCGTTCAACGCAAACTCACTTCTACCAACCTAACATTAGCCAATCAGTGGCCGGTATTCGCGCCGGCTACGCTATTATTGGTCGGCGCGAGGTGCATGCGCGAATGTGCGTTCCAAAACGCATTATGGTAAATATCGTGCTGGCAACTTGCCTCGACCAACGCGTTCAGGGAGACGTTTAGTTACATCCGCTATAATTAGTATTTTCTTTTAGCCTAGCACTAGATCGCTGGTATGTAAAAGTTTGCATACAATTTTTTTTACAGTTATTTTGGTATTTACTTATAAAAATCAACATACCGCCAATTATTTTCTATTTGCATCACTTATTAAGATGAAATGTTTTTAATTAAGAGTAAATTTACAAATAATTATAAATACCAACGGTCTAGTGCTTGGGTGAAAAAAACTTTTTCCAAAAATATAATCGACTTCCGAAAAAACACTACAAAGTGAAAAATAATTAGTGTGTAACGAGAGGTAGTGTATGTTGAAATGAAATTTGTGTGTATTAAACTGCGGAGATAATCAAGTTTCCGCTGCACTGACGTTTGGCTATTTGATGAAAATCATTTAAAACAGTTTAGTGCAGAGTTGTCATTTTTTACGCACGTTGCTTTGAATTTGTGTATAAAGTGTGTGAAAACAGAATTTGGAAAAAATATACCCTTCAGAAGATATACACGTAAAAATAAAATAAGGTTATTAGGTCCAAGTACTTAAAATAGGAAGTCTAGAGCCTAACTTATAACATTTATTTGTTTCTAGTAAGGCAATGTCTTGCCAAGTTTCATTTATGTGCTCTTTGTAATTAATGAGCAATGGCATAATTTACTACGACTGGCCCACTATAATGTATGACGTATTGTGTGGTCGTATCTCTGGCAACAGGTTGCTACATGTTGCCATTGCCCTAAATTGCTGGATGTAGTCGTGACGTCAAAGTTGACGAGAATTGCCCAAGATGGAGCAATTTTAGTTGCTCGTGTAAGCGCACCTTAAGGTAATTATTGACTCACTAGCTTTTGTCCGCGGCTCCGCCCGCGTGGATGTCGGTTTTCGCGTAGTAAAGTAGCCCATGTCCTTCTCCATATACCAGGTTTTATCTCTGCCAAATTTCTTGACGTTCGTTTCAGCGGTTTGGCGTGAAAGCGTAACAGACAGACAGAGTTACTTTCGCATTTATAATGTAATGTAATGTAGAGATTGTTAGGGGCATCGACCATGCTACAACTAGCGCCACCCCCGGTCTTCGTGTGTAACACTTGCTCCCAACAGTCCTAAGAGTCATTAATTTTTCAGACAGATAATTAAATAAAATCATCTTTTATTACAATCCAGCCGTTGAAAGAATGCATTCTTGACACCCGTCAATTTCATGAAACTAATACGTGTTTTGCATATATAAATATTAGTTAGACCTACAAGAATTAATATAATAATAAGCGCATTTTCTCGATGGGTGGACTGTAATGAAAGATGATTTTTAATTAACTATCTGAGAGATAGTCTCATCAAATAAAGTTTAACTACGTGATAAGTAAGAATGTGTGACATCTATTTCTATCTTCATAACATATTTAAAAAAATACTGTATCTTCTAAAATGAAACAGTGTTTACCTACAAATTACCCTTTAGCGGTCTTTTCCAAAGATCAAGAACAAGTTGTCGGGTAAAAAAATATGGCGTTTCAAAAAACTTGTATCCGAGTTAAGAAAAAAACCAATGAAGAAAAAATACACACCTACCATTCAGTGTGACCAGATTCAGTATTTTAATACTTTTTCAGTATATTTCATCGATTTTTCCGAACATCAGTATATTTTCAGGTATATTGCTGGCAGTCAGTGTTTTTGGGTTTATTATGGTTGAAGTTATGGCAACACCGTAGTGAGTGATCGTCTTTGCTACAATGTTTGCGGAATTCCCCGGAACGCGAACATTGGGGACTTTCCCGGATTTAGTTTATACTTATACATGTTATCTATGAGCAAAGATGAGTAAGTTACAGATATGACAAGAAAGACGGCCGTTGCCGGCGTTGTAGTATTGTAATACTACATTTACAATTATCAATCAATACATAGTATTAATCAGACTTGCAGAATGTATGTTCGCCTAAAACTTTACAACTGCGGGACCGATTTTAATGCGGTTTGCACTATTAGATAGAGCGTAATTTCTAGATTGCATACATTCAAATTCGTTGTGTTTCATGAATATCAGTCTACCCGGACGAATTCGGGACGGACCGCTAGTTTATCTATATTTTTCAAAACAACGTCTAGTTTTTAAGTTTTCAGTTGTATGAATAGGTAGTAGTTAAACTTAAAAGATACTTTATTACTAGTATCAAATCGTCTAATACGGTTCAAGTGAAATGATTGTCTCTTCTGCATTCGACTTAATCTTTGAGGACTTTCTTTCGATAATTCGGGAATTTCCCCAAAATTGGAGATGTTTTTGTCATCATATAAATAGAACGCGATTTTCGTTGTTTTTATTTACTTAGTTGCATTCATCCGGACGGCATGTCTAGTTTTCAGCAAAGTTATTTAGCTAAGTGGGAACATATTCCGGAATTTTCTTCGTGGCTTTCACGTTATAAAGATGACGAGTTCACCGCATTTTGCAAAGCATGTAATGCGAAACTGCAAAGTAGATTAGCATCTATAAAACAGCATGCACATACTGAAAAGCATAAATCGAACTTGATAAAATATAAAGGACAGTCAAAGGTAAGCATAACTCGCTTTACTTACTTAGTTCAAGGAGTTTGGATATATTTTAATTTAAAGTTAATCATCCTAGTTTTGTTTCTCAAAATCAGTTAGGTAACAGCTATGAAATGCGGCGCTGTTATAAAAAAAACTAAGCAACCAAGTATTTTTTAAATTTCAGGTTGATACATTTTTCAAAAAGGCCCCACTGAAAGACGAAGTCAAGAAAGCTGAGCTGCGTTTATGCAGTTTTCCTTCGGAACACAACATCCCATTTAGAGCTATGGACCATCTTAGTGATATTCTAGTGAAGTGTTTTACCGATTCCGATATTGCGAAAGAATTTTCCTGCAAGAGAACCAAAGCAGCCGCTATAACTTATAATGTTTTAGGACCCAATTTCAAAAAAGATATGATTGAAGACATACTTGGTACTGCATCTCCTTCAGGTAAACCAGTATATTCAATTATAATCGATGAGAGTACAGATGTTGCAACAGTCAAAGTATTGACAATAGTAATTAAATACTTCTCTGAAACGAAATGTACTGTACAAACCAAATTCCTTGATTTAGTTGATTTAAGTGGTGAGACCGCAGGTCATTTATTTAATTCGTTCTCATCAAAATTATCCGAATTAGGTTTAGAAATAAAAGACGTAATAGGATTCGCTGCTGATACTACGAGTGTGATGTTTGGTCAACATTCTGGCATTGTTGCAAAAATTAAAGAAGTAAACCCAAAGTGCTTTTTCATAAAATGTGTTTGTCACTCTGCAGCATTAAGTGTTAGCCACTCCTGTAAAATACTGCCTAGAAATTTAGAACAAATAGTAAAAGAAGTATATGGATATTTTTCTCAAAGCAGCAAGCGTCAAAGAGAATTTGCTGAGTCCCAAAATTTCACAGACACTGAAAATCACAGAATTTTGCGTCATTACGACATAAGGTGGCTTTCACTTCATGCCTGTATTAGTAGAATAATTGAGCAGTGGAGGGCATTGCAATTGTTCTTTCAATACCAATACTTGAGTGATCGCAATATGTCATCAGAATTTTTATTTAATTTTTTTACCACTGATATAAACAAATTGTAGCTTTACTTTTTGGACTACATTTTACCGATTGTAAACAAATTTAACATAATTTTTCAAGGCGACTATCCGTGCATTGATAGACTGTATGATGATGCATCTAGTATGTACTTGTCGATTTTGGGTTGCTTCATGAAAGCTAATTACATCAAACGTACGGACAATGTATTTTCGTTAGACCCAAAGTCTAATGTAAATTATTTGCCATTGAAAGATATGTACATAGGTATTCAAATAGGCCAAGAATTAGTCAAACATAGGGAAAATGTAAACATGAAAGAACAGACTGCTGAGTTTTTCAGAAGGTGCCAAACATTTTTAATTGAGTTGAGCACGCAATTGAAATCACGTTTGCCTTTTGAAAATCCAGTTTTTCGAGAACTGAAATTTCTTGACTCACACACTGCCGTGCATAAAGAATTTCGCAGTTTACGAAATGTGATAGAAACTTTCCCATGCGAAGTACAGCCAGAACAACTGCCGAAGAATATAGAACCCTAAAGTTTGATCGCGAAGTAAGTGATTTGTTACAATCTTCCAGCACTGGCTCACACATCTTGTGTGAACAATTTTCTAACAGTGATGGCATGTTAAAATACAAAAATATAACTAGTTTTAGTAAATCTCTTCTATGTATACCGGTGTCGAATGCTGCATGCGAGCGCATATTTTCACAGATAAATTTAATAAAAACGGACCAAAGAAACAGATTTATAAACAAAAATGTGTCAGCTATTTTAAAAACAAAGTGTAAATTTTAATCCTTCGAAAAGGATGTTAAAATATAACTCTAACATTTATTGTGAGTATGAATAAATAAAACGTGTTAAGAAAATCAGTATTTTTATTGGTATATCTGTCCTAAGTAAATCGGTATATTTCAGTTTTTTTTTGGGGTGCCTCGGTATTTTCGTAAAATTTAATCTGGTCACACTGCTAATAATCTTTAGTTGACAAAATCAAACCACAGAGTAGAGAGTACATTATTAAAAGATGTTCGACTGTTCCGGCTTCTGGCGTTTATTTTCGGCTGGATCTGGTTTCTTTGCATAGACTTTAGATAATGGTTCTTTGATCCGATAATTAGGTAAGTGAATATATCTGTTTTGTCATTTATTTATATAAACTTTTCGCACACAAAAATAGGTAAAGCGGACATAATGCCTTAAGCATTCTCTACCACCCAACCATGGATGGTGCTTTGGTTGAGATGATTATTGATACAAATTCAAAATACGAATAAAAATACATTCAACTTAATCAATATACATCATCATTGTTGTTAGATACATTGGATCTTTCGTTTACTTTCGGAATTAAGTAGTGCGTGGGTCATTGAAGATAGATGATGAAAAAAAAAAAATTGCAGTAAGATTTTTCAGGTTTAAAATATTGTAATAGTCTTGTGAAAACCATACTTTAAATTTCAGGTACATAAGTCCTTGGGCTGTTGCAAGAAGAAAGAAAACTATGGTGACATCAGATAAACAAAGATTCAGGCATAGATTCAGGTACTTACTGATACTTTTTTTTTTGGTATTTATTGTTGGAATCTTGTTATTTGACCTTGTTTAAATATACCAGGTAAAACAAGTAAGAGGAGGCATAATATGCTGCAGTAAAACAGCAAACTGCTACCTAGTTGACTAGTAATCACGGAAACCATACCTACTTTTGCCACCAAGCTGTGTTGCCATGTTCTGACATTTCAGTGTTTTGTCTAGGATGGTATTGCAGAGGGTGATCGATTATAAAATGCAAATGACTAAATCTTTCTCTTCCTGTCTACCATTAATCCATACAAATGTTGTTTTGAAAAGATTGCTTTTTGTGATAAGACTGCCCAATGTCCTATATAAATTTCTATTTTTGTATTTTATTTCTATATTTGAAATTATTTCGTACTAGCTTTTGCCAGCGGCTTCGCCCGCGTGGAGGTTGGTGTGTTATACATATAAACCTTCCTCTTGAATCACTCTATCTATTAAACCCGCATCAAAATCCGTTGCGTAGTTTTAAAGATTTAAGCATACATAGGGATATATAGGGACAGAGAAAGCGACTTTGTTTTATACTATGTAGTGATGATGGTGTTTATATCAAATAAAGAGTATTCTATTCCTTAGCAACCAAGTGGGATTAGCCAATCAGCTATTATTAACATTACACCATTAATAATGATGGAAGGCAAATAATTATATGAATATAATGCTGAGCTGGTCCCGTTTGAACTTAACTATTTACTAAGATATTTTTAAATACCTTGAAATGGACATTGCCAACTAAAACATGCTTCCATTAAATAGTATAAAAGGGAAATGTCGCTAAATCCAACAACAAATTTGCTCGTAGTCCAGGGACTGAATACCTTCAAGATGTTTGCCAATAAACCAATTTTCTTTCTCTTTTCCATATTCCTCCAGAATCATGTTGATACTACTAGGTATTAAAATTACTTTTCTGTTTGTTTCAGAACAATGTTAAAAGTTAAGCAACAGGAAGAGAATATTCACTGTAAACGAAGATTACATATCCAAAACAAAGAATTTGATACATTTTGAAGCATCGGCAGTACCACCATGTCATAATCTACATTCTTGTTGAAATGATTGTGTTGTAATGTGGCATAATATGTACCAGACACATGTAGATTACTACTCAATGATCTTATTGGCACTTGGGGTCTGGAATCTGGAATGAAGATGTATTTGTTGGAACAATTCTTAGTTGGATAGTTTGTTGATGAATTCTTAGAGTTGGTTTTATGTCATTGTAAAACATATGTTGAAAAAATGCTAAAATCTTTTGATGTTAGAGAATATTGTTTGAGAAAAGATAATTTGGTCTTGTTTCACAAAAATGTTCTGCGGAATAGTATTCATTTTTGTGAAAATTTGCTAGTTTGTTGAGAGTATTTTCGCCTATTTTATCACAAATGGTTTTTTATACATGTTGCTAAGTTGAGATGTCGAAATATAAAAAAAAATGTGTTCAAAAGCAAGCTTAAATCATAACTTTAATTAAGCAACGCCTTTGCTTAATTAAAGTTATGATGTAAGTAAATCATTTTAGAAGTATGTCCATATGTAGTATGTTGTTGTGTTGTTGTCTTTTTGGGTTTAAAAATTTTGAGGTTTTTGTACTCTGCCTAAAATGCCTTTCACAAAAAAGCGTGTTTTGGGAAGTCTTGTCTTTGAAAAATAAAATAAAATAAATAATGAAATGCTGTTTGTTGGCAAGGGCATTGCTTGGGAACGACTGGGACCGATTTTAGGTGTGTTTTTTTAATGTTTCTTCTTTTCGTGTCGATGGTACTCTTCCTCGTTGTTTTGTTATTGCTGTAGAGTTTGAGCCAAGGTAATAAGTTATTCAAGAAGTTGCATGGAAAATTAGAAATTTCGGGAAAACTTGAGGGTGATTGTTTTGGGACTGTTAAAACTGCCAATGAGTAGCATTTTTGTGACATTATTTTGTTAAATTAATAATCCTTTAATAAATTTAGACTTTTTATTATCTAAAAAGTTATTGTGACATAAAACAGAATCACAGAAAAAATATAAGGTCAGTTAGGGTAAGAGGAACATACTTTAATTTGTGCCAAATATTTGGAGATCTAGAAGGAACAGATAATGTTCTATGATAATTTTGAGATACACTAAACTTGCCTTTGTTTATCAGTTTTCCATGTTTTAAGAATCATAACGCTAATTTGAGTACTTACGACAGTATCGGCCAAAATCATTTGTTGTGCTAACGTTTCTCTTCCCCTCATCTGGGATAAGAGGAACACTCACCGTATCTCCTAAGAATGTCATGTTTATTTAGATATACCTGTTGCTACTTTTTAAGTAACACTAATTCAATCGAATTCGATCATAGCAAAATTGAAATAAGGTACAGATTCAAAGAAAAAAGGAAAATATCAAATTCGGGGTAAGAGAAACATATAGGTTCAGATCAGGGGCATTCAGGGGTGACAAACTATAAAAAAGTTTTTGTAGGTGCGTGTATATAGTCTTTATGTGTGTGTGTACGGAGAGAAATCAAATGCGGGATAGATTGGAATATGTACTTTACGAAAGGATTTACATAAGCAATTTGGTATTAAGATCGTAAGCGCGTCTATAGGCTATGGTGTCTGCGGGCTAACTGTCGGTCGCCGGGCACTGCGCATTTAACTCGAATACAAAATGAAGCGTCAGCGCCCACAACACTACTCTTCCCTTTTTTTTAAAAAAAAAACAAAAGTTTTTTTTTACAAAATGCTATCATCATTCTAAAATCGAATATGTAACAAAATAACATCACCAAACACATTTCTGACTAACAGTACTACAAGTTACAAAGAATTTGCTTATACATCATTTAGATTCTATAAACTATGTCGTAATCTGATATCTGTGCGCCTTTGCGCAACTTACAATGTACACTTTAAACAATATTGTGACTACTGTATGAAAATTTTAAGTTTTATCATCACGCTACGATTACAAAAGGGTATCAGCAGTATGTGTCTGTTTATTACAAAAATCTTTTCACTTATTTCTAACATGAAAATACAATTAGTGTTTTGTTAAAACTGCAAGAACACACATTAAAAAAACTCTTATGCTAACCACGAAATAACCTTAATACTAACAATTTAAGGGTAGTCACCATGACGAACTACTCTGCAAAAATAAATTGGCACCCCTGAGAGTCCACAGTATTCGTCATGATGACGCCAAATAAAAATACATTCACACCTGGGTTTTACACTTACACTATTACACACATTGATGAATTAGAAAATTACACATATGTACTACGCATCATTTGACTTGAATGGACGTTGGATGTTTTCTGAGCCGATTATCTTAATAGACAACTTTGGGATTTGGCGATATTTGTGGTGGTTGCACAGGTTCCACCTTTATAGTCGGTATGACTATTGGGCTGGCCACCATTTCTTTCTTTAACCATTTCCGTACACCTTTCATGCACCTTCGTTTTCCTGTGTAGATTATAACTATGGCTAATAGCGTTATCGTTACTATCATTATGATACCAATAATATTTAATTTAGCGTCCACCTGTGCTACGTTTGTGAAGTTCTCGTTAACAATCACGTTTTCCTTTGTCTGATTGGAACCCATTTTCACAATAATGTAGTTGTACTAAAATGTGTAAGGTTGTCGACTAGTGTCTTAGATGTACTGACAAATATATTTTTAGTGACATTCGTTGTACGAGTATTTGACCTCAATTTAGTTACTGCTAATTTAACGATATTTTAATGGTCTTTTGCTTACTCGACCAGTTCGCGTTGTATATGTTTCGCTACTGGGTTTGCTCGTTTGAAAAGTTACTTTTTTCGGTTTTCTATCTTTTAAAATGTCAGTTTTATCCGTTATCTGTTTATCATAATTCTCCGATGGCGATTCATTTTCTATCAATATATATGCTGGTTTTAAACGGTCTATAGATACATTAGTTTGTCTGTCTGGCAACTGTACACGGTATACTTTATCATTTCTGCTGATGACGCGATATGGTCCATCATACGGAGATTGTAATGGTTTCCGTACTGCGTCATTCCTAATGAATACATAATCGCTAGTGCATAAATCTTTGTGTACAAAAATCTTGTGGGGTGACTTGTTTTCCCTACCGGACGGCTTTATTCCATCTATAACGTCCTTTAATTTTTTTACAAAACTGTTATCATCGTAGGATTTCACATTACTGGCGTCGTAAAAGTCACCTGGTAACCTAATATTGCTACCATACAACATTTGAGCTGCGGTTACGCCTGTGTCAGACCTAATAGTTGTGCGTAAACCTAACATTACCGTTGCCAACTCGTCTACCCAGCTTTTGCTATCTAAACGTGCTTTTAACGCAGATTTTAATGATCTATGCCATCGTTCTACCGCTCCATTGCATTGAGGATGATAAGGAGTGGTACGCGTTTTTTGAATTCCCATTAACAACATTAGCTCTTTAAATAAATTACTTTCAAATTGTCTTCCCTGATCACTTGTGAGCTTTACTGGACAGCCATAACGACTAATCCAACCGTCATATAACGTTTTGGCTACTACTTCTGCAGTTATTTCTTTTATCGGATACGCCTCTGGCCAACGCGTGAATCTATCTATGATTGTTAAACAATATCTAAATCCTTCAGGTGACGTTGGTAAAGGTCCTACAATGTCTATATGAATATGTTCAAAACGCTTACTACTCTCAAAAGTCCCCAAATCTGAACTAGTATGTTTTTGAACTTTCGCTTTTTGACATCTAATGCAAGTTTTTGCCCAATTACCAACATCCTTATTCATGTTTGGCCAAAAATACCTATTACTAACTAATTTCCTACTTGTCTTAATACCTGGATGGCTCAAATTATGTATCGAATCGAAGGCTAAACGTCGGAATTTTCCAGTCAGGTACGGACGTGCGGTATCGGATGACATTTCGCACACTACGTGCTTATCCGTTCCAAATAGAATAACACGTTTCAACAACACGTTGTTATTGTCATTTGAATCGCTTTGCATTTTTGCAAGCTCGACGTCCGTTTCCTGCGCAGCTGCAAGTTCTGAGAAATCTAGCATCGTGGGACACGATATAGTTGATACTCTAGATAAAGCATCTGCAACTATGTTATCGTTCCCTTCAATGTGCCTTATGTCTGTACTAAATTCGCTAATGAACATAATTTGCCTAGCTCGACGCGACGTTTCCCTATTCGTACCTGTTTTATTAAATGCAAAAGTTAAGGGCTTATGATCTGTAAATATAATCAACTCTTGACCTTCAACCATATTACGAAAGTGAATTATAGCCAAATAAATTCCTAATAGTTCTCTATCATAGGTGCTATATTTAATTTGAGCATCTGTCAACTTTTTAGAATAATAACCCAATGGTTTCCACTCGTTATTAACGTTTTGCTGTAATACTGCACCTACACAAGTGTCTGACGCATCGGTCATCAATGCCAAAGGAGTATCTGTCATTGGATACGATAACAAAACTACATTTCTTAGGTCTTCTTTGCATTGTTCGAAATTGCGTTCGGCGTCTTCTGTCCAGTTAATTTTAGTTTTATCTTTACGCCTAGAATTTCCTAAGTACTTGTTTAACTCTGTTTGGTGATCAGCTGAGTGAGGAATACTTGCTCTATAAAAATTCAACATTCCCAAAAACCTTCTTAGTTCCTCAATAGTTTGTGGTTTGGGGAAATCTAAAATAGCTTGAACCTTATCTTCTAGGGGTCTAATTCCCTCTACGGATACTTCGTATCCTAAAAATTCTAATTTTTGTTTACCAAAACTGCATTTAGAGAAATTAATAGTTATGCCATATTCATTGAATCGTTCAAAAACTTTTTCTAAGTGCTGTTTATGCTGCGTTTCATTGTCTGACGCAATTATTACGTCATCAATATAATTAAATAAAAAATCTAAACCTTTTAAAACATTATGATGCATGAAACGCTGAAAAGTTTGTGCCGCATTGCGTAATCCGAAAGGCATGCGCATGAATTCATATGAACCAAAAGGTGTTATCACAGCAGTTTTTTCAATGTCATTTTCCGCGACAGGTATACAATTGTATGCACGATTTATATCTAATTTAGAAAAAAATCTTCTTATTTGCCAAAATGTACGTAAAATCATGAAGACGGGGCACGGGGTAGCGATCCGGTTTAGTGATCGCATTTAAACGTCTCTAATCACCACATGGCCTAATATTACCGTCCTTCTTGGGTACTACGTGCAAGGGACTTGCCCAAGCGCTATGGCTCGGCCTACAGATCCCAAGCTCTTGCATAACCCTAAATTCATTTTTGGCTTTTACATACCTGTCCGGTGGAAGCTGTCTGGCTCGCGCGTGCACTGGAGAACCTGTTGTCTCTATGTGATGACAAACGCCATGTTTAGGTGTCTCCTTATATGAAACAGGCTTAGTTAGATCTGGGAACTTACTCAATAACTCGTAATAGTGGCAATTATCAACAATGGTTTTTACAGTGGGCTCAGTCGAACTAGAGAGATTTCCTCTCGTGCTTAAATTAGTAACCTCATCGACTAGCCTTCGTCCGTTCAAGTCAATTAATAACTTATGCTTAGCTAAGAAGTCAGCACCTAATATTGGTTGCTGTACGTCCGCTATCGTAAATAACCAACGGAACGCTCTTCTAAGATTTAAGTCTAGTTCTAAAATATGTGTACCGTACGTAGTAATCTCGGTACCGTTCGCAGCGTACAACTTATAATTAGCACTATTTGCGTTAGCACTTTTAAATACGGCCTTGCGAGGTAGAACAGACACATTTGCACCACTATCCACTAAAAAGTTCAAACCTGAATTCCTGTCCCGGACACATAGACGGTGATTGACGTGCGCGCGGTCACAGCCTCCCGTCGCTGACTGCACCGACTCTAGTTTTCCGATGGCTTGGCGTCTTTCTTCTTCCAGTTGCACGGTTGAACACACTTATTCGCCTTGTTGCGGAACTTGAAGTGGTATCTACACAACCAGTTGGGGTCGTCGTCAGGTGCTCTCTCATTTCTAGACCTGGAACTTGATCTGGATCGAAATCTTCTGGACCCGTAACTTCTCGAGCGCCCTCTGGAACTGTTCTCGATCTTGCTTAATCTGTCGCTTAGCTTATTTATTTCTGCTATCACTAAATTATCTTTGTCCGATTGTCCTGGTTTTTCCTTAACGCTTGAAACGCTGTGAATCGGGGTGATAGTCTCAGCGACCTTGTCTGCGATCGACGCCAATTTCTCCATGTCTTCCTCATCCGTCACTGCCAACACGCCTCGTACCGATGGTGGTAAATGATTTTTCCACATTACCTTGAGTGTTTCGTCGGTAACTTTTCCTCTGGCTAGGTCTCGCATTTTTCGTAGGAGGTGCGATGGCTGCTGATCGCCTAGCTCCATTTCTCCAATCAACTTCTTGATTTGACGTTCTGCTGACTCTTTGTAGACCGAAATAAGCTTGTTTTTTAAAGCCTCATATTTCTTTTCTTTCGGCGGATCTAGTAAGATATCCGCGACTTGCTCGGTGACTTCCAGGTTCAGTTTCGATAATAAAATCCGATACTTGGAATCGTCGGACATCTTCTGTGGATTTATGATCGCCTCTGCTTTGACGAACCATAATTCCGGTGCCCTTGGCCAAAAATCTTCGATCTTGTCAGTTATGGAGACAGGTGAGAGGACAAATTCATCGGTGGACAGTTTTGCTTCCATTTTTGTTCACGGATACGGATGGATATGGGCGAAAGTATAACCGTATAGACGCGAGTTGAGTTGCCCGTTCCCTCGACGTACACACTTTAAAGTCACGTCACACTTTAATCACGACACTTTTTAGATCACGTCCGGTTTTAGATCACGTCGGGTTTTAGATCACGTCGGGTTTACCAATTTTGTAGGTGCGTGTATATAGTCTTTATGTGTGTGTGTACGGAGAGAAATCAAATGCGGGATAGATTGGAATATGTACTTTACTTTACGAAAGGATTTACATAAGCAATTTGGTATTAAGATCGTAAGCGCGTCTATAGGCTATGGTGTCTGCGGGCTAACTGTCGGTCGCCGGGCACTGCGCATTTAACTCGAATACAAAATGAAGCGTCAGCGCCCACAACAAAGTAATCGTTTGTATTTCAAATTTTATTTTTATTTTTAATAAAAGTACAAATTATCAAAAATAAAACCGCCCACTATTTCCACTGCATACATCGACTACTTTTAACAAACAACATTAATGAATGTGCATATTCTACGGGCTGGGGTTTTTTGACGGAAAGGTCATGTCTTTTTTTGAAAGCAAGGAACCAGTCCTCTCCTGGGATCCCGTTTTTGAATGGAGTGTCGATATTGTTTTCGACCACGCACAGTGGAACGAATGTATGGGAGCGGTTGGACGTAGACATGTCCGAAAAATAAGAGTAAAATTATGACAAACTAATGATGCCATCTTATTCGATTACTTAATGCCTTCATAAATTGTGGTGATGAATTTCTTCATAACTCCCATATTTCGGGAGTAATTTGAGAAAATGTGAAATTTTACTATGAAAATGAGTGTATCGAGCTCTCTCCCTCCTGATTCCGGGCTTGTTTCAAGTAGCGGTCTCTAATATCGTAATGCTATTACTAAGAGCTATATTTAATACTAAGACACATAGTGCGCCAAATGTGCACTTTCTGGGATAAAAGGAAATGAAAATTTAAAAAAAAAAACGTTTTTTCCCCATTTGTATTTACTTTAAACCGCAGACAGACTTATTAAGAGGTCTATAAATATATTATATATATATACAGAAATATATATTAACAAAAATATTCACAAGAACTGATGAGAGTATGACTTTTAAGTAAGTTGATAATAAATTACCTAGTTTCATTAAAAGTACAATAAATAATTAAGATGTAAGCTCTAATTTACTAAGTTACACATTTTAAAACAATAACATAATTTAATTATCTTCGTCATCATCATCATCATCAATTAATTCAAATTCAGAATCGATGTCCGCTAAATCATTTATGTTAACAAATTCGATATCACTTTTCTCAGAATCCGTAAGCTCATAAAATTCCTTAAAAGAAGATTTTTTTACAAACTTATTTCCTTTTGGACGGATACTTGTAACAAGTGGATCAGAAGACAGTAAAAGATTGTGCATAATATCTTCATTGCATGAGATACTGCTATGCTTTCGAGAATGCCCCTCTCTATATTTTCTAAAATCTTTATTTCTAGCCTCAGATGCCTCTTCGGATAGAAAACCAATGGGCACAATTGACATGTTCTGAACTATGTCTGGCCCATGCATTAAAATTTTATGAAGTGAAGAAGGCATATAATACCATGGGTATAACTCCACGTAAAGCTTAGCAGTATCAAAGCAGAACTCTCGGAATTTAGTTACGTTGATCTTCTCTCCTGATGAAATACACTGCAAGATCACACAGATTTTTCTTAAAAGCATAGCATCTATTCCGGTCAGTTCAGCAGATTTAGTGTAGTTTTCAAAAAATCTCCTTGCCGAGTTGCCATTGTTGGTGGATCCACTGCCTTGTTTCACAACATCGAGAAGTAAGCCCGTTTCTCTTCTTACAGCCTCTTGAACTCTTTTCTTCCTGTCATCAACTTGCCTTTTTGCTATATCACCCCTTACTTGCCATGATTTTATGTCTAATTTGTAGGAAATGTGTAATAAGCATTCCATTGAGCGAATCCAAGCGTGAAGGGTGCTTAAGCTATATTTATACATGTCCTCGTTTGCGTGTTTATCTTTGATTAACTCTAAATTATTCATTTCTTTAGGACAAGCCTTGCATATGTCACACACTGAAGCTGCTGTATTGGATATAATGGAATGAATTTTACCATCAATCATTGTCAACAGCAGTTGGTGTTTGACACTAATTCCATCAGTGATGGTGGATGGAGTTAAGGCTTCAATCTCTGCTTCGATTTCAGCCATCTCTCTCTGCACATTTTCTTTGGTTTCCTTTATAAACTTAAACAATATTGGCCGGCAAAATGAAGTGGAAGATGGTCGCTCGTTTTCCCAAATTGTTACACCTTTTGAGACGAGCCGCAGTGGTACAAGACTAATCATAAAATTACTAGCAAGATCGATTTGCTCATCTTCACTCGTCCTTTGATGATAAATGCTTTGGCTAGATGATCCGTCAAAACCCCATTTGCTGGTCAATACGAGCTGTTGATTGGGATCAACAGGGGTTTCTAACGACCTAATAAGTCTTCTTGAGGTTAAATCCATCAAGGCTTGTAATTTGATTTTTGCAGAGCTCTCTGTAACTGTGAGATCTTCTTTGGCCGGATAGCACTTAATTTTTTCTTTAACCAACATGTAGTAACTCGGGTATTGAAGAGCTCCTTCTTGAGTGTTGAAATCCCGAAGAGTGTTATAGCGCCATTTCGATAAGTTCATCGATACATAAAGAGCCAATGCCTTCAAAGGGGATATTTCCCGTACCTGAATTGATTTACCTTCAATGAAGGCTTTGATTTTTGAGGCCTCTTCTGGATTCTCCGTCAAGTATTTCATAACATAAGCTGTATCGCTTTGTCCTGCCTTTTGAAGCGCCCTTTCGGCCGAAAACATAATTTCAGCGCTGCTACTGCTGCATGAAAGACTATCTTCAGTGCGTCTTCTTTTTTGCCGGTTACTAAGGTCCTCAAAAGATTTACGAGGACTAGGATGTGTACAAGTTGAAGCATCAGATTTAGCAGGAGAAATTATGGGCTCGATGACGTCACTTATATTTTCTGTAGAAGGTTCCATATTTTCATTCTGTAATTCCGGCCATTGAATTGCAGCCTGTAGCCAAATCTCATGTTTCTTCCGAAACTTATCTGTGCTTCTTCCAGACTGTGTCCATTTTGCATAAATGCGGTAGCAAAATCGACGACACCAGTCTTTTAAACTTGTTTCAGCACTTTCACATAACTGAACACAACTGTTATCTTTTAAAACACTGAACAAATAGTTAAAGTCGCGTAAATCTTTATGTGCGCGTGCGCATAAAGCAACGTGAATATCAAGATTTGTATTAAAATTTGGAAAATACATTGCGAGATTAGCTTGGATACAACGAGGTGTAAATCAACACTGATTTTAAAGTTACTAATAGTGACCTATTTATATAAAATCCAGGTATCCCAGGTATCCTTTGTTAAATATTGCAAGGTAATTAGTTATTGTGATAATTAGTAAATGATGCATGCTAAATTAGTGTATTAAGAGCCATTTAGTAATTAAATAATAGCAATGTTCTTATCAGTAATCATTAGTGCATCAGTTTTATATGTAAACCTTAAGTCCCTAATTATATATCCTAATTAGCTTATATCTTCTCTAATTGGCTGCTCAGAAATGTTATTGTAATAAGGTAAACCGGTAAATAGGTAGAAAAACGGTTTTAATCAACAAAATAAACAAAAAATAAAAAAATTGTGTTATAAAATAAACATCACTCTTTATCCCAGAAAGTGCACATTTGGCGCACTATGTGTCTTAGTATTAAATATAGCTCTTAGTATTAGCATTATGATATTAGAGACCGCTACTTGAAACAAGCCCGGAATCAGGAGGGAGAGAGCTCGATACACTCATTTTCATAGTAAAATTTCACATTTTCTCAAATTACTCCCGAAATATGGGAGTTATGAAGAAATTCATCACCACAAGTTATGAAGGCATTAAGTAATCGAATAAGATGGCATCATTAGTTTGGCATAATTTTACTCTTTTTTTTCGGACATGTCTACGTCCAACCGCTCCCATACATTCGTTCCACTGTGCCACGTATTGGCCAACAACTTCAAGCAGTTCCTTGTGTGTGAAACCAAAACCGTATTTCTCCATTATACAGTGTGAGTCTTTATAATCTGCACATACTGAATCGAGGGAATCTTTGCTTAATTTTATCGACGGAAAAAATGATAAAAAAATTCTAAATATTTTATTGAAATTTTTAATGGATTTTTTATTTATTTTTTCGTTTCTGTGACTCCAGTGTATACAAAGCGGTGTAACTTTTTAACTCGATGTTTTATCACGATGAAACAAACTCCATAATGATTGGAAGTAATTAGGTGTCCGCATTAAATGAAAATTGTGTAAAAAAACTGCCACCAATTAAAAATAAACACGTTTTTCCCTCAAAAATCTGTTTTTTTTTCATCAATTTTTGCAATAATCGTAAAATTTCTCAATAAGATGCCCCGATTACCTTTATTTTTTATTACTTTAAATTATTCCTCATCGTATTAGCTACCTAATAATAAAAATTGTATGCTTTTAGCTCAGACAAAACACTTTCTATCAAGTGTTAAAGATGGCACTTCGAACGCGCTATTTTTGTTCTCTTAAGGATGATTTATTTGGGTTCAATGAATGAAAAAGAGTTCAATTAAAACATTTATTATTTTAAAGAAAATTTAATGCATTAGGTTCTCAAAATGTCCACCTCGTTGTTGTAGGCACAAAGCCGCGCGAACTAAAATTTGTTGTGTCGCTCTCCTTATCATTTCGGGATCATTGCGAATATCATTTGCACAGTTAATTATGCGATCACGCAAATCGACCTCACTGTTGATGGGAGTACTGTAGACGCGTTGCTTCATGGTCCCCCACAGGAAGTAATCAAGGGGCGTTAAATCGGGTGAACGCGCAGGCCACCCTACAGGTCCTAGTCGTCCAATCCATTTATCACGATAATTTTCGTTTAAAAATGATCTCACATTTGTGGCATAATGGGCATGGCATCCGTCCATCTGCAGAAACATCCTTCGACGCAAAGACAGTGGTACATCTTCCAATAACTCAGGTAGATCGTCAGTCAACAAACTTAAAAATCTTTCACTGTTCAAAGTTCTCGGCAGTATGACTGGTCCAATCAACATGTTATCGATAAGACCAGCCCAAACATTTATTGAAAATCTTACTTGAAAAGTCGATGAACGTTTCAATTTCGGGTTTTGACCTCCAGGGCACCATCTGTGTAAATTTCTACAGTTAGTAATACCATCTCTGGTAAATGTTGATTCGTCCATCCATAGTATGGTTTTCGGAAAGTTTGGGTTTGCTCTGGTATTTCTTTGAATCCAGGTGGACATCACACACCTTGGACGCCAATCTACGTCTTCATGTAGATGTTGCACTCTTTGGTAGTGGTAAGGGTGCAATCCTTCTTTCTTTAAAATACGCCACGCTGATTTTTGTGATATTCCGTGACGAAGAGCCAGTCGTCTAGTACTTATGGATGGATCAGCAAACAAATCGCTCAGTACTGCTTGTTCCAGAACCACATCAATAATTATTTGAGGCGGCTCGCGACGATCTCTACTTGATTCAAGTCCAGTGATCGACAATCTTCTGTGAACTTCCTGGAAGTTGCGGGCAGATGGCACTGGTTGCCTGTTAGGAAACGCAGCTATGTAAGCTGCGCGCGCAGCTCTGGCACTTCCTCGTCCCACCCCATAGTAAAAATGAATGTCGGCAATGTGTGCCGGGGAGAATTCACTTAAGCGCGGCATCACGTAGCAGCGAACGAATGTCACGAAACTCAGGTAGCAGTGAATGAAAGTAACGAAACACATGTAGCAGCGGCGAATAATTCGGAGCGACTGCCTGTCTGTCATCCCTTCTGGTCCCTTCAGCTGGCCCTACCTCCCCGCACCCCGACCCGCGCACATTCTCAACAAAAAAGGACGTCTACCTGCTAAACAATTAGTGCGTAGCCGTGCTCTAGGCCTTTCTTTGGCTGTTGATAAGAAATGATGGGATTGAGTTAAACCCTTGCAATTTTTACTATTGGATAGCTAATACGATGAGGAATAATTTAAAGTAATAAAAAATGAAGGTAATCGGGGCATCTTATTGAGAAATTTTACGATTATTGCAAAAATTGATGAAAAAAAAACAGATTTTTGAGGGAAAAACGTGTTTATTTTTAATTGGTGGCAGTTTTTTTACACAATTTTCATTTAATGCGGACACCTAATTACTTCCAATCATTATGGAGTTTGTTTCATCGTGATAAAACATCGAGTTAAAAAGTTACACCGCTTTGTATACACTGGAGTCACAGAAACGAAAAAATAAATAAAAAATCCATTAAAAATTTCAATAAAATATTTAGAATTTTTTTATCATTTTTTCCGTCGATAAAATTAAGCAAAGATTCCCTCGATTCAGTATGTGCAGATTATAAAGACTCACACTGTATACTGCTCTGTTGTATTCAGTGTGGAAAATACTCTGAACATATTCCAATGGGATCTGAAACAATGGAAACATAAATTAGAACTGTATTGGCTTACAATTTTACTTCTGCAAAGTGTTGTTGGTGGGCAAGAAAATAAAAAATACCAACCTTATTTCTGCCGCATTATAATGAACGCGGCGGTCGGACGACCCAGAAGCACGAGGTTCCGTAGCACTCGCACTGCCCTCAGACGATGTCGGTGACGCAGGCGTCACCGGCGCGTCAGTGGCAGTGGTGGCACGGGAACAACTAGCTTCTGGTTCAATCACGGGCACAAGTGGCTCACTAGAGTCTAACACTTGCACACACGTAGGGCCTGAAGAAGAGCTCGCAACAAGTGGCTCATTTGAGTCCGAAACTTGCACTACACTCGATTCTTCAGACGATGGCACGGAACACGAAACCTGGGGCTTCGGAGACGCCATGATGGTAGTCAAACGTTGTTTTACAAAGAGGAGTACGTAAACGATCTCAACTGCTAGGGACACAAACGATGACTGACAGATCGTTTAACAACAAACAATAGCATCGATTTACGTTTGGTTTCACTTATCGGTAATAGTCGGTAAATTTTTACAATTGTTTTGCATCATAATTATGAAGTCAAACATCTTAGTGCGTTTACCTTACTTGAAAAGAAACGTTTAATGGCGAGACGAAATGTCAAAGTGACAAAATATTGCAAAATTTTACGATTTTAATTTTGTTTTTTTTTCGGTAACTATTTAATTTTGACACTTAGAATTTTACGTGGAGGTTTCTAATAAGATGATCTATACGTAAAAAAAATATGGACTCCCAAATCGACGTCAGATAATACGAAACTTAGCCCGTGACGCCATAGTATTGTTTAATCCACGCAACGAATTAAAACAAATAACTTTGTTATTTCACCACACTCACGACGCTCTCACTACAAATTTTTCCGTGAGCACTTTACTTAAACGAAAGTGAACGCGTTTCTCAAACGCGCTGTCAAAACTGTCAAAATTGGAGCTCACACTCGCGCTATCGCAGGTTAACGCTGATTTACTCGCTCACTTTCGAGTGGGAATCGATCGTCACCATCGACAGAGTAAATTATAAAACTCACACTCGCAATTTTTAGCTCCCGCGTATGGCACCAGGTGGCGCTTACTCAGCGCCATACAAATCTGCGTTAACGCTAACGCGATGGTGAAGTTAGAAAAACTCACACTAAGCACACTGAAGGCAGATTATTTCTCGAAAAATTTCCACGTAAATTTCTTACTGTTTGCGTTAAAGAGTCGCTACTTTGGAAGCAAGTTTTTAATATTTCACAATTTTGTTCGAGCGTATAGCGTCCTATTTTGCAAACGTCAAACATAAAACTAACTTCCTGTCAAAAAATTAATGTCATTTTATCTTTCGAAGTCAAAGTAATCGGTACTTCAAATTTAAAACATAGATTGCCCACCCTGTATATTTGGAGTACTTTCTTCTAGCTCGCCGCTGAATGTGTCTAAAGGTGTGTCCAAACACGGCGTGCAAGGTGCGCGGCAGCTACGCGCGGCATTCGCGGAATACAAATTTGCCGCGCGACTAGTTTAGACCTTCTGCGCGGTAGTGCTGCGCGGCATGTCCGAGACACGCCGCGCTCTTTATTCCGTATTCAAACCACAATGAAAGCGGCCGCGTGTGTTGTTGCTCTGCTTATTATTCGTAAATTACGTAGAAGAAGGAATAGAAGAAGTGTATTCGACAAAGGCAGTGTTGGATGCGACCACTCTTTCAACAGAGGACAAAGAATCTGGAAGATCTATTACGAAATCAACTACCGAATGCCACAGTTTTTAATATTATCTTTGGAAGAATTCGAACACATACATACATTGGTAGAACCATTTGTAAAAAAAATGGATACTCACTGGCGAACGGCAATAACGTCGAAGGAGAGACTTGCAATAACGTTACAATATTTGGCTACAGGAGACTCCTATTCCAGCCTACAATACACGTTTCACGTATCAAAGCAAACAATATCAACAATAATTCCAGAAGTGTGCGATGCCGTAGCGAGAGCTCTTAAGGACATGGTACAGGTAAATAATTATGAACTTTATTACTTATATTATTTTTATTATTTAGTAGTAATTAAAAAACAACACAATCATCATTCATTAATCACAGTTGCTCTCAACTAATTCATAATATTAATCTACGTCCGTGTCGAAATCGTGAATCAATTGTGTAAGGCCAGTACCCATGTTACTAGAAGATGATGAGTCAAGATCGGTAAACTGTGAAGTGAAATATCCTCGTCTGTTTTCAGCGTTATATTCTTGTGTTGATGATTGATTGAGGCGCTCCATATCAGCTTCGTATATATATTTATTGAATGTTTAACTCTCGTAAACATAGTGGCATCATATTTTCTTAGTTCGGCTGCTATGTGCATGCCAAAAGCAACGTAAGGATCATTACTATTACTGTCATTTTGTTTTCGCATTACTTCTAATGCTTCTTCTATCATTTGATTTTCGTCCTCTTGTTAGCTGGCTTTTCTTTTCTTGACGACTTCTTGGTATTTGTATCATGCTCTCGAGTGCCGAGTTCCGAAGTTCCTGGTTCCGAAGTGCCTTGTTCTGAAATGCCTTGTTCCGGAATAGCTTGTTCTGTATTACCCGGCTCTGAGGGTGAGCCACAATCCTGAAACAAAAATAACAAAATAAATAAAACGTTATTAATATATTTTTTCAGCTACCAGTATCAGAGCAACATTGGAAAGCAGTATCTAAAGACTTCGAGGAAAAATGGAATTTTCCGCACACCATTGGGGCGTTAGACGGAAAACATAACTATTCAAGCTCCTTTTCGTAGCGGCACTGAATATTTAAATTATAAAAAGTTCTTTAGCATCGTGCTATTAGCATTAGTAGACGCAAACTACAATTTTATGTATGTTAACATAGGAAGCCAAGGTCGAATTTCAGATGGAGGAGTTTATAAACATTCCGAATTGTATCGAAAGCTAGAAAATAATCAGCTTAATGTACCAGCACCTGATATTTTACAAATACCCTACATAACTAACATACCATATGTAATATTAGGAGATCAAGCTTTTGCATTAAGCACACATTTGATGACACCATTTGCAGGAATTCATCCAAAAGGGTCAAAAGAAAGGATTTTCAACTATAGACTATCAAGAGCACGCCGAGTAGTAGAAAATGCTTTTGGAATCTTGTCGGCAAAATTTAGAGTATTGAGAAGTACCATGATTTTAAGCCCAATATCAGCTACTGTTCACTTGCATAACTTTCTTCGCAGAGACTCTTTATTAAAAAAATCAAATAATTCAGCGAATGAAGCAGCTACCTTTACTCCAAATCAATTTATTACCATTCCTTCTGATATTCGTATTTTTTTGTCAAGATATTTTATGACAAACGTATCAATTGATTGGCAAGAAATATATTAAATAATTACATAACCTTAGGTTAAAAATCATCCTAACGTAATTAATAAACGGCCCCTTAGCATTATCTGATCTCATAGATTTTGTAGTATGCGAGCTGTATGTATAACATGGCCGTTACATCTAAACTAATATTAAAAAGAGGAAAGATTTGTTTGTTTGTTACGATTTAACTCAAAAACTACTGGACCGATTTTGAAATTTTTTTCACTATTACAAAGCTACATCTTCACCGAGGAACATTAGGTTATAATTTATAAGAAACAACCAGACCACGCGGGCGAAGCCGCTGGCGGAAAGCTATAGTCTAATAAAAAAATAAAAGAAATAGGTACTTACCACTGCATCAATAGGGTTATTCCTGTCATGTAAAAAACTGAATGCTTCATAAGCAAACCATTTAGATTTATAGGCCTTGTTTCTACCTGCAACAGAAAAAGAACATTATTAAAATAACTGAAACATAAGCTGATCTTGTGTCTTATTTACTCGCACTACTTTTATAACTAACTAACTAGCCCTCGAGCAGGCCTTCACTCGGCCATACTCACAGCGATAACAAATTATTTAACGTTTGATACGATGGTTTTTAAAAGAATTGAACTACGCGTTTCATACATGTTGGATAATCACGAGAGCAACTTGAAAATTTGATTTTTTGTTTGTTGAGATATCTTAACGATTGTCAAATGAAAGGTCTAGGTCTAAAACCATTTTATCAGTTTGAATCATGTAAATCGGTCCACGCGTTTAAGAGATAATTAAGAATATAGTGAAAATGTAAACAGCCAGAAATTTAAAGTACCTACTGTTATAAAATGTAATAAGATTAAACTTACCACAACCAGTGACATTACTTCCCCTCTTTGAGGAGTGGTTTGAGAGGCGGCATGGCGTCCTCACCTTCCGCCTGACACAGGTCCTCACCGGACACGGTTGTTTCGGGAGGTTCCTGTTTCGGATAGGGCGGGAGGAAACGCCCGGGTGTTTCCATTGCGAAGATCGCCCTGAGGACACGGTGTAGCATACGGTGGAGGTCTGCCCGGCTTGGGCGGAGCACCGCCGTGTCCTCGTGGAGGTGATCGGCGGCGGCGATCTCTCGCGTCCGACCCTGGTCCAGGCCATGGTACGGAGCGAGAGTGCATGGCTAGCAGTCGCCTCCTTCAGCGAAGCAGTTATGCTCGCAAAGAGGGAGGCGGCGCACGTGAGGGAGATGCAGTACATGCGCCCTCACAGCCGTGGCCATCGCAGGAGACGCCCTGGGCGTCGGGAATCCCAGACTGATTCCCGGCCACCGTAGGCACGGGCTTGCGGACGGCGAGTAATGGGTAGCTCGCTGTCCGGTAAGGACCTAGCCCGGATCGACGGCGCGTTGTTTTCCACGCGCGCCTCAAAGAGATGTCAGCAGCAACAGATGGGGCCCGCAAGGGCCGATGCCTGCCAGGGGTACGGGTTGTTCGAAAGAGATACCGCGGCCCCTGGCACACAGGCAACCGAGGGAACACGGGTGGGTTTTAGTCAGTAAAAGTCTGACACGCCCTCCCGCTCCGCCCACAGCGGGAGAAGTTATTTGATGATTTCCCACCCAAAAAAAAAAAAAAAAACCAGTGACATTACTTGTTTTTTCTCTGTTTCTCTCCCTTCTATAAGAACTCAAAAGACTTTTCATTTTCAATTTTAAAGCTGCTTTTGGTTGTACGAATGTTTTTGCTATTTCATCCCATAGATCTTCTCTCACGTTATTATTGTGATATTCTTTACGTCTAGTATCTATTATTGTGATATTCTTTACGTCTAGTATCCCATAATGGACTATGGGAGCCATAAATTTCAATAAGACGAATTGCTGTTTCGTTATCCATTTTACCTGATAAAATACATCCGTCCACACACAACCACTGGCGAACCAACACTAACACCGTCGCGGCGATCGCCGCACGCGGCAGGTAGCTCGCGGCTGCCGCGCGCGGCAGTCGTCCAATCATAGCGCGGCTAGCCGCGCGTGGCAGCCGCGCTTGAATGCCGCTTTATGTTTGGACACACCTTAATGACAAAACTGTTCACACTTTTTATACAGGGTGTTTCATAACGACCCAATTACTTAAGTTGAAAAAAAAAATGATTGTATGCATTTATTGGTATGAATTAAAAGATAAAGAACAAAATTTTACTTAAACACGACGTTATTTAAATGACGGCCGTCACGTTGACGGCACTCCTCAAACCGTTTGCGTACACTTTCAAAAACTTTTTGAAGAAGTGGTCGACGAATACTCCTGATTTTTTCTTCTATATTGTTTCTTAAATCTGTCAAATTTCGTGGATCACTCTCGTAGACTACGCTCTTAAGATAACCCCCATAAGAAAAAATCAGATGGGGTCAACTCAGGGCTCCCAGGTGGCCATTCAATATCACCTCTTCGTGAAATCACCTTTTCTCGGAACAACTCTTGCAATGCAGCTAAAGAGTTATTAGTGGTGTGCGATGTGGCCCCATCCTGTTGAAACCATGTCAGCCGGTTGATAATGCTCACATTGTTGCAGTTGAGGCCCGAAAAAATGGCGTATCATGTCGACATAGCGTGCAGAAGTTACAGTCAGTGCATGTCCTCTGTTATCTTCATAAAAGTCCGGCCCGATAATGCAGTTCGCTGACATAGCGACCCACACGGTCAGTTTGGGGCTATGCAACGGGCGTTTATGTAATGTCTGTGGATTCGTTTCTCCCCAAAACCGACAATTTTGACGATTGACGTATCCGACCAAATGAAAATGTGCCTCATCGCTAAAGAACATGTTGTTGAAATTGATAAATCTCTCTAACATTACATTCACAAAATTCAATCTTGTAACGTAATCATTTTCATGAAAAGCTTGCACAATCTGAATTTTATAGGCCTTTAGGTGTAAATCAGATCGCATTATGCGGTGAATTGTCGCTCTTGATACTCCCAGCTAGGACTCGCGCTTTCTAACGCTGAGTCGAGGCTGTCGGCTTACAGAATCTGCAACTGACTAAATGTTTCCAGGCGTTCTTGCTGTCCTTGGACGGCCGTGATGGATTTCGCCAATAGTGTTTCCAGTAGTATTGAATGTCTGGATCCAAGCTAAAATTGTTGCATTGCTTGTAGTGTCCACAATGTTGCGCAGTCGATAATGTAACCGATACATCCGTCGAACTCGAATGAGTGATCGATTGTTCTCGAAATACGCGCGCACGCAAAATGAGCGTTGCTCTCTCGTGTACGGCATGATGCCAACTAAAAATTTAAGGAACGCTCTAGTAAACGACGCCCGTGCCACCCCTTCGCCGCGCCTTGTTTGCTACTCGCTCACTCTTGAAATAGTTGGATCGTTTTGAGACACCCTGTACAATTCTGCTAAGGATTCAAAGTCGATTTGACCAATAATAAACATAAAAAAGCGCGGGTAAAACCGTCAGCCATTCAGAGCAAGGCACAATATTGAACATTTTACCTTAATTACCTCGAACCTCTACCGTAACGAGGATCGCGAGATATCGAGCGTAATAAGGAAGAACATCGTAAGCGAAAAAAGTTAAATTTACAGGAGACGTATTTTATTGATTATTTTTTTATAGTTTAGGTACTTATACAACTCCATTTTTTGTATATATTGCAAAACACGTTAGGCTTTAATTATAGTCAATTAAATAATAGCAAAAACAGTTGAATAATTAGTACTATTATCGCTTACATGATTCATGATTTCTTATTGTTTTTCAAAAATCGTCACTTACGCTCTTGTTTTTCTGTATAGATTAAGTCTACTTATTTATGTTAAACGATTGTATTTTACTTTATTATATCCTTTATCAGGTATCAAAATCACCTATTCGAAATAAAACGCCAACACGTCATGCATAATCAATTTTCATTTATATTTAAACAATTTAAATTAATACAAATTTTAAATCACTCTTCATAAACTATACATACGATTGCAGCCTAAACTAGACATAAATCCATATCTTATTAAACTAAATCCAGGAGCACCAAAAAAAATTATGTAAATTTTGACCGTTCCACTACGGCGGTTAACGTGTTAACAAAAATAATAAAAATCGTCGTCAGAATAAATAATTGGCTCTTTGCACGTCATTAAATCTTCCATGTCGCTATCGCTTATCTCACTATCTGAACTCTCCTCTTCTAGGGATATGATCATTTGACGAACCATCCCTTCTTCAAGATGGTCTTTTTCGCAATACTCCTGTTGAAGTCGTTCAACATAATTTACCTCCTTCTTCCAGTCGGAAGGTGTAATGGAATTTATTACATTTTTTGATAGATTTTCTATTTCTTTTTCAGATTGATTAATATTTTTGTCTGCCACCCTTTGCTTTACTAGATTCCAAATACACTCAGCGGCACAGAATCTTGGCCAAGCGCTTATCTCGCGATAGCAAAAGTTTTAAGTGTTTCTGATGAATGTTTGTTGTGCAGGTATGTCAAAAAATGTTTACTTTTAGTTCAAGAGGGTAATCCATTATGTTTAAGTGCACCACGACGAAACTTTTAATATACAGTTGAATCGGGTCATTTGAACGAATAAGTTCACGTTTTAAATTTGTGTGTTGTGAAAAGTTTACTGTTCGGTTTTTGAATTATTGTGATTTTGTGCTTTTAATTCAATAAGTAAAGGTGCTTTAAAAGCAATAAAAATGCCTCTAACACCAGCACAGGTTTCACAAGCCGTTGCGTTAATTAACCAAGGGCTGACACAGTGTGAAGTTGCTATTGCTCTTAACGTACCACGGTCATCAATGCAGTATGCCCTTAAAAGATACCAGGAGACAGGCCAGTACACCCGCAGGCCAGGCAGTGGAGGCGTAAGGTGCACATCGGCCCGAGACGACCGCTTTATTGTCCTGGAGATTTTGAGAAACCGCTACCTGACCGCTGTTGAAATACGCCAGTGGCTTCAAATTGTGAGAGGCGTTAATGTTAGTGAGCGTACGGTGAGAAGACGAATGGAGGAAGTCAATTTAAAAGCTTGTAGACCAGCACAAGGTCCAGAACTTCTCAGACAGCACCGAGTAGCTCGACTTCACTTCGCACGAGAACACGTTAACTGGACCCACGAGCAATGGGCTAGAGTACTGTTCACAGACGAGTGTCGAATAGCTTTACGTTCACCAGATGGTCGAGAACGAGTGTGGCGAAGAAGAGGAGAGCGGTTTTTACCCATTACTACCACTCAAACAGTGAGTTTCCATGGAGGCTCAATAATGGTATGGGGAGGTATAAGTTCCGACGCACGTACAGAGTTGGTTATCGTCGATAATCGGCTAACAGCTGTTCGATACATCGAGGAAGTTCTTCAGGAACACGTAATGCCATATTCGTGGTTCATTGGACACGACCAATTCCTCCTAATGCACGATAATGCACGTCCACACGTTGCACATTGCGTTGAAGAATATCTGGAAGAGGTTGGCATACAAAAACTGCAATGGCCAGCTCGTAGTCCAGACTTAAACCCAATTGAGCATATCTGGGACATGCTCAAAAGAAAGATTAAGTCCAGCTCCAACCCGCCGGAAACTCTAAACCAGCTCCGAACTGCAGCGCTGGCCGCTTGGCGCAGTATACTGCAAGTTGATGTCCGAAACATCATCCAAAGTATGCCAGATCGAATGCAGGCAGTTATCAGGACTAGAGGAGGAAAGACCCGATATTAAAACGTATAGACAATAACGAAAAAGGGCCAGGCCACAACAGTGCGTTGCGGCGTCGCATCGCAAAAACAACATTGCACAGCTATGCGATGCGATGTCGCAACGCAAAAATTTCATCGGATACGACATCGTACGACAAGACGCTAACCGTCAGTTCAGTTTCTAGTGAGACATGGACCGCACTGCGCGTGTTCTACTTCTGCTTGCGTTAAGGCGTATTAAGAAAAAGAAACAGAAAAGAAAGTACTGGGTGCACCCATTACTGACAATTATGAATAAAGATGGAAACCACTTCAAAAGGAAATATGAGGCGCTAAAAGTGGACGAGGTTAAATTTTTCGATTACTTTAGGATGAGTGTAGTAAGTTTTGAAGAACTTCTTAGTTTGATAAAGCCTCATTTACAAAAGAAATACATATTTAGAAAACCCATCAAACCTCTGGAGATGCTGGGATTAACTGTAAGGTAAGAAAAAAATAAACTATTTTTACTATAATCATACTGTTTAATCATTTTCATAATTTAGTGTTATTCAAAACTCGTATTCCGATTGTGTGTCATTCGTCAAATTTGTTAGTTCCTCATCGAAATCAATTTGTTCTGGCTCATTTACATCATCATTCCTTGGCGTTTGTGGAGACGATTGCATAGGTGCCGGTGATGTTTCGCATCCGCTTTGGAAGGCACTGCGTTGAATGGATGTTTGATAGCCACTCTGCATAGGCATTTGAGCTGATTGGTAGCCACTCTGCATAGACATTTGAGCTGTTTGATAGCCAGTCTGAACAGTTGTTTGAGATGTTTGATAGTTTGCTTGGACGGATGTTTGTGAAGTTTGATAGTGGCTGGGATAGTATGATGGTTGGTGTAAATCACTTAATATCTGTAGGACACGACTTTGGAAAATTATTGTTTGATTATCATTCAATTTTTCCAATGATGGCAAAATTCCTTTAAAAAAAGATAAATGTCTACTTTCAGGTGTTTTTATTTTAAAGCAGCTATAATATTCTTCTCAAATTCGTCTTCGTCAATTTTTCTTTTACGCGATGCAGGCTGGTAACGTGGCATGACAGGTTGCTGGCTTTGTTGGGTTGAGGTGCTTGGTCTTATTTCTTCATCGTCAAGACTTGATGTTGTTTTATTTTGAGAATTCTTTTTCAGAAATAGGAGCTGGTCGTATAGATGATATTGTTTAATTTTTTTGGCCCCAGCTCCGGATTTACATTGCTCGTTTAATTTTTTTTCGTATTTTGTAAAATTATCCTTGATTCCTCTCCATTTCTTTATGACATCGTTACCTAAAAAAATATGACGAATAATGATTTATTTTGTTTTCTTTCAGGTACCTGGCGACGGGAAATACTTTTAAAGATATGCATTTCACATATTATCGTGGAAAATCTACAATAACAGGAATAATAAAATTTGTTTGTCGTATTGTATGGAACATTCTTAAAAGGTTGGAATTACCAAAAATTACAACAGAGCTGATGGAACAAATTGCTCAAGAGTATGAAAAAAAGAGCAACTTTCCTAATTGTATAGGAGCGCTAGATGGAAAACACATTCGTATATTGAGCCCGGATCACAGTGGATCCCTATTTTTCAATTATAAAAATTATAATTCCATTGTTCTATTAGCACTTGTTGATACGAATTACAAATTTATATATGTCGATATAGGTGCATATGGTAAGGAATGTGACTCCACTGTTTTTCAGAACTCAAATCTATACGACTTATTAAAAAAAGGTCAATTATCTATACCTCCGCCAAAACCGTTACCTGGCTTTCAAAAAGAAATTCCTTTTGTCTTCGTGGCGGATGAAGGATTACCACTGACAAATAATATAATGCGCCCATATTCTGGGAAGTTTTTATCGATAGAAAAACGAGTTTTTAATTATCGTTTGAGCCGAGCCAGACGATATGTTGAGAGCGCTTTTGGCATACTCGCAAATAAATGGCGCATATTTCATCGACCCATTAATGTTTCTTACGATTTCACAATAGACATTATAAAAGCATGCTGTGTATTACACAACTTTGTATTGAATCGAGATGGCGCACAAACGTTTGAAGAAATGATTATTGACGATTCTTTGCAAATTTTACACGAAACAACACATGAAAGTAGAACAGGAGCTAACATAATCAGAAACGAATTTTGTAATTATTTTAATAGTAACATTGGAGGTCTTAGTTGGCAGTTAACAAAAATATAAATGTTTATAAGTACTTACCGAGTTTTGTTTTTTCAACACTATTTAACTCCTCAAAATTTGAATATAAACTTGTACACACTTCCCTCCATGCTTCTGTTTTTAAAAATTTGTCTTTGAATTGTGATATAGTTTTGTCCCAAAGGACGGGACGTTCGTAAATTAAAGATATCAGGTGGTCGACATCGTACTGCGCCATATCGCTTAAAAAACACGTGCAGGTCGTTCAAAGTATGGACACCGACTAAACGGCAAAGCGTTGTCGCATCGCAGATTTGTACGCTGCGGCAGCGCATCGGAAATTTCCACGATGCGTTGTGCGGCGTCGTTGATTTTTGCGATGCGACGCCGCAACGCACTGTTGTGGCCTGGCCCAAAGACCTTATTTTTTATTTTGTAGTGTTTTTCAATTTATAGTGAAAAATTCCTAATTTCAGTGAAAGTGCGTGATTTTAAAAACTGATTTATTGGTGAGGTAATCGTTTAATTTCTAAGTTCTTAAAGCACAAGAGACACGTATTAAAGCCACTTTACCCTTAATTTATTGTCATAAATGCAAATGCAAATTTTTTTATGCAAATAATCAGCAAAATCACGAGTGGCCAAGTTTCCGTGCCGGTGAGTGTATATTCAATAGGATTTAGATCACAGTGATAGGGTGGCAGACATACTATTTCTTGACTGACCATTTTCTCTCATCAATTCATCGACAAAATATTTTTTTGGCGGCTTTGTCTTCAAGATAATAACGTATAATTCCCTCTTTGTCATCTTTTCGTCAAACGGCCGAAAGCCTGTCGCACAGATTTCTCACGGCTCTATTTCGACGTTAGATGGCATCTGCTGCTGAAAAAATTATTGATTCGCTTAAACAATCTGTGGTAACGTTGTTTACACTTGTCAAAAGTTGTAAAAAGTTCCACTTTTTGGGGGTTTCGGTGGCACAATGTAACCGTTTGACCTCAAAGTCAAAATAGTTAGTAAGATTTAAATAGTTTTATGCGGTTTTACACTACCGAACGGCTGTTAAAATGCTTTGAAAACAACCACACGCGTAATGAACACTACAGTGCTAATTGTAAAGACGTACACTATATTGTGAACTGATAGGTGTTTTATTTTTTATGAGTGCTGACACGAACAGTTGATGTGTACCGCAATCCGTCCGTGACGTTATTTTTATCGATATCGTGCTAACGATGGACAACTGCAAAAATTGTCCATCACAACACAATGGTCCCTGATGTTCAAGACCTTGTTAAAGCTCAAGAATAACTTTTGTGCTTTCCCCCCCAAATTGACACCAAGCGAAGCGTCACCACTGGACCCATCATACTTGCCCATGTAGATCTGGAATCCAGCTACATCACCAGTGTTGGACTCACACAGTTCATACGACTTTATTCCAAATCGAGCAGCCTTTGACCTTATTGTTTGGACCCAAGACAAGCGGCCCTTGAACAAGGTCAAAGACTCGTCGATGGGTATGTCAGATCCTAGGTTATACAGGGATTATTTGAATTTCTTTCCGAGATGTTCAATTATAGGTGCCAGCTTACCCAGCTTAGCAGACAGTCTCACTGAGGAAGCATCTCTAGTTTGCGGCAATTGCTGACTCGCGACAGCGGTATTGTCTACAAAATGAAGAAACTTACTCAGCAAAACATACCGATTATAAGACACCTGAACCCCGGTAGTTGGACAACTTCGTTTTGTGTCCAATATTCGGTTAACGATGTCCGCGGGTCGATGGCCATATACATGAACACCGCGAAAAGAACCATTATGTCGTCTGCATTCGTGTCAGTCCACGACCGAAAGCGAGATGATGGTTTCAAAGTCCCTCTACTATGCTTACTCTCGATCGTCTGCTGGGCGTAGCGGTTAGTTTCAATTACGATCAACCCTATGATATCTTTATCCCATATGTCTATAAAAGCATCATAAGGCGAACTGTAATCTTTGGTTGGTCCAGGGGTAGGTTCTGAGAACACCTCACGAACACCCCTAAACGACACAAAAGTCAGACACCCACGTGAAAAAAGGCGATGTACCCAGCAGGCGATCAGCTGCGTCAATGGATGACGCAGCTGATCGCCGTATCTATCTCGTTTACAATTTCCCGCATGGGTTCTTCTAACTCCTCACTGTCGGGAATGTTTTTCCTATTTGCACCTCCTATTTCCTCAAAGACGTCGAACTCGTCGTCGAACTCGCTGTCAAGTTCACTGCCGTCCACCACCTCGCGCCCAGGCATCAATCCCGAAGTTGATGGACGAACTTCAACTTCGGAGTAAGGGCTATGCTACACGGGCGGTTCTCCCGCCGCGGGAATCCGCTCGACAAAGCTCCCGCAAACCAGCAACCTACAAAGGACGCGGTTTACCGCTGTGTTTTGTGTTCATTTCAACATGGATCCGCCAATGATAACTGCGCTTGCAGCTCTTATATTATTAGAATTGTTAAAAAATAAAGTAAACAGCAATGTTTGGGTGGACCCAGTGTTTAGTAACCGTTTAACTTCGGGAATATTTCATTCAATGTTTAGTGCACACCGTGATAACCCTCATAAGTTTTTCTCTTACTATAGAATGTCTGTAAACTCATTTGATGAACTTCTATCAATTATAAGCCAACGTATTAAGAAACAGGATACAAATATGCGAAGATCCATCACACCTGCCGAACGTTTGGCTGTAACTCTCAGGTAAATAAAAACATTACTTTATTATGTAATCTTTTTTATTGGGGTAAGTAGTTCAGAACATTAAAATAATCATCATTTTCCGTTGATGTGTCCGAAGCAGTACTATCGTTTTGTGGCGATGCGACACTAGTCATTGGAGTTAATGTGCCCTCGTGATATGCTCTAGACCCAGAGCTCCCAGATGGCTCCTGGTTCCTATGGTAAATAAACTCGGACAAGTTGCTAGGAATACTGCGGTTTCTGTCGTTTCTTTGTATATTTCTGAATAAATTCGTAATTTCATATCTAGTTTCCATAGCCAAATCAGGAGTCATGGAATCCATAATGGGTACAAAGGACATAAGAAATGCTCGATTTCCTTTTGCGTCACTGTCGTTATTTAACTTTTGTAATTGTAAACTTTCGTTCAAAATTTTTGTTATTTGAGGAATTTGGATACTTTCCATTTGTTTCTTTCTTTTGATAGGAATTCGGTTTTGTCGCGGTGGTCTCATCAAATTATCTTCTTCAAAATCCTGATTTTGTGATGAATTCGAAGGTATTGGAGATACGTTGGACTCACGTTCTTCTGCAATACTGACGCTAGGGCGTAAAAAGGACAACAAATCATAATAAATGTTTTTTTTTTTTTTTGGAACCGATTGTCCCGACACTGTGGTAGTTTCTAAATTTACTTCTTTTTTATAGCTATCTCTGATATTCTGCCACTTCTTCATTAGTTCCTTTACTGCAAAAAAGAAATGTAGTATTAATGTGGCATTTATTTATTTTTCAGATATTTGGCTTCGGGAGCAACATTCACTGATTTGGAGTACGATTTTCAAATTTCTCGAAAAACTATACCATTAATTGTAAAAGAAACCTGTCAAGCTATTTGTCAAGAATTAGCACCTTTAGAGATGCCAAAACCAAATAAGGAAAAATGGATAAACATTGCTGAGAAATTTTACAAAGAAGCGAACTTTCCTAATTGCGTTGGCGCCATTGACGGCAAACATATGAGAATTGTTTGCCCTCCGAATGCTGGATCTCAATATTATAATTAACAGTGGTTGACGCAGACTACTGTTTTACATTCATTGACATTGGTGCTCCAGGTCGAGAAAGTGACTCTTCAATTTTTAAAAGTTGTAGCGCGTACTATACCACGCCGTTCGCCACAAGCCCGTACTCCTAAGCCTACCGAGTCGTCGCTCGGCCCGCATCAGCGCTCGAGTCGGTGCCGCGCCGTCCTAGCGCGCCACCTTTGCTCGGTAGTAGTTTTACCGCCGACGCGAGCTAGCTAACACGTTCGTGCGCGTGCTGCGCGACGATCCGTAATTTTAGTCACATTTAATTTTCATATCCATATTACCTATACCTAAATTGTTCACCTTTCTTTGTGTTTACTCATTTTACAATATAATTAGACAAGTACTAACGCAGTTTAATTGCTCCTTACCCTATAACTGGCAGCCTAACGTGGAGCTGAACTGTGAGTGAATCAGTGAACTTGGTACATTTTGAACTGAAGTGCAAAACTTTCGTGTGCAAATACCAATACCTAATAAATAGTATTTGTGTCGTGTCGTGCGTTATCATTGTTACGTTGTTGCCGATCGTAGTGTTGGCGTAGGTACGTTCTACAGAACAGCGCGCGAACGGTCACCGAAAGTTCTAGGTTCGTGAAGTATATTCGTCAAAGACCCCGTGTCCCGAGTAGGCAGGACGTCTACCGCGCTCGCGTACCGCAAGGTCGTAATTTGTGTGCTAGGTTTCGTTGCAGGTACTTATGGTATACCTGAACCTAGATTACGGACCTCCAACTGTGCCGCGGTATGAACTATGAATTTGTGGATTCTCTATAATAATGAGACTGTTAATAATTGACTGTTTGATCGCGTAACTTTGAGAAGTTTTGTCCTTAGGTCGATCGCGATTTGTGTTGAATAACTGTTGAAGTGATGTGGAACTACCAATAGTCTTAGTGCTTAGGTGGAACCTAAACTACCTATAGTAGCTAAGTTGGTGTTTCGTTCGTTTGTAGACTGTTTCACAACCTCGTGTGCGTAAATTCGTTTTCTTTTACGAACTGTGATTATGATTATGTAAACCGTTGTACTGTTGTGAGATTGCGAACACTCTTAGTGCTTAAGTGGAACCTAGACTACCTATTGTACCTAAGTTGGTGTTTCGTTCGTTTTGTGGACTATTTCGCAATGGTGCTAACGAGATCACGCGCTGCTAGTCCGACTTCGGCCGGCGCCTCGTCCGAGGACAGGGCGCCGCCCCCGCCTGTAGCGCCCGCGCCGGAGTGCGCTCCGCGCGGCGCTGCCGCCGACACAGCCGCCGCGCAGGTGGCCGCGGTGGATCCGCAGCTGGCTGCTGCCGCTGCAGCGGCTCCGGTCACCATGTCGACTGAGCAACTCCTGTTGCTGATAAACAGGCTAAGTCGCAGCGAACCTGTAAGTACACCAGTTTATTCTGGCCGCAATGGCCACTTCGCCAAGTGTACGGCGCGTTTTGACGGCGAGAAGTCAAGCAATGTTTTGGCGTTCATCGATGCTGTAGAGACGTATAAAGAGTGTGTTGACGTCGATGACCATAACGCTCTTCGTGGATTACCCATGTTGTTGACGGGGCTTGCCGCTACATGGTGGCAAGGAGTAAAGGATACCACCGTCTCCTGGCAAATTGCTGTAGAATCATTAAAACAAACATTTGGACCACGATTGCCGCCGCATAGAGTATATAGGAAAATATTTGAACGGGAACAACGAGAAGACGAGGCTACGGATTTGTTTGTGTGCCATATTCGGGCCTTAATCGCTCAGCTACCTCCTTTCCTGCTTCCAGAGGTGGTTCAGTTGGACATGGCATATGGGTTGCTTAACCAACGCATTCGAGAAAAGCTGACGCGCACCTCTTTTAATACTTTTGCGGAAATGTTGATGCAGGCGCGCCGCATCGAAGATATTCTTGATGAATCCCACCCGCGCGTCCCTGCAGAAAGGAAACCTCCGTCATCCTCGTTGCCGCCGACTCCGCGGTCAACAGCTGTGCCTTCCACAAGTAAGATAAGGCCCCATTGCAATTACTGTAAGCAGTATGGTCATGTTAAAGAGTCTTGTCAGCGGCTGGCAAAGCAAAGGAACGCCAAGGACGGTACCGTAGAGGGAGAGTCGCCCCCGCCAGCGACTTCGGTTACATGTTTCGGGTGTGGAGCACCCGGCGTCATTCGGTCGAACTGTTCGACGTGTAAAGAGAAGAAACGTAATACGTCTTCCGTTCCGTTTCAATCAGTGTCCGCGTGTGGTGTTAAATCATTAGATCCGCGTAGTAGGCCAAAGCTAAACATTAACATTTACGGGGAAAGTGGAAGTGCTCTTTTAGACACCGGTGCTAAACTATCGATAGCTAGTGTTAGTTTAAGAAATGTTTTAGTTAAAAACGGTAAAAAATTTGTAAAAACCAATTCTGAAATTAAGCTTGCGGATGGTTCTGTCAATTGTTTAAATGTAGAGACTGCGATGGTTGATGTTCATTTTTGTAATAGAGTTGTACCCACTCATTTTATTTTGTTACCTGGGGCTGTGGAGTCATTGCTCGGCATAGATTTTATTAGGGATGCTGGCATGTTACTTGACTTCCATAAGAATTGTTGGTCTTTGGAAGGCTCACAGGTAGTTTATCCCATTTTGTATGAGGTAGGGCGTCCTGAAACCGTGTTTGCAACTTTTTGTCTCCGCGATGACGAGGGTACTCTCCTGCAGCCATCTGAACGCAGTAAATTAGCCAACCTGCTGAAGTCCAATGAGGATATCTTTGAACCAGGGGGAGGACCAACTACATTTGCTTTGCATCGGATAGACACTGGGAACAGTGCTCCAATATCAGTTCCGCCTTACAGAGTGACACCTGCGAAGAAAGAGATCATCAGAAAAGAGATTGATAGAATGCTAGAAGAAGAAGTAATTGAGGAAGCAGAATCGCCGTGGGCATCCCCAGTAGTGCTGGTGCCTAAGAAAAACGGAGAAGTACGTTTCTGTGTAGACTACAGGGCCTTGAATAAAGTTACCAAAACGGATAAGTATCCCTTACCTGTTATTGATGAGGTCCTGCAGTCCACCAAGGCTAACAGTGTAATGTCAACCATAGATTTGAAGGCTGGGTATTGGCAAATTGAAGTAGCTCCTGAAGACAGGGACAAAACTACTTTTATTTCACCTTTTGGAATGTTTCGTTTCCGACGTATGCCTTTTGGCTTGAAGAATTCTCCGTCGACATTCCAACGCCTCATTGACAGATTTCGAGCTGGTTTGAAGGACATCACTGTGGTAGCGTACCTGGATGATATCCTGGTGATTTCTGAGGATCTAGAGTCCCATGTGAGGGATCTGCAGCAGGTCTTCGAGCGCCTCCGCCTTTTCAACCTGAAAGCAAATAGAAGTAAGTGTGTTTTCGCTAGGGATAGATTAACTTACCTGGGTCACGTCATTTCAGCACGTGGCATCGAGCCTGATCCCACGAAGGTTGAAGTGGTGGTGAACATGAATCCACCGACGAACCTTAAAGAGCTGAAAACTTTTCTGCAAACCTGTTCTTGGTTCCGGAAGTTTATCCCGCAGTTTTCAGAATTAGCGCGTTCTTTGACGGACCTTACAAAGAAAGATCGTCGTTGGCAATGGGGGGAGCGTGAGCAAGGAGCTTTTGAAGAGCTTAAGCTACGGCTTTCAACTAGCCCCATCCTTCGTCAACCAAGCTTTGGCAAACCCTTTGTACTGCGCACGGACGCGAGTGCTTATGCACTTGGAGCAGTTTTAATGCAAGGTGAGAGTCCTACCGAAGAAAGACCTATAGAGTACGCGAGTAGGTTGCTGACATCCGCCGAGCGAAACTACCACACGACAGAGCGCGAGGCTCTAGCTGTTGTCTGGGCTCTGGACAAATTCAGAGGATACATCGAAGGAGCGCAGACTCGTGTGGCTACCGATCACTAACCATTGAAATGGCTCTTGTCCCTGAAAACACCCAGTGGTCGTTTGGCCCGTTGGGCAATGAAAATTCAGTGTTACAACTTGGATATCGAGTATACACCTGGAAGAGTCAACCTAGTTGCTGATACTCTCAGTCGACCAGTGAACACCGATCTTGAAGAGCCGAGCGCTACAACATCTTGCATCATTTGTCCAGTGATCATTGACTTACCTCAGAGGAAACCAGAGGATATTCGCGATGCCCAACTTAAGGATCCCGAGGTAAACAAAATCATAAATGATTTTGAGGATTCCAATAACCCCGACGCAGCCATGTGCTGGACTGATAGAGGTTATTATCTTTCGCAAGGTGTGTTATACCGCTGTGATCCGGATGGTGATTCTGAAGAACCTCAACTAGTGGTTCCAGAGTCATTACGGGGCGAGCTCATGAAAGAGCTTCACGATGCGCCCACTGCTGGACACTTGGGTTTGGAGCGGACCTTGCGGAAGATCAAAGACAGATATTTTTTTAGAAACATGAGAACTTACGTGGCACAATACTTAAAGTCCTGCGATCTGTGTCAGAAATTTAAAGCCACAAATCTCAAACCTGCCGGGCTACTCCAGACCCCAGTGCCCCAGCAGCGTTTTGAAGTCATTGCGATGGATCTATTTGGTCCGCTTCCCGAAGGTAGTAAGGGAGAGAAGTGGATTCTTCTGGTGGAAGACACCGCTAGCCGATGGGTGGAATTGTTTGCGCTGTGCGATGCGACTGCTGAGTCGTGTGCAAAAGCACTCATCGAAGAAGTTTTCATGAGATTTGGTTTCCCCCGTCGAGTAATTTCTGATAACGGGACGCAGTTTGTATCAGCGGTGATGCAGAAGGCCATGCACGTCCTTGGGGTTCAGCAATCTCTGACTCCTGTCTATCACCCCGAGGCCAACCCCGCTGAACGAAAGAATCGTGAAAGGAAGAAAATGTTGGCGATCCTGTTGGATCCGGAACATCGTCGTTGGCCAGAAGTATTGCCAGCTGTACGGTTTGCCTTAAATACCGCTTATAATCAAGGGACTGGCCATTCAGCCGCCTTTTTGACTTTTGCACGTGATTTTCGGTCCCCAGTGGACGTAGCCCACGATCTGCGGGCTATTATAGGGCAGGAAAACTACGTGCCGCAAATATCGCCGTATTTGCGCGACTTTGTTCAACGATTGCAAGAGGTAAAGTGGCGAGTTGAACGCCAACAAGACATCCGTAAGGACGCAGCCGACAAACATCGTCGTCCTGGACACTGCTATCAGGAGGGTGACCTCGTCCTCGTACCCATCGCCTTAGTCAGGCAGCAAAAGGATTTACAAGTAAGTTTTCTCCGCGTCGCGAAGGTCCTTATCGTGTCAGTAAAGTGGTTTCACCAACTACGTATGAAGTAGTGGATAAGGATAAAGTTCCTCGAGGCAAGTATCATGCCAGCCTCCTAACGCCTTATGTAGGTGACTCCAACGTAGTCGTACACACCAGAAAGAAGGGCCGTCCTCGTAAGATATTGGGTTCCAAGCCAGCTTCAGCCAATTCTGCTGACTTGGAGGGGGAGATTGTAGCGCGTACTATACCACGCCGTTCGCCACAAGCCCGTACTCCTAAGCCCCCTCTACCGAGTCGTCGCTCGGCCCGCATCAGCGCTCGAGTCGGTGCCGCGCCGTCCTAGCGCGCCACCTTTGCTCGGTAGTAGTTTTACCGCCGACGCGAGCTAGCTAACACGTTCGTGCGCGTGCTGCGCGACGATCCGTAATTTTAGTCACATTTAATTTTCATATCCATATTACCTATACCTAAATTGTTCACCCTTCTTTGTGTTTACTCATTTTACAATATAATTAGACAAGTACTAACGCAGTTTAATTGCTCCTTACCCTATAAAGTTCAAATTTCGGGCAAAGGTTAACTCGTTCTCAATTGGATTTACCGGAGCCAATTCATCTTCCTAAAAATATAGGAAATCCTCCTGTGCCTTTTGTATTTGTAGCGGATGCTGCATTCGGTTTAAATAAAAATGTTATGAGACCATTTTCTTTACGAAACATAGACACGCCTAAGAAATTTTTTAACTATCGACTGTCTAGAGCCCGCCGCTTTGTGGAATGTGCAACTACTGTCACGTTCGTCATCATTACAAAGTATTGGATACGGTTTTTCGGGTATACGTGAGTTATCCATCAGAGCTTGGAGAAGATGAACCTGAGGAAGATGAGTCCAAGGAGGAAAACGAGTCTGAAGAAGAACTTAAAGAACTGCTTGACGGTGACCTGGACTTCCTGCATGGTGGCGCTGGCGACCTGGACTTTCTGAATGGTGGTGATCTTGAAGTACTACGTGGTGACCTTGATTTCCTGCATGGTGAGCTGGAGACCTTGTCTTCCTGTATGCTGTGCTGGATTTTAATTCAGAGAATATTTCGTGAAAATGTAATATGGATACTGTACCCCGAGTGTAAGTTTGCAAGGGAGTAAACGTAACTATTTCGTTTACATAAATTTTGACAGATGGATTATAATGCTAAGAACAATTATAAGGGTGAGAATAAAAATCTTAACACAAACGCGATAGTTACGTTTACTCACTTGCAAATTTACAGACGGGGTAATGCACTAGCAACTACGTAAACACGACGTTATTTATTTACTTTTATTTCGACGGGCTTACAATTATCCGTATTAGTACATCCAGCATTATTACTCATCATAAGAAGTATTAGGCACCGCTGCTTCCTATTTGCAGACGACGACATCTTCAGGATTAAAAAAACTATGGAACTAGAAATTTAATACTTTTTACTATTGGGTATTTTAAATAAATTGAAAGGACATTTTTAGACTTTGGGATCATTAAAAACGTAAACCGAAATGAGCACAAGTATTATTTAAATTTAACGACAGTTTTGGTAATAAAGTGATATAAAATGAATTGCTTCTCGAATAAAAGTAATAATTTTATACTAAACGCACTACTAATCAATCTTCTGCAACAAGTCTAAATATTACATGCTGTATTATAACACCGTTTTCAATGAAAGTGAAGTAAAACGAAAACATGCTAGTTTAGACAAAAAATAAGTAGAATAGTCTCATCTGTGTTTGAAAATAAACCGAGTTATCTCACCTTACTCCACCGTAGTCACAAAACAACGACACCTATCTCACATCACGGTCGCCGCATCATTGAATGATTCCCTATCGCATGAAATGCATTGTCGCATGCTTTTGTAGAAAAGAGAGGGGTGATCTAACAATCGGCCATTTTGGTTTGTTTCGCATGGTGGGATTGTACCTATAGATTCTCCAATCGGAGTTAGTTCGTTTTATTAACAAAAGTGGGAATCCTTAATTTTTGACATATTCCGGTTTATTATTAAGCGTGCGATATAGTCTTTAAATAAAGAAGTTTTTTTTTTTGCTTTTAAGACACTTTTTAAATTTAATTGAAATGTAAAGTGATGGCCCGAAACACAGGCTTAAATAAACCTAGATCGGGCGGGTCGCTATCTAATATTCAAATTTCAAAACATTATCACTTGCACTTGTAATAAAAATATTTTAGAAAAAAAATATTTTTAGGCACTATAATTGTATGGGAAATTTACTACTGTTGGCTAAATGTACTCTTTTTGTATACGTTTTTATGAAATAAATTATTAAATTATTATTACACTCTCACTAAATAAAATTATTACATTATTATTAAATTATTAAAAATCTTCGTCCGACTGTGCCGATTTGGCCATGGCAGCTGTGGTCGCGGCATACGTGGCCCCCTTTTGCTGCTGGCCCGAGGCCGGCTGACTCGCTTCGACTGCCAGCTCCGCTCGGAGCTCGTTCTCCTTTCGGAGAAGCTCCATGGCGGCTGCCAAGCGGGCAACCTCCGCTCGCATTTCGGACACGCTGTCCGATGGAGATCCGGTGTGGATCTCCTCCGCTGCCGCCATAATGGAGGCTATGGCTGCGGGCACGGCCTTGTCTTGAGAGGACTGAACCCTGTTCAAGGCCACACCCTTGACCGCAGCAGCCACGGCTTCCGCGAACCTCGCCATTTGCTCCGAGTTGGAGCTGCTGGCGGCGTCCGGCTCAACGCCAGATGACTCTGAGAGGGTCCTGCTACTGAGCCCCCCAGAGAGCTCCCCCTCCGTGGCCAAAGCCTCGGCTCGCCGGGTTCCTTTGTGGTTAGGCCTTTGCGATAAATTGGAACCGTGCACCTAGATTCTGACGTTTCATAAGTGCCCTTGCAGGTTTATGTGAAATAAAACATTTTGATTTTGATTTGCCTAACCGGACCCCACCCCGCCGACAGACCTTTCCCAGCTTTCGGGCTGAGGCCATCCCGCCATTCGAGGACGACCCCTGGCCACCCCCCGGTTTGGATCGCTTCTTGAGGAACTCCCCAGTCCTCTTCGAAGCACCCACCACCACAACTTCCGGGCTCTTAAAAGAGCCCGGAAGTTGCCCGCTCGATGCGGCGTCGGACTCCGACCCCGCATCACTCTCCTCGATTGTTTTACCTTGTATTTGCAATCTTTTTCCTGTTGGTTATACTTTTGACATATTGAACACATTTTGCAGTCCTTCTTGAAGTGTTCTTGTTAATTGAATTTGAAACATTTTATGCTTGAATTCCCCTTTTTTATGCTTGAAACGCCAGCTGATTTTCTATTTTGTTTTCTTTTTTGTTCTCAAACCTATTTTCTTCACTTAACAAGCGGTTAGTTAAATTTATTAGTGTTTTTTGTCTTCTGATGTAGATTCCCAAGCAGTAACCAAATAATTTAGCTTGTTTGGTAAACATGTTAGAATTTTTGACATCACCATTTCTTCATTTATTTTCTCTCCTATTTGGTTTAAGCGAAACTGTAGGTTTTCTATGTCAGGCCTCATTTATTTTCCTGTCTGTAATTAAAGAACTACTGTAACGATGATTATTTCTTTCTTCTTGTCCTTCAAATATTATACAAAGTTTCATATACATTTCCTGGGCATTCTGACAAGCCAAGATATGACTTTTCAGCTTCTTATCTATAGTGTTTATGATGATCTTTTGTACCTTAGCATCTTTTGGACTAAATTCTTCCGTTTTTATTACTTGCTCATTCGGTTCTTGTGATAAAACGCCACTTAGTTTTGACGCCTTCAGATAAATTTTGAATTCAAATTTCCATAGAAGAAAACTTCCCCGTCTGTTAACTGTTAAATTTTTATCTCTTCTTTATCCATTTTTAATTAGTATTCCGTTTTTTCTGGTTTTCACTTGTTTTTTACGGCCACGCCGCTGGTTTTTATTGTTGTTTTTCAATTTATATTTTTAGCACTGTTTTCCTGTGTCTAAGGTCCACTTAGGCATTTCTGGGAATCTAGGCCCATAACCTGTTGATGGAAATTTTGACACAGGAAGAAAGACTGGTTTTAACTTCTTATTAACTTTTTATTGTGTTCAATATTCTCATATTGCTCTCCATATTTGTTACGTTTTATATCCACACAGTGTACAAAATCACCACAGACTAAAAATATTAATATGTTAACATTCTATAGATCCCTAGAAAACAATGGACTGCATTTACCAACACCTGAACCTTTACCTGGACGATCAAAGCCAGATCCTTATGAATTGGTTGCTGACGATGCATTTCCCCTAACTTCATACTGCATGAAACCCTATACAACTGACCTGAATGTAAGATTCATATTGAGATTAATTACCGACTATCAAGGGCACGGCGCATTGTCGAAAATGCTTTTGGGCTGCTTGCATCTGTTTTTAGAATTTTTCGTAAACCAATAGAACTTAAAGTGGAAAAAGCTATTGTTGATGTTGTATTTGTTGTGTACACCTTCACAATTTTTACGTATGCAACCAGATTCCGCAACGTTTTTATTCCTCTGCGGGATGTTTCGATACTGAAGATGTAGTGTTGCCACCTTGCAGAAAACTTTTTCATAGTTTTGGTCTGAAATTTCACCAGATTTAGGGAAATTATAGACTAACTAGCAGCGCTCCGCAGTTTCACCCGCGTAGTACCCATTCCCGTACGGATACGGGGATAAAATATAGCCTATGTTACTACTCAATGATAATGTAGTTTTCTAGTGACAAGAATTTTTGAAATCGGTCCAGTAGTTTTTAAGTTTATTCGTTACATACAAAAATACAAATCTTTCCTCTTTATAATATTAGTGTAGGTAAAATCCCTAGAAGTCACTAAATAATTTAAAATCAAATCACAAGGTAAGTCAAAAAAATAATATTTTAAATGTGAATACAATGAATAAAAATGACAAAACTAAAAATCAACTTCAAATACTATGAAGAAGAAGTACCAGAAGGTACTTCTTCTTCATCTTGATCGATTATTATTGCAGATGTAGACGGCTGAGATGGATCATCAGTTTTGTCAGACTTTTTTGATTTAAAAGAGTATTTAGAATTGCTTCCAATACCAGTAATTACATCAGCCGGGAGCTCGTAACTGTAACAGTTCTTTTTCATTATCTTTAACCCTTAAATGCATGAACTTTTATATTATGAAAAAAAAAAAACGTTTTTTATAGGATATTGTGCTTAGATTCGAGGAAAAATGAAATAAAAAAACAGATTTATTTATTTATGTATATTTTTTGCAAAAATCAACATGTGCCGTTTTCGGCACTACATGCATTAGTTAGTTTGATTCCTGAATAATAAACAGACTTTAAGAACTCATTAGTGAAAAAGTACGTAAAAAACTGATATGGTGTATCTAATTCCAAAATATTAGAAGATAATTCTTCAAAACCTATAAAAGCTATTTTGTCTTCGGAATAGACCAGATTTCGTTTTCTCCTTAGTAGATTTCTATCTCCACTTGGCATATAATTAGCGCTTTCAGAAGTTGAAATATTACGTACTATTGAAGGATCACTGTCACACTCCGCGTCGTCAGCTGCTACGGGAAGATCAATAGCATGGATATCTATAAGAGCTGGATCGATGTCTTCACCATCACCACTGAATGGTTCTAAAGGAGATTCTTCCAACTCATCTAAAAGCTCTTGACGAGACGGATAATAATCTAGGTCTTCCCCGTCGGATTCCATCTCATCGTCAGAAATTTCTAGCATGCGAAGCATCTCTTCTATATTTTTGTCATCCATAGCTAAAAGGCAATACAACAACATGCAATAACCAACCACCCAGTAAAGTAAAGAAACAAATAAAACTTTTGGAACGAGTTAGAACACGTAAGCAATTAGCGGGAAAAAAATGTACAAAAAATGCATGAAGGGTGGGTCGTTTTTGGCACAAAGATATTCTGGCGTTTTTACGAGTAAATGATTGAAATGTGAAGTAAAATAATAATAAGCACATATATTTGATGGACTTGCCTGCTAAAATATTATTTTTACTTGAGAGAATATAATAAACGGTCTTGGATTTTTATCAATTGAACTTTCGTAACTTCGCTTGGCGCTAAGTACTCAAACCTATGTCATAATTTTACAGATAAAATATGCTGGTAATACAGACTAAAGGCTGATATTTTCGTATTGTTTTCTTCATAGATAACAGATTTTAATTGGCGGGGTATTTGAACTTAAAGTTATTGTGCCGTTTTTGGCACAAGATGCATTTAGGGGTTGAATGATTTCGTATAAACATTTTTTTTCGATAGGTATTTTTTCCAGCAGCATTCGTATATTTTCACACTTCAGCCCAGAAATCAATGACGTTATGTGTAGCATTCCATTTAACATAACTTATACTATGCATCTATTGCTTCGTCATCAAATTCGAGTTCCGCGGCAAGGTCTGCTATTTCGTTGTGTTTTCCACACTCAGTTGACACATTTTCTCCAAAATAATGTAATTAGAAGGAAGTCTTTGCTGAATCTGTTTTCCTAATTTGATAGTAAAATCAATACAACGTTTCCTGACTGCATTGATGACATCATTGGGTAAAGTGGTCTTTTGTACTTGTGATTCAAAAATATATCCTAAATACGGTACCGGATTTCCGTATCAAGTGGGCTTCTATTTGAATGGACAAATAATCTTTGTCAGTCGTTGCAGCCGTCGGCATCAGTACTCTATTGCAAAGAGAGCGAAGCAATGTCACTAACATGTTCAGTAGGGCAACTGGATTTGAGTCTTCATTTTCAAAACTCTTAACTCCAATTTGGACATCAATATGCTCCTTAAAAAGCACATATAAAGGCGATTGCTCTTATCGGCAGACATCGAATGAAGCAATTCTGCTGTGTAGCAATTATTTTTGTTCAAAGAGAGATGCAATTTGAGTTCTTCCCATTGAGACAATATTCTGGTCACAGTTTCTTCAATTGACAGCCAACGAGTATCACATGAGTGCAATATATTTAACTTTGGTCTTTCTTTGTTTACCTAGGTGCTGGAACTTCCTACGGTCCCGGTCTCCCTACTGGTGTGCTGAAAAGTACATCCTCCGTGGTCCATCTGATCCGTCCTCTCCATGACCAAGGCTATACTCTGTATATGGATAACTGGTTCAATAGCCCCCTACTGGCCAGATTTCTGAAGTCACGCAAAACCGATTGTGTAGGTACCTTGCGTGCTAACCGCAGCAATGTATCTGCACTCATATCGCTGTGTACTTTGAAAGATGGCCAGTTTGTGGCACGGCATTCCGGCGATGTGGTGGTCTTGGCCTTCCAGGACAAGAAGCGTAAGATAGCCACCATCAGTACCTACCACGGTAATTCACAAGGCCAGATGGTGGCTAAACCATATCGCCCGTCCCTTTACAAACCACAAGTGGTTTTGGACTACAATAAGGGTATGGGAGGCGTTGATCGTAAAGATCAAATGCTGGAACCATACCTGCTGGAAAGAAAAAGAGGCTCAAAATGGAACATCAAGTTCTTCAAACACCTGCTCAACTGCTCTATTTTAAACGCCCGAATCCTTCTGCAGAGTTAGTCGGCTGCTCCAAAGGAACACTTACGGCCGGTTTCTTCATCAACAACTAAAGTAATCGGTAAAAGCATTGACTTTTACTTGACCTTTACTGATATCACGGCGAATGTGTTTCTTCATTCAAGTAACAGCTAAAGTAAAAGTCAAAAGAGTTGCCATTACACAAACGTCGTAATTTCCCCAAAAACTCCTGGGGAGCTTTTTTTACACATGGCAGCAACACAATATTACTGTCAAATGGTGCCGACCAAATGTCAACGTGAAAGTTCTTCCTTGAAACGTCTGTACTGTTATATTGAGATTCGGTTTTAATACTGATAAACATTAAATATGGAGTTTATTGGAGTCCATGACGAAAATGTGGACATAAACTTGATTCCTAGGTATGTTATCATTATTTATAATATTAATTTTAGGTGGCCGGTGTTATAGATACCTCATGTTATGTTTTGTAAAATTTCATGTGCGTTAAGTGCTTTTCATTTTACTATTTGTTACAAAAAAAACCCTAAACTTCGTACCATGATATTCAATTCAAATGTTGTTTTATTATTTACAGTGAAAGATCTTCCAACTTCAGTAACACTGAAATTGAAAATTTTAAGAAACTGATAAATAAATATTCAAAGGTCATATTAAACAAAAAAACTAATGGATTAACAATAAAGCAAAAGGATGAAACTTGGGAACTTATAACAAAAGAGTTCAATGCCTCAAGCAACACATATCGGAGTGTCAAACAATTAAAATGTAAGTGGGAATACATGAAAAAAAGTGCAAGAAAGGAAGCTGGGAAAGTTAATCGCATGCGTCGGCAGACTGGTGGAGGCCCGCCCCCACCTCCATTATCTAAAACTGATGAATGGGTCGCTGGAATCTTAAAAGAGTCAGCTTCTGGACTCGACTCTCAATATGATGGAGATGTCTGTAGCAACATAGTTGTTGAACCACCTCTAACATCAGTTTATGCCTCGGTCGATATGATAGATTTAAGTAGTAATGTGGTTAAGGTACAAGATGTTCTTACAGAAAATGTAGAAACACCGTCTACCCCTGTAAGTGTTACAAATAGATCTGTAAGGAAGGTTTTAAATCCCACTCCACATAACACAAGGCAGTCATTTTTAGAATTGGCCAAAAAGAAAAAGGAGTTGGTAGAGATCAAAACCAGACAAATCAAGGACAGAAATGAAAGTACTCTAGTCCATCTGAGAGAAGAAAAGTGTCGTTTAGAAATGGACCTGTTAAAAAAATCATTTGAAAACGACGAAAAACGCAAGCAAGAGTTACATGATTTGCAAGTGCTAAAAATTAAGTTAGAAATAGACATTTTAAGTAAGAAAACACAATAATGGTCAATTATTATATTTTAATTTATAATTGTCCGGTCTTTTATTTTACATGTATCAAACTTACAGCTAATTTAAGTAGTAGGATACAATAGAAAAATACAAAATTATTGGGTAACTGTAATATTACATTTGGTTTATCTTCGCATCTTTAATTGGTAGCTAATCTGGAAATAATAGTTTGTGGTTAAAAGTAATATTGTAACTGCTTATTACAAGTATATAGGTACTAGGTACATAGTAATATATTACAGCTGTTTGTTTATTATTTTGGGTTATAACATGCAAATGCAGAATAGATTTTGAACTGTAGGTTATATTTGCCTATGAAAATGTATTCCACAAATGTATTCCAATAATAGTTCACATACACTATGTACAGGACATAGTATATGGGAACTATTATTTAATTATTATAATAATAGCTAGATGTTGCAAAAATAAATGTAATAGATTATTTTACTAACCTATCGAAGTAATTATGAATTAAATTGCTGATAATAGTCTGCCCATTGCTGTTATCTATGGAGTTAGGGAAATTGCTATCATCATTCCTTATTTCGATCTGGATTGACAAATCTGGCTCTGGATCATTTCTGTCCCTACAGATATTATGCAGCACAGCAGTGGCTAGAACTACAGCTTCTATCCGGTTTTGTTTTAGTCTCAGTTTTGAGCCAATACATGGAAACCGTCGTTTCCACACTCCGTATGACCGCTCTACGGTATTCCTTGTTTTGATGTGACTTTTATTATACAATATTTCTCCTGGGGTTGTAGGATTTCTAAGAGGAGTCAACAAATATCTTTCTGCTGGATATCCTGAGTCTCCTAACAAAAAGAAGTCTCTAAACTGACCACGCTGAAACAATTCTTTAACATTACTATTGTTAAAAATTGTACTATCATGCGTTCCACCAGGCCAACGACAAACTATGTTTCTAATTTTTAATTTTGCATCACATATTGTTTGTACATTGTATGAAAATACACCTTTTCTATTTCTATACAACTCCGCCCTTTCGCCTCCTGAAACATATTTTTTTTGTAATATTGCATAGGTATTTTTGTGTACTTTTATAATTATTATATTATTTAAATGTTAGGATGTCTGTTTGGTAGATTGGTATCTTATGTGTTAATCCAAGACATGGTCTATACAATGGCCTGGAGTAACACATAAGGTACCTACTATTTATCCTGCGATTGCCTTACGATGCCAATCAATACTACTTACCAGGTGACATAATAGCTATATGAGTACAGTCAATAGCTCCAATTACTTTAGGAAATCTGGCTATGTCATAAAATTGACAAGATATGCTTTCAAGTTCTTCATTTCGTGGCATTTGTATAAATATCCCTGATAAAGATGCTATAGCATGTGAAACTTTGAAAACACATTTACATACTGTACTTTTATGTACGGCAGCTATATCTCCAACAACTTGTTGCATTGATCCCGTTGCATAAAATCGTAAAGCCAGCAATAGTTGCTCTTTCACTGATAGAGCTTTATTTCTGTTAAAAAAATATAGATAATTAAGGCGGATATAAAAGCGGTAGGTAGGTACTTACATACATAACAGTTAGCCTACCTAACTGTACTGTATCTGACTTCATAAAAATGTAAGGTTTGTATTAAGACCTGTGTTATTTTTTTATATAGATACCTACTGGTAAAATAGAAACTGAAGCATAAACTTACTTTAAAGTGGTTGGTGTCAGCTTGTCTTGCAACAATAAGCTGAGGTATGTAACTGTTTCCTTTGGAATTCTGTATCGGAACAGAAAATCAGCGTCGTCCCATAAAAAATGATCCTTGCGAATATTAAATCTCTTTCGCCTATACGTTAACCGATTCGTTGCGATGCCTAATTTCACTAACTTCTAGCCGTGGCGTCGAACAAAAATAACGTGACACTGATCAGTGCCCAACGCCATACGATTAAATGACACTCATCTGTGTCTTCAGCCATGCGGAAAAGAAAACAGTGTTTTGACATTTTTTTACGTATTCAAAGCTCGAATACTTTTAGTTTACATGTGAAATCTAACGTGAACGGTCAGGGACGTTGTTTTAAGCGATAAAAAGTGGCGAAACAAGTGTATTTGTGGAAATGGAAGGTAAGTGACTTATTTAATACAGACGTGCTCAACCTTTTCAACTTATTTTGCATTTCCTAGTAATTTGATTGATTATGAGGTATTAAATTGGGTCTAAAAATTTTTGCATAACAAATTTCAATTGTTTATAATTAAACTACGCAAATAAAAACTGCTAAGTTAGATTAAATAGTAATAATAATGATAGTAGTACTAATATATAATTATTTTATATGATTATTTGATACTAGCCGATGCCCGCGGTTCCACCCGCGTAGAATTTGTTTCCCGTTGTCCCACAGGAACCTATAATCGGAATAAAAGGTAGCCTATGTGCTATTCCAGACCAAGACTTATCACCTGTGCTAAATTTCATTGAAATCCATTCAGTAGTTTTTGTGTGAAAAAACAAAAACATCCAAACATTCTCACGGATACACAACAAATGTGAAAATTATTATTGTCAGAAAAAAATAATATTTGGCAAGATACTGATAATGTTTATTTATTGTTTAAGAATTACAGCGAAAAAGAAAGTACATTCCCGATACAGAAAATGAAACTCAATGCGACGATGACGAAGAGATAGTACAGAATTCACAACGCTGGGAAGACTCAGAAAACTGGGAACAGGAATTTATACCAAACCAAAAAACATGTAAGGATACTTCAACGTACACAAAAAAAGAAATGGTGGACAGTGCAACATGCACAGAAAGAGATGATGGCCCGACTATATTGGACGTCCATGGATGTAAATATTTTGGCCAGTTGGTTTCAAATGAATTATTGCGCTTTAAACCATATGAAAGAAATATAAAGATGCAGAAAATATTAGATATAATAAAAAAGTAATTTTAATATCAAATAAAGACCGGACAAAAGTTAAATAAAACCAAATTTTAATTCAATTACAATTTTAATTTTAACCAAATTTTGACTTAGATGATAATATTTATTAAAAATCATTACATCAGATCCGATTAACTAACATAGAATTTCAATATTTGTGAAATTCTCTGAAACAATCATTAAGGCACAGGCCTGGGAATCCAGGGCAATCGGGACAGCCAGTTATAACAGATACCCTTTTTTTAGTTTTTGTGTAACAAACTCTGCATCTTTTTCTTAGGGTATTATTACTTCTCTTTGGTAAATTGGCGGGTAAATGTATTTTTGACTGTGATAGAGGACGAGAAAGTTCTGATACATTGGGCATTGGTAACAATTCTTGCATTACACTCTTTATAAATTTATATAATGAAGTTTTATTTGTAGTGTTTTTTGCGTTGAAAAGTAAATAACCATTCACCAAACATATTTGGATTATGTGTATTATGACTTTTTTGTACCAGCGCAGGGTCTTGTGCTCACAGCAATAATAGATTAGCATCTGATCATGTCGATCTATTGCCCGCATATATTTATTATACTTTATTTGTACGGCCGGCTTATATTTTATTGTGCGTACACGGCGACTAGTAGTCCCTTTATAATTACTTTTGTGTTCAGTACTTATAAATAATACTTCCCGTTTATCTTGCCATTTGGTGACGACAATTTTTTTATTGTTTTGTAATATACACGATTCACCAGGCTTTAATTTGCACATTTTTAATTCTCTTGGATTTCCTATACGGTTTGGTCTTAGGGTACCAGTCACATACGTGTTTTTGCCTATTAACTCATCAGCCAACCCTACGCTGGTATAAAAATTGTCCAAATACAAAGCATGCCCTTTGTCAAAATATTTTTGCATGAGCAGATGCACCACTTTTTTAACGTGGTTTCTACCTCCTACTTGTACGTCTTGGGATCCTGCATACATGTGAATTTTTAAAATTATACCGTTGGCGTCGGCTAAAATGTACAGCTTAATGCCGTATCTATGGGCTTTGCCTTTGATATATTGACGAAAATATAGTCTCCCTTTCCACAAAATAAGAGATTCGTCAATTGTCAACTCTCTCAATGGGTAATATACGGCGTCAACTGTCTCATTGAACAAATCGATCAAAGATTTTATTTTAAATATACTCTCCGTCCTTTCGATATCTTGTACGTTCAAAGCTCTTAAAATTAAAAAAAACCTATCCCTAGACATAAATAGGCGTGGACTAAGACGGAAAAAATAATGAGTGGACCAATAGTCCACCATTCTGTTCAGCTTTATGGTGCCCATTAGTAATATTATGCCAATAAAAGTTTTTAATTCGGCGACACTTAGATCGGTCCACTTGCTAAAGCGAGAACGTGCAGTTGTCGCTTCTACTTTCAATTTGTTACCGTACTTGTTTGTACATTTTAATATTAAATTTAAAAAGCGGGCATTCATAAATAAAAAAAAATAATCCAAAGGACTTTGGACCTCTGCGTCATGTGGCTGCAATATACTACTTGTCCCCGTAAATGGTATCTGTAACATCTGACTGGGATTACCCGGAAACCAGCCAGTTGTTTCTTCTAAAGACTCTTCCTCTGGATCTTCGTTCTGTTCATTGGCGTGAGAATCGACAATGTTTGCATCCTCGTTCGCACTTGCATCGCTTAACTCATTTAAGAGTTCTTCGTTATTCCCGGTTAGAATTCCATACAGTTCTTCGTCTTCATATAACTGTAAGCCTGGAATGTCATATAACTGCTCACTTTCTTGAGGAGACATCATTCGTTCCAATTCCACGCTTACGGGATCTATGGCCGATGATGTACCCGGAATTGGCGAACTTGGAATATCCATATATGGATTCTGATGGTACATGCCAGATGATGGTCCAGGAACTGGCGCACTTAGAAAAGGATCTACGCTAAATAATGGTTCAGGTTCCGGAGAACTCGAAGAATGGTATTCCATTTTCTTCAAACTGCAAAAGAATGAAAATTCTATTGGAAACGAAAATAAAAGAGACACGTATTTTTAGTCGTGTTTTTCATTGTGTTGTCTATTTTAATTTGTAAAAAGTACACCAAAAGAGGTTTATGGAGGTTTTAACAGTTATTTTAATATTACAGACAGACACTCCAATGTTATTTATTTGTATAGAGTAATAGACGTATAGATTATATTTAGTAATAATACTTATTTAGTTACATAATATTTATCAGTAGATCTACAATAAAATGATTTGATTTGAAAAAACTCATCATTTTATGACTAGTACGATAAGCTTATGTTATGGGATCTAGACAACCGATAAATATACATATTTACTATTTTCTTTTATAAATATACAGCCTTGGCCAAAAGTATTGAGCACCTTACAAATTTCGCTCGTTCACGGAAAGTATGGGAGTAAATCAAATCTATTGTTGAAGAATTCTTTTGTCGGCCATCTACAAAGGTTTAAACAATGACCCACGCCGCACAGCTAGCAATAAAACACCTGGGTGCAATAAAATGTGTTTTTTACAATTTTTGTATTTATTTATCAGTTCGCTACCATCGCTCGTTGTGAACACATCCAGTGATCTAGTGCGCCTTTTGTATTTTATTTCAGAAGTTTTAAGTGTTATTGTTGCAATATGCCAAAACAAAACGAACTTTCTTTAGAAAAACGTGTGCAGATACAGCTTCTGTATGAGCAAGGGAAATCACAAGTAGAGATTTCTAAAACTGTGAAATGTTCGCGCCGATCCGTGCAATATGCTATTCAGCGATTCTCTACTACCGGATCACATGAAAATAGACCGAGAACCGGGCGCAAACGCATCACCACAGACCGTCAAGATCGTCAGTTACTGAGAGAGTCGTTAAGAAATAGGAAAAAAACATCTTCAGAGCTCGCTGCTGAGTTGTCGGAACAAATTAAGAAGCCAAAAAGAATTTCTGCCGTAATTAAGGCAAAGGGTGGACCCACAAAATATTAATTTTCTATTAATAAATAGTAAAATAAACCCATATAAAACGTTTTGTTTTATTTCTATTTGATACTCCGCATAAAACTGAAAGATATCATGGGTGCTCAATACTTTTGGCCAAGGCTGTATATATATTATAGATAATGACAGCCAGACACAGAATAAACAATTGTGCTCATCATACAAAGTTTGACCTGCATGGGAATCGAACCCACCTCACTAACTACTAGACCAACAGGCCCGTCAATTAGCAACAATAACTTATGTATAAAAAAGAATCTTACTTGAAGTTCACGGCAAGTAGAGATGTGTGCACAGGCTGAAGTCGCACGGAGTCCAGTTCAAAGCCACAATTGTCACAACGCAAAATCAGAGTCCACTTTACACAGCCAAAATCGTCACAAATGCAAAACCAAAATCGATAAAAACACGAGAGTCCAGTAAACAAGCGAAAGTCATCGGTAAGGTAAATAACAAGAAAAGTAAGCACGTCTGATAACTAAGGATAGTAAACCAGAAGTAATTCAAAAAACAAGATGCGCGAAAGAAAAAAATTTATACCACGTGTTGTTACAATAAACAATGGACGGTCCCGGCCGCTCCTAGACCGACCGTCCATTGTCTGTTTCCATTTTTTTGTAAGTCTATACAATTTTATCCAAAATAAACCTTTAATTTAGAGTGAATACAGTCCTTTTTCGAAGCGCTTTTGGCAAATGCAATTTTGTGTCGTAGCATCATGCATGAGCATGACATGACTCATATTAGCCACAACCATATTGATACGCGTAGTTTAAAATAGCGTGGTACGACGCACGGTGATATTTTTTATGTAAGTAGGTACCTACCATATTTCGAGACATAAAATTTACCCACTATCGATACCCAAATGTGATTACGACGTATATGCATATTTCTTTATAGATAAGGATTAGAGAGTTGTAATTAAAAGAGGAGAAGAAACATCTCTATATAAATACTTTTATTGTTTAAATTTTATCTTTATTTAGAGCGGGTGTAAAATTTTATAGAAGACAAGCTAAAGACAACCGCAGCAAAGTGATTTAGCTGCTTTACTGTAATACATTTATAATTTATTATCATATGATGATTTAATATCAAATACTTCAACTTCCAAAAAGGTTGGTGCCCCCTATTTTTTTAAAAATATTACAGTATCCAGAAACGAAGGCTACGAGCTTAATATACGTGAAAAATGAAGATAGTTTGGTTTCAGGTAAAACTTCCATAAAACTTAATTGAAGGAGTTATCATCGATTTCAAAATGACACATATCCGTGCCTGACGCCACACTTAAAAAGAAGTGATGGCACTGAAACGTGCCATCCGCAACGAATCGGTTAAATAAAGTGCTATAAGTTCATCATCTGATGAACTTGAACTTTCACTGGATGATCTTGATGCCATTATAATATAAATAAATTTTAGGTTTCACAGTGATTTGTGTGTAACGTAACCTAGCAGCCCAAACTGTTGTTTTACAATTACTTTAGCTTTCACATCTGCTTAATGAGCAGTAACAGTTAACGGCAAAAGTAACAGCTAAAGCAACAGCTAAAATTGTGAAGAAACAAATTTAACCGTTACTTTGACTTTGTGTCGTTACTTTGGCTGTTACCTTTGATGAAGAAACCGGCCGTTAGTGTATCGTTTGCAGTTAGTCGATGAAATTCTGCAGCACCACTTCGCACTTGTCCCTAAACGCACTCCCACCCTTCCTGTGTCTAGCAGTTTGGGCCTTCATCGACGGCCTCAGGGGCAGCATATCCCTAAACGGACAGCCCTACTCCCAGACCGCCGCCATAAACGTCGGCGTTGTGTTTGGTGCAGCAAGCACGAAAAACTACAACATACGACGTACTTGTGCGCAGTCTGTGAGGTCCCCCTTTGCTTAGATTCCTGCGTCAAGTTATACCATACTTAGTACATTTCGAACATCTTTTATTTCCAGGGTACAGACCGACAGACGACCTTAGCAGTTATTTAGTGTATATTTATTTGTTATATTCCTACACACATATTAGTACGTAGTATATTTGACGGACATTCAGACCGACTGACGTATCTATTTCCAGTTCTAGTTTCCATATAAGAGTATAGCTTTGCCACAAAGTCTGACTGACGCACGTAGTAAAATCACTCCCTTTTCTCGGTCATACAATCTTCTGTCTAAGCGCCGTGTTTGTGTGTGTGACGTGTGCTAGACTGGGGGTCATCAAAACTTAAAAATAACTGCAGCTAACTGCTTGAGGCTTGTCAGAAGCTCGCTAGGGTAGCGTTTTTGTTTCAAGGTATGCACTGTATCATGAGTCCACATTATTTTTGCTTGCAGTTTTTTTTTTGAAGCAAGCAACACCTTTGTTCTGTATATTTTTATCAAGATTTATAAAATAATATGAATTAACTTTTAGTACCTTCCAAATAAGCAGCACCTTTGTACTTTATATTTTTGTAGCCTATTTCCATATATTTCTCTGTGTGTATAATCCTCTTGCAGTTCTGGTGACAGTTATTTTTTTAAATTTATAAAACCGAATGTGAGGTTGTGAGATTGTGGGATGTAAAATTGTGTGAATGTGAATGTGTATAAGATGAACTTTTTAGTATTTTAGACATACGCAGCACTTTTGTACTTCACCTTTCTATTTTTATCACTGTTTGTAAATGTTTTTATAAATATTGTACTTGTAGTGTTCTTATAAAGAGACCATAAATGTGGGTGTATACACATCTGATCACGCCTTCAGGGAATACAAGTTGATGTTATGTGTAACAGTTTAGTAGGTATTTAGGATGTTATGGACAAATAATCTCTGTACTTATAAAGAGACCATAAATGTGGGTCTATACACATCTGATCACGCCTTCAGGGAATACAAGTTGATGTTATGTGTAACAGTTTAGTAGGTATTTAGGATGTTATGTACAAATAATCTCTGTACTTATAAAGAGACCATAGGGTAAAGTTGCCTATATTGTACCAGTTAACAAACTTCACAAGCTGTCACAAAAACTATTTAACTTTGAAGGAATATATTACTAGAAATAAAAAGGTTGTTCTATTAGCCATCATTTTTTATTAAAAGAAAATGAGGAATTTCAAAAATAAATATGGAAATTAAAGTTTTAAAAAAAGTCTGAAAAAGTACAATTTTGGAAACCGGTTTCCTTAATTGTACCATAGGTATCCTAAATTGTACTTCGTAATTGTAATTGTATTTTAAATGAGATCAAGTGCTTGTTATTAACTAAAAGTACAAACATATTTAAAGATGTTGCTTCTGGTTGGCGAACACTAAGTTCCGAATATCTTTTAAGAAATGAGTAAAACCATTTTTTCCAGCCATCTTTGCTGTTTTCGAAAAAGTGTTTGGAATGCCATTTTTTCCCGCAATGTCATACGCCAGTTTTCTTACATCCTTAATTGCAAGCCCAAACATATGCTTTTCCATGTTCAACAAATGCGACACTAGCTCTTGTTCAACATCATCGTGAAAAACAGTGGGCCTGCCCTTGGAAATAGTATTTTATTTCGCATACTTGTTCGAACTTGATAAATGTCTATTTAAAGTAGGCTTAGGTACGTTGAACATGCGTGAACACTCATTCATTCCCATCGATTTCTTTTTCAAACAATCTAAGGCTTTTTCTAAGTCATCTTGTGTCCATTTGTAATACTTTTTATCTTCTCCAGACATCTGAAAACATTTCAATCTAGTTGACCATCAAATTGAAAAACTACCATATACCTAAATTGTACCGGTACATTTTAGGGGTACCACACCTGGTATAAATTAGGCAACACTAAGTTTAATTTTAATGTGAGCCAGCATTATAACCTCGAAATGCTAAACATAAAACTATAGTCTCAAAAAAGGTCACTAATATGCCTACTTTCCAAAAACATATATAATAGTTGCAGTGTATTTACCGTTGCCACAAGAAATCCTTAGGTAAACACCCATAAAATAATATTAGAACGCCGCAAAAAATATTTTTTTTCACTATAATTTACTCTGTTGTGTTATCGAGTCCAAAATGGCAGTCGTTGCGTCATGTTGGTAGTACCGCTTTTTATTGTTGCCAATTTAAAACTAAACATTACAGTTTGGTAGATTTTGAGGTGGTACAAATTACGAGCTGGTCCAATTTATGCAACTCGACCCTAAATGTGGGTGTATACACATCTGCTCACGCCTTCAGGGAATACAAGTTGATGTTATGTGTAACAGTTTAGTAGGTATTTAGGATGTTATGTACAATGTGTACTAAATTAATATTTATTTGAAATAAGTAGGTCATATTTAGTACTGTGTTCATTCTACTGCCACAATTTTTATAAATATTGTACTTGTATTGTAATTATAAAGATACCATAAATGTGGGTGTATACACATCTGCTCACGTCTTCAGGGAATACAAGCTTGATGTTATGTGTAACAGTTTAGTAGGTATTTAGGATGTTATGTACAAATAATCTCTGTACTTATAAAGAGACCATAAATGTGGGTCTATACATATCTGCTCACGCCTTCAGGGAATACAAGCTTGATGTTATGTGTAACAGTTTAGTAGGTATTTAGGATGTTATGTACAATGTGTACTAAATTAACATTTATTTGAAATAAGTAGGTGATATTTAGTACTGTGTTCATTCTACTGCCACAATTTTTATAAATATTGTACTTGTATTGTAATTATTAAGATACCATAAATGTGGGTGTATACACATCTACTTACACCTTCAGGGAATACAAGCTTGATGTTATGTGTAACAAGGTTAGTAGGTATTTAGGATGTTATGTACAAATAAAATAACTTATTCCAAGAATAATGTTTATTACTTTCACCTTTACCATAGAATACAAAAAAATTGGCATGCCGTATAATGTGTATTGCAAATCTATAACAACCCGTCAGTCCAGTCCATCGGCGCGATGGTTATGTAACAGGACCCCTATGCCCAGCACCCAAAGCCGAATAGAATAGAATTTTATTTGCTCTGAATGTAGGTATTTACAATAAGGTGGTTACCACCGAGTTCACTAAACCACGCCCACTGACCAGCGCCGGGTAGTAGGGTTGTCGAACGTCCAATTTTTTATTGAATGAAATTAACTACACTTCTTTATACATTTTCATTTGTTTTCCTAGATATTCAAAAATAACACTTACGCCAAGAAAACCATATTTGATGTTTACATATTTTTAACAAATGACTAAGTACCTAGTTTATTTTTGTAGGTTCCTAAACTAACCCTGAACTAAAAAAAACAATACACGTGAGACTAGGGAGTAAGGTCCGATGACTTAGCCTGCCTGTAGAGGGCAAATTAGTACATTTATTAAAAAAAAAAACAAGTACTCTGTGAAATTTTGCGTGAGCGCCAGGACTCAAGTCTCTAAAATTCTACTCTTCTTTTTACATCGGAATAAAATATTTATCTTCCACAAAAGCCATTAAACAACTGAGAGTTGAAAGCTGAAAAAAGTAAACCAACCTACTTACATGAAAGCATTGTTAAAATTTTACCCTGCTGGTCCAGGGGGGCTACCTTTATACGTATATATTACTATTATACTATATTATTAAAAAAAATTACGTCGTTGAGATTCATAAAATATGAATATTATTTTCAAATAAAACAATTCACGTAAAACTAGGCAGTACAGTTCATTGACCATAGCCAGATATTGAATGGTAAAAAGATATGTTGGCAGTTGTCAACAAAGACTACATCTACACATATTGGTTTTCCTGCCTGGCCTGGGGGATGCGGTCCCAGCAACAGTGGCGCCGAGGGCAGCGGCGGACCCCAGGGCAGCGGCGGTGGGGCCGGGGGTAGCGGCGCCGGGTCCACTATGACGGCTTTGCTGCAGGCGGCAAAGAGAGCCGTCATAGTTTCCGACCGTCCCGCCAAACGACCGGCGCCCTTACCCACGCCTAAAGGAAAAGGTGTGGGGAAAAAAACAAAAAACTAATAAAGCCATACATACAATTGGAGTGTCTGTTTGTAATATTAAAATAACCCCTTTTTGCTACGTGCATGTGAATATATATACGGTACATATACCAAAATAACATTTTTTACAATTTTTGTCTGTCCTGTGTAATGGCTGGACCGTTTTTGACGGGACTTTCACTGGCAGGTAGCTGGTGTAATAATGAGTAATTTGGGCTACTTTTATTCTAGAAATCTTGTTTGTTTTTATTGATATATAAATAATAGTAAAAAAACTATTCCGTGCGGACGAAGTCGCGGTCACAGCTAGTACTAAATAAATAAATACATAATAAGACTGATTGCGAATACCTTGTAGTTATTCGAAACAAAATTACATCCCTTACATATACAGTCGTCGTCAAAATCGTCAGCAAGGTTGTTTTCAAACCTTCAGAGAGGGATTTAAAAACCTCAGTAAAACAGGTGCACATCTGCACGTGTTTTATTGGGGTTTCTTTTCATACATGGGAAAACATTTAAACATGATTGCCTTCTTTTGTGTATGCAAACCGACATCCACACGAAAGAAGTAGGAAAATAAGGAGATAGTAATTAAAAACAACAATTCATTTAAAAAAAAACAATTTATTATAAAAAAAAAACAATTTATTAAAAAAAAAAACACACACACACACGGACACGCGCGCGCGGCGCGGCGCGCCCTGCGGCGTCCAGCAGCGCCGCTCGCCGACCTGCTACGGCAGGCTCAGGCGCAGCCCTGCGGACTTCGCCCGCTCCTGCCGCAGCTCGCCTGAGCGGCGCTGCACTGGCACCTCTGCCCTGTTGATTTTGTAAAATATTTAAATTTTTAGTTCATATTATCTACTGAACTAATGATAACAGGACCCATCATTGAGAGAAAAGAGCATCATCAAACATCAACATGTACATATTCCTTTTAGGGTTCTGTACCCAAAGGGTGCCAATGGAACCCTATTACCAAGACTCTGCTATCTGTCCGTCTGTCTGTCAGTGGGCAATATTGAGTCATCCTGGACATATTTCCGTCCCATAATAAAAACTCACACTATAAACACCTCTTGCAAGACAGAAACACGTTTAATCAAAACTAATTGCAAATAAAACACTACTTACACCGCTAAGTTTACGGTACGCCGCCACCTTAATAAAGGTGGCGGCGGCGGTGGCGGTGGCGGCGGTGGCGGCGGCGATGGTGGCGGCGACGGCTCCATTCTGAAATAAAAAAAAAACAAATTGTTAAATGTTTAGTTCATATTATCTTATTATAACAGGACCCATCATTGAGAGAAAAGAGCATCATCAAACATCAACATGTACATGTATATTCCTTTTAGGGTTCTGTACCCAAAGGGTGCCAATGGAACCCTATTACCAAGACTCTGCTATCTGTCCGTCTGTCTGTCAGTGGGCTGTATCTCATGAACCGTAATAGATAAACAGTTGAAACTTTCACAGAATGCTACTATTACAACAAATAGTAAAAGTTAATTGAAAACAACCAGGTACCCTTCATGTTGGCCAGTTTTTGTCTTTTTGTATTATACATTCTAGCAAAAAGTAGAGCAGCGTATGCCATTTCAGTCCCATAATAAAAATTCACACTATAAACACCTCTTGCAAGACAGAAATACCTATTTCTCAAACTAATTGCAAATAAAACAATACTTACATAACTAAGGAGCCGCACACCGACCACTCCTCATCCTCTAGCCTAAACGAAAAATCAAATTCTTAAATGTTTAGCTTCATATTATCTACTGAACTAATGATAACAGGACCCATCATTGAGAGAAAAGAGCATCATCAAACATCAATATGTACATATTCCTTTTAGGGTTCTGTACCCAAAGGGTGCCAATGGAACCCTATTACCAAGACTCTGCTATCTGTCCGTCTGTCTGTCAGTGGGCTGTATCTTATGAACCGTAATAGATAAACAGTTGAAACTTTCACAGAATGCTACTATAACAACAAATAGTAAAAGTTAATTGAAAACAAGCAGGTTACCCTTGGCAAGACAGAAAAACCCAGAACTGAAACTAATTGCAAATAAAACATTACTTACGTGCCGAAGAGGCACGCTGACCACCTTACATTGAGTGGACGTGGCTCCAGGCTAAAATAAAAAAAAAACAAATTGTTAATAACATGACACTACCAGGACTGTAATTAGATTAATTATAAAATTAACTTTGATTTTTCCTATTATTTGGTTAAAAATGCCCAAAGCTTAGACACATCACAGTGAAGCGGATACACCAAGAGAGTAAAACTAGTCACTATAACATCATTATGTGTATGTAGGTAGGTTATTCACAGGCCTCCAATTGTTGAACAGGTATGAAAGTAATTGAATCTTTAGCCCACAACTAATTACTAATGCACCAATCATACTTACTTTTCATCACCCCACCGGCAGCATCTAAAAAAATGAAAGAACACTAGAACCATGCAAGAACAAAATCAATTAGCATATTACAGGCAGACTGCACAACTTAGTACTCATAAACATTTTTATTAGTATGCCCAAAGCCTCAGAAACATTCCAGTAGCTGCCACACCATGTTAGCAAAACACTTCCACAGTCCCCTCAATAAGATAAACATTCAGAGAAGCTTTCAATCATTGCATCATCGTCATTACCATCATACCAGATAGTCGCGATCATCAGATGCGCATGTATGGACACGTCTGTAAAACAAAAATCACTTGAATCTGTCGCCAGTAAGTAAATACAACTGAATTGCGATTATTTTTTTGAATTTGCTATTCCACATTATAAAAGATATTTTAGGTAGATACTTGTAGGTCGCAAAGATTGCCAATGAACTCACGTGCTGAAGAAGGCGCCCATTGTAGCTTTCTATAAAAAATAATAACAATTCTTATAATATAACATTAGCACTAATAAAATAAAAATTCTCAAATGAAGAACATAAACTTACGTCTTCAGGTTCGGGGCCGGGCTATAACTGATGTGCTTTTCGAAACTTTTTGACAGGCAGAACTTCTTGAAGTTAGTGGTGCCAACAATCAGTAAAAATAATCCACTGTTGATTTCCTGTTTCATTTTCAATTTTTATAATTGAATTATTATCTTATTACGAATCCCGATACCGATAAGGTAATATTTTTTGTGAACTCATTTATTACGATAAGTGTGTGTGACAAAATGATTAAAAAGACATCAAAACCGGCTAAATTGACTCGCGTTTTGTAATAACTGTAACGTGCCAACATTCGGTTTTTTGAAGAAGATAAAAAGTCTCTATACCTGTGGAAACCGAATGAGTGATCTAGCCCCATTCATTAGCTATACAAAACACCCGACACTCCAAACAAGCCACTTATAAACATTCGTTGTTTTTACGACTTTGCGATAAGAGCCGACCACCCACGGCGTTACGTGTCTGATGACGTAATCGAGATCGCACGAGCGGTTAGCATACTTAGATTTTCGGTGTCGCTAGTCGGATCCTGGGTATGAACAGAAGTCATTAACAGCTACCTATCTATAGCGACGACTCGGATGCGACTTGTGGGCACACGAACGAATTATTTTTGGACCCATATGCTCGGTGCTTGGCATCGAAAGTGTTATTATTTTTCTTCCCTATATAACATACACACACACGTACACAGACATACATTGTAAAATACATTATCAAATAAAATCATGTAACTGAAATTTGTTGATAATTCCTACGATGAAATTCTATTCCTAAACCAAACTTTTCGATATTTTCGTAGAGTTAGTGATGCTCAACTCCATACATTTTTACAGGTATTTCGGAGCTTGATATCTTTGTTTTTTTCCATGACAATGAGTAAGTTTTTAGAGTAATTAGAAAGTATAGTTCCTTCTTGTGCAGTTTAGACTAATTTTCCAATTCTGAAACCTAAAGTACCATGTAAAATTAGCTATTACATAAACATGGCCGATTAGTTCTCTTTTCCAGAAAATCCTATCATATCACAATTATACTGGCATATTATTACAATATAAAGGTAGGTATCGGTAGATAAAGGTTTATGTAGTATTATTGTAACATTTTCTTATTAGAAACACTCAATATAACTAGGATGAGCGTTTACAAAGTCATGCGTTGCTGCCCACAGCCGATGAACAAGCCTAGCTCTTGTCGACGTGCCTTGCTGTAAGGTATTTTGACTGCCTTCCCCAACATCGACATAGTTGTGTTGCATTTATGGTTCTTGGCGAACCTCTGCATCTGTCAGTTCTGGCACCGGTAGTTGAGTCCGATTGCACATGTTGTGTAAAATGACACAGGCATTTACGATAGAGGCTGCAACTTCTGGCTTATAATGTAAAACTCGGTGCACTAACAGACAGCGGAAACGTGCTTTAAGAAGCCCAATTGTCCTCTCAACAATATTCCTGGCCCGTATATGCATATCTGTATAATGACTCTCAGGCGAATCTGGTGCGGCATCTAATACTGGTGTCATCATGTATGGTCTTAGTGGATATCCAGAGTCGCCTGTAAAGAAATAACCTAGTGGATTCCAAGTATTATTAAAGCATTGTTGTAATACGGCCCCTACACAAGTAGGTATTTGATGCGTCAGACATTATTGCATACGGCACATCGTCGCACGGATATGATAACGTGACTGCAGTTTGCAAATCCCGCTTGCATTGCAAAAAGGCATCCTCTGAGGTTGTAGTCCACTCAATGCGAGTTTTATCCTTTTTTTCGCATTGTGTAAGTACGAATGTAAAATTGATTGCTGTTTTACAGCATTGGATATGTGGGAGCGATAAAAGTTTACTATACCTAAAAAACGTCTTAACTGCTCTATGTTCTCTGGTTCTGGAAATTTACTAATGGCTTCAACCTTTTCATTTAGTGGTCTTATACTATTCCTCGTCACCTCATATCCTAAAAAGTCGATGCTATCTCTTTTAAATGCGCACTTATCAATATTTATAGTTATACCGAACACTTCGAATGGCTCGCATATTTTATGGAGATGTGCCTTATGTATATCGTTACTGGTCTTCCTATAATGACGTCATCTAAATACGAAACTAAACCGGATGTCTGTATGTTACCTTTATCATCTCACGTAGAAATACTGTCCAGCCCTTGAAGCACCGTGTAGTTCATAAAACGTTGAAACGTTTGGGCGGCGTTACGTAACCCAAACGTCATGCGGCAAAACTCGAACAGCCTAAACGGTGTAATTATTGCCGTCTTCTCGATTTCAATCGGGTTTGACCGCGATCGCGTGATATACACGACGAATATCTAATTTTGAAAAAATTTACTTACCGGTCAGTTTGTACGTGAAGTCACGTAGCCGAGGGATTGGGTAACGATCAGGCTTCGTAATGGTATTAAGACTCCGGTAGTCGCCGCACGGCCTTAACTCACCATTTTTCTTAACACCCACATGCAAGGGGCTTGCCCACGGTGATTTTGATGGTCGACAAATACCCAATTCCTCCTTGACTTTTTTGTATCGTTCAGGCGGCAGTCTCCGTGCACGTGCGTGAACAGGAAGACCCTCGGCCTCTATATGGTGATTAATTGTATGATTAATGTTTTCTTTGTAACAGCTAGGATTAGTGATATATGGAAAACGAGATAACAGCTCGTATATCGTATGATTGACTTCTACTGTTTTTAGTTACGTGTGTTTCATCAAAATTTACAATGGCTGGCTATCGCAAATAAATTAGTTGTTTTATCAATAAGTTTTCGAGCCATTATTTCTACTAACAAATTAAAATAATATATTTAAAAAAATCGGCTCTCAAAATTGGTTGCTGAACATCGGCTACAATAAAGTTCCATCGGAACGTTCGCCGTAACTAAAAATCTAACAATAAGGATATAGTACCATTCGTTTTTATGACGCTTCCGTTTGCGGCGTACAGTTTGTAGTCATCACATGCACTCGTGGTCATTTTCCTATTTAGAGGGCAAACGGAAACGTTCACACCTGTATCCACCAAGAAGCGTAGACCACTTTTTTAGTCAGTCACGCTTAGGCGGTATGATCCGGATATGATGCATACATCCGCCGCTGGCTGCACCCGAGTTAGTTTTCCGGCGGTTTATTCTTCCACGTACACGGGCTGGTACATTTGTGTGCACGGTCCTTGAAATTGTAATGGTTATAGCATAGACCACTACTGCCGGTTGTATCTATTCGTTGTGTACTGCGCGATCTCCAGGACGACCTTCCTCTTCTGCAAAATCCACCTCGTCCTTTTATATACCCTTGTTTTTTTTTGGTTATCTTGAAATTTTTCGAACTGTGCCACGGCACAGTTAACAACAGGTAACAACTACGCCAAACTCACGAGTTTGGCTATCTGCTCACCTACATCTGATGACGTCGACGGCGTAGTTGTTACCTCTAGCACTTCCTTGGACCGCATGCTTTCCATGATTTTGTCGGCTGTCTGTGCGTTACCTTCCATCTTTCGTTACGGTGGCAGCTAGTACACCTTTTACTGATGCCGGAAGTTGCCTCATCCACAATTTTGCCAGTGTTTCTTCCTCAACCTTGCCGCGAGCTAAGTCACGCATGCGCCTTAATAATTAGTCACGCATGCGCCTTAATAATTGTGTTAAACCGTCGCTATGGTTTTCTCAGACAGGCAAATTTCAATATGGTTGTCGGCAGACTCAACAAAGACGTCCTTGACAAAGTGAGCGATATTCTACGTGACCCTCGGGAGACCGGGAAATTTAATGCCATTAAAACACGCCTCATTGCAGCATACGAAGACAGTGACAATCAACTTTTTGAAAAATTACTAAACCTTGAGTTAGCCGCACCGGAAATCAGATAATCGGTTGCTAACTGCTATAGCTGCTACTTACTTACTGTGCGACGGCTCCGGCTGCGCCGCAGGTGTTGCAACTTGTGCTGAATACATTTTATATTATTACGATCACTTCATGACACCGCAAAAGTTCACAACGGTTCTCGGGGTCACCACTGTGGAGTAGTCTCTGTTTGTGTGAGATAAATGACACGAAGATCCACTGTAATATTGTTTATTATAACACTGTCACAACCAGTGTTACCAACCCTACTGTTTTAACAGTAGATTTGCTGTTTTCACATTGATGTCCCTGTTTTCTGTTTCATTCCTAATTTTTACTGTTTTTCGATTAGCGTTCAGCGCCACCTATTACACTATGCAAATATTTTTTTGATAACCACTATGTAATAAAATGCAATGACACTAGATGGCAGTATCTACTATTCCCCGACCACATTATATGTGATTGACGATCATATTTTTATGCACGGGGAAATCCCAGTTTACGAATGACAGCTACAGGCCTATTGTATTGCGTATTGTGTTGTAGTCGCAACAGCTTTCAAGCTTTGAATTGGAGAAATACATGTGACCCTGCCGTTTATATTAAAAAACAATATTTACAACGTTTTTGATAAAATGAGTAGTGATTCATCGACTGAAAATGAGGCAATTGAGAATGAAAGTGGAAAATAATTTTACTTTGATTTTTATTTTTTTGTTGTTGTGATTATTAATATAACAATGTATGTGAATTCTGGTAACTAAGAAATTTTTCATTGTTTTAATTATATGAGCAAAAGTATGAAATCTGCCTTTTTTTTCTTTACCTACTGTTTTCTCCTGTTTTTTTTTTTGCGAGCTGTTGTTTCTTAGTTTTTAGGGGTTGGCAACAGTGGTCACAACTGAAGGAAAACAGTACTGTTTCGAACCGCGGTACAGAGTCTACTACCGCTACGAATGCAACATGCATCGTATGCAAATAGCGTGCCCTTACGGCTCTTAAGCATAGCAACTAAAGCTGCTCAGGTAGGTATAACTACCTGAGCTGCTTTAGTTGCTATAAGCCGAGCAAAGGAGACTCTGCCCTTCCATAGCATTAGCGACTCGTCTATAGCAATTTCCTGCTCGGGTAGGTATAAAGAGCTAAATTTACTGTTGAGGTGGTCTATAATAGGCTGTATTTTAAATAATTTCGTCGAGATACCTCTGCCACACAAGATGTTGTCTACGAAGTGTAGAAAGCGCTTTATGACCGAAACGGCATAATATCGGTAAATTTGCCCACTTTTAAATGAGGCAAACAAGGGGTCCAGTATTCCTTCTCCACAGGGATTGGGACGATGATTTGCAGCATAAAGACACCAAAAAACGTCCACAACTCTTGTGGCGTAATTGGCATCCACTTTTTAATACGCGAAAATTGTGGAAGCGACGCGGACAGGAGGCTTGCTGCATATTTATTGGTCTCATCGACGATGAGGTTGATGATGTCCTCGTCCCAAATTTTAGAAAAAACTTGGAACGGGGACATACCCTCAATAGGGAAAGTTGGCCCCGCTGGTCCGGTAAAAGTTTCCCGGACCTCAGTAAAGGTTTGGGGATCGTGAGACCAATCAAACACCAGCAAATCTTGCTGACTTGTCTCACGCAGAACACAATCGTCCTACCTGTCCATGGACCCTACGACCTCGCGGAGATTGCTGGATAACTCTTCCACGGTGAATTCTCCACCGTGCCTAATGCGAGGGTCGATATCCAGGCAATCCTCATCCTCGACATCGCTGCCAGGATTCAGACCCGCAGAGATTTCCCACTGCAGAATTTCTTCCTCCAGGTCGTCTTCGTAAAGTGAAGGTTCTAAAACAAAATTATATGAGCCTATATTTAACTATCAGCTGCTTTGAACCCCTTAGTCCATGCTGAAACCAGATTATCATCAGAAACGAGAAATAAACACAAAAAATGCCTGGTCTTGTGGATGGCGTCGATGGCCTTGGAGACCAATTCTGCAGTGTAGGACGCTCTGCAGAGAACGATGTGCTCGGTGAGAACCCAACTAATTCGATTCTTGCATGGACCAAGAGGTTCTCGTCCACCTCTTGGTCTCCATGCAAGGGAATTACCCCTGTAGACGCGGTAAATACCAACTGACTTTCCCTGTGAAATAACATATAGTAAAATATTAAGTCGACTTCCAATGAATGTTTCACATTATTTATGTCGGAGATTAAGTTCAAACTAACTTCAAGGGAGGCGGCGTCAGTGCACCTTCCTCGACGAGGTCGAACTTAAAACATTTGCGACTGTAAAAAGAATATTATTTTCGTAAATATTTTGTTTGCCTTCGCTTTTTGGAAGGAGGAGCATCGGGCATTAAAAATTGCCCGACTTTCTTTCTGTCATGCAGCTGTAGAAGCCGAGCCCTTTGCTCAGCTGTTAACCGGGCCATGTTTTTCTTGTCCACCAACCGCATTTTTTTTATTTTTTTTTGTTCTTCAGCCATTGACCTAGAAGATAAATATTTATTGAAAAAAAGAAACAGTATTATTGCTTTAAAATAGTGATTAAATTTCAAATAAATATGTACTTACATCATCGGTGGCGACGGTCCCGCACCAGCTTAGGACGCAGACGACACGTCGACTGCATCTTCTACAATTGGCTGTACCCTTAAAAGTTAACTAACATTTTAGGTAAGGATCTAAAATAACCCAGTAAAGTAAGAAAACATCCGTAAACAAATATAATATATTATAACATAATTGAAAAAGTACGAAAAAAACAAACAAAACACTCATAGTATTGCTTTAAAATAGTGATTAAATTTAAAATAATTTTTTACTTACGTCATCGGGCGTGACGGTCCTGCAACAGCAAAGGACGCAGACGACACGTCGACTGCATCCTCTACAACTGGCTGTACCCTTAAAAGTCAAGTAATATTTTAGGTAAGGATCTAAAATAACCCAGTAAAGCAGGGAAACATCCGTAACCAAATATAATATCATAAATTCATAACATAATTAAAAAAGTACGAAAAAACAAACATCTCAAAATTAAGCGACCGTGCTACGCCGCGCCCACGCCCTCGCCTACGCCCACGACCACGGTTTTCCCGCCCGACTACCACCACGGTTTCCCGCTCGACCACCACCACGGTTTCGGAGCTCGACCACCACCACGGCTGCTTCGGATTGATACTTCAATTTCTAAATTGTTAAAAGTAAAAAAAGTCGATAAATTAATAAAATAAACAGAACAATAACAGCAAAAAACGTCAATAACTCGAAAAAACATTAAATGATAATCATTCAATATCTTTTTAAAGATATTTCGAAATAAGAAAAGATAAGAATAACGTAACAAATATATGTAAATAAAAAATAATTTTCAGTTCATTTCATAAATGTCGACCAGTACAAAATTCCCTGTGTGTACCAAGCTTTATCTTGAAACTAGGTCAGTGGCCATTTTGATTGTTTACATTTCTGTTCTGCGGGAACCCACTTGAACAAAAATTATAATCTTAACTTAAATTAAGTACCTTGTGTATATTTTTTGGCTGAATACTTAACTACCGAGTAAATATATAATGCGATAGTTATTATTTTTAACTCAGAACTGGTCACACAATTTAATAAATTACGATAGCATTCTTATAAAATTCTAGTACTGTTACAAGTGCACTGAAAACCACACAGAAATAAACTTACCCTCAGGTTAAAACCCGAATTCACACACATAAACTATATTCTAATTAACCATTATATCAGTAATTTACACAAAAATACTCACCCACAACCGAAAATATCTTTAAATATCGAAACTTTATTCCGCGTATCGCACGAGAACCAACACAGAACCATCGACTGACTTATGACGTTATTTTTCAATCCGAATAAACCATTGTCGAACTATTGTATTTTTAGCATGAAGAAATGTAAAAAGATTCGAGTAAAAAAGAGAAAAAGGATTAAAACATCGTGTAATAAAGAGAAATACATATATTATGACGACGTATCGTACTGGAACGAAAAAAGTGACAATTTCCCTTGGGGCGCTCAACGGTCAAAACGAAAAAGTGACAAGAGTCACTATGGTGGTTTTATGTTAGTTGGGGATGTCTTTTCATAAAACCATCAAGACATGCCTTCCCAGATTTTTCACATGTAAAAGGATGCGAAATATTATTTAGTTTCGCTACCTCATAAGCTAATTGTTGCACACTTTACTTTGTTAAACCATAAAAAAGCATATCACGTTCAATTGCAAGATCACAAATTTTCCGCTCCAGTTCTTTAGAAAAAACAGGTTTAACCCTTAATAGGGTATGGCTAAACTGGAAGGAGTCAGTCTGCCGCGCAACAGCTTACTGTACGCGCGCGCGCCGCTGTTGTTTATATAGTCGTTTATAATGTCGTCAAATACGGTAAAATGGGGTTAGTCCCGCTATGGTATGGTCCCGGTATGGCACCCTCTTAAAATACCTATCAAAAAGTCCCGCTATGGTACCCATCTTTTAGATCTACGTTAGACAATAGAAGGTACAACTGAAAAGAAAAGTGTATCTATAAATAAATACTTTTAGGAGTGTATCAATAAAACGTCTGTTTGCGATATTAAATCAGTCTTTTATTAATTCAAAATATTTATAAAAAAATATCAAACAGTAAAACGAAATATTAATTGCAATGTAATTTTTAAAATAATCAACAATATTAATTACCAATAATCAACAATAAAAAAAATATAAAAAATCCACATCTCAGAAAAGTATTACTGTAAATATTATAAACTACAAATAAAAACAACATCCAGACATAAATATTAGTTACAAATAATCAACATTGAGAAAAGGCAGTAATTGTAAATTTATATAAACTACAAAAATAATCAACAACCAACTAGACAAATATATTAATTACAAATAATCAACATGGAGAAAAAGGCGCAAATTGTAAACATAAACTACAAAAAATAATCAACATCGAGAAAAAGTATTAAACATTTTAATAGGCTAAAAACAAAATTAAAATAAACTATTTTTTTAAATGTTCTGATCGAAATATTGACTTTGATATGTTAATCAGAAAATCACCAATGGAGATAGCTTTATTTTCGTAACTTTTTGTTAGCTTTTGAATCTGGCGGTCGATTTCTATACTTGTTCTTTTTCTTGAATTTATAGGTGATCTTTTTAGTCGAAAGCTATAACAAAAATCATCAGTTATTTAAGTTAAGCTATATTTTTTTCAGTAACCGTCTGTAATAGAAGGCGACAACCAATAATATCTACCAAAATAAATAAAATCAAATCCATTTTCAAATTCTTCTATGTACTCGTATTATGTAAAAAAATATATATCTGGTTTTAAAAATATTATATCTGCTTAAAAATATTGTCTAAAAAATACAACTTACTTGGCTTGTTTTATATCAAAGTGACATGTGTCGTTGCCAATTGTTTGCAGAAACAATAATAAACTGGGATTTTTTCCAATAATTTTGTTGAATCTGCCATTCCATGATTCCGCCAAGTTAGTTGTTCTATGGCGTTCATTATGGCAACACCAAATGAGGTCTGGATATTCAAGCCACTGAGTGACAAAATAGTCATTGAATTTGGTCATAGCTTCATCGTCGAAACTGAAAAAAATACTTATTAAACGTTCGTACTTGTAAAGCAATGAAATTAACAGGTCCTTACTGATATTGTTGTTCTTTACTTTTTTGCCATATAATTAGAGTTAAGTACTCAAACATCATTTTGGAAAGTAACCAAGATATTATACCTATTTTCCATTATATGCAGCCAGCCGTCTTCAATATCTTGTTTTGGCAAAAACGCCAAGCCTATGCATTGCTTAACATGGTTCGAGGACTCTTCGTGTTCCATGAGATTTAAAGATTTCGCTTTTTTGATAACGTTCTTTTGAAAATGTACGTTACATCCATTTATTTTGATATCAGGAAAAATCTTCGCTGCTGCATTTATTACTCCTATTTCATAATCGAAGGTAAATTTCGATGGACGCCATTCAGGCAAAGTTTGTTTAATCAATTCGAAAACTTTTTCATAAGTTTTCCCTTCTTTGTTTTTTAACAGAATATAAAATAATGGTGCTACATTCGTGGATAACTCAGTGCTTCCCATGTCTCCATGAATGACATAAACTTGTTCGAATGGGTTTGGGCAGCCGTCGAAAGTGCCATCACCAAAGTAATGCGTTACACATTTTATATGTTCCTTTACTTCTGTCGAGGAAAATATAATTATTCGATTACAGTCTTCATTACAATAATCAGCCAATACATACTTATTAAATTCTTCTGGTATTATAATTTCTTCCACATTCTTAAATTGTGTTTTTGGTACGTTCAACGACTTATTTCGGTGTCTGTATAATACTGTTTTTAATTTTTTATAGTCAGGAACATTTCCTGTAAGGTGTAACCCTTTGTCTTTTAAGTTACCCATGTGTTTTTCGAAAATTTTCTGTACTGATCCGTAATTTGAATTTACTTCTTTTTTGCACTCACTTATAGCCATTTGAACTTCATTGTCTTCAAAATGTGGCACGCACTGATCACTGTGTTTATAATCTTTAATTATTGTATTATTGGTATTCTCAATAGTTATATATCCACTACATTTAATACTATTTCTCCTATTTACACAATGCCAAGTACTTGAATTTTTATTTTCTCTGCGTTTAATATATTTATGTCCGGCACGTAATAAAGTTTTTCCACCGCGTCGACTGTCAATAATTATTAAATTTACACCACGTGAACTACTTGACCCAGACATTGCAATAGATAAACTAACAAGCTATCCTAATTACTCATATCGCAAAAGTACAGCTGCAAATAGCAAACTAAACCCGGAATAATACTGTCTCTCTCTATTTTCATAAAAACAAAAGGGAAGAGCTAGAAACGAATTCGAGGAAGGGCTCGTCTCTATTGTTTTACGAAAAAACCGGTTGGTCAGGTAACTACCTGAAGTGAAACGACAATTACCGAGCGTGATTTGTTTAAAAAATAGTATTAATAAATATTATCTTGCTTAACTATAATAGTTAAGAAAAGATATTTTTTATTAATACTATTTTTTTCTTAACGCATTGTATAACTTTTCTTTACAACAGTACCAAAAACTGAAGGGTACCATAGCGGGACTTTTTGATAGGTATTTTAAGAGGGTGCCATACCGGGACCATACCATAGCGGGACTAACCGGTAAAATGTGCTCACTGTAATATAGTGATTAATGAAGTGTTAGCTTTCATTCAATCAAAAATGGATGTGATGGATGAAGAAAGCATTATACGTCTATGTGCTACGTCTTTCTTGGAGAAGGAAATTGATGCGGCCAAAAATTTGTTATTCGACTCGATTACTGCAATAATTAAGAAAACCACGAGAAAAGGTGATGGAAAAAATCAACGTAACCTAGAAGATATTATAAATACACTTGTGGCGTAGCCACAATACTTATATATATTTACGTCTACTATAAAATACTTTACATACTATATACACAAATACAAACACAAACATTAAACATGCACAATAACACTTAGCATAATAACATATTTACATACCTACCAGTGCTGCATAGACGCGTCGTTGGGTCGCCGAGCCTCACCGCGTCGTCGTCGTGTCGTAGCGAGTAAGCGTGCCCCAAGTCCCGCTACTCACCGAAACAAAGGAGGCCTAGAACCATCGCCGGCGCAGTGACGCGCGCGCTCAGCAGTACGTCTCGCACCCTCACGACAGACGCACGCTCGCTTGCTGCGCGAATCCCTTCCGCATACGCTATAACGCTTGCTGTTTTGCTATACCTATCTGTTCCTACTTGTTGTTTGTTAATATTAGTGGTGAGAATAAACTGTTTGATCAAAGTGCCCGGACCATTTGATTGCGCACACAACACCCATATTCTCCTACATTGGTGACCCCGGATCTTGGACACAGCACGGAGCAGCATAAAAACCGTAAGCTAGTGAAAACCAGATTTAAAAATGTCGAGAAACAAAAAGCCATCCGACACACAAAGTGACGAAAGCAGGTCGCATTCCAAAGAAAGGACATTTATACCTTCCGACATTTGTCGTGTCGGGGTACGACTTCCGCCGTTCTGGCCGGAGGAACCTGCAGTCTGGTTCGCGCAAATAGAAGGAAGTTTTGCACTCTCAGGTGTCAAAGATGACGACACCAAATATAATTACGTCAGTGCCCAACTTGAAAACCGTTACGCCGCAGAGGTCAAAGATATTTTAATTAATCCTCCAGCTAGTGGCAAATATGAAAAGTTAAAAAGCGAGCTGATTAAAAGATTATCAGCGTCGCGTGAAAAAGAACTTACCCAGTTGCTGATGCATGAGGAATTAGGAGACAGACGACCATCCGCGTTCCTTAGACACCTGCAACATCTAGCGGGCCCAAGCATACCCGACGATTTTATAAAGACCGTGTGGACGAGCCGCTTACCGGGCAACATTCAAATAGTCGTAGCATCGCAGCCAGAGTCGTCACTTTCAGCACTCGCAGACCTGGCTGATAAAGTGCACGATCTCGTGCCACCCGCGCCACAAGTGGCCGCCACGGACGCAGTTCCTAACTCAATGATCGAGAAATTATCAAAAGAGATTGCAGAGCTTAGTCGTCAAGTGCAGGCCCTCTCAACAAGAGACTCTAGATCCAGATCCAGGAGTATAAGTCAACGGGGAAGAAGCAACACGCGTTCCCAGTCAAATTATAGGAAGTACCCTACCTGTATTTTCCACCACAGATATGGAGACAAGGCACGAAGATGCCTGAAACCGTGTGATTATCAATCAGGGTCGGGAAAAGCCAAAGGCAATCATCAGTAGCGACACATGATTGCCATAGTCCTACTACTGGTCGCTTATTCATAACGGACAGAAGAACAAAAACGCAGTTTTTAGTCGACACCGGAAGTGACATCTGTGTTTTTCCCCGCTCCGCCCTGAAACAAAGACGACCACGCACAACCGAACTCAACGTTTTCGCAGCGAACGGAACACCGATTGCCATATACGGCGTCCAACAAATGGAACTTGACTTAGGTCTTCGCCGTGCATTTTCCTGGCAATTCATAATTGCTGACGTCACCAAAGCTATCATAGGAGTCGATTTTTTATCGTACTACGACTTAATCGTAGACTGTCGTAACAAACGCCTGATCGACAACAAGACAAGCCTGTCAGCAAGTGCAAATCCAGTTCCTGTATCTGATGCCATAACTTCAGTCAAGACCATAACAGGCGAGTCTAAGTACTTGAACCTACTTCGAGATTATCCAGAAATCACTCGGCCGGCAGGCACACACCGGGTCATACGTCACAATACGGTTCACCACATAAGAACAACCGCCGGACCGCCCGTATATTGCACTCCGAGAAGACTTGTCCCGGACAAACTGAAGATCGCAAAACAGGAGTTCGAAGAAATGCTGAGAATAGGGACAGCACGACCGTCTGAGAGCCCATGGTCGTCCCCCCTTCATCTCGCCGCAAAAAAGGACAACGGATGGAGGCCATGCGGCGATTACAGGATGTTAAACGCCCGAACGATCCCCGACCGATACCCCATCCGGCACATCCAGGACTTTACTCAGAACATAGCTGGCTGCCGAATATTCTCAAAAATTGATTTAGTAAAGGCGTACAACCAAATACCGGTGAACCCCGAGGACATCCCCAAAACGGCCATAACTACGCCCTTTGGCATGTTTGAGTTCCCTTTTATGACGTTTGGGCTTAGCAACGCAGGACAAACATTCCAAAGATTTGTGGACGAAATGACCCGTGACCTGGACTTTTGCTACACGTACTTAGACGATTTTCTGATATCCTCCCCCGACGAGGAGACCCATTACCGTCACTTACGCCTCCTCTTCGAACGATTAAAAGAATATGGAATGGTCATAAACATTTCCAAATGTGTTTTAGGGGCAGAAGAGGTAACTTTCCTCGGCTGTAGCGTATCTTGCGCAGGTATTAAACCACTGGACAGCAAGATCCAAGTTATAAAGGACTACCCCACCCCGAAAACCGTTCGAGAACTCAGGAGATTCCTAGGCATGATAAATTTCTATCGTCGTTTTATAAAGGACGCTGCCTCATTCCAAACGCCATTACATAGCCTGCTATCCGGATCCGTTAAAGGCAATCATCCCATAAACGTCACCGGAAAAGCACTCCAAGCGTTTGAAGACTGCAAGAGGAGTCTATGCCAATCAGCACTCCTAGCGCACCCAGACATGGACGCCAAACTAGCGTTAGTAACGGACGCATCAGACGTCGCAATCGGGGGAGTTCTACAGCAGCAGAAAGACGGGGAATGGCAACCTCTCGCCTTCTTTAGCCGTAAATTGAGCACATCACAAAAGAAATACTCGCCGTACGACCGAGAACTTCTCGCAATTTACGAATCCATAAAACATTTTCGTCACCTGGTGGAAGCAAGACACTTCACAGTATTTACAGACCACAAGCCAATCTGTTTCGCATTTCAAAGCCATAAAGAAAAGTGTTCACCACGTCAGTTTCGACATTTAGATTATCTAGCTCAATTTACAACGGACATCCAACACATATCGGGAAAGGATAACATAGTTGCCGATACTCTCTCAAGAATAGAGGAAATTGTACAACCTGTCGAGTCAAAGAACTTGGCCATTTCACAGGGTAACGACCCAGAACTAAGACAACTGTTGGGAGGCGGAACTTCGCTTAAGCTTGTCAAAGTAACCGTACCAGGAACAAAACTGGAACTTTACTGCGACGACAGCACGCCAAATCCACGACCTTACGTACCAAAAGAGCTCAGAAAGCAAGTCTACGACAGCCTGCACTCACTTAGCCATCCTGGCGCTAAAGCCTCCGCAAAATTAGTGGCTCAGCGTTACGTATGGCCAGGAGTAAACAAAGATTGTCGCGATTGGACCAAGCTCTGCCACGCATGTCAACGTTCAAAGATCACTCGGCACGTAACTCCACCGATGGGCACCTTCAAGCTACCAAACGGCAGATTTACCTACGTGCACATCGATATCGTCGGACCGTTACCCCTCTCGGATGGCTACCGTTACTGTCTCACCGCCGTGGATAGATTCACTCGATGGCCCGAGGCAATTCCCTTGCAAGATATAACAGCTGAAACAGTCGCCAAAGCCCTCGTTTGCAACTGGATATCACGTTACGGTTGCCCTACAGAAGTCGTGACAGACCGCGGGAAGCAATTCGAGTCCGCACTGCTAAAACAGCTCTCAGAACTTGCCGGATTTCAACGCAACAGAACCACTACTTATCATCCTGCAAGCAACGGAATGGTGGAACGGATGCACAGACAACTTAAGGCAGCCATAATGTGCCATGGAAGCCTAAAATGGACGGAAAGTTTACCTCTAGTACTGCTAGGAATGAGAAGCGCTTTCAAAGAGGACATACAAGCGTCACCCGCCGAACTCCTCTACGGCGAACCCCTCAGACTGCCCGGAGAGTTTCTGCAGCCAATCACTGACCAGCATATGACCAGTGACCTCACCGAATACTCAGCACGACTGCGTTCCATTATGGACAATATACGCCCTCAGCCAGCCGCAAGACACAGCAGACGTAACATCTTCGTATACCGAGACTTACCTTCTGCTACTCACGTTTACGTCCGAGATGACACCGTGAGAGGATCTCTACAGCCGGCGTACACTGGGCCATACCTAGTCCTGCAAGGAGGCACGAAAGTCTTTAAACTGCGTATTAAAGGAAAAGAACAGACAGTATCGATAGAGAGGTTAAAACCAGCCTACATACTTACATCAGATACTCGTTCAGAGACTCGTCCACTTGAAAATGAAACTCCAAACCCTGTAAACAAAGATAATGAAGTAAGGATCACTCGCTCAGGAAGAAGAGTGAGGTTCCCTGACTGTTATCACCCATCCTAGGATGGTCTCAAGGGGGGAGTCATGTGGCGTAGCCACAATACTTATATATATTTACGTCTACTATAAAATACTTTACATACTATATACACAAATACAAACACAAACATTAAACATGCACAATAACACTTAGCATAATAACATATTTACATACCTACCAGTGCTGCATAGACGCGTCGTTGGGTCGCCGAGCCTCACCGCGTCGTCGTCGTGTCGTAGCGAGTAAGCGTGCCCCAAGTCCCGCTACTCACCGAAACAAAGGAGGCCTAGAACCATCGCCGGCGCAGTGACGCGCGCGCTCAGCAGTACGTCTCGCACCCTCACGACAGACGCACGCTCGCTTGCTGCGCGAATCCCTTCCGCATACGCTATAACGCTTGCTGTTTTGCTATACCTATCTGTTCCTACTTGTTGTTTGTTAATATTAGTGGTGAGAATAAACTGTTTGATCAAAGTGCCCGGACCATTTGATTGCGCACACAACACCCATATTCTCCTACACACTAAAGCGAGTGGATCCTGAGAAAATTCCTATTTTCGTGGCGAGAGAATTGCACCGTTTACCCCCAGTTACGTTCGATCACATCGACGCGACGAGGTTACTTAAAGACATTATTTTGATGCAAAATGATATAAAAACACTCAAAAATAATTATGCTACAGTGGAACAAGTGAATCAGTTGCGTTCGGACCTTGACAATATAAAACAAGCATCAATCGTTAACGACTTCGATTGCAATATCAATAAAAAAAGAGGAGGGTATCGGCATATTAATGGCTCCGGTGGTGAACTCGACAGTGGGCCTATAGGACTAATATTAAATTATGATATTAGCAAAACTCCTAATAAATCAGATATGGGTTCAACAGAAGGTATGTCACAAAATTCCAGAATATCTACCGATAGTGACAGTAACTGTAAGAAGCCGAAGGAGTATGTTGACATAACAGTAGCTGATATGTGTGTACCTAAACAGCTGACTGAACCGGTTTCTGATACAAAACAGCCAACCCAGGTTGATGCGACGGCGTTGCCTGCGTCGCAGCTGTTATGCAATGACTGTATTACCGTGTCCCCAAATAGAGGAATAACGATGGCTGAGATTTTGCGTAAAAATATTGTGGCACAAACTAACAAGCCGGAGGATAGTAATGATTGGACAGTAGTGCAGAGGTCTAAGCGGAAGTATAATTTCAGTGGAAAAGTTGGTAATGCCATAAAAGATATGGAAGTAAACTTCAGAGCAGCAGAGAAAAGATTACCTATATATATAACGAATGTACATAGGGAAACTTCGATAGAGGATATCGCCAATTATATTCTAAAGAAAACAGGAGAAAAAGTGACACTTACAAAGTTATCTATTATGAATGAAAATAAATATAACGCTTACAAAATTTTTGTACCGAGTTATACGCTACAAATGTTTTTAAATGAGTCTATGTGGCCGAAAGGGGTTGTTTTTCGTCGGTTTGTACATTATAAGTACCGGACTGCGGACAAACGCCCTGATACGATAATTAATGAAAATACGGTTAATGGATGACACACTGAGTAAAATTATTACATTCAACTGTAAAGGCCTTAAGCGGTCGATGGATTGTGTGAGGACGTTTTGTGGCAAGGCAGATATTATAACATTACAGGAGACGTGGTTACTTCCACATGATATCCCACTGCTGGGCACAATAAGTGATGATTATGCGTATATTGGCAAATCCTCGGTAGATACGTCAACTGGATGTTTGAAAGGAAGACCTTATGGCGGATTGGCTATTCTGTGGAGGAAGAAATCGTTTGTGTCCGTTACTCCAGTGGATTGCAGTAGTGATCGGTTAGCAGCGTGTAAAGTAGTGGTGAATAAAAATTGTACAGTATTAATTGTTTGTGTATATATGCCTGTTGAGTCCAGAGATAATCTAATCGAGTTCACGGAATGCTTGAGCGAAATATGTGCAATAATAGACAGTAGTAGTGTAGAATCAATGCTCGTTCTCGGTGATTTTAATGCCCACCCAGGCGGTCTCTTCTATAGTGAGCTCATGAATTTTTGTGGGGAGCAGAGATGGGTATGTGCGGACGTGGAGCGCCTCAGCCTTACCGCAGGTGACTATACTTTTATTAGTGATGTTCATGGTTCTTGTCGGTGGTTGGACCATTGTGTTAGTACTGAAATGGGTTATAAAATTATATCTAACGTAAAAATTCATTATAATGTATTCTGGTCTGATCACTTTCCTGTTGAAATAGAGTGCAATTATAATAATATTGTAAGACATAGGAAAGTGACTTCAAATTGTGTACCTAACAAAATAGCTTGGGGTAATAGGACCCCTGAACAGATTCGGCTTTACCATGAGATTTGCAATAATAGTCTTAAATGTATCGACTTTCCGCAAGAATTTCAGTTATGTGCTGATAAATATTGTAATGATTTAAAGCATCCTGGAAGTATAGATTTATTGTATTATAGTATAATAGAAACACTGCGTAAGGCGAGCACAGAAAGTTATGATATTGTTACTCATCGTGGTTATCAAAATAAAAAAGCGGTACCTGGCTGGAATAAGCACGTAAAGAAGGCACATGAAGAGGCTAAAAATAATTTCAACAATTGGGTCTGGCATGGGAGACCCTCATCTGGATGCATTTATGACGCCATGTGTAAAAGTAGGAAAATTTTCAAATCACGACTTAAGTGGTGTCAAGACCACGCAGAACAAATTAAAATGGACACTTTGGCATCTCATTGTTCTAAAAAAGACTTCAAAAAATTCTGGCAAAGTACTAATAAACTTAATATAAAGCAGAATCGGGCAGAATGTATTAACTCTGAAAGGGATCCTTGTAACATTGCTAATATATTAAAATCTAATTTTAAGGTAAGTCCACTTGTGTCTTCAGTAGCGTCGCGTTGCAGTCTCCAGCCAGATACTTCTTCTAGTATACAAATAAGACCTAAAGATGTTAAGAGTGTTATTGACAATATGACTCGGGGTAGATCGCCTGGACATGACAGCTTCAGCGTTGAACACTTACAGCATGCGGGCTGTCATATGCCCAGAGTGTTGGCCATGCTTTTTTCCCTGTGCATGAGTCATAGGTATCTCCCTCAGGATCTCATGAGAACAATAGTCATACCAATCGTGAAATATAAAACAGCGGATATTTGTGATAAAAGTAACTATCGTCCGATCTCCCTGGCAACAATTCTGGCTAAAGTGTTGGATAGTCTGCTTAACAGGCATTTAAGAAAGAACCTGAACCTGCATCACGCTCAATTTGGCTTCCAACCTGGCCTTTCCACTGAGAGTGCTATTCTCTGTATGAAGCACACGGTTAGGTATTATTTGGATCGTAAGACACCTGTTTATGCCTGTTATTTGGATTTATCCAGAGCCTTTGATCTAGTTTGTTATGAGATCCTGTGGGATAAACTGCGTAAACAAAATGTATCCCCGGATATAGCGGAAATCCTGAAATTTTGGTATGACAATCAATTAAATGTCGTTAAGTGGGCAGATTGTTTGTCTGAGGAGTACAAGCTAGAGTGTGGCGTGAGGCAGGGTGGAATTTCCTCGCCTACTCTTTTTAATGTGTATATGGATGGCCTGATTGGCGAGCTCAGTAGCATGCATGTAGGTTGTCATATTGATGGAGTCGCTGTCAATAATATAAGTTATGCTGATGACATGGTGCTGCTGTGCCCGTCAATTAGGGCCCTTCGTCATCTAATTAGAGCTTGTGAGCGGTATGCCGAGAGTCACGGTCTCAAGTATAATGTTGCCAAGAGCGAGTGTATGTTTTTTGGTTTTGGTGACGAAACCCTTCATGAACCTCCTCCTATTTTTCTGAATGGTTCTCCTCTCAGTAGAGTAAAAAAGTTTAAGTATCTTGGCCACATTATCACGGATGATTTAAGGGACAACGAGGACATTGAGCGTGAACGCAGAGCGCTGGCGGTCCGGGGTAATATGTTGGCTCGCAGGTTTGCTCGTTGCTCACCTCAAGTCAAGTTAGTGCTGTTCAAAGCATATTGCCAATCCTTCTACACGAGCAGCCTGTGGGTTAATTATACTCAAAAGGCTTACAGCGCTCTGCGGGTACAATACAATAACGTCTTCAGAATGTTGTTGCGGTTGCCGCGGTTCTGCAGTGCGTCCGCTATGTTTGCCGAAGCGCGTACGGATGACTTTTATGCAATAAGACGTAAGCATGTGTCGTCACTGTTGGGCAGGGTACGTGGCAGCAGCAACGAGATTCTGAAGATAGTTTCCACTAAATATCAGTGTCCGATACACTCGCTCTGGGTAAGCATCGTGGTTGGGACGGTAAAATGAAATGTTTAGATTATTATTTTGATTACTGTTAAATATTTTGATTATTACGTATAAATATTGATATTCGTTGCTTACTAACATAGTTTATAAGCTCCTATTGTTACTAACCATTTTGGATCATGTTATCTGATAAATAAATAAATAATAATAATAATAATAACCAACACCTGAGGAGGCTCTCGTTGGGCAGCTGGGTCAAGGGCTTGATCCAGAAAGCGGTACTCCTGGACACGGCCCGTATTGTTAGGAGGTTCCTCTCTCTGGAGCCCTGACCGCCGGTAGCTTGGACCCTGTTCCCGATACCGGTGGGCTACTATTTTTTATATTTTTAAATGTTTTTATATATTTTATATTCTAATATTTAAAAATGTAATTTATATGTGTTTATGTTGTAATAAAGGAAATAATAATAATAAACTGTGGATGTTTGCAAAAGTTTCAAAGCTAGTATGTAATGTAATGTATGTGGCACATAGAGATCTTAAATCAGTATTTTTTTTATGTGTTTTCAGATTTTCAGGAAACCATGTGGGAAAATAATTCCTGTTGGCCGATTCCATTGTAACCTTTGGTGATTCCTGGGAAATTATTTCCCATCTAGTGGGAAATATATTTCATACAAACATAACACATTAGGAACTGTTAGTCAGACTTAGATGAATGAGTACACAGAGATAATTGAAGTAAATAAAAATACTAAATTGAAAGATAATATCTATTTCATTTTACTTGTGAAACATTTCGAAATAAGGGGCAGCACATAATGATAGCTTGCAAACTTTACACATGTATTTGCTGCGTTGTTTTTTTTTCACGTGTACTACACATTCTGCATCTTCGGAATTTGGTCAATTCAGGCATGTGGGATCCTACGTCCGATTTTCGAATGTCTTCCGGTACTGAAATGATACCTCCTTTTTTGTTTTTGAACACGGGCGCGAGGATTTTTCTTGACGAAAAATTGTTGATAAGTCCTCTGCCCAATCGCAACCGGAATTCTTTACGGGAGTTTCTCCTTTCCGAATGTGACGTCATATAAACAATATAAGAATTGATGATGGCTGCCTCCAACAAGAACCAAAAAAGTCTGTGCCAATTCTTCCGCGACTTTCGTCCTAGCGGGTATGATGCTCTATAGTCATCGAAATGATCAACACCACCCATGAACTTTGTATCTTTTTTAATCGAAAGTGGACAATATATTTTCTTCTTGCTACCATCTTTCTGTTTCCTCTCAATCAATTCGACTGCACGAGGATCAAACGCAGAAGTTCCAAGAAAAACATCCTTAGTATCTTTCCATTTCAATACTCCTATAGGTGTATTATACTGGTACAGAAACTCACCCGTTCTCAAAGCTGTTTCTTTCTTTTCTTCGCGGGTTAAATTTTTTCCTGTTATCAAATCTGGTAAGCCCTTACGGTTTGGTCTTATTGTTGCAACACAGTAAATACCTCTTTCATGTAAAAGTTCCATCAGTGGAAGACCGGTGAAAAAATTATCAAAAGCCACTAATGTATGACTTGGCAAAGATTCACAAATCTATTATGACTCTGGCCCCTAAATTCTCTTCAGTTCCAGTATCAACTTTATCAGTATAAAATTGAAATTCATATAAATACCCTGTACGTAAATCTGCTCTTGCCCAACACTTGTACCCACGTTTTATAGGTTTTTTGGGCATATACTGCTTCATGTGACTACGACCCTTGAACCTGATCATACTTTCATCTATTGAATTAAATTCTGACACTTGAACTTTGTCTTGAAAAACTTTGTTTAGGATTGAAATGGCAGGTCTAAGGCCTCTTTTCCATTACACGGTTGTTCAAACGTACGGTGTGTAAGCCGTACGGTTGAAAAAACGTGCTAGCTTGTACATGATACGGCAAAATCACCGCGCGAGACATTGGTAAGTACTGGCTAGTAGCGCTTTTTACTCGGGCTGTGTAGGACGTGCTGCGTCATGAATTTTCTTACGAAAAAAAAGATTATAGTTGCTTATTACATATATAGGAAAAAGAAAATAGAAAAAAAAAGGGAAGTAAGGTTTTGGATACATCCGATTTTAGAAAAAAGGGAGGAATATGGCGCGTTTCATACACTTGTCAAGAATCAATTGAGAGAAGATGAAGACAAGTTTTACAATTATTTTAGAATGCAGAAAACTACATTCGACAACTTGCTCCAAAAATTATCCCAGGAACTAAAACATCAAGATACTTTTATGCGAGAGAGTATATCGCCCGCAGAAAGATTGGCTGTAACTCTGAGGTAAGTAGGTACAAAATTAAATGACATATTTTAGTTTAAAATTGTTTATTGCACACAAACAAAATTATTACATGTAATTGAATTTTAATAATTATTAATTTAAGAACAAGTAAATCAAAAAATACACTACGCTGAAAATGCTTCTCAAGTGCGGTACTAAAATCGAATTCGTCTTCAATAGAAACTTGAGAATCTGCCGAGATACTTTCCGCATTTACACTATGTACAGATAATTGTGATTCGGGTCGGTAGTGGATTGGCTCTAAACCAGAACCGTGTCCAAAATCATGAGAAGACGTCTGTGGACGACTTATTCCATAGCCCGATCTAGCAGCTGTAGAATATCCATATGTTGACGATTGCGCATTTGAGGATGCTGTACCACTTAAATATCCTTGATGGCCTTGATCCCATTGGTTTCTTGATGTAGGTATATACTGAGTACACTGTCTTTGTTGAATATTTTTAATTATTGAAATTACTTGAAACTGAAAGTCTATCATATTTTCATCACTGAACTTGTCAACTGTATCAGCGATTCCCATAAAAAAGTTCATACTACGGCTTTTCTTTTTCTCATCTCGTTCTGCTGAATCCATAAACTTCATAAACCTAATGTCAACTTCACTTAGTTCATTTTTTCTTTTTTTTTAGCCCTTTGCGTCTCACTCCGTTCAGTGTATCCCGAGCTTGATTGATTCGGGACTGCACTATCAAAATTTTCATTACTGAGGCTAGAATCATGAACATGTTCAGTCATGTTAGAATCGGTCTTGCGATGCTCAACATTTTTTTTTAGGAACATCATTTCATCATAGAACATATATTTTCTTATTTTTTTTGCTGAAGAACCAGACTTACATTCATTAATTTTTTTGTCATATTTTATCCAGCTATCTTTCATATTGGTCCACTTCTTCATCACCATTTGCCCTGAAAATAAATAAATAATAATTATTAAATTCAAAATTTATAAAAACCCCCGACCTAAACTGAATCGACCCCGACCTAAAATGGGGTTTTAGTATTTGAACCTGAACCGTTTTGTTTTATATTTCAGGTATCTAGCAACAGGAGATACCTTTACTGACCTATACTACAGCTATAGAATTGGAATAAAAACCATAAGTTGCATCGTACGTGAAGTATGCCACTACATTTGGTTAGAACTGTATAAAGAATATATGAAAATGCCATCTAAAGAAGACTGCCTACACATTGCAAGCAAATTTCAAGAATCTTCCAACTTCCCGCTGTGCTTAGGAGCGGTCGATGGAAAACACATCAGACTTATTAAGCCAATTGATAGTGGCTCGATGTTTTTAAATTACAAACATTTTTTTTCTATAGTTTTGATGGCAGTAGTAGATAGCGATTACAACTTTATATTTGTTGACGTTGGCGCCTACGGAAAGGAGTGTGATTCCAGTGTGTTTAAAGAGACCCCATTTTGGAAAAATTTAACAAACAACGGATTAAATCTACCCGATGCAACACGTTTGCCTGGAATTGACTACGATTTGCCATATGTGTTCGTTGCGGACGAAGCCTTTGCTTTGCATTATCACTTGCTTCGTCCATTTGGTGGTCATCAGCTTGATCAATTAAAACGTACATTTAACTACAGACTCACCAGAGCGCGAAGATTTGTTGAATGTGCGTTTGGCATTTTATCCAATAAATGGCGAATTTTTCACCGGCCAATGAATGTGTCCATCGATTTGGCAGTTGATATTGTGAAAACATGTTGTGTTTTGCAAAATTTTATACATAAGCAGGAAAACTTTCAGTTTCACAATGCGAGTGAAAATGAGTCCACCCTTGATTCAGAATCGGAACTAATCCAGTTACCTATCACGAATGCAGTTCGCGGAAGTTTGGCGGCTAATGAAGTTCGCAACAGATTTGCACAATATTTTGTATCTAACGAAGGTCGCCTCTCCTATCAAAACAACTATGCATAAGTAAAAAGTTAATAATTAAATATCTGTAACTTACCAAACTTGTTTTTCTCATCACCACTTAAATCTTCAAATGTGGGCTGGAAATGAATAAATATTTCTTTCCAGGAATCATATTTAAGCCGCTTATTTTTATAATCGTCGATGGTCTTATCCCATATTACAGGCCTTTCTTGAATCAACGTAATTAATAATTCTTGATTTATGTTCATTTTATAATAAAATCGCGAAACAGCGTATATAAGCGGTCACGAATCCGTGCGTACGTCCGGCACCGTCGACACACCCCGATAGACTGCCATACAACACTGGTGAAAATCACGCCGTGCGTAGACGCGGCGCGCCGAGGGGCAGTCACGGCGCACGCGGCCGCGGCGCCGTGCCTTGGCGCCACCGTGCATGTCGACAAGCTCATATAGTGATCCATACCACACTGACGACCGTGCCTACACGCGGCGAATTAACCGTAGATTTTCACGGCGAGAAACCGTGTAATGGAAAAGAGGCCTAATTTTACCCAATTTATCGTAATCTGATGAGTTTCGTGGAGCTTCTGTTGAAATATTTGATATATGGAGATTTTGTGTAATTTTTTAAAATCTTTTTAAGGGCATTACTTTGCAAATAACAGGATTTCTGAAAAACTCGTCAGTTGACCAATAATTATTTATATCTGGTAATGGATTTATGCTCATTAGTATAATCACTCCAAAGTACGCTTTTATTTCTTCTTTTGTAACTTATGTCCAATCTTTTGAATGTGTGTGTCTTGCATAAATATTTGTATTTTCAACAATAATATTCAGTAACTCATCAGGAAAAAAGTCAAGAAAATAATCTAGTGGTTGATTTCTGTTAGTGTAACTTTTTTTTACATACATTTTCTTCTCGAAAATAGGCCAAGTAATATTATCAGTTGCAAAAGACCAAATTCTTGATTTATTTTGTAATTGAAAGAATTTGTCCCTAGGGAAAGAAGATGTTGGTTCTGCATTAGAGCTTCCATCAGGCTCTGCCAATACTGATACTGGGGAAGAACGGTCTGCTTGGACATCAGCTAGAGCAACAAGTGAGGTTGTTTCAGCACGATTTTGATCATGTAGCATAGGAACTTCCGAAATCACATGAGAAGGGCCTGCATTGACTTCAGCGATTGCATCTTGTGAAGTTGAAGCTACTTGAGGAAGAATTGGCTTAGAAACCTGTTGAACTGGTGAATTCAAAAGAGTTTCATCTTGGATGAGACAAACCTGCTTCTCCCACCAATAAAGAATGTAATTCTTCGACATAAATACCTTGAATTTCATCCGAACGCTTGTCTAAATCGAGATTGTAACTACTGGCGGCAAAAGAGTCAACTGCTTGATCATCAAGGTCTTCTTCTTCCGATGAACAAAAAAGCTGTGATAGCTGGATTTCAATTTCCGAATCGCGAAGTGGTTTCTGAAACGTAAAACAGTGCTTATGAGACAAATAGAAATCTTCCATGCTTCCTATGGAAATAGTTTTCCCACATAGATTATTACATTGGAAACCCAAACGGGTAACAAGCAAATATTTCCCACACACTTTGTATCAATCAAACCAAGTAAAATTTTGTTATTTTGAAAAATAAAACACATAAACAACTGAATAAACTTTACATCTATGGAAAATAACCAAAAATGAACACTTACCGGATTTTTTTTCGACATAATAAGTATTTCACTAACAAAACTGCACAAAAATGCTTAACCGTTGAATGATTATTGTGACAATCACAGATAACTATATACTAGTTGGAGACAGATAGGACAGTACTATGGTTGACGATTAGTTCCAAAAATATGCGCCTAGCGCTAGTGTCGTAATGTCACCGAGTGATGTCCCACAGCGTACTATAAAAATGACGCTGACCATCATAGAATATCGATAGCATAGTGATGTGCCATGGAAAAGTCTTAAAGGGTTAATTTTATTATTTGCAATGTTCAATGTTTCTTCCGTTATGTTCATTGGATACGAATATAACGAAAGAAATGTAAAAAAAAACGACTTTTCAGATTTTACTTTTTATTTATTTTTTCCTCTTAACCTCTATGGGCTTTATACTTCTCAAAGGCAATTTGTTGAGGTGTATACATCTGTCTCACAAGTTTTTCTTGTACACCTCCTTTTAAAATTTTATTAATTATGTTGCACCAATTATGAACATGGGTGCGTATAATTAAATTAAGCAACCATTCCTTTACTTCGGTGTTATGGTCTTTACACTTCAACCAATTTAAATCAAATTTCTTTATTATTTCAATTTTCAAACGTTTTTTACACATTTTTTGTATGCATACTTATTCAAGTAATCATGTATAAGGCCCGAGATATCCCTATATACCATTAGAAACTTATTAGATGGATATGTTAAATTTTGATGTTTTAAAAGGGTTTTTTCCCGTTGTTCAATCCATTTATGAAATACATCTCTTTTTGTTTGCTTATAAGTCTCAGAGCATCTCCTACAATTAAATTTTTTGTCACTATCCTGCACATATACCCTGCTGTATATGCAGAAGAGTGCACGCGCAATCTTTCGTTCATTGGATTTAGTGATTGGTTACTGCTAATGGTTTGGATCATTGTTATGGGTCTACTACATATGGCATTTTCTTTATCTTCATCAAATGTTGATGAGGAACTCTCATTAACATTGGATGAAGATATGAGTTTAATAAAATCTACAACTGTGTCTCCTGTATCATCCTAACAGTTTGCGTATATTGAATGTGGACCCATAACGTTGTGATTTAAACACATTCAAAAAAGTATTTACATCAGGATTGACATTCCTATAGTTGATGGCTCTGATTCTACCAAAAAAAATCTCAAGAGGATCCTGATTAACATTTCTAGGATAAAAATATTGCATATCATATTTTTCGAACAACAGTTTAGACAACCTTTCAAAACTTTCTATAGTTGTAACCCATCCATTAAGAGAATGAACTCGAACCGCATAGATTTTATTATTTTTGAGGGCTTTCTTGCTATTATTATCGATATATTTTATGTTTTTTAATATTTGTTTGGCTTCTGTCCAAAAATTTAAAATTTGATGGGCGTTCGGTTTTATTGGTCCACGCAGTTTGCCCCGGACAGTGCTACCTCTAGATCCGTTCACGCTGTCAAAGAGCTTGTCCATGAAGAGAGCTTGCTTCGCCTGTTGTGGCCATTATCTCACTGACATTTTGACCCGACGCTGTAGTTTCTGAAATACATCATTATATATAAGTATAACAAACAAAGAAACAATAATAACAACAAGTGTCTCCATTTTCATTTTATCAGACTACAAGAAAGTACAACAGGTATTATTCTTAGTACATTAGTTTGAATCAAACATCTTATTAGTCTTAAAGGCTCAATAATTGTAAAAATTACAAACCTAATTCTTTTTAACAAAGAATAAATATTTGTAGTGTGAATTCATGTTTTTTTTTGTTGGAGACCCTAAATAAATAGTAAACTGAATGAGTGAGTGGTTTGATTAAGAGGATGATTTTAGTATTATTAGGATTATGCATATTGATAACAAAGTAAAAACTTACTGAACAATGCAGTGTATTTAAGCATTCCACTGGTTGTTGCACTCAGAGTTTGGGCAGCTACACTCACTTTCATCTTTTTAATTTTTGCTGCGTAAATATGGTGCTCTGTTAGATTTTTATGCATCCTAGTATGACTAGTTGGCGATCGGCATCAAATACTGTTTCGATATCCTTCCAAGTGGCAACTTTGCTTTTGAAAACCATGTCTTTTGTAAGAAGGTTGTTCCTTAGCCCCTTAAATAAGTGTGGGGGATCATACACTACACTTAAGTGTTGTCCTGAGATCTCAATAGTTCCATCTGCAAACAAAAAGCTATTGAGTACAACAAGTTAATTTGACGGAACACAATCCTACTAATTTATAAAATAATGTCAAAGTTTAGATGTTTGTTATGCAATTGTGGTTTAACAGCTAAACATATTTGGCTGAAATTTGGCACACAGATAGACCATGACCTGGACTAACATACTGATGGATATTATGATATAATGATGATAGATATTTTATATCTCAGATAATTTGCAACCGCTACGCAGAATGTGCATACAAAGGCTATCTGTAGAGAGAGTTTATCTACTCACCATTATATTCTTCATTTAAAATCCTTTTGCGTTCAGTTTCCAATTTTAGCATATTTATGGTTAATGGCTAAATGTCGAGCCCTCACATACAATAGCTAAAGTTATTAAGTCTGACTGTGACACTTTAGCCACCATTTCCTTTAAAATCCTTCCTACAGTAGCAGCTGCTGTTGTTCCCTCACAAAAATAGAAAAAATAGGCTGTCTCCAGTTTGAGCACACTCCTTTCAGTATAAATACTAAGGCATGATCACAAAACCTTAATTGTCTTTCATACCCAAAGTCTTTAAAGCCTCTTATCTCATCTTGGGACTCAACATAATTTAGATGAGGTGTAAGAGCAACTTCATCAAACAAAATAGAACATAGTTTCTTCTTTGTGTCCCATTTTTGTGTTTTGTGCTTTAGTAGCCTAAAAATATTATCATTTAGCCCCACATTAAACATTATATTTTCAGCAAGACGGTTTAATGTTCTTTTACTGGACAAATCGAAAATTTTTGTAATAATCTATATCCTTTTGGGCTTTCCTTCATTAGGGTCAACGCCAAATGCTTTTGCTTTTCACTGGTAGTGTATCTCATTGCCTTCTTCGTTCTGTTTGCCATTTTTAACTGCATGAGTAGAACATCTTGGGCTTGTTGCGACATTTTATCAATTTTTTTATTAAACAATTGGCTGCAGCTTAGTGTCTTAGCAGCATCCAATCTTTGCAAAAATAGCTTTCGAGTCTTGTTTTCCTTAATGGCAATTTTTCTCATTTTTTTCAAGCACCTGCAGTTTGTGCTCAATTTATTAGCTGTTAAAGATAAATTACATTATTTAGTATATAAACTGACACAACACTTTTAGATTCTATCCATGAAGGTGGTTTGTTTTAATTGAGTTCACTCCATACTGCGGATCACATCTTGAAATAGTAGAAATATTGTTTTTTTCCAATATTGCTTATAAAATTTATAATGTTAGATAAAAATAATAATACTGCTTTAAGTGATGAAGTAGCCACATGTGTTTCCTAAAACAGAGTGCAGTTTTCTGTAAAAAAAAACATTCTTGTTTGACAGTAATCAAAACAAAGTAGGTAATCTAATACTAAGAACCTTACTAAAACATTCGTAATTTATTAATTACTAGCTTCTGCCCGCGACTTCATCTATGAGCCTATAACCTTCCTCAAGAATTGGGATTAACCTAACCTTTTTTTTTTTGATTACGGGGGGAAATCCTCATGGATGTCCTCCGCCCCGGGGAGGGCGGAGGGGTCTGTCAGACTCTTACTGACTAAAACCACCCCGGTGTTCCGTCTCTCACTTGCACCGGGGATCACGGGAACTAGTGTGACTTCCGCGATCCCCGGGGACTAACCTAACCTAACCTAACCTTACCAATGCAAAAAGATTTTTTCAAATCCGACTAGTAGTTCCAGAGATTACCCCCTACGTACAAATGAATAGTTTTAAAATTAGTTTCTATGATTCACACCTTGGGATCCCATAGAGTCAATCTGTATGGTAAGTGGTGATTTTTCACACTTGCTTGTTGATGGTATTTCACTTGATTCTAAGACATTGAGTGTAGTGAAATCTAAATTTTTGTTTTTCTATTCATGGCAAAAGAATTGGACAAGTGGCATGAATGACTACTTATACAAAAACACATATTGTAACATGCAGATATTTAACTTTATGGTTTTTAACGGACTATATTTAGATATAACAACTAGAATATTCTTTATCATCAATGTGATCATTTTGCAACAGAAAAACATGTAAGTAAAATTACATTTGTTTGTTGGAATGAGTTATTGGCAATTTTCAACTGTATTATGTTCACAGGTTCCACGTGGGTTGAAGAATTATACAATTAAAAACCTTAATAAAAAATTACAAGTTGTTAAAAATTATTACCAGTATGGCGAAGTGAAGATTCAGAAGGATTTGTGGCTGGTATTGAATATAAATGATCAACTGGATGTTCTAAAATGAGAAAAGGTACTTATAGCAGAAAAAAGAACATAAATTATACTAAAGCATAAGTAAAATTGATAAATGAGTATCATTACCTTTGGCAACAACTGGATTTTCCTCAATTTCCTCGATGTCTTCCTTTTTATTGTAGTTATGATCATATAAATGATCACCTGAAAGTAACCAAATAAAGTTTAATTAAATAATTATAATAAAGAAATAATCGTAAACAGAAAGAATTATTTTATTAATATTTCAACTAAAATCTGGAGAAATTCTTCATAATACATGTATACCCCATTCTATGTTCATTGGAAACGAAAAAATGACATTATCATTGTCGAGTAATACTGGCAATATACATAGCGGCCAAGTAACACATGCTACTTGGTTTCCTTATATTTGTGACAGAAATGACCGGTTTCATCAAAGACACAATTTAAATTCAATATTAATATCGGCACTAAATGTTAGGCACATTTAGTGCCGATATTAATATTGAATATGCCGCTTCATGGATTTAATCACTATAGCTTTAATGAAATATAAAAATATTTAAAAATTGATACAGCACAGCTATAATTTACAAGCGTGAGGTACACTTGTAAATGATATCTGTGCTGAAACAGCACTACCCATTACTCGCCGTCCGCAAGCCCGCTCCTACGGTGGCCGGAGAATCAGCCTGCGATTCCAGACGCCCAGGGCGTCTTCTGCGAAGGCTACAGCCGTGAGGGCGCATGTACTGCCTCTCCCTCACGTGCGCCGCCTCGGGCTTTGCGAGCATCACGGCTTCGCTGAAGGAGCTGACGGCTAACCATGCACTCTCGCTCCGTACCATGGCCTGGACCAGGGCCAGACGCGAGGGATCGCCGCCGCCGATCGCCTCCACGAGGACATGGTGGTGCTCCGCCCAAGCCGGGCAGACCTCCACCGTGTCCTCAGGGCGATCTTATAACTCAATGTGTTTACATACCATTTCGAAGACAATTTCTGAAACCATATCATGATAAAAACACAACAATCACTTACAAAATCATAGCGAATGACATCGCCGCAATAACTATCACTACATCACATCATTTATAATAAAACTAATTCATAACCTCAATACCTGGAAAATACAGGGTGGGCCATAAGGGCGATGGCGGTTTCAATATTCAATTAAAAAGAACTACGAAACGTAAAAACATATATTTGTATTTTTTTAAATTAGAGATAGGAATTATTAAGACTGACTCTTCGTGGTTTCTGCGTTCTTTCGAAGAGTGACTCTTCGTGATTTATTTGCCAGATCAGTTGTCAGCTGACTTTCACCGCGTGTTACAGACAGGGGTACATGTGCAACATAGCCATATGACTCTAGAAGAGGAATACTATCACGAAATCCTCTGTCCAATATGAAGACGTCACCTTCTTCCAAAAAATAATTAATTGGGGCCTCTTCCATAGGATCGTCGTGGTTTTGTAAAATCTGCTGCATTATTGATGCATCAGAGGTTGTTGCATCGTATGGTCCTGTAACGTCTATAATGTATCCGTCCCCACATACTATCATAAACGGTTTTATCAAGTTTTGATATTTATGCAAGCTGTAACTGTTTCTTTGAAAGAGGAAGTTCGAGCTCTTTTGGATAAAAATGTATGAACCATCACATATTAAAATAGCTTTAGGTGTTTCAACACTCCCAAAAATATGATTTGGTAAAACTCTATTACGTTCGATGACTTCGCTCCGTGTAATGTGATCGAGTCCTAAATGCAGGGGAACAAAATCATTGAACAGATATCTTCTTGTAAAATTGATTTTTCTGTCAATAGTTTGTCTTGACTTGTTAAAAACTGTACTCAGACGTATGCTCGGTTCACCAGTCCTTATTTTGCTGAGATAAATACCTAAGTCTGTACGTGGTGTATTTGAACCTCTACGCAGGCTCGGTACTTGATCAAGCAGTTCATTGAACTGATTGTGATTTAAACCAGTCCAGAAATGAAGATCTTCCACTGTTATTTCGTCAATATTTTCAAAATCTATTAGAGTTCTTTGTTCTAGTGCCTGAACATACATATTTCTAATATCCAGATAATTGTCAGCACTGAAATCGAAATGACGCCGTGTCACTCTATTAGATATGTCTTCCAAAGATATGTGCAAGTGGGGGTATAAGCAAGTCGTAATAACTCATAAGATATACCTTAATGCTGTTAGGCATTTGGCGGAGTTGCAAGTTATTGCAATCATCTATCATACCACGCCGTGATGTATTTGCTACCCTACTAAGACAACAGGAATCGCAGCGACAGCTTGAGGGGCGGGTTGGAGTGCTGGATCGCGGTGCACTTCCTGATTGATCCTGTGCCAACAAGCATGACAGATCGATCTCGTTCCATCAAATGCTATCTGTAACATGAAACAAAAATACTAATTCGTAAAAATGTTCTGGAAGAGATCGTTTGTAGCGATAAGACCGCCTTTGCCTACTAGTTTAGTTGCTTTTTGTAATCTATACGAAGAAAAAACAACTGACACGGTTACTTGGTCTACTGATATTACTTATATAAGAAAGTTCCTCTGTTTCTGTCGTTCTGAAAATATTATGCGTACTATATAGGTATATTTAAAAGTACTCACCTCTCGTGGCGGTTGTAGATCCTGCATTATATGCTCCACGAAATCTCGTCGAGATTCAAAAAAACCTTGAGAGAGAATATGTCTTCGAAGCCGTCTAAGTGAACGGTTACACGTAACACAGGCATCCATTTTCACCAATAACCAATCGATAAGCAACCTCGGAATCCAAAAAAAGCAATTAGGTAGTCGTTTTTAGTACAATCGGTTTAAAATAACAGGAAAGAACGCACAGATCGCAACGAATACTGTCGATGGACTGCGCGGGCGACGCGGCACTCGCGCACGAAGTGAGAAGCCTATAACCGGCTCCGACAACGTGTGAATGAGACAGAGAAGCCGCGCTCTCGACCGACGACCGATGGAGCTACTTTATAATAAATTGTTATAATATTTTAGATATTCCTTTAGTTATGCTTGATTATATTATTATGTGTATGTGTTCTATTCGTTTTGTGTTGAGGGTGTAGGTTTAATAGAAACGACCAAGTACGACTGCAGTTTATTTGCGACTAAATATCTCTGTCTCACGGGCGCAGCCGTGCGTCACCAATAATATATTCGCTGAGTAAGCTTGTACATACAATGTGTCCCTACAGTAGCCCCCTTCTTTAAAAATAATGGTACTTACACTATGCATATTATTCTACAACAATATTATAAAAATTATATCTAATTACATGGTTTTTTTATATCTTTACACAATCCTATTTCATATTGAAGAAGAAAATGACACATATGACACAAAACTATGTTTCCAATCACTCAACCTCAATACACATCTGGGTTACGGGGTACAGTCGGCGGTTGCACTGTTTGCACCTTTACGACTGGCAGACTCCACCCGGCCGCGACTGCTTCCTTCCGAAACCAGCCTCGTACCCGTTTCTTGCATTGGGCTCTGATTAAATACAGAACCAAAGCTCCCATGATAACAGCGCACACAATTACAATAATTTCCAAAACACCAACTTTTTGTCCCATCATCTCGTTAGACACCGATTGTGCTATAGCGACAGTGTTCTGTTGTGGTTTACTTTGGCCCCAACCCATTTTTAATTACAGAGATATTTTATTCTGATTAACCGTTGTGGTTCGTATGGTCTTAATCCAACAATGAATAAATTTCGTTTAGTGTTAAAATACTTTTTTTCTAAAGTTCTGTCATAATTATAATTTAATCTTAGTCAGCACTTCTTTATGAACTTTGCATTAGGCTGGCGTAAATAAACATCCTTTAATATGCTAGAATTGCATTTATTCATTGTTTGTTACAAAATGCTTCTTTATTGACAACATGCAAAACAATTTAAGTGTTACCTACTAAAACTATATAAACCTGAAACTTATATTATTTACCTAATTACATTACTAAAATGATAGTTTTTTTTTTTAAACAAAAAACGGGAATCGAATCCCTTTTTCCGTAACACTATGGCTTACTGTTCCATAAGTTATCAACGTACATAGTTTCATTATGCAAACCTTATCGGCTGCCTAACAGTTCTACCACTGTTTGTGGTATAAGTTACACGCTTAGGACTACTAGTCTTATCATTAAACAGTTTGTTATTAGGATTAGTTCCGATACCGTCTTTTTCCTGCTGTTTTAGTGGAATGGTTCCTTCGTTAACTACGTACGCCGGTTTTAATCTATCGATTGATATCTTCACACGCTTATCTGCTATTTGTAACAAGAAATACTTTTCATTTCTCTCTATAACCTGATATGGACCGTCATAGGGAGGTTGTAAGGATCTTTTAACCAGATCCACTCTCACAAAAACGTGTGAACAGGTTTTTAATTCGGAATGAACAAAAATATTCCGCGCATCTCTCTGTATAGTCGGTTTTGGCCTAAGGTTTTCGATAGTTTTTCTAATTTTGTTTACATATTCGTTTGAATCACTAACGCTTATGCTATTGCCACCGTAAAAATCCCCGGGTAGCCGTAATGTTTTTCCAAATGCTAATTCCGCGGCACTGACACCAGTGTCGCTCCGCGGTGTTGCGCGTAACCCAAACAGAACCGTCTGCAATTCATCAACCCACGCGCCACGGTCTCTTCTGGCCATCAGTGCCGCTTTTAACACGCGATGAAACCTTTCTACAGCGCCGTTCGCTTGCGGGTGATACGCCGTAGTTCTTATTTTATTTATTCCTAAACATTTCATTAATTCATTGAACAAGCCGCTCTCGAATTGTCTGCCCTGATCTGTAGTAACCCTTACCGGACAACCGTACCTCGAAATCCAACCTTCATACAACGTCTTGACTACCGTACTAGCATAAATGTTTCTGATTGCAAAAGCTTCCGGCCATCCTGTCGCCCTATCCACCACCGTAAGGCAATATCTATAATCATCAGGTGACGTTGGCAATGGTCCTACTAGGTCAACATGTATATGCTCGAAGCGGCCACTACTTTCGTATTGTCCTAGTCCCGATACAGTATGCCGTATGACCTTCGACTTTTGGCATTGAACGCAGGTTTTGGCCCACTGTCCTACGTCTGTGTTCATATTTGGCCAAAAATACTTAGCCGTCACTAATTTTCGAGTGGTACGTACTCCCGGATGGCACAAACTGTGTACCGCTTGAAATGCCCTTTTCCTAAAAGCCACTGGTAGATATGGTCTTGCAACCGAAGTTGATAGTTCGCACATCACCTCACTTTGACAATCAGGTAAAATAATTCGCTTAAATTGCATCACTTTGCTTTCTTTTGCTAAAAGCAACGTCAGCTCGTCATCATTCCTTTGTGCCGATGCTACTTCGCTGAAATCGAGCGTTGTTGGACATGTGATAGTTTCAACCCGAGACAGTGCATCCGCTGCCGTATTATCACTACCGTTAACGTACTGTATATTCGTTGTGAACTCACTGATAAACATAAGTTGTCTAACGCGCCTAGTTGTCTCTTTGTCACTGGGTTTTTGTGTGAACGCGTAAATTAATGGCTTATGATCCGTGTAAATTACAAAAGATCTGCCTTCTACCATATAACGAAAATACTGCACCGCGGAGTAGACAGCTAATAGCTCCCTGTCATAAGTGCTATATTTAAGTTGCACCTCACTGAGTTTCTTAGAATAATAACCTAAGGGGCACCAGTGTGAGTCAACCTTAATTTGCAACACGGCGCCAACACAGTCGTTCGACGCATCCGCCCATATAGCAAGCTCAGCGTTCATCACTGGATGCGATAACATAGTTGCATTCTGTAGGCTAGTTTTACATTTCGCAAACGCAATGTCTGCTTCCGGCGACCAGTTAATTATAGACTTATCTTTTTTTTTAACTTTCTGTAAATACGTATTTAACACCGATTGATATTCGGCTGCTCTAGGTAAACTGGACCTATAAAAATTTATCATTCCTAAGAAACGCCGTAACTGGTCTACAGTTTTGGGCTTTGGGAAATCGATTATTGCTTGAACCTTATCTGGTAATGGTCTGATTCCTGAAGACGTGACCTCGTAACCTAAAAATTCTAGTTTCTCTTTTCCAAAACTACATTTCGCCACGTTGATAGTTATACCGAATCGGTTTAATCGCTCAAATATCGCCTTCAAGTGTAACTTATGCAGTTCGGGCGTCTCACTAGCCACGATGATATCATCTATGTAATAGAAGTAGAAGTTAGACTCTGTTTGTCCTTCTGAACCTATCTTGTATTGTGCATCTAAGCCTTGTAATACCACGTTATTCATATATCGCTGAAAAGTTTGCGCGGCGTTCCGTAAACCAAAGGTCATACGCGTAAACTCATACAACCCAAAAGGAGTGGTTATTGCGGTTTTTTCTATGTCTTCAGGTGCAATCAGAATATTGTGATACGCTCTATTTAAGTCTAAACGCGAGAATATGTTCTTATTGCCTAAAATATAAGTAAAGTCATTTATCCGCGGGATGGGATATCTGTCCGGTATTGTTATAGCATTCAAGGCTCTGTAATCCCCGCAAGGACGTATCTGCCCATCCTTTTTGGGTACCACATGCAGCGGACTAGCCCAAGGACTTTTCGACGGCCTGCATATACCCATTTCCTGCATACGCCGAAACTCCTCCTTCACCTTGACATATTTTTCTGGAGCTAATGGTCTAGCTCGAGCGAATACGGGAGGACCGTGTGTCTCAATGTAATGTAACACTGCATGCGGGGGTTCCTCCTTAAAAGACACAGGTTTAGTGATCTCGGGAAACTCGGCTAGTATATTCGAATAAATGCAAGTGTTATCAATCGTAGTTAAGGATGGTCCCTTCCACTTTACAATTAAACCTACTGCACTTAAACTAGTTACTTCATCTATGAGTCGTCGGCCACCTAAATCTACTAGCAATCTATACTTAGTTAAAAAATCTGCGCCTATTATGGGCTGATTTACGTCTGCTATAATGAAATGCCATGTATACGGACGTCTTAATCCCAAACTTAGGGTTAATGTCTCAATACCATACGTTTTTATTATTGTACCGTTAGCAGCGTATAATGTAAAGTTAGACTTATTACTATCATAATAACTACGCGAACGATTTTTCTTCACGGGTATTACGGATACATTAGCTCCCGTGTCAATTAAAAATCTCATACCTGTTTTCTTATCACGTACTATTAGGCGGTTGTATACCGTGCAACGCCCCGCCGTCGGCTGCACCAAGTCTAGTTTCCCGCCGACTTCTCCTGGCCCTTGCTCCAATTACAGGGTTTCACACACTTCGTTGCCTTCTCCCTGTAACGATAGTGGTAAAAACACAACCAATTAGCACTTTTTCTCTCCGCACCCGTATCACCATGCTTCGATGCCGATCTCGATCTTCGGTTGCCATTGGTCCAACGCTCTCTGCCTCTGCCGCGCTCCAAACCTGCAAGGCGCAGGTTGATCCTCGCTAGCTCTCCCAGGATTTGGCTGATGTCCGATGATCCGTCACTCCTTTTTCCTGTAGTCTTTTCCTGGACCTCCAACGCTTTGACCTCTGCTACTGTTGATGAGCCCTCTCCCGTACTTTCCAGTACCTTGTCTGCTATCGTAGCGAGCACGTCCAAATCCTTTGAGTCAGACACTGCCAGCACCGCCCGCACTGATTTCGGCAGGTGTGATTGCCACATCAACTTTAGGGTATCGTCCGGCACCTTCTCCCTGGCTAACTCGCGCATTCGCCGTAGCAAATAAGAATAAGAATAGAATAAGAATAATTTATTGTTTTAAAAGTTACATTCAAATGCGTTGCTTCCTGGAACTCACACTAGGATTCCCTGTGTCGTGAGATCCAGGCTCCTTCGTTTCGTTTACATTTATTGCTATATATGTAATAAATACTACGTTACAATAAATTTCTTAATTTCTACTAATTTACTGGTAATCTACTAGAAAGGAATATACCATAAAACTTAAAATAATAAAAGAATAAAAAAGAGAATAAACCTAGTATGTTACATGTTGTTAATGTATGTTGTGTGTGATTTTATGGAGTGTATGTGTGATGATGTGTGATTGTGTGGGTGTATGAGTTAAGGTAGTTGTGTTGGTGTCGAGTGAGTTTGTCTGAATGTTACATCTGACGATGTATATAATTATGTTGAAGTTTATGGTAAAGAATAATAAGAATATAAATAGAGATAATATACAACTGTCCCTATGAAAGCGCTCCATGTTTTATTTATTTTTTCCTTTTTTTAGTATAATAAGTTTTCAGTCATATCATAGTCCAGTGTAAGAAGCCATTTCGTTACCGTAATTTTGCATTTACTATGAGTGAGTTGTAGAATTTTGAGTTGGTCATTGAGTTTTGAGTAAATATGTGGTCCCATAAAACCGAACGACCTCCTACCGAGTGTTTTACGACATCGAACCTTTTCCCATTGTACCCTTCGACTTGACAAGATACAAGTGCACCTGGAGGTTTTGTGAAATCTTAGAGTGACAGATAGAATGTAAAGCTGTCTGACTCTAAGAACTCCCACTTCGGTGTAAAGTGTGTTTGTGGGGTACCGGAATGGTCGTCTATAGGCAACTTTAAGCAGAGCTCGTTGAGCTCTTTCAACCTTTATTAACGAGCTTTTGCCAGCCGCGCCCCATGCTATTATACAATAGTTAAGGACTGATTGACAGAGAGAGAAATAAATCATCTTTAGAACTGAGTCGTCTGCAATCTTACCCAGTTGCTTAAAGATACGGAGCATCTTTCGAATCCTACCTCTCAAAGCACTCAGATGTGTGGACCATGTCAAACGGTTATCTACAAAGACTCCTAGGTATTTAATCGAATCTGTTAGATCGATGTACGGGCAACTACAGCTTTCTGGGCTAGGACAGGAGTGCAGCTGTATACAAGTTACAGACTTAGGAGCGGAACGTTTCGAGATGGCAAAGTTGATTGCCTTTGTTTTGTCTATATTAAGCGTCAAAAGATTATGTTGCAGCCAGTTCGCAATAGCTTTAACCCCGTTTTCAACCAAGATCTTAACGTCATCCCAAGTTTTCCCATAGAAAACGATTGCGGTGTCGTCAGCATATGTAAAAATTTTAGCTTGAGGGATTTTCATGGCGCATAGTCCATTTATATATATGATAAACAGGGTAGGTCCTAGCACGCTTCCCTGGGGCACGCCAAATTGCACTGTGGTTGGGTCACTAGAATGTTCTCCTAGCACCACTTTTTGCGTTCTATCGTTGAGGTATGAATTAAACCAGTCTAGGGCAGTGCCACGAACTCCTAGCAGCGACATTTTTTTAATCAGGATTTTCCTAGATATTGTATCAAATGCCTTGGCGAGGTCCAGGAAGATGCCAGTACATGCCTGTCCTTGACCTAGTTTCAGGGTTATAAAGTCGGCTAAGTTGGTTACTGCATCCTCCGTGGACCTACCGACCCGAAAACCGTACTGATTGTCCGACAGTAATCTATTTTGTTCGAGGTATGCGAGTAGTCGTTTGTTCACAACTTTCTCAAGGATTTTTGAGAGAGCTGTCAGCAGGGAAATTGGGCGATAGTTCGAAGGGATTTTTGGATCTCCACTTTTAAATATCGGGCATATATTGGCAATCTTTATGCAATCAGGAACTTTACCTGTACTTAGGCTTAAGTTGCAAAGAAAGGCAATCGGTCCAACCAAAGCATGTGAACATTGTTTCAAAAAAGTGTTATTAATGCCATCATAACCTGTCGCTGATGTCGTTTTAAGCCGGGAGATAATTGAAAATATTTCTTTTTCATCAGTCGGAGTAAGGAAAAAAGAGTTTGGGCTAGTGTTTACAGTACTGTATTGTTCGTTGTTACGGGCTAAGTCAGTTTCAGTTAAGCCTAATAGACTGAGTGTTTTTGCTGCAAGGTTTTTGCCAACAGTTGAGAAATAGCCGTTCACTTTATTTAATGTGGGAACAGGGTCGTCGCTGTCGGTCACAAGCTTAGTTTTTCCGGTTTTATTGTTTTTAATGTTACAAATTTTCTTGATTTCATACCATAACTTTTTACAGTCGCCCTTTGTTTCCATTAGAAGTTTACGGTCATGGTCTTGTTTTAGATTTGATAAAATATTGTTACAGTAATTTCTATACTTCCTATATTCTTGTTGGATGTTAAGATTGTCGCGATTTTCTTGTTTCTTTGCGTTAATGTGCATTAAGTCACGTCGTCTTATGCACTTCAGGAGGTTTCTAGTTATCCAAGGCTTGATAATATCCTCTGAGCTACGGCAGACACGGTTAGTGGTGTGTTGTTTAATTTTAACAGAAAGTGTCTCGACAAATTTTTGGAAAGCATTAGTAACATTCGTCTGTTCAAGAAGCCAGTCCCAAGATTCATTTTCAATGTCTTTTTTTAATGTTAAGTAGTCAATTCGCGCGCGTCGTTTTTCAATCCTGGCCCTAGCTGAATCTTTTTGAATGCCTAGGATAACCGTCTCATGATCTGTTATGCCAGTGTCACACACAATAACAGTAGCTAATTTTTGAGTTTTAAGCAAAACATGATCCAAACAGTTATCACCTCGCGTAGGAAAAGTGTGACCTGGAAAATACCCATAGTGGCCGGTTAAGTCCAGGTACTCAGTGGATCGTCTGTCAGTGCACTCTGGTTTGATGTCAATGTTCAGATCCCCTACAATAGCACATGTGGGAGCTTTATACGACTCCATCAGCTTTGTTAAAGATTCGCAGAAGTTATTTATATTATAGAAAGATGGAGACCTATACAGGCTGTCCAAGAACCTGGCGTCCAACTGGATTCCCACGATGCCCCAAGTTCTAACAGTACTCAGAAAAATATTTTAAAAAATCCACCCCATGTACTTACAGAATTATACTGATTTAAAAAAAAAAGGGGAAATGAGCACCCTGTGACATACTTTTGAATGCTGTGACTGCTAATGCTGATAATTTCGATATTTCTTGGAGGTTTTGTAATCTAGGGTATTGCTGTGTCTAAATAGAATGTAAAAATAAAGTACTTATTGTACCATTTTAAAATAAAATATTATTTTAACTAAAGGTGATATGGAAAACTATTGAATTTCGCAACTTTGACCGACTGTAGTGTAAAAAAAATGTACCAAAATAGTATGGCAAGTGACGTCAAATTTTGACGCGTTTATTCCTCTTTTTAAAAAGGTATAATACTTACACATTAATTTGAAAAAAAAAATTTTGATAATATTTTTACTCAACAACCCAATTTTTACGAAGTGCCTACCTAGTAACGGTAACTGTCGGACCCTTTCTTATCTTAGAAACTGTTATGTTACTACTATTATTTACTTCGGTTCCAAGAGTGAGCAAGAAGGAAATACACACAGGTAGATGGGTTCCCAGTAGAATAAAAGCAAAGAATGTTAGTTTAAAGATATTTTATTACAATAAATGTTCAAAATGTTGACCACCCGCGGCAATACAAGCTCTCACTCTCCTTAAAAAGGACCGCTTTATGTTTCGCGAGTAACTTTTTTGACGTATCACCTGCACTGCTTGTGTTATCTTCTCACGAAGGTCAGCGATGTCATTAATGGGCTTCGCATAAACGAGCTCCTTCATAGTTCCCCTGAAAAAAAAATCCAGCGGATTTAAGTCAGGTGAGCGGGCTGGCCACGGGATTGTTCCTGATCGCCCAATCCACCTGTTCGGGTATTGCTCGTCCAAAAACTCTCTAACGGATACGCGAAAATGTGCTGGACAGCCGTCGTGTTGGAACCACATATCTGGTGGGGTCTCTTCTAGTAAGTTTGGCAAATCATTTTGAAGAAAATTTAAATATGATTCGCCAGTCAAATTCTCGGGCATCTCAAATGGACCAATAATATTCCCACAGAGAATACCGGTCCACATGTTCACTTTGAACCGGTACTGGGATCTATCTTCTCGCATCAAGTGCGGATTTTCCACATGCCACTCGTGCAAGTTGTGTAGGTTCATGTAGCCATCCTTCTTAAATGTTGATTCATCTGACCACAAAATTTTGTCGATAAAGTTTTCGTCTTCTCGATGTTTTTGCAGGATTGTTTCACAAAACGCGACTCGGCTCGGATAGTCTCGAGGTAAAAGACTTTGCACTCGCTGTACGTGGTACGGATGATATTCTTCTTTTTGGAGAATACTGTGTGCTGTGCTCTTCGGTATCCCCGTATCAGCTTCTATTCCTCGCACAGAGATGCTTGGATTTGCCGACACCGCCTCTAAAACTTCATCGCGTATGAAGTCATTTACGGGTCGTCCTTCACCAGCTACTTGATTGGGGAACCGCCCGTCACATAGTGATCTGTGCACATTAATGAAAACTCGATGGTCGGGATATCGCGTAGCCCTCGGATACCTTTCTCTGTAAAGTCTCGCTGCAGCTCGTCCATTACCTCTACATTCTCCATAAATGTAGTGCATATTTGCGTATTCTTGCGGAGTGTAGGTCGCCATGGTAGCACACACAAAACACAAACTGTCCAAACACAGGCAAAGGTCGTCGTAAAGAGTTCGTTTCAAAGTCCAGAGCACAAAGAGTAATCGAGTCCAATAAACAAAGCTTTAAATCGTAGTACGTGATCAATGGTAACAATAAGAGAGAGGTGCGTAGTAACGGCAGGAGGCAGTGACGCGTACTGACCGTACTGTTATCCTAAATAGCACGATCCCAGATAGCGTCACTATCTATCTCACTCGCACCTCTAACCTTTTTCTCCCTCACTCTTACCTGAATAATGGGGTACCATAAAGAAGAACCAGCAAATCGCAAAGATAGTTTCTGTCTTGCTCCCTCATGTTGTAATAACGAATCACTATGGTGAGATGCATGCACATACCGTCCCTTACGGTCTAACCTGTTTTTTGAGAGGCCTGTTGTTATTTTTATGAGCATACAATAGTAATTCTTTAGAGGTTAGATTCAATTCGTCGTAAATTTTTCTTTCTAAGAATTCTGTAAGACATCGTAAAAATTGGGTTGTTGAGTAAAAATATTATCAAAATTTTTTTTTTCAAATTAATGTGTAAGTATTATACCTTTTTAAAAAGAGGAATAAACGCGTCAAAATTTGACGTCACTTGCCATACTATTTTGGTACATTTTTTTTACACTACAGTCGGTCAAAGTTGCGAAATTCAATAGTTTTCCATATCACCTTTAGTTAAAATAATATTTTATTTTAAAATGGTACAATAAGTACTTTATTTTTACATTCTATTTAGACACAACAATACCCTAGATTACAAAACCTCCAAGAAATATCGAAATTATCAGCATTAGCAGTCACAGCATTCAAAAGTATGTCACAGGGTGCTCATTTCCCCTTTTTTTTTTAAATCAGTATAATTCTGTAAGTACATGGGGTGGATTTTTTAAAATATTTTTCTGAGTACTGTTAGAACTTGGGGCATCGTGGGAATCCAGTTGGACGCCAGGTTCTTGGACACCCTGTATATGGCAATCAGAGATAGTTCGTCCCTGACATTGACAACCAGACAGCTCGAGTCTTTGCAGGATGGTTCCACAACAGAAGCTTGCAAAGATGTTTTGGTATAAACTACTATTCCATCGTTTTGGTTAATATAGTTTTTGGAACAATGATAATCATAGTTGTTTATTTCAAAACAGGTAAACGATTCGTCAAGCCAACATTCTGTTAAAATAATAATGTCAGGGGATATAAGCAATCGGCACAATAGAACAGAGAAATCATCAAAATTCTTTTTGATACTGCGAATATTTTGGACCACAACCGAGTATTGACCTCCTATGTCGCCCAAATACAGCCTACAGTCATCTATGGAATGGAGTTTCAGGCTAGTTGTAAAAGCAGTGTGATCGATATCATCAATAACTTGTGCAACATTAGCCATTGGAAAAATTTGTTTGGTGCATTAGTATATGACGCAATGATTTGTGCAGGAGGCTGTTAGTGGAAGCTAGGTGAATTCGGTACTGATATGATTTTTTTATTGTGGTAGTTGGTGAGTAATACATGTTTAAAAAAGTTGCGGTAATAGTATATACTAGGTCCTGAGGTACATTTAGTGTTAAAAGAGGCGAGTGTAATTTAAGGTACATAATTGAGAAGTGTATTGGTAGAAAAAATATGACAGGGATGTGTATTTTGTATGATAACGTAACCAAAAGGTAATTATTTATACAGATTATAAAGAATTTTAAGCACTTACGTTTTGATGGGTGAGTATTAACAACATTCGAAAAATTATATAAGTGTTTAGCGGATAAGTAGATTAAGCTATAATACAGTCATTGGTTTATATCCAATTGAAGATTGCGTAGAGTTTGCTCAGATCTGACTAGAACTTGTTTCGCTCCTTCAATTTTTCGCAAGAAAATGTTGCCGTTCGCCGTCCAACAGAACTTAAATCCATTTTGTTTCGCAAATTCTCTTGCCTCATAGAACAGTTTTCTGGAGCTAGCGGGAAGATATTCCGCAACATATACTGGACGTCGATCTCCGGGTAAACCTATGCATTTCGTATTTAGTCGACCCTCGTTGGGGTGGATCTTATTAAAGTCGCGCACACTTGTTATGAGTTTGTTTTTAACTTGTACATTTATAAACTCCGCAATAATAGGTCTGACGGTGCCTGGTTTCCCGGGTAAACGGTATGCATCACGTAGTTCGGTGTTACAGAGGGTCATGTCAACTGCTGCACCGACTTTACTGATTATCGCGGTCAAATCTGACGCTGACTCGTTCTCCACGGCAGGTACGTTGCGGATCTCGACGCACGATGACCGGGAAAGCTGTTGGATATCCTGGATTTTTATTTCCAAATTAATTATTTGGTCTTTCTGTTGTTGGGTTTCTTTTTGCAGAACCTCAATTTTTTTAATCATATCATCGTACTGCTCGGTTATAAATGTTATAGATTTCTCTATCTCGCCGCTTGATTTTTGAATCGCAAGATTCTGTAGTTTCAGTTCCGCTATTTCGGAGACCAACTTAGAGAGGCAGGTGTTTTGATCGTGCGAGAATTTTGTAAGGCGTTCCTCTTGTTATGTGATGGCCGCTGGTCTCCCAACTCCATTTCGCTGATCAACTTCTGCAATTTCCTTGTTTCCGACTCCTCGAACACCTCCAGTAGCCTTTCCTTCAGCGTCTGATACTTCCGAGAATCTGGCGGAGACAGCAATAAATCGCTCACCTGCTGTATGGCCGCCTTGCTTAATTTCGTGACAACCAGATTTTGTTTGGCTGCATCACTCAGCCTTTGATTCTACACCGCGGCCTCGAACTGGACAAACCAGAGTCGCGTTTGGTCTGTCCAAAACTCGGGTATACGCGAAGAGACAGTTATGCTGGCCAGCGCCTTTTCGCTGGCATCGCCAGACATGTCATCCTTCACACCTTGCGCACGCGGCGTTACACTTTGTTGAGGATTCATTTCCTGTTTCAGTCTAAATACGCACCTCACCAAAATAAAATGTTCACAGGGGTCACCACTTTAGATATTCCTTTAGTTATGCTTGATTATATTATTATGTGTATGTGTTCTATTCGTTTTGTGTTGAGGGTGTAGGTTTAATAGAAACGACCAAGTACGACTGCAGTTTATTTGCGACTAAATATCTCTGTCTCACGGGCACAGCCGTGCGTCACCAATAATATATTCGCTGAGTAAGCTTGTACATACAATGTGTCCCTACAATATTAAACACTGCTAAAGTGAAGTTAACCCGGTTGGGACGATGACCGGCAGGAGCTGTAAGCCCCCCGTGCGGAAGGGCATAGTGCCGGCGCAGGTTCGCCCTGTTGCCACCACCGCCGCCGTCGTCGCCGCTGCAGCTCCAGCGGCGGTAGCTGAGGAGGATGGTGCGATGTCGGAATAATGGGTTACGACTATCGCATCATCCAGGCGAACACCAACCACTGCAGAGCGGCCCAGGACCTGGTAGTGCAGGTCATGGCCGAATGGTTGGTGAACGTAGCGGTGGTCGCCGAGCCCTACTCGATCCCCGGCAGCTGGCTGGGTGACGAGGACGACTCGGTGGCACTAGCGGCGCGGTCGTCCACAGACTCACCTCCCCTCTCGCTATTAGAGAGGGGACCGGGATACGTGGCCGCCGCGTGGGGAGACTTAGCCCTTGTGGGCGTATATTTCTCCCCAAACCGCCCTCTTCAGGACTTCGAGAACTATCTCGGAGTCCTGGCCGCCGTGGTCGGCAGGGCGGCGCCGCGTCAGGTCTCCGTACTGGGAGACCTGAATGCCAAGTCGGTGACCTGGGGCTACCGACGCACGCGGGCGGGCGGTGGAGATGTGGGCAGCCTCCTCCGGACTCCCCTCTTGAACAGAGGAAGCGTCCAGACATGCGTGCGGCGTGGGGGTGGCTCAATAGTGGACGTCACCTTCGCCACCCCTGCGTTAGCCGCGCGCGTGTTGAACTGGCGGGTGGACCTGGTGGAGACTATGTCGGACCACCGCTACGTGCGGTTCGACATCTCCACCAGTGGTCCCGGAGAGAGGCGGCCCCTCTCGGGGCGGTCACCGTTCCCGCGGTGGGCTCTAACCCGCCTGGACAGGGAGGCAGCGGGGGAGGCGGCGTTCATCCAGGACTGGCTTTCGCCGCCAACCGCCGGCCTGGATGTGGACACCGTAGCGGGGCAGCTGAGGGAGTCTCTGACCGAGGTATGCAACTCTAGCATGCCTCGGTCTCGCCGACCACACCCCAAACGTGCCGTGTACTGGTGGTCGGTGGAGCTGGCGGGGCTTCGAGCAGCGTGTGTGGAGGCTAAGAGGGCCTATACGCGTAGCCGGCGGCGGCGTCGACGGGATCTGTCCGACGAGGACCACCTCTATGAGGTATACATGGAGGCAAAAATGGTCCTCAGTCGGGCCATCGCCGCCGCCAGGGACTCGGCGAGAGCCGAGCTGCTGGAGGGTCTTGACAGCGACCCCTACGGGAGACCGTACAAGGCTGCGCGCAACAAATTGCGCCCCTTTGGTCCCCCGGTTGCCGAGACCCTGGAGCCCTCATTCCTGGACGGGGTGGTTCAGTCCCTGTTCCCGTGCAGGGGCAACTTCACCCCGCCAGTGATGGTCCCACCACAAGGGATAGCTCTGCCAGACGAGGAAGAGGAGGAGGCCCCTCCTGTCACGGAGTCAGAACTTGGCGCGGCGATTTTCCATATCCGCGCCAAGAAGACAGCTCCAGGCCCCGACGGTGTTCCCGCAAGAGTGGTGGCAATCGCTGCCACTCAAATGGCGGAGAGGTTTCGGGACCTCTTCAGCGCATGCCTTGCGTCTGGGAGGTTTCCTCCGGAGTTGTGCCTCCTTCGCAAGGTGGGCCGCTCAGCAGACTCCCCCTCGGCATACCGGCCCATCGTTCTGCTCGATGAGGTCGGCAAAATGTTCGAGGGGATAATCGCTGCTCGCCTAAAGGGCCATCTGCGGGATGTCGGGCCGGACTTGTCGGACGCTCAGTTCGGTTTTCGGGCTGAGCGTTCCACAGTGGACGCGCTGGCCTGCCTTAAGGGCCAGGTGAAGGAAGCGATGGAGGTGGGGGACGGATTGTTGGCTGTGTCAATCGACATAGCCAATGCCTTCAACTCCGTTCCCCACTCCACCATCCTAGAGGCGCTCCGATTCCACGGAGTGCCTCGATACCTGCGCAGTCTGCTGGCCAGCTACCTGGAGGATCGGGCAATCCTCCTGGTAAATAGGACTGGCCAAGTCCGGCGGTACGCCGTTGAAGCCGGTGTTCCACAGGGGTCAGTCGTAGGACCTCTCCTGTGGAACATCGGCTATGATTGGCTCTTACGGGGAACTCTCCTCCGAGGCACGAGTGTCATCTGCTACGCGGATTCGGCAGGTGGATCCTTGGTCGCGGGGAGGATCCGCCGCCTAGGTTTAACGGTGGCGCTGCACAAGACCGAGGCCGTGTTCTTCCACGGGCCACGGCAGCGCCCCCCACCTGACGCCCACATCTTCGTGGAGGGCGTCAGGATTGAGGTTAAGGCCCAGATGAAATATCTGGGCCTTGTCATTGACAGCAGGTGGCGCTTTGGTCCGCATTTTAGCGGGCTGTCATCGCGCCTGCTAAAGGCCGCCAGCGCGCTATCGTGGCTTCTTCCCAACTTGGGGGGGCCCAGCGCACGATGCCGGCAACTTTATGCCGGCATCTTGAAGAGTATGGCCCTCTATGGGGCCCCCATCTGGGAGGACTCCCTCCATAGGAGGGAGAACGCCGCCGCCTTGCGGGCACCCCTAAGGGCCATAGCCCAGCGGGTGGCGCGGGCCTACCGTACGGTGGGCTTTGCGGCAGCATGTGCTCTGGCCAGCACCCCTCCATGGGAACTCGAGGCGTGGGTGCTCGCCAGAGTATATGAATGGACGGCGGGGCGGAGGGCGAGAGGAGAACGCCCAGTCCCGGAAGAGCGGGAGGCCGTCCGGCGGGAGGCAAGGGACGCCATCGTCGTCCATTGGATGGGGGACCTTGCCACCGCAGTCTTCGGCCGCCGAACCCTCGACGCGATTGGGCCGGTCCTGCGACACTGGCTCGAGCGGTTGCATGGGTTCCTCTCCTTCCGTCTCGTGCAGGTGCTGTCCGGACACGGTTGCTTCGGATCGTACCTGCACCGAATCGGACGGGAGGAGACACCGTCGTGCCACGGCTGTGGCGCGGCGGAGGACACGGCGCAGCACACCCTGGAGGTGTGCCCGTCGTGGTCTGAGCCGCGCCGCAGTCTCATTGCGGTGATCGGACCGGACCTCTCACTCCCCGGTTTGGTCAACACCATGCTGGGAGATGAGGTCCTGGGCGGCGGTCGCCTCCTTCTGTGAACACGTCATGTCCCAGAAGGAGGCGGCGGAGCGCGCGCGAGAGGACGATCCTCAAGCGGCGCCGCTCCGAAGGCGGAGGAGGGGCCGAAGAAGACGTCAGTATGACAGTCAACTTCGACTCCTCCCAGGTGGAGGCCAGCAGGCAACGGTTGCGGGGGCACCCTAGCCTGTATTGCACAGGCCTCCACCAGTGTCGGACGGGAATGGCCAGGTGTTCCGGCCATTCCCGTAGCCCCCCAGCTTGGGGGGCATGCGGGGCCCGCCAAGAAGGCGGGCATGCGCCGGGAGGGTTGTGGAAGTAAAGGCTGAGCCGGTTTCCCATGACCCTCCTATCACGGCGATGCGGGAACACCGCTGGGTTTTTAGTGGGTAGACTGCTATTCTGACAGGAGTCCCACATACCCCGTCTCGTCCCCCGCGAGCGGGCATGCGTAACGCATTTTCCCAGCGAGAAAAAAAAAAAAAAGGCTTGCGTCGCAACCCAAAGTCCCGAGCTGTACTTCGGTATTGATTTATCTTTTTGGAGAAGCTTATTACTTGCCATATTACTTGTTTATTGTTTCAGATAGCACTTTAATTAAACTATAAGTCCCAGCTGCTCATGTTACCACTGCAAAAAATTCAAATGGCAATTTCACACATAAAGCCATTGATTTCGATGATGCCTCCTATGCAGTATTTCATTACTTATAATTACTACATGTATTTTTCATTACTTACCTATAATTTGAGTTACTTTTCTTTTGCGCCGGGCCTGGGTTTTTTTCGAGCATTGTCCTTTGTATGTTGTGAGGTGTAAAGTACTATGGCATTCTTTATTTCAATTAGACGTTGAATCGTATCAAACATACTATTCCATCATGTAGGACATTCTTGAATAACTGAAAGCAGCCAGGATTAGCAGCAATAGATTGTTCAGCGTACAAGTTTGTCTGTTGTACCATCAAGTCTAAAACTTTATCATCAACCATTAAGCGATATATCGTAAAGACGTCGGCATTTACAGGAATGTGATCAATATGTAAAGAGCTTTCATTAGTAAAATCTTCACGATGCAATAGCTGGATGTCATAGTTCCAACCTTGGTTCTCCTCATGTCGTTTCATCTGATAATCTGTAGTTGGTCTTGGAACAGAACTTATTGGAGCAGAATTTGTTGGAGATGTGTTTATTTCATCGCTACTAGTGCTATCACTGGAATCTGAATTTGATTCTGAATTCGATAGTGCGGCTACATCACTAGCAAGTGTGCTAGAAGTTTGTAAGCGTACTACAGTAGAAAGTGTTCTAGAAATTGGTTGTAGTGGAGCTTCATCCTTTATATTATTGTCATCATTAATTTTTACTTGGTTATTCATCGATCCGGTGACTTGTAAAGATGAGATATCGAAGTCACTTAGCAAAAAATCTGGATCGCCACACTATCGTCATCATCCAAATTTTCCACACTATCCGATGAATTTGACTGAACTTCTTCTTCATAATCACTTTCTTCCAGTTTTTTCCTCAGCTGCTCGTCGGAATACGTTTTTTTTTTGGGTGATAAATCATCAAATGACTTCTCCCGCTCTGGGTAGAGCAGGAGGGCGTGTCAGACTTTTACTGACTAAAACCCACCCGTGTTGCCGCGTTTGCAGGGGCCGCGGTATCTCTTTCGAACAACCCGCACCCCTGGCAGGCATCGGCCCTTGCGGGCCCCATCAGCTGTTGCTGACATTTCTTTGAGGCGCGCGTGGAGCATAACGCGCCGTCGACCCGGGCTTGGTGATTACCGGACAGCGAGCTACCCAATATTCGCCGTCCGCAAGCCCGCGCCTACGGTGGCCCGGAATCAGCCTGGGATTCCCAACGCCCAGGGCGTCTTCTGCGAAGGCTACGGCCGTGAGGGCGCATGTACTGCCTCTCCCTCACGTGCGCCGCCTTCCTCTTTGCAAGCATCACTGCTTCCTTCAGGAAGCGACTGCTAGCCATGCACTCTCGCTCCGTACCATGGCCTGGACCAGGGCCGGACGCGAGAAATCGCCGCCACCGATCGCCTCCATGAGGACACGGCGGTCCTCCGCCCAAGCCGGGCAGACCTCCACCGAATGCTCCACCGTGTCCTCAGGGCGATCTTCGCAATGGAAACACCCGGGCGTTTCGGAATACGCTTGTTTACGGCTCATTTTACGGCACCAAAACTTCGTAACTCTTAAAAACAGAACTAAACGAGTAAATGAGTCAATGATTTGGACTTCATCACATGAAATGTCAATAACATGTCAAATGTTACAATCTGTCAATGTCACTTGATATGTTTTGTTGCCTAACGGTAAAAAACGAAATAAAAAACAACAACAAAAATACCGACTTTTAACCCTACAAGGCTTATTGTTTTTAGTGCGCGACAAAAATATATAGGTTGTAATTAGTGATCAGATGATGGGGAAAACTTATAAAAATAAAATCATATTTTACGGAAAAATCAACTTTTTATTTCAGTTCCACATACGATATACTGAGTCTTAACTATACTTTTTGGTATTAAACTAGAATAGAATTGTTTTGGAAACAGTTTCCTATTAGATACTTTTTCAATTAGTGACATATTGTTTTAAACAAACTGAAATAGTTATTATACATTTAACTTTTTTATATATTGCAATTTATAATAAACAAAATGATGATTTTTTTTTTGATGCAGCAATGCTATTCTCAAAGGATACCCTTTGAGAATAGCATTGCTGGTTGCAGAGGAAAATATTCGGCGCTGCACCGCAAGGCTGTATAGCCTTGCGGTGCAGCGCCGCCACAGCGGTGACACTCAGTTTAGTATTCACTAAGTTGAGTAAAGCTACACTAGCGCTCAAAACTGTGACGGCTGTGAGTTAAAACTACCCAACGGAGGATAAAGAGGGCAAATTAACAGTTCTTCATACATTTTGGTATTCGCTAAAAAAAAACAGACTGTCAAATCCAAAAGCTACAATATTCGCGAGTACTCTTGACAAAACTATTAAAGTGTACTTAAATTAAATAATTTCGATTCTTGTAAAAACTTATTTGAAAAATGGCAGCTCGGTTATTTATAAAGCTACATCTATTAGAAGAAGCTAAGAAAAGTGATGATTTGAAGAAAGCTCGACACGCAAAACAACTAAGAAAGTTTAAAACGATATCCCGTGATACAGAGTTTATCCATATTTACAGACTTTCTGAGGATTTAATTAATTTATTGGAAAATGACATAACTCCATATATGCATCCGCGAGTTCGTTCCAGTGGTTTAACAAAGAGGCTAAAGGTTTGTTCACATTGAGCTACACCTAGGTTTCTTGAATTATCATGGGTAAACAGAACCTCACACCAACAAAAGTCTAATGAATTCCTGATGTTTCAGATATTATGCACTCTATCATTTCTGGCTAATGGAATTTACCAAAAAATAATTGGCAAGAATGTAGACACTTATATATCTCAGATTTCTGCCTCTAGGGCAATCCACGAAGTTGTTGATGCTCTAAATAATAAGAATATTATAAGCAAATACATTAGATTTCCGCAAAACCACAACGATCGACAAGTGCACAACACTTGTCGATCGTTGTGGTTTTGCGGAAATCTAATGTCGAGGCAAGTATCAGAAATGTTTACATTTTCGTGGTAGTCTTCCGAGTATTGTTAAAACAAGAGCCAATATTCGAATGCTGATTACAGGTTTTATGAGAAATTCAAAATTCCAGGGGTGCTAGGTTGTGTTGATGGCACCCTGATTTCCATGATACGTCCTCAGGAACATGAGGAGAGATATTATTGCCGAAAAGGCTACCACGCCAGGAACGTTTTAATTGTAGGTACACTGTTGGTCTTTCATTTAGTCTATTGTAAAATTATAAAGAATCCATAACAATGTGCTTCTATAATTATTATACTATTTCAGATTAATGATGCTGATTTGAATATCTTGCATGTGGATGTAACTTTTGGGGGTGCAACACATGATAGTTTCGTTTTTTCAAACACTAGAGTAAAAGAGCATTTGGAAAGTTTAAACTCTAATGGAGAAAAAGTGTATTTGCTTGGTAAGTTACCTATTATTATAATACAATGATAACTTAATCAAGTCAAGATTGCACTTAATTCCAGCATCATTCATTGATTTCAGGTGACTCAGGATATCCTCAAAGGCCTTATTTAATGATTCCCTTTAGTAATCTAGAAACTGGGACTCCAGAGAGCCATTACAACAATTTGCACAGCAGCGCACGGAACAGTGTGGGAGAACTATAGGAATACTGAAAGGCCGGTTCAGATGTTTATTAGTTAACAGGGTATTGCATTATGATCCCATCATGGTGGGAAAAATTGTGATAGCTTGCTGTGTTTTACACAACATGTGTAATCGAGCCGGGCTACCAGCTCCTAAGTTAGACCAATGTGACTTAGATGATGAATCTAGGTTACTTGGATACCTGAGAAATCAGGCTGCAACACATGATGACTTAGTGAGTGGGCAGATAAGTAGGCGAGATTTAGTTAATCAATTATGGCGAGCACGACATATCTAAAATTCTAAATATGATTTCCTTAGTGTTTAGATTTATATATACTCACCATAATTGATTATAGATAATCATGTTAACACTAAATAAGTATTTTTAATGATAGTTGAATGAAAAAGTTTTGCATGTTAATTTAGTTAAAATTGTATACTAGATTAATTAGTATTAGCTTCTTTATATTTAGACACAAATACTTATATGTCATTTTAAGGTGTCAAATTATATTGTAGGTATATTATAAAAGATTATTAGACTAAGTTAAGAATTGTTGGTCGCTGTGATTAACTCAAGACAATGTTTGTGTTCTCTCACCAGAATTAACTTACCTACTGACAGGTCATATGAGTTGCTTCCTAACATTGTTTATTTTATTTGACTGTATAAACCATTTTTTATTTTAGTTATTAATGATATTTTCATTTATTGTTGAATGTTAATTACTATTGTATAGAATCAAGTTCTTCCAACTTAACAGACAGCTGTGCTGCTGGGGAGTTTGTTGCGCCACTTCTTCTTTCCAGCTAAAGCACTAGGAAGTGGTGAAGGGGGGGCGTTTTGGGGGGACTGTCTCATGTATTGACGTTCATAAAGTGCTGACTCTCAGCCTAGTTTGAATAAATGACTTGATCGATTTTGATTTTAATTAGAGATCAGTTACCTAACATAACACTGCATGCCCCTCAACTACAATTTCTATACAAGGATTTGAAATTTGTATGTAACAAGCAGTGGTGGAGTGTATAATCGGGCTCGCATATTCCTTATCTAAAAGGTCTTGTGTAATTTTCCTTACTTTAAGTTTTTCGGAGTAGGATAATCTATAAGGACGATACACGACAGGGGTGGAACTGGTAAGCTTTATCTCCATCTCACCTGTTTGGACTGTGGTCATAGCAGTCCCTGTTATTAGATAGTCGGAAAACTCATCTATGATGGACATAAGACTATCCAACTCTGTACCCTGAAGGGGTGAATTTACGTTGATCTGGTCACTCACGCAAATGGCATTGACTTTTTGCGTTTATTTTATCGCGACGCGTGAGATATTGTTCATTTTTTGTACGAATGTAAGTAATGCCTTCGCGGTTCAAAACATCAGTGCCAATTATGATAGGAGCGTTCATAAAAGTCGATGAAACTACTACTAAGTCGACTTCAATAGCAATATCGCTGAATTCCACCGTGAGCGTGACGTAAGATGTTGCGACCACTTCTTTCTCACTCAAACCTTTCAACACACAACGCCTCGGTTTTGGCTGACACGTAAAATATTTCAAAATATCTGAAGAAATAAGGGACACATCGAGGGCTCCGCTATCAATGAGCACGTCTACAGGTATTCCATCTACTATCGCGGTAGTCATGTCGTTATTTTGTGCAATACTTGATCGATAAGAGCAAAGGTTGACATTACGCGGATTTCGTTGCTCAGATTTAGCTTTAGTAAAGCATTTGTCCTCAGTATGCCCCGACTTCTTACAGAACGTACAAGATTTGCTCAAAGAGGGTTGTGTATTGGAAGACGAGTCCGAAGCCACGCTAGCAGGCTTACTATTGGTTGTATTTGTCTTAGGTCTCTTACAATTGCGACTGATGTGACCAGTTTGATTGCAATTGAAACATTTTGGCCCGGAACGGTGGTTTGGTTTCATTTGACCTTGTCTTTTAGAATCGAAGACCTTGTCGCACTTTGACGGTTTCGCATAAATGACAGAAACGAGACAATGGTGTCAGGGGTTAAGTTTGCGTTAGCAGTAGCTGCACGCACCTGTGGGTTGTCTATACCGCGTATAACTATTAGTATTCGTAATTCATCACTTAGCCCCTGGACTATCCTCAAACGCAATAAGGTACGACGCGCGTATTCTGAGTAAGTTGAATACTTGTCCGAAGTAGTATTCATAGCCTCTAACAAAATATTCGCGTAGTCTAATTTACTCGGACAAAGGGGTTTGAACTCGCGTACGAAGTTGGACCACGTCCTATCGTTCGTCACCCATTCCCCCAATCAGACCTTTGCGTCACCCTTAAGGCATGTAGCCACACGCGACAGACATTCGTGGTCACTCCAACCGTTAGCCTCTCTAGCACGATCCACTTCGTCGCACCATGCCTCAATGCTGTTAATTGATGGGTCAAAGTTCGACACGTAATAGTGCTGTGATCTTGCTGGTTGCATCGTTTTTATTGCTTGCATCAAGGCATGAGCGAGAGTGGATGCCTCGGAGCCGGGGACACTAGACTCCATAGACCGATGTCGTTCCGACGTGTTAAGCACTATCGGCTCCTTAGCTTTTGCAAAACCTCGCTATTCTTGTGGGTAGAACTCGTTTGAACCGGGGGCGACGGAGTACAAGTGCGCTTTCTATTGCTAATATTGCTACGGGAACGATCCTTATTACGCGAACAATCCTTACTACGCGAATCGCGCCTATCCCTATTACGCGATCGGTGCCGTTCGGGACTACGAGAATCATGCCTATCTCGATTACGTAAGCCATTTCGCGAAGTACGACGACTCCTACTTGAATCGCGGTACGATCTATCACTACGACGATCATTTGACCCACGAGATCGACGTCGTTTGCGGCCGCGTGACTTATCCCGAGTATGTGACCGTCTTTCACGAGTACACGAGCCTTCACGCCCCATTATCACAAAAAACAAGCAAATCAAATGATCGAATGAAAATAAAAGTGATAAAGTGGGTAGTTGCAAAATAGAAAGAATAAAAAAAAATGGTTCTTCTGTTCACGACTATTTATAGCTACGAAATGTTCTCTAAGTGGGCTTTAAAAGTTCTCTATCCCACTTCTGATATAAGCTTCAGAAGTGGAAAATCATTGAAAAACAAATTACAACAAAAGAACCATTTTTATTAGTACACAATTACAATTTAATTAAATCACAATCAACACAATTCACTAACACTTAAAATCCATTAAACAAAATGTCACTTTGTCACCTTTCTACAAAACTCAAATGGCTTACGTAACCTTGCGACTAGCTGATGATTCACACGTTCGTCCAGTCAGAGCGCAGAGCAGCAAAAAGGGGCGAACTAGCCCAGCACCTTGCTTTTATAGGCGAGGTAGGGGGGTAGACACTGACGTGAGAGAGGATTCTCCTTACAATAACATATACAACAACATTTTTATAATAAGCAATGATTATGACATACTACTGCATTCAACTCCCTCGTCTGATAGATGCACATAAATCCAGCAGTGCTTGGGTTTGCCTTGACCATGACTCACTTATCTCCTTAAAAAAAAAAAGTTCTTTATTTGCTAAATGAGTCTAACAACCTTGCGCAATATTTTTTCTATCACAGTTTTAATAAAGAATGTACATTAAGCTAAGTCTAATTAATTGTAATACATAATAATGGGTTGTTAGTTTATACGGAACTGATTCGCTCGGTGCCCCGTACTAGTATGAACTGTATTATAAAGTCTCAATAATGAGTCTTTCGTTTTCCAAACGTCTCTCTTCAATGGCGACAAAACGTTGAGTCAGACTCGCCATTTGTGACCGCCTTTTAGAAGGTGGTGAGCGTTGGATCAGACGCCGTCGTATCGTTCGACGCCTACGAGGTGCTATGAACATAAAAATGCAACAAATTACTAAGTAACTAGAGATAAACAAACATAAAGGCCATTATGTAGGTATAACAGCATCACATCACTCTCTGAAGAATAGATAATACAATGTAGTATCCATATAATATGGCATGTTGATTGAATAAGTATTTGGGCTGCTGTTGGCAAAACCTACAGAAAATCCCAACAACTAGCCCCAACCTGGGAATCAAAAGATCAAAGTGCGTTTTACACTAAACTAATAACTAACCAAATTATAATTAAGTTATCCTTACATGTAGAGGAAATTGGGGCATTACTCCTATAAGGCACTGCAGGTGGTGATCTAGCTTCAAACTGTAAAACAATATTTGTTTTAAATCTAAATATCAAATAACATATTGTAAAACTTATTTAAAACCTCACCATTTGTTCTATATTAGCCTGGTTTTCCATTGGCATAGGGTCCCTATGCCAAGATGGGCCTGGTTGTACATCCTGCAAATATATTTTATATTATAATCAGCATAATCAGGCTAATTTTGTATTTCACATCACAATATTATATTTTACTAGCTTTTGCCAGGGCCTTCGCCCGTGTGTGTCCAAAGTTATCCTACGGGAAAATACAACCGGGATAAAAACATATCCCATGTGGTTATAATCTATCTTTGTGCCAAATTTCATCCAAATCCATTGAACCGTTTTGCTGATTAAGTAATAAACATCTAACCAAACTTTCACAGTTATAATATTATACACGTTTATTTTTACATCGTTCTGGAGCCGAAACACAGTAACTCCAGACGAGTAACAGTCACTATTGGCATTGTTATTTTTGTTTTAAGACATTTAATAAAGAAGTTAGAAATTTATCACTTTTTTTCTGTCATTCGAGTTAAATTTTAGTAGCGCTTCCACTATTTCATTCATAAACGCAAGATCGTACGCGATCTGCTCGGTGATGACGTAGCGCGGCACAGCTGTGCGTGTGCGTCAGTTCAGCGCGCCCGCGGTGGGTCAACGGACGTCGGACGAATAATCGGCTGCAAGTAAGTAGGTACGCACGGCTACACATCAAGCTATTCAGTTCCAGTTTACGCTGATCTTGCACTGTACGGAAATCCTATTCAATGTGAGAACAGCTTATACTGGAAATTTATAACTTGAGGTGTAGCCATGTGTACCTACAAGTAGGTATTTCATTTCAGGTACGATTTAGGTTGGTGTAAGTTCATTTACCTCCATAATCTCGTATCGAAAGCACGGCACGGTGTTTACCACTATCACATCTCGTAAACGTGAGAAATTAATTAACATTTAATTCACCACTCTCGCATCACCTAGTAGGTACTCGTACCTATTCAACTAGACACGACGAGTAGGCTTGGGAGTTGTATTTTACCGCTATCGTCCGGCTGCTACGATATCGTAACAGTAAGTCGAGCACCCTTCAAGCCCGGCTGGTACGATATCGTACCACCCAGAAGCAAGCGGTTTTTATCTTAATACTACACATAAATAAGGTTTAATCTCGTCTGCGATGATTTAACTCTATGAGCCGATAGCCACTCTTTCGTGAACTACATCATTCAAACGCGTAAAAGTTCTGTGGCATTTATAAAAATAGTTGACAGTGACGCTTCGAACGCGCGCGTCGACAGAGCGTTATCTTGTTAGGCTCTCTAGTTATTTAGTGTTTTTTCTTATTTTTTGTGCATATTCGACGTGAAGTGGATAAATATTCATTTATAAGTAGTTATTACATTGTTTTAGATAATATTTGCATCAAATAGCATCATAAAAACTGTTTTTTCGATAAAAAGTGTTACGTAAACAAACCGTTGCTCAGTGACGTCATTGTTATGTGAAGTTTGATTGTGTTGAGTGTTTCACAGTGATTTAAGTGTATCCTGGTGTATTTAATGGTATGTACAGAAATCGTACTCATAATTAAAGAAAATTCTAGGTATATTTCACAACAAAACTATTTTTAAAAGATCTTTGAATGTTCGAGTGCACAAAACGGCCTTTGACCTCCGCGCGATATGAAGTTTGAGTTTAAATATTATGCAAATGTTCAGTAGGATTCCCAAAAAAATACTGCTGTTAGATTAGGTAAGTACTTGTCTATTCAACAAGAAACGAGCAAAATATCGTGCAAATTAACATCGTAATTTTATCAGAAATCATCATAACACGGGAACCTTCCGCCTGATACAGGTCCTCACCGGACACGGCTGTTTCGGGAGGTTCCTGTTTCGCATAAGGCGGGAGGAAACGCTCGGGTTTTTCCATTGCGAAGATGGCCCTGAGGACACGGTGGAGCATACGATCGAGGTCTGCCCGGCTTGGGCGGACCACCGCCTTGTCCTCGTGGAGGCGATCGGCGGCGGCGATCTCTCGCGTCCGGCCCTGGTCCAGGCCATGGTACGGAGCGAGAGTACATAGTTAGCCGTCACCTCCTTCAGCGAAGCAGTGATGCTCGCAAAGAGGGAGGCGGCGCACGTGAGGGAGAGGCAGTACATGTGCCCTCGTGGCTGCAGCCTTCGCTGGAGACGCCCTGGGTGTTGGGAATCCCAGGCTGATTCCCGGCCACCGTAGGCGCGGGCTTGCGGACGGCGAGTAATGGGTAGCTCGCTGTCTGGTAAGGACCAAGCCCGGGTCGACGGCGCGTTGTGTTCCACGCGCACCTCAAAGAGATGACAGCAGCACCAGATGGGGCCCGCAAGTGCCGATGCCTACCAGGGGTGCGGGTTGTTCGAAAGATATGCCGCGGCCCCTGGCACACAGACAACTGAGGGAACACGGGTGGGTTTTAGTCAGTAAGAGTCTGACATACCTACCTATGACAGCCCTACCGCTCCACCCAGAGCGGGAGAAGTCATTTGATGATTTCCCAACCCGAAAAAAAAACAACCATATGATAAATACTAAATATGCCTAAAATATTTTTTATGCGACATTGCTTGCGGCGGCTTCACAAAGGCAGGCAATTCAAACAGAAAAATGAATCGTTAAATCTGTTACATAGAGTTCATTATTAGTTGGAGGTGCCCTTTTCTATTTTATTTATTTTATTTTATTTTATTTTATTCGGGAAACTTACAGCTAACATAAACGATGTTATTAAACAATATGAAACTGAAGGCCATTTACAAGTTTCCACTGATAAACACTTAACTTAAACAACAACAAAAAAGGTCGGTAGGTACAAAATAACTACTTATGACTTAGGAAATAAATAATACACGCTTAACTAATACAAATAAAGAAAAAAAAAACATACAGAGCAAACAATTACTTTTCCTTAAAGAAGCTTTTCACCAACAGATGCTTAAGCCGAGAGACACTGGTATTGAATATATCCAGATCATGTTCAAAAGACAGCTTATTAAAACTTCTGCTCGCACGGATTAAAAATGAATTCTGCCTGTACGCGGACCTGGAATGAGGGACATGCAACAAGCTAGGTTTGCGAAACATTTTGCAGTGTGTGACTAATCCTAAGCTGCCTAACAGTTCAGGGCAATCTACAGTACCATTTGCAATTTTAAACAAGTACGACATATCTGCAATGCGTCTGCGCTCATGAAGTGGTAAGATGTGAAACCTCTTACATCGCGCTATGTAATTCGAAGAATACATCTTAGTTTTGTATTGCAAAAAATGTAGGAATCGCTTTTGAATTCCCTCAATTCTGTCAACATAAATGTTATAATTAGGATTCCATACTTGTGAGGCATACTCCAAATGACTGCGGACAAAAGCACAATAAAGAATTTTATACGTTTTTATTTTTTTAAAGTCAGCTGACAACCTAAGTATAAATCCAAGTGCTTTGGAAGCTTTACTAACAATGTTTTCGATGTGTGCATCAAAGAGCAATTTAGAGTCAAATGTTACACCCAGGTCCCTGATAACGCTTATCCTGTTTATAGTAGTATCATGTAACTTGTACTGAAACGTGATTGCACGTGGTTTACGTGTGAAAGTACCAACAAAACATTTAGAAACATTCAGTTCAAGTTTATTAAGTAGACAATAGCTTTGTAGCCCATCTAAATCGCGCTGCAAAACAGAACAGTCAGAAATTTGTGATATAGGGCATAAAATTTTCATATCGTCGGCGTAAAGAATTATTTTGGAACGGGTAAAGTACGAAACAATGTCATTTATAAAAATAATAAAGAGTAAAGGACCCAAAAGGGATCCCTGCGGTATTCCCGAGGGTATATTAATAGTTACAGAACTGTATCCGTTTAGTACAACTGTTTGACAGCGATTCTTAATATAAGATGTAAACCATCGGAATAAATCGCCCCTGATACCTATGGCAAGCAGCTTACGTAATAGGACAACGTGGTCTATACGGTCAAAAGCCTTGCTGTAATCAGTGTAGACCACATCCACTTGAGAGGGTTCAGACATGAAGGAAGACAAGTAGTCGGAACAGACGAGCAAATTCGACACAATGGACCTATTTTTTAAGAAGCCATGCTGATAGTGATTAAGTGATTGTTTAATAGCACTATAAACTGAGGAATAAACAATTTTTTCCAAAACCTTTGCAAACAAACAAAGCTTAGATATTGGCCTGTAGTTTTCTACATTGTCTTTAGGCCCTTTTTTATGAACGGGGGTAATAAAAGCTGTCTTCCACACATGCGGCACCACTCCCTCACTAAGAGAACGCCGAAATATTAGGGTAAGTGGTAAAGTTAAACTTTGTGCGCACTGATTTATAAGTATAGCAGGAATACCATCAGGCCCTGCTGACTTATTGACATCAATAGCTCTCAGCAGTTTCAGTACCTCAGTTTCGCAGACTTCAATAGAGCTTATATCAGAGCCAGACGTTTGATAAAGACAATGTATGTTACTGTCTAAGTGTGTTACACCAGGGGTAGTGTTCTGGAGAAAATTTAACTTAAAAACTTCACTGAACATGTTGCATATTTCATCACCCCGTCTCGACGAGCTATGTCCATACTTCATAACCGATGGAAATGTATTTGAAGACTGTTGCTTGCTTTTGACGAAAGTCCAAAAAGCTTTAGGCGATTTGTTTATACTACTTTCTATTACCTCAATGTAACTGTGATACATTTCTTTTTCTAGTAATTTAGCACGACTTCGCAAAGTTAAAAATGAATCATAGTCTGTTAAATTGCCATATTTCTTAAACTTGGAGTGGTATTTAAATTTTTCTTTAAGAATTTTGATTAGGGGGGTTTTATACCAAGGGGGGTAATTAGACAAAGATTTTATGATCTTAGTTGGTATGAAGGTTTCACACAATTTATTTAGTCTGATGTATAACAATGAGACGGCTTCCTCCACTGACCCTTTGGCGAGATCACGGCGCCAGTCGAACTTATCGAGTTCTTTCATTATAGACGGAAAATCGGCTGATTGATAAATAAATGTTTTCCTTTGCTGTGAAGGAAGCGCATGGTACTCAACGAAATTTACACAAATAGTAAGAGCTATATGGTGAGGGTCTTCTGGGACACGAGGATCAAGGCATTTATCAACAGTTAGGTGATTGTTACAAAAAATTAGGTCCAGCACCCGGTCATTGAGGTTTCTATGGCCGTTGTACTGGACCAGATCAAATGTATTTAAGATATCAAAAAAATCCGTCTGAATAGAACCGTGGATATTAGCCGGGCGAAAATAACACCCATCATCAGTAAGTTGCCACGATAAGTTCGGCAAATTAAAATCTCCTAAGATAATAAAAGTGTCCGCCAAGTTATTCAATATTATATCATTCAACTTAGTATAAAAATATGTAAGCTGTGTAGTCAAAGAATACCCTCTGTTTTGCTTGCATAGGTAAATTGTACAAATATGCATTTTATATGATACTATAGGTCTGGAACGCTTGAGAGTTAGAGTTACCCACAGGTCCTCCGCGGACGAGCGCCAGTCAGTGCGCTCCTCCGCAATGAGCTGACGTCGAACAGCAATAAGCACACCGCCACCCAGTGTCTGATTTCTATCTAAGTAATCTCTGTCGCGTCTCCAAACAATATAGCGGTCATCAAATAACTCACCATTGCTAAAGCCCTCTTTTAGCCACGTCTCCGTTAAACATATAACATCATAGTTATTTGAGCACACATTCCTAAGGAAACTTGACGTTTTAGTCCGCAAACCACGTACATTTTGGTGATAAATATTAATTGGCATGTTTAAAAGCGAAAATAATTAGAATTAAGAGTAAGACAAATAATGCTGGTACCGAAATAAGCGTATAGCAAATACAGTGCGGCGAAACTAGGATAAGAATGTAGTGAGTCTGACTTGCTGATGAGATAATAAACAAGCGAAGATTATAGCGATTCATTAAGAAAATGGTGCAAGATAAGCAAAAGTTGTAACTATCTATGAAGAAACTATTTTTTACAAGGTATAATAATTCAAACATTATAAATGTGGCACAAAAAGAGCAAAAAGCGACTTTGAAATAAATTGGATAAGACACACAATATAAATAACCAATAAAAAACAGTAAACGATTAGCGAAGGTAAACAAACCAGATGTAACAAAAGCAAGGCGTGTTAAAGCTGCTAATGAGGTGATTAAGACATACATAGCAGTGCCTCTCAGACTTGACCTACAAACTAATAATACAAGGTGTCTCAAAAGAAAGTTCACATTTAAATCTTTTTTTAAAAGAAAAGTCTTAGTTTTATTGAAAAAAATTTTATTTTATATTGAAGTACACTGTTTGGGAATTTATTTTTTAAAAATAACATCGTCCAAATGTAAACCGTTGCGCTCTCGGCATTCATTTAGTCGGGCACTAAAATTGCCTATGACAGCTCGGCAGGTAGTCTCCGTGATGGCTGCCATTTCATGACGGATATTTTCTTTTAATTGTGCCAGGGAAGTCGGTTTATTAGCGTAAACTTTTGATTTGACATAACCCCACAGGAAAAAATCCATAGGCGTTAAATCGGGACTCCGTGGAGGCCAATTTATGTCACCTCGCCTGGAGATTAATTTGTTCGGAAAAATTTCTCGAACTCGAGGCAGAGATCTGTTGGACGTGTGTGAAGTTGCTCCATCCTGCTGGAACCATGTTCTTTGGTTGTAACCAGGAAAGTTTTGCAGTTGGGGTACGAAAAACTCGTCTAACATCTCCACATAACGCTCTGAATTCACTGTGAGTGTGCGTCCCCTTCCATCTTCAAAAAAGTAAGGGCCGATAATTCCTCGCGCCGACATCGCTGCCCATACGGTGACTTTGGGTGAATGTAGCGGTTTCTGATGTTTTTGTTTTGGGTTGGTTGCACTCCAGTAACGACAATTTTGTTTGTGTACATGCCCATTCAGGTGAAAATGGGCTTCATCGGAAAACAAGATGTTGGTGAACGTTGGAAAGCGCTCAATCATCTGATTTACAAAGGCAAGCCTCTGACCAGCATCTTGAGGCTTCAGTTCTTGCACTAACTGAATTTTGTACGGGTGCAGCTTTAAATCTTTGTGTAAAATGCGGCATAATGAAGATCTGTGCACATTTAAAGCAACAGCACGCTTCCGAATCGAGAGGTTTGGATCATCTCGAATAGACTGAGTAACACTGTCCACGTTTTCGGCTGTTCTTGATGTTCTTGGCCGCCCAGATTTTGGTTTCTCCAGAGTTGACCCAGTCTCTTCAAACTTCTCAACCCATTTTGCAATGAGTCGAGTGCTAGGCGCATCATTTAAGTGACGAATATGTCGAATACTGCAGAATTTTCTACGCGCTACAGTCGCCGAATTACCGTTTTTGTAAAAGTCACGTACGCACAACGCACGGTCCGCACCAGAGAAACGCTCCATAGCGACTAAATTCCCAAGAGCCAGACTACCGACTGACATACCCCCCGCGCCCCTCAGAATAGTTGCTTTCGCGTAATAAGATAAGCAAATGTGAACTTACTTTTGAGACACCTTGTATAAAAAGATGAAAGCATGACATTTTCAGAAAAATTAACATATTTTTTTCAGATCCAGTTCTGACATAATTGCGTAAGTAGAATTTTTTTTCACTAGAATTTTGCAGTTTTTTACCCAAATATAAGAAAAGTCCTTTTCCTTGCACAAAGTCTTCGCCTTGTTGAGAAGCTGCTTATTTTCAAACGTAAGGTGATCATTGACAAAAATCTTGCAGACACCATTAATACCCAAGTCTGATGCTGTTAACGACTTGTGTTTTTTTGCCGCCGCTATGAAATCGTCCCTCAAGTATCGATTGTGCATAGATATAATTATGTTTTTAGCGTCCTTATTATGTCGTTGGGGAACTCTGGCTACATAATTTATTTGATCCTGCGAGACATCGCACTTGATTATGCTGCCAATCTTAGCAACAACAGAAAAGAGGTTTTCTGACTCAGTGACCGGGACTCCCTTAATCTTGATGTTATTTAGTCGCGATCTTTGCTCACTCTCGCGCATATTTGATTCCAGCCGCCCAAGGCGCATCTCGAAGCGTGAGACGTCTTCCTTCGTTTTTTCGAGTGACTCGATTTGTTTATCGACATCCTTCAATTTGACTGTGAGCTCATCAACCGTAACATGGACGTAGTCCAGAGATTTCTGAACTCCAACTATCTCATCTTTCAGACTTTTGAGGTCAGAAATATCCGCTTGAATCGACTTCACATTTTCTATTAAAAGAGGTAACGATGCCAACTGTTCCGTGAGTTTCCGGAGCTCCTGATGGATGTTCTCCAAATCACCTTGCGTAGCTTTCCCAGAGGGTGGGTTAGAAGGACTCGCCAACCCAGCTTTGCAAGTACTACACTTCCAAGTAGCTTTCCTGTCACCAAGCTTGCGGTACCCTGCCTCGGTAATTCCGGCACAAGGGAAGTCAAAGCTTTTGAGGCAAAGTGTACATTGCACACCATCCCTGGCTTCGACTTGGCAACGATGACAATGGAACATATTGGATCGGCAATTGTACACGTAACTGTCACAAAATCCTCGCAGGGCCTTAGTAAACACACCGGGCGTTCGCAGTACTAGACAGCAATACGTCACAGACTTTCGCCGCGCGCCGTTATCGCTCGTACGCGGTCCGCACAACACCGACAATCCCGTGAACCTGCCGCAACAGCTGTTGACACTATAACCACCGTGATTTGCACTTATTTCCAGCAATTATTAAAATCACTTCTGTATGTTGTTTTTTGTTATTGTACTATGTTCGCACTCACTACTACACAGATTATATCAACAATCTTCAGCTAAAGATCGCATATATGTTGTAAAAATGTTTTATAAACCGGAGTAACTGACAAGACTATCTTCTTAAGAGGCGCGTTTACGGAGTGTGTGAAAATATTGAACCGAATTAAGATCTTATTGCTATAATTTTAACCGCGAAATTCGGTTGTGCATTCTTGTAAAGGCCGGTCGAACACGAGACAATAGGTTTCTAAGAATAATTTTAGTAAACTGCGGACCTACTTACCTAGTTTGGTGTAATTTATATTTTTACCCTTTACTGTTAAGAAATAAAGTCTGAATTCGCTTTTCATATTTTTACACACATTACACACGCATAAATTCATTGATGGCAAGGAAGCGTTACTTCGAGTTCTCATTATTTCACAAAAAAATCAATAAATTTAAGTTTTCGTGATTTTTTTTCTTGTTATTTATTGAAAAAAATAGTCCCAATCGATTCGAGTTCGATGATTGAGTTCATGGCTTTCGGTTCCAGAACGACCTAAAATTAACCGTGTATAGTAGAATTACAATTAACTTACTGGTATTGAAGGTGTGGACTGTTCGGTCTGGCCTGCAGTAGTATGTTCTGCAGGGAGTAATTCCACATGACTCTACAAAATTAAATTTGAACATTATAACGTCACAGTATACAGTTTTCATATTAAGTAATGAAGTAATTTAAATATAGTAATACCTGAAGTATGCTCTCTGACACTGGAGTTGCATGTGTCTCCTCTGTAACATCTTGTATACTCTGCAAACATTTAAGATTTTGACACAAAAGATTTTGACTTAACAATGCTTTGGGAAGTAAAATAGGTACTTATGTGTTGAATAATATTTCTATAAATATACCAAGAGCACATCATCTGATACTTCAGCATTCGGCATGTCAGGAGTCAAATAAAAACTTGGCCCAGTTTCATGAGCAGGCTAAAAATTAAATGTTTAAAAATTAGATGGATATTTCAGGCTTGCTTTTTAATTACTTACATATTTTATGTACTTTAATAAAGTTTTCATTTATATATTTAAAATAAAACTACAAAAATATTAACTTGAAGGTCAATTTCTAGCTCCCTATTATCAGTAACAAAGCTTTGGCCACCCATTAATGCAACTATTCTTTCTTCAATTACAGAAAGAAACCCTTCCTCTAGTTCACCACCACCTGTTCGTAGCCTAGCCATTCGTATTTGACTAGCTTTATTTCTTACCGCTGACTTCTTATCCTTCCAGTACTAAAAAAAAACCAATGTCTAAATATCAAGATTTCACATTTTCATAACTTAATAATTGTATCATAAGTTTTATTTAGAGCCAATGTACATAGGTACTGGATACTTGAACTTAAGAAACTCTGAACTGGAACTTTGTTCTTATGAAACAGTCAAAGTACGCATTCACACCCATGCAAGCTGACGAAGCTGTAATGCAATGCAACAAACCTTTGACCATTGCTTCCAAGTTTTAATGCAACCACTTCCATCACTGTTTAGCTTGACAGCTACTTCTTGCCATGCCGCTTGTGTGCGATTCCGAGCATGTGATGTCCGTGGGTGCCCTGTGGCGAGCCAACGACGCTCTTCCAAACTCTCTAACAGCATCTCTACTTGTGTACGGGATGGGACTACACTTCTTGAAATGCTTGAAATAGAAAATGTTACGTTACAACAATATAGTTCAAGGTAAACATCCCTAGATAAAAATAAAAAACAATAGTTAGGTACGTAATTTACATAATTATAATAAATAAGTCGTGGATTATACAATATTAGTGACCCATTAGTATTACATATCCATATAATATCAGTGGAAATATATCATACTACTTACATTTCAGTAGGTATATTTATCTTCTTCGTCACCGACCAACCTACCTATGTTCAAAGCAATCGCTGATACAAATAATAATGATCGTTTGCACGTAAAAGTTTTCAAACTAGAAACTCAAGTGGATTTGGTAGCGTCGCCGTGTCGTCGCGTCGGTTGTCATTGTTGAATGGTTTTTTATTCATCGCCGCACGCATTTTTTTTGCTCGAAATAGGCAAAGGAATCGTCATTCAGCCTCACAATGCATTATTAATTAAGAAATAAACTCTTTTATTTATGAAATTTGCTTAAAGTTTTACTACTTTATTCCGTAAAATACTTAAAGATATACCTTATTTATATATTTAAACCCATAAAACTCTCAGTCGAGATTTATCGATTATGATTTAAAGAATTTGTTTCAAGCCCTTCGTTCGTCTACGAAACAGCGACGGGAGGCTACAGCCTAGAGTTCGTCGACGACCACAACCATGCTAGTGAATACAGTTTAAATCAGCGCTATACGCTCGGTCGATCTCAAGGCTACCTCGACGACGAGTTCGACGCAGCTTACAGCCAAGAAATTGTCTTTTAGAGAAAAGCACTGCAGGATATTTGCATCGTTGTCTTTTTTTCACCCCAAACAGAAAAATGCTCAAACCCTTCACGTTTGATATCACGAGGAGGTAGGATTGATGTATTTGGCTTCTGCCTTTTATTTTCAAGTTCATCAGATAGACTTGGTCTATCTCTTTTTGTTTATCGATAGCCCAAACATGCAAACACTTTTCCGAAGTTCGAAGTTCTGTTTCATTGGGGTTGGCGTATGCTGCTGATCCTCGACTCTTCTGTACAATAACCAGCAATTGATAAGAGTTACATCAAGGCGATGATAAAATAGCCTCAAGTACCATTTTCTGGTCCTAATTTTTATTTTATATTTATCTAGGAACGAATCTAGGAGGTCCACTCCACCCATATGCTGGTTATATGTTATGATTATTTGGGGGCAATCCACTTCTGTATATGTTTCTGTTTCTTGCAGTATCTTATGGCTGTTTCTATTGGCTCTTGACCCACAAAAGACGATGATAAAACGACGGGTTTGTTATCGTACCACATAACGGTGACAATATCTGTATTATCACAATTTGCTACCTGTAACATCGGGATTCGTAAAATAAAGATTCATACTTGAAATAAATGTGTTTGATTTTCTTAGTTAGTTTAGACGCGCCCACAGATTGTGTATATATTTTTTGCAAGCCACAGATCAGATATTGACACTGGATGTCTATACTTTACGTCTTCCTTTCTTTGTAAATAAACTGAGAACTTATGAGGACTACAAGTTGAAACATACAATCTGACTTACAATTTTATTATGATTTAATACCTATTAAAACTCTATTATATGTCTGGCATAGTCCCCAAGTCCAAGATTGGGCCCAAACTAAACAAAAGGTCAGTGCCTCGCTGTCGGTCTGCTACTTGTGTTAAAACGCGGCAAAGATTCTCGTAGCGTGTCCTTGAGAACATCTTCCTACAGATGTTCACCTGCAACAGAGGGTTGACAGTAAAGCAGGACTTGATGGTGGGCATCCAAATGACTTCGAGCATCATCCAGAAGCAAAACAGGATAAAAAGTTCGTGAATGTTCGTGTCATACCAATCTCGGGCGAACGACATGGACGAACCAGCAACCCTTACGGCGTAGCGGTTCGTTTAAGTCACGATGTGATGCCTGGCAACCATCTTAGACATAATGTAGGTACCTAATCTAATCATTAGTCCCCAAGTCCAAGATTGGGCCCAAACTAAACAAAAGGTCATTGCCTCGCTGTCGGTCTGCTACTTGTGTCATTTAGATGAAAAACGCGGCAAAGATTTTCGTAGCGTGTCCTTGAGAACATCTTCCTACAGATGTTCACCTGCAACAGAGGGTTGACAGTAAAGCAGGACTTGATGGTGGGCATCCAAATGACTTCGAGCATCATCCAGAAGCAAAACAGGATAAAAAGTTCGTGAATGTTCGTGTCATACCAATCTCGGGCGAACGACATGGACGAACCAGCAACCCTTACGGCGTAGCGGTTCGTTTAAGTCACGATGTGTGACATGATGCCGTCATCCCAATACTGCATAAACGCCTCATACGCATTTTCAGATTGGACAACCGCCCCCGTTTGCTGAGGAAGAAATTGCTCCATCTCACCTTGAAAATCACCCATAGGTGACCAATCAAAGTGGTTCGGAGTTTCTTTGGCAGCTAAGATGGCCTCCACCTCACCATCATCCGCATCTGCACATTCATCCTCATTCTCCTCCCTTATTCTCCATGCGCTATTCGTCACCCGTACTCTCGGTGCTTCTCGCATTCGGACAAGATGCATGATCTTCTCCCGAACGTCCACAGGTACATCATCGTCATCCACATGGACTTCTACCAATCTTTTGCCTCTTACCTATTGGGGGGGTCACCACTTGGAGCTCCACGCCCCTTTCGTCGGCCACGCTGCGAAGTCGCCACGCCGCTCTGCATCGCCATGCCGCGCTGTAGCGCCACGCCGCACGCCGCCTCGCCTTGGCTGACGCTGCTGCTGCGGCAGCTCTGTCGACACGTCCTCTACCACTTCCTCTTGCTGGAACAGCCGGTGTTCGTCAGCAAGAGAAAAGTGGTCCTGCTCCATCTCGATGTCGTCGTCCATGGGGGCGGGCCATGACAACGACATCACATCTAAGATAAAAAAAATATCAAAATTATTACGTGTAAATTACGAAGAAAAGGTGTAAGACTAATGAACAGGGCCGCGCCGACCTTCACAGCGCCTGTGTGTGAAACCTATGAAGTGCCTTTTTTTTCACGAATCTTCATGTTTCAACATTTTTATTATAATTATTTGTTAATTTTGACCGAAACAAATGTTCTCCAGTTTTATATACTTAATAATATTTTACTAAATAGGTAAAAACAGTTCGCTTCCGCTTGCCAATTACTGCGAAAAATAAAACACGAATTAAATTACATACTTTATTTATGATGTTATATCTATTTGTATACTTAGATATAATGCTGTTTAAAAAAAACAACAAGAGTCTAAAATGTGTAAGAATATAAAAACATACTTAAATTAAATTATTTCCACCTTTCTCGCTTTTCTATTTGTGAAATCCTTAATAGTTTCGTGTGTCTATATGGTCTAATATGGCCTCCTCTATGGATATTGTTGCTAAATTTGTTAATCTCTCCTGGCTCATTGTTGAGCGCAGGTAATTTTTTATAAGTTTTAATTTATAAAAGGACCTTCCCGCGCTTGCTACGGTAACTGGCACAGTTAGCAAAATTCGTAATGCTATGGTGGTGTTAGCATACAGCTGTCAAATTGTTTAAATATATGAATTTGAGAATTGTCACCACATCATTATTTAATATTTTGAAAAAAGGCTGACATGACATAATTTCTTCACGAAAATTATCGGCGTCAATATCCAATTAATCATTTGCTGAAAGTTTTTCCTGCAAACGATGACAGCTACTTCTTAATCGGCTTTGATCTTGGTCATCAATTAGTTTAAATAAAAAAATAAACACGGCATTTTGATTATTCAATAAATTAAATCTTTCTTCTACGGAGGATAAAGCTTGATCCAATTTGGATCAAGCTTTATCCTCCGTAGATTTGTTTAACGAAAGATTTAATATTGGATCATCCAATCCAAAAAAAATACATGAATTTTAAAAGCGGTTTTCGGATCATTTATAGTGCGGTCTTCCGTGTTCATAATCAAAACTCTTTGGAGTCTTACGACGTCTTAGGGGTCTGATCTGGAAGTTTCAAATTCAGCCTCAACATCAATTTTTTCTGCAATTTTCGGCATCACTTACTTTCCTCAAACTTTGCGTCGGTTAAACATTCTTGTAGAGTGTCCTTGAGAACATCTTCCTGAAGATATTCACCTACAACAGAGGGTTGAAAGTAAAGCTGGATCTGATGGTAGGCATCCGGATGACTCCGAGCATCATCCAGAAGCAAAACAGAATAAAAAGTTCGTGAATGTTCGTTTCATACCAATCTCAGGCGAACGACACGGACAAATCAGCAACCCTTGCGGCGTAGCGGTTCGTCGTAGTCACATGATGCCGTCATCCCAATACTGCCTAAACGCCTCATACGCGTTTTCAGATTGGACAACCGCCTCCGTCTGCTGAGGAAGAAATTGCTCCATCTCACCTTGAAAATCACCCATAGGTGTCCAATCAAAGTGGTTCGGAGTTCCTTCGGCAGCAAAGAAGGCCTCCACCTCACCATCATCCGAATGTGCACATTCATCTTCAGTCTCCTCCCTTATTCTCCATGCGCTATTCGTTACCCGCACTCTCGCTACTTCTCGCATTCGGACAAGATGCATGATCTTCTCCCGAACGTCCACAGGTACATCATCGCCATCGTCTTCTCTTACCCATTGTCGGGTCACCACTTGGAGCTCCACGCCCCTTTCGTCGGCCACGCTGCGCAGTCGCCGCGCCGCTCTGCACCACCAGGCCGCGCTGCACCGCTACGCTGCGCGCCGCTTTTCAGCTGCGTTTCAACCTTTACTTTAATAAATATGCCCTGGGATTCGTTGTTTAGTGTACTATAATAATTGTTTATTACTTTTCTTTGGTCTTCATTAATGTTCGTCGAACATTTTCGTCTGCAATTTTCCGTGCATGCGTGAGTAATAACTTTTCAATAAGTAATTGCTTTTTTATTTTGTTTTTTTCTGTTAATGACTCTACAAACACTACAGACTTGAGTCAATCCTTTTCCTTCTTGTGCGAGCTTATTAATCAGATTTAATTGTTCCGAATTATTATTTATATATTTTTGGATGTTTTTAAAAATTTACGTACCGCTGCCATATTTTGTTAATGTCGGTAACTACACATTGTTCATTTATGTCAGTGTGCTTAGAGGATTTAGGTATGGAAGACTCACTGTTGCTTCTGCTGCTGGTACAATCAGTTGCTTGTAAATTTGATTGATGTCCACTTGAAGTATTTGACGGTGCTGTTTTTCTAACCAAAGTCATTATTCTATCACTTCTGGACGTCATCTAGTTTTTTATGGATACACCTCGCCCGTCTGTTTTAGATTAAGATAAGTACATACATGTCTGTCTCCATGCTAGCAACTAGATATCGTTTGCAAGCTCAGCGGTCTATGCCCACCGGATGAGCCATGTATGCTTTGGAATTTAGAATAAAACTCGCCTCCAAATCGGCAGCACGTGTTCTCATTTTTAACCTCAGTAAAAATCCTGAGTAGTTAAATTATTGTTAAAAAGGTTTCTCACGCTCCAAAACCAAAAGTATCTTGCCTGGAAAACAAATTAAAATACTATAACTACAAGCAACACATTCACACATCAGCTAAGGCAACAAACTTATTGTTGATGTAAAAAATACATCACGATTTCGGAAATCTATCAAAGATTTTATAAAACCAGCTTTAATACATAGTTATTTTACACACTTTCAAGCACTCGTATAAATTTTACATTATATTTTTGGTTAATATAATTATAATTTGGATTTTAATTGCGATATGTTTGTAGGTACCTTAAAACGGTAACGACAACAAATTTACTGTTGTGATAAAATTATGTAATATAAAACTAGTGTCAAACGTATTATATTAAGCTGTTAATAATATCTTTTTATTGCCCCGGTAATTAACTGTTCAAATATTTATAGCTCCGAATACAAAAGCTAGGAAAGTACGTATACTTTTTAATGATTTTGGCGCCAATTTTATTCTTCGACGCACGTCAGTATCTACTGTTGCGTGGTCCACGACTGCAAATTTACGTACTTGCTCCACCCTGCACTACCGGTCCGGACCCCAAATGTCTTAGAATATTTGCAGTAAGTAACTTGTTTACCTAATTTGTTCCAGGCAAGTGTACGCAAAATTTTAAGTTATCCTAAACATAATTACAGTTGGTAATTTTGCTGTTATTGCGTCTACGCTTATAAATAAATATTTTATTTCCATCACTTAATATAATAAAAGGAAGTGCCACTTACTGTTAATATGTTTCAGTGATACTTGGTAAAAAATATTCATACCTTAAAAATATAAATAGCAAGATTGTAGTACTGTAGCAATAACTAGGAAGTGGTTTTAATTTTGTGAAAAAATTTACCGTATGTGCCGTGCCTATACTGCATTCATAATAAGCATGCCTTGGCGCAAAACGTGACTTACTGTAAATATGCTTAAACTTATTTGATTTTCTATGCCAGATTAATTAATTTTAAATATACAGAAATGTAGATCTCAATTTCTTCATTCCAAATTTGTACTTAACTCAATTTCGACAAAAATGTGACTTACTGTAATTATCATAAGCGCAGCATATTATTTGCGCGCTCGTGCGGCATACAGCGCCCTCCGCGTCCAGTTCAATAATGCGTTCAGGGCGGTGTTGAGGCTGCCCCGCCACTGCAGCGCCTCGGGCATGTTCGCGGAGGCACGCACCGACTGCTTTCACGCAACATTGCGCAAGCGGTGTGCGTCTCTGGTGCGCAGAGTGCGGGGCAGCAACAACACCGTTCTGGCGATGATCGCCGATAGAGTGGATTGTCCTTATGTCCGGCAATGCTGCAGTAGACATATTGTTATCTTGTGAGTGTTCATTTTTGTCTGTGCTTGTTATCGTGTCTATATCCTGTATTGTCTGTATATGAGTCTTGTTACTTGAATTAAAAACATTTTTTTTTTTTAAATTTATTTATCATTACTTGCTCAGCTTCGGTGCGGGCTGGCACTTCTACGAGCAAAGGACGGTCGGGGGGCATTTCGTTAACTCGGGGTCTTCGCGGGGCGCGAGGACCTCGGCGGCGAGGTCGGAAGGACGGTCTGTTTTTGTATGCTTTGCTGGTGGCCCTACTGCTGAGGATCTGAAGTTTGAGTTTAAATATTATGCAAATGTTCAGTAGGATTCCCAAAAAATACTGCTGTTAGATTACTTGTATATTCAACAAGAAACAAGCAAAATATTGTGCAAATTAACATCGTAATTTTATCAGAAATCATCATAACACGGGAACAAACACACTTTCAGCCATTGTCTGTTATCTCCATTGTATATCATTAAATAACAACGTAACAGGAGAACTGTTTACAACTTATAGTATGCTTTGTTTAATCAAGAACCCGACAAACGCCATTTGAAGTACCAAAGAGTAATAAAAACTCGAGCGGACCTTTTTTTTATGAGCGCGGTCATAAGTATGTCGGTGTCGGATGTCGCCACGAGGTTTTCGGCGAGTTCCGAGAATCGTGACGTAGGACGTTAGACGTACGTCACCGGTTCCCTTGAATCGAGTGACGACCAATCGCACTAATAGGTACTTAATAAGCATAAGTACCTACCTACCATATGATAAATACTAAATATGCCTAAAACAATTTTTATGCGATAATGCTTGCGGCGGCTTCACAAAGGCAGGCAATTCAAACAGAAAAATGATTCGTTTCATCTGTGACATAGAGTTCATTATTAGTTGTCATAGAAAAGGGTACCTCCTTTTCTATGAAAATACTGAACCGAATTAAGACCTTATTTTTATAAGTGTAACCGCGAAATTCGGTTGTGCATTCTTGTAACGTCCAGTCGAACACGAGACAATAGGTTTCTAAGAATAATTTTAGTAAACTGCGGGACCTACTTACCTAGTTTGGTGACATTTCTATTTTTGCCGTTAACTGTTAAGAAATAAAGTCTGAATTCGCTTTTCATATTTTTACACACATTACACACGCATAAATGCATTGATCGCAAGGAAGCGTTACTTCGAGTTCTCATTATTTCACAAAAGAAAAACAATAAATTTAATTTTTCGTGATTTTTTTTATTGTTATTTATTGAAAAAATAAAGTAGTAAGTAATATAGTCCCAATCGATTCGAGTTCGATGATTGAGTTCATGGCTTTCGGTTCCAGAACGACCTAAAATTAACCGTGTATAATAAATAAGCCGTCGTGCCAGACTTTGTCGAAAGCTTTCGCTATGTCGAAGAATACTGCACCGGTTATCGTACCACGCTGGAAACCGGCGTTTACATCCTCTACGATGCGGTGGACCTGTTGCACGCACGAGTGTTGGGTTCTAAAACCGAACTGCTCGTCGGGTACGATGCCTTTCGTCTCGGCAAAACCTCTGAGGCGCTTAAAATTAGCCTCTCATTGATTTTACCGAGAGTATACAGTAAACTGATAGGGCGGTAGGTCGTGGGCTCGGACTTGGGCTTGCCAAGTTTTGGGATGCCGATGACCGTGGCTTGCTTCCATGCCTGCGGGAAGATGTTATTGCTCAAGGCACCATTGAAGATGGTGGTCAAAAGCATGATCAGGTGAGCGGGCAGCATCTGGAGCGCCTTGTTGGTGATACCGTCACACAGTGTTCGGAATGATTATATTACGAGCCACTGTGATTTTTATAAAACATTTTAATTTTAATGTGGTAGATACATGTTTGTGGACTTATACGATAAGAACACATATATTATTAAGTATATCTTGTGTTTATATATTGTGTACATATACATAACGGGATATCCGAGAAGCCGGGCTGTTGCATCTGATTGCTGATTCGTGACTTCGTCAGCACGGGAATCCATAGTGGGCGTTAAACTTCAGGAAACGTTGAAATAAATACGCTGTAGCGTTGACTGTTCACTATTTTAATTTTACAGACACTTAAATGACTTAAACAATTAAGGATTGCAGCAATAATTAACGATTTAGAGCCAATGGGTTTGCGAGTGACCACCACGTGCAACGGCTGTCAACAACTGACTGAATTGACACGACGTCGCCCGCCATGACAGACGCAACTCCATTCGGTGTTACCTGCTCTTAATTAAAATGACCGTTTAGTTGAATTCAAATCGATTAATCGTTAAAATAACAGAGTAAATTACAACTCTCGAAATTAACTGATTTTCATTATTTAATAATGCCACGCGCCGTTATACATATAATCTTTAAATAAAAAAAGTAATTTTTTTTGCGTTTAAGACACTTTTAAATCGACGGCCCTGAAAAAGGCCTTTGGCCTTTGTCTACTCGCTGTTTGCGTCTTCATCGGATGAGGGCGTCCTTTCAGGCGCTTCAGGAGCTTTCAATAATTGTGATACTTCCGGCGCCAAAGTACCCAATTTTCTCTTAGGCAATGGTCTGATACTGGATATTAATGGATCGGAGGAGATGAGCAGAGCATGTAGCAAGGTCTTCAATAGTCAGCTTCCTTCCAATTTTTCTCGTGCTATGCTCTCTATAATAGCGGCAGTCTTTGTGTCTAGACTCTAGAGCTTCTTCGCCACAGAACATATATACTCTAGGGAGAAGAATAACGACTTCGTACAAAAAAAGTAATGACAGTTTTGCTGCGCGCCATCTAGTGGCACCCCAAAACAACTAAAGGACGCGAACAGAGCTGGAAATTTGAAATTATGCAAATTACTGTAAATATTAATTAAGTGAATTTTTCTTTCTTGTTGTGCAATAGGAATGCTTAAATAACATTTTTGCATTAATGACGTACGTAACATTATGCTAATTTGACTTAACTAGTCATTTCTATTGCACAACCAGAAAGAAAAACAACTTCGTTCATTTCTTAATTTTCTCTAATAAACATCAGCAAAAAAACTCAGGAATTATATTAATTTTCTTTATTTGTAAGTAACCAAACAATTTTTTTATTTTATTTGTGTTTCAAGATATCCATTTTTCTTTTTAAGGAAGCTTTCGAAGCTTCCTCTGAGAACTGTAGATGTTTTAATGTACAGTGCCTCTTTACGCAAATATATAAGACGGCGGGAAACCCAATGCACGCCGTCTCTGATGTGTCTAGTGTAATTCTTCGTAGGTAAATAGGTAGTTGGTTTTCAATCACACACAACACTTAACTCAAACCATTTATTTTCACTTAAATCTTTTACAGGCACTTTGGATTTTTCATTTAGCAGTGAATCAGATAGTTTGAGTTACGAAGGGAATCTAGGCGCCCATTCCAAAACTAAGGTAGGTCTCATATGGAGAAGAACGGGCAAGAAACTCCACGGACACTCTTTTAAATCAAAACATTACGTTACAGAGATTTCGTAATCCACAATTTCCAATTCTTGTCCTTGTACATACACACTTTCATAGCGATACTGTCCGACCGCCATTCTTTTTCATGTCCTCCAGTGGGCGGAAGTACGGCGTATCGCACAGAAAGCAGTACTGAATCTTATTTCTTAGTAAGTGTTATAAAATTTACTAACAATGGTCAAATGCTATCAGTTAATACTTTAATAATTAAACAATGCTAGCTTTAACAAATCCAATGGCGTTTTAAGGTGAAAGTTTCATTAGTAGTGATTACATTTTATATCACAAATACCACTACCTTACAACATTTCCGGATTTAAAAGGAATTTAATCAAACAATAGGAATTCACAAATAAATGTGTGTGTAAATTAATCTTGTTACTTTATCAGTTGTACATTTTGACTGAAACTGATTTCGTTCTCGTATTAAAATATAACAGTCAGTTATTGATCATAAAACTCGCAATCCGCGCCATTTTCGGCACAGTAGGTAGCAATGTATCATAAACAAATGTACTGTGTCAAATGACCAAAAGGTTTAATGACTAAAAGCCCAAAGACAATAAAACAATTATTCCCTTTTAATTGTGGCTGTTTTAACTAAGACATCATAATTAGTTTCATAGTTATTTATCTAGTTTAACAAACCAGCAGTACTCTACGAGTTTTGTATTACAACCTGGCCAATAGATGGCGTTGCTCTCAAGGAAACCAATAGACACTTCACTGATGCATGCAAATGCTTATAATAGTTTTCCAGAGGACAGGAGCACCGGCTTAATGGTGTTATCGCCATTAAATTAAATAGTTACGCATAACATTACGTTATAATCTTGACAGATCGCTTTCGCGGCGACATATATGATGTATTTTCTATAAAATAATTAAGATTTTTTTCCCAATGTGCTGGACACGCCTTTAAAAACTCATGATCGACTGATTCCATAATTTTTTCTTTTACTCTTTTAAGCACATGCTTTTCGTGTCATCTAGCTTCAAACATTTTGTTTGCCACCGAAGCACAGGATTGCACATAATTTATAATATTTATATGAGGATAATTTAAGCTCTGCTTTTCTGAATTATGTTCTTTAAATTGAATAAATAAATGTTCTGACCATTTTTCTTTCGAAATTAAAATGTTCTGACAGCTTGTGCAGGTACAATCAAGTTTTTTAATAAAAAATCCAAAAACATATGCCACATGCCTGAGCTTCACCACTTGATGGTTCAGTATTACATAAATTTTCAAGTTCCTCAGAGAAATCTGATGAATATGAATAATTCTGAAATCTTGATAGTGTATCTATCATTTATGTTCGTGGATTTGGTCAATACTTCTTTATAATTATCAATTATACTTTCGCAGTAATCGCTTTCGCAGTTTCCAGTGCTTAGGTGAGCTAGGTTGCTCAAGATAGAAGTTTTTAAGGCTGCAAAAATTGTCCAGCAATGGGATTGTAATTGGCACCACAATTACCCCGAATGCAGCCAAACAGGTTTTCCAGTGGATCCTGCTGTAGTCTGCGGGTGGCAAGACTTTGAACATTTGAATGTTTATTACGGAGCTTATTCCATAAAAGTTCGACTGCATTCAGAGTCCATCCCATCCTTCCTTTGAAGGTGGTGTGCGTGTGCAGCCTGAGAATTTTAAAGTATTCAAAAATAATTTCATTTCCTTAAACAACTGGAGATGTGGTGTAGTTTGTTTTAAATTTGTCGCATGTAATTTCCCGCGGCGCAAATTTGAGGAGTCGCTGTTGACAGAATCAAAAATCATGTCCATTTTTGAAATGACACCTGCAGTTACAGCTGCTTCTGAAGTCAGTACTCCTGAAAACTACTACTGAGTACTACTGAAGAATGGCTGGACCGATTTTTATGCCCAAATAGCAGAAAAAATATTAAAACATGGGAAAAATTCACGATTTCTTTTATTAAGATTTTGTTTTTCTCATAATCTTATTGATAAATGATAAATGATTTTATTTCTGTAAGTAGGTTTGTACAAACACTTTTACACGTCAATCATATTTTTTTAAACTAGATGAGGTCGGCGTTTCCTATCTGACTACTCTGAGAAGAAAGGCCGAAACAAACTCAGAGGTCACAGTCTCTTTTAAAGTCCAGACATAATCTTGGTCAGATCATGTGAAGACCATTTGGATCGGTGTCTGAAATGGTCTTTTGAAGAAAGAACCACACAGATTGAGTGGACCTGTCCATTCAGTGCACGCATTTGTCAGTAATCATACAGCTCAACTCAGAACTTGAGGAGCTCAACGATTTGACGAACAATACCAAAGACAGGACATTTGGGTAGGCCGCATAAAATACTCAAACTGCCAGATTAATATTAAAACTAGCTGAGAAAGAGATGAAACACAAAAACAAACAAAACATGACCCAAATAGTCCTTACATTCACAATAATTAAAACAAAAATAATATTATACTTCTAAAGTAAATATTCATGTCAAAGTGTATATAATAATTATCAAATGTCAGAGTATAAGATTAGGTATATTGATACTTAGGTCTTGAACATGGCTTGGAAGTTTATTATAAAAGCGTATACATTGACATCTGAATGACCCACCTATTTTCTTGAGCCTTGTTGATTGTACAACAAATTTGTGTTTGTTCCTAGTATTTATATTATGGATATCACTGTATTTTTTAAACATTTTAATATTTTTGTGGGCATATAAAAGATTTTCAAAAATATACTGTGAAGGCACAGTCATTACATTAATCTCCTTAAATTTATCTCTGAGAGAATGTCTAGGACTTAATTTATAAATTGATCGAACAGCTCTTTTCTGCAAGACAAAGATAGTCTGAATGTCGGCGGCATTTCCCCACAACAGAATACCATACGACATTACACTATGAAAATAGCTAAAGTACACTAAACGGGCTGTCTCTGTATCAGTTAAATTACGAATTTTTCTAACAGCGTAAGCTGCAGAGCTTAGCTTTTTCGACAATTTATCTATATGTGGGCCCCACTGAAGTTTGGCATCCAAAGTTAAGCCCAAGAATACAGCGCTATCTTCAGGATTCAATTCTTCGCCCTTTATCAACACACTAGTTTTCACCTGCCTAACGTGAGGTAGCGTAAAATTAATGCATTTGGTTTTTTTTTTCATTAAGAAGTAAATTATTAACATTGAACCAGTGAACTACTTTTGAGATTGCGCTATTTACATCGTCATTAACCAGCTGCTGACGTTTAAGTTTAAACAAAAGTGAAGTGTCATCCGCGAACAACACTAAGTCATTAATATAAATAAGAAACAAGAAAGGACCAAGAATTGAGCCCTGTGGGACTCCCGTTGATACTATTGATCCGGGAGATCTTTTCCCATTTACATCAACACGCTGAATCCTATTACACAAGTATGAAATAAGAAGATCCAGAGCGGTGTTCCGGATCCCGTAGTGGCGGAGTTTCCTGCTACCTAATTGCGTAATACATTATTGGCAAACGATTCAGATTAATTTGCTTCGTTTCTATCGCAGTTGGCTTAATTTTACGAATTTCGAATTGCGAAACTCCAATATTATGTGAAACCAATTACTAATCTATTAGAGTGAATGATATGTGAGGAAAAATTGGGCATACGTCTAATATTCGAATTGTGTAACTAGTTTGACAGCTAAAAGTTTGTTTGAAACCAACGAGTAGTTTGTTTCGCATGACGAAGGCAACGTACTCGCCTCGTATCATTTTTCTTTGTACATTTTATTGGGATTTACTCATTAAATCTCTTAAATTATAACGAAAAAATACAAGTAGTAGTCTTCCTGATAAATTGTGAATGTGATTTTGTGTAAAACCCCAATGATAAATCAGTATAGTGATATTTTGAATAGCGAATCAATGAGGTGATTTTATAGAGAAAATTGCAATAGTTTTCTTCTGTTACATGTCCTTACCACCTAAAATAAAGATACTTAGATGATATTTCAGAAACGAGACATATTGGTGGCGTTTTAACGAAATACAAATTCGTACTTCGAAGGTACCGTAACCTTATCAGATGCCACAAACTTGGCAAGCCAGTCGAGCATTTACGAATTGTACCTAAATATAAAACCAACAAGAGCAATCAATTGAAAGAGGAAGGACAAAAGAAGCACACTTTGAAGAAGCAGTTTATGTCAATGTATTACATATCTAAGAACTTCAATGAACTAGCTACACACACACACCTTATATATATTTAGGTAAATAGACTTATTTCCTTTAAAAAAACCTATTGAATATGCCTAAATATTGTATCTACAGATGTTGTTTGTTGTCTATAGAAAATATAGGTATGGCAATGCATAATTACTTAGCAAATTATAACAACAAACTAAATTAAACTAAGTAGGTAGGTAGGCTACTGAAAATATATCTTAAGTAAGTACCTACTACCTTAGATATTTTTCAAATAATTATTGTAAATAATAAGTTAGTAAGAATATCCAATTTGATTATTGTCATGTCTGTAGATTACAGCCCACTCCTTCTCACAGAGAGGCCTGTGTCCCAGCAGTGGGAACTTCATAGGCTGATCATGCTAATGCCTGTCAAGTTTATCACACACGTTGCAAAGTAATTCAATCATACAATATTATTCTTTACATTCAGTGGAAATGCACAAAATAAGCATTGTACTCTACTTGCACCAGACTATGGTAGTATTGAACATTGTTTTCTAAATATTGAAGAACCATAATATTTATGTGTAAAGTTTATTAAGGCTTACAAAATAATATTTCAAATTGAATTGGTTTTGCTTGTTAAAAAGTTACGTATGTAGTTACATCATAGGTCCATCAATCTTTTTATCTATTAAGAAAAGTACCTAAACAAAAATACTTTATACTTTTTAGTCAAGTACCTGTTTCATCCATCAGTAGAATTGTAGGCATCCAAGTATTGTTTATCTAATAGCAGAATATTGCAGTTTTCTAAAGTAGATAGATTGTGCATTGAAGTGTTTAAGGGAGAGGTCTATTCAAGACGGGATGAGTAATAGATGATGGAATATAATGAGGATGTACTTAAATTATTTTTTTATCTTTCAGGTAGCTCAACTATAATAAACAGGAAAAATTTAAATTTCCTCTCATGCACTCACAGCAACAGTACCAAGCAGTCTTTTTCACAAATGATTACTTCCACAGGAAAACCACGCACAACGGACCGAGTGGGAGTCTACGTGCGGAGAAGGGAGTCCAATCATCATTCCACAGGAAAACATCAAATTCCATTAATCAATACAATATACTTGTTCCAATTTCTTTTTCCACATAGCCAACGATTTCATGTGAAATGTGAACAAATGCTATCATCAGAAGGTTGAAATGATATAAATAAAACAGTTGTTTTTGTTAACCATTATATATTTGTTTCTATTTACCTTAATGTACCAAATAAATTACAATTTAGCCAAACACTACTATTTTCTAAATAGTATCACTGTAATTATCAATAACTTGTCTGTATTTAAAAAAAAAACCTATTCAGTGCTTAAATATGTATTTATTTCATAACAAGTTATTTTAAGTTCACAATTAAAACACTTAACTATTAAAGTTTACTATGTTATCTATTAACACAAGTAAGTACATATGTATATATGTTTATATTGCTGTTAAGCAAAACTAATGAACAACTAGCTTTTGCACTCTTCTCCGCCCGTGTGGATGTCCGTTATAGCGTATGTACCTATATAAAAAGTAGCCTACGTCCTTCTCCATATCCCAGGCTATATCTCTGCCAAATTTCATGACAATCGGTTCAGCGGTTTAGGCGTCAAAGCGTAACACACAGACTGACATTACTTTCGCATTTATAATATTAGTAGGGATTTTCATGTCTATGCAGGTGAAGCACCCCTGGGACTCTCCTGCAATTGTACAACAAAATCAAATTATTTTCTGCTCAACTAAAGTACTTAATTATGGGGCAAATTCGGCATATTTAGAAGGCCATCATCAGCCCATGGCTATTGGTTTATTTAACATAACACTAAATTAGAATGGTAAAAAATAGGTACATATAAAATTTATGATGTGATTTTATGTATGTATAAAGCTCACCCAAAGAAAAATACATTCATGAGTTGCTGCTTGATGCTAAACTTTGTTAAAAGTTCGCCTACAATGATTAATATGGAAGCTTGGTTTTCCATGTCTTATTTGCCACCAAATTCTTTTTAGAAAAATCCCTCATTGTTGAATGAAGTTGGTAGCTCTAGCATCGTCTGCGAAAATATTATAATAATTAATGTTTTGTTACTGTTAGTTCAAAATCAAAAGGCATTTATTCAAACTAGGCTGAGCGTAGGCACTTTTTTTTCCCAAAACGCCTACCCTTCACCACTTCCTAGTGCTTTAGATGGGAAGAAGTGGCGCAACAAACTCTCCAGCAACACAGCTGTCTGTTAAGTTAGAAGAACTTGATTGTGTGGATTGGATCCTTTTCGTTTAACTACGTCCAGTTAACCTCAAGTAAGTTACAGAAGTCTACACAGTAAATGATTGTACATAAGCAGATTATTGTAGATTGACCAATAATGTACCTCAACTACAATAATCACTCCAACACACGTAATTCCTGTTTATATTGGCTTACTTGTAGTGCTGATATGACGTATGGTTCGTCCTTTTCGATAGTGAGAAAAACGTGGAGCCAGTACAAAAGTAAGACAGAACCCTATTCCTTGCCATTTACTTGTTCTGTGCAGAAACCACTAAAAAATATTTTAAGACTGCTTAATTTAGTCCATAGTACCCTCAACGATTTGAATCAAAATTAAAGACGAAACAAAACAAAATGCAGTGTTGCCAAATGGGTGTCAGGTTTTAGGGCTAAATCGAGCTTAAAAAAGGGCTAGATTAGCACATTTTTAAAAAATAGGGCTAAATTACTAAATAACGAAAAATAAAAATAAAGATTCTTCAGTAAAATGGATTTCATGAATAAGTAATGTGTAAATAATAAGTAAAATACACAAATCTGTACTATAAAATATTATTTAATCATAAAATTACGATCTAAATAGCAGTCTTCATCTAATTTCTCTCGAAGGGTTTCACTTTGCGCTGACGACGTTGGTGTTGGGCTTGATAGCCTTGTTCAGTATAAATTTAAATTGGACACAATTTTTTTTAAAGGAGATCGTATGGGATTGCCTATGTGTAGTAAGTTCGGGTTAACTTGGTAAGGCCAGTTTGTATTTATGGTATGGAATTTAGGGACTTAAAATTCACCCTGTTTCGTAATTTATGTTTATATGGTTTTGAAAGGCGATAATATTTGGGGGTAGATCGTAATCTACCCCCAAATATTATCGCCCGTAGCCCGTAGGCTAGGGGCTAAATCATTATATTCGGAGCTGAACAAGAAGAAAAAGGGCTAGATCTAGCCCCGAAGGGGCTAAATTGGCATTACTGACAAAATGTCATTTTATGTTTTTTTTTTACTCAAATGTTGCCAACATTTTCCCGATTCCACTAGCGGCGGTTCTTCAAATAAGTAAAAATAAATTATAGATTAATCGCAATTTTTTAATTTTATTTTATTCTTTTTCCTGACGTTCGGTCGTCGTTTTGGAGGTCCATTTGAAGATTTGAGAATGAATATAAAACTTATTATGCCATAATCGTAGTTATTTTTTTATCGCTTAAGCTGATCTCGCACTGTACGGAATTCCTATACAATGCGAGATCATCTTGTACTGGAAATGTATAGCTTGATGTGTAGCCGTGTGTACCTTGAACGTTGTTTAATCTGACGATTTAAAAAATACACATTTAATTGTTCAAGTTTTCACTTCTGGTGGCACTCTCGGAGTGCCACTGTTTTTATTTTTTTGTAGTATGTCGGGATCTATTCTGTAGAAATGACGATGTTTTTCGATATCGACACGGGCACAGCCTCTGTGTGACTTCACGATATTTGTTATGCTGAACAGTCTTTTCATATTAGCGTTTGAATCCAAAGTAATTTCGGCATTTTAAGAAATAATTCGTAAAATTACTAACACAGGTTTCACGCAAACAGTAAAAATAACATGCCACTATCGTGTTATTAGAATAATTTCTCAAGTTAAAGCTTTAGTAGTTGATTGTTTTGTTTTACACAAACTAAATTAGACTAACCAAAACAAAACTACCAGCGGCTAAAAGCAAAATTTAGTCTGCTAGTTGGGGTGTCCCAGCCCCCAGTTGTAGCGGAAATCCCACTAAGTTGACAACACTGCTTTTCTACTAATTTTTCATTGACCACAGATAACTAAAACGTGAGCAGTAATACGTTTCGTTGCTTTTTTCAATTATGGTAGTTTTTGGTAGAAAGTGTTTTAAAAATTGGTTTTACGTTTTTTAGGTAATCATTATACAATATGTAACAAAAACCCTGTTGTTCCTTCTACCCACGTTTTCAGAATCGGTATACATACGTAATAATGCAAGTCATTTATAAAAACTGTAAAAAAAAAAATATTAAAATAAATATTTAATTGTGAATATTTGTAATGTTTGACTGATGTCTTACCTCTGCAATACTGCATGAAGCGAAATCAGAAATAGGTACAACGTTCCCGCCACGCGCCGCTCTCTTTGATCGTGCCGCGGCGGCCGCTTGCACCGCGCCGCCGATTATCTACCTATTTTTCTACACAAGTTCGTGACCTTGCCAGCTGTTGTTTATCACTTTAACGAATGAATCTTTGAAAATGTTGGTTTACACGGTATTTTTATGAACACTTGATAATTTTTAAAACTACATTTGACACTTCACTACATCAAACAAACACAAACACTACACAAAAACAAAGTCGCCGCGTCTGTCACATGACTGTGATCGAACACACGTGCTCATTGTGCGAATTAAAACCACCTGTTCTATCAAATGAGCATTCGTTGGTGAACAGTATCCAATTCAAGAAATCACTATCTTGTTCGATCTTGTCGAGTGGCACCTGTCTACTGTATTCTAGTCTTGACTCATAGTCGGAGGAAAGTACCTAGTGATTGGACGCGACGATAATGAAAAGGGTGCTGGTCATCTTCTTTGAGAACTCTCCAAACGCGCATATGGTTTACTCCGAGTTCGTGTCACACTGAGCGTCCAAGACTTGCTCCACGATGTCACTGTTTCAAGTCTTCGGTCTGCCTGCGTCAGGTCGATGTTGGTCTTGTCCGCGCACACTGCCGGTATTGACCGTACGTATGTGCAAACGTTGGAATGGTAATGGTAGACTCGTAAAACGTTCTTGGTAGAGTCTGCGTGCTTCTGCATAATTGCAGTCACATTTCCCTAGACACATCAACATATTAAAATATTCTACGTATGAATAGGCATGGTCAACGTAAACAAAACACAAGTCACTCACTACGTAGGTCAACAATCACATCCGCTCGGAAGTAAGCTGCGCGGGAGACTAAGGAAGTGATTCGCAGGGCGGCGGGTGGCGGGGTAAAGGGGGTGTAAGGCACGTGGTACCGAAACGCCGCCGCGCCGCCGCGGCGCGAGCGCCCGTAGGTTTTTGGCGGCATCTTCTATCAGTTCAAAGAAAGCCGCCGAGCTCGTAGGCTATTATGCGAAATAAAGATACTTGTAAAGTCAGATACTGTAAACATTTTTTGAATGTGTCGATTTTAATAGTTATTTGATAATGAACTCTCAACTGGCCAATGCTTAATTTATTTTAAATTGTAACTTCATCAATGTTGTGCTTGTGGGTAAGTGTATACGTCCCTAAAAGGAACAACAGGGTTTTTGTTACATATTGTATATTTTCCTTTGAAGCAATGGTAGACCACCAATTGTAATTGAAACAATATTAATATATAGTAAAATTATTCGGAAGCGAATAGTTCATAAGTGATGAAACAAAACGGATAAACGTAATAGATTGGGCGAGATTTTAATGACATCCCTATAAAAAGAGGCAGAATTTGATTCATTTTAGTTACACAATTCCGATTATGGAAAACGATTGCGAATGGAGTTTGCTTAGTTTCAGAATCGTAATCAGAAAGTTAATACGTTACGCAATTAGGCTGCTGATTATTTCAGGCGGTTATTGGTTCTCAGGCGGTACGAAGTTCGCTGGGTCAGCTAGTTATTTACTAAATGAGATCACTTCTTATAATATTCTTAGTTCTTACCTATTCCACTCGTGTTGTTCGATGTTATTTGTGTAGTGCACTGGATATCATATTTCAGAAATAAATTTCTGAAACACTTTAGAAGATGAGGCGAGTCATACATACTGATAATCTCTATATCATCAATAGTAATGGAGGGTTTTTCAGTAGTGGCACCCAAGATGGACAAAGCTCGTCGATTTACCCCATCCATGTCGCAAACCGTTGCCGCTATGCTAAGACCCGCCTCACGACATTCACGAATTATCTGAAAAAAAAAAAATTGTGAATTAATACTACACACATCATTATTTAATTTAATTTGTGGAAACTAACTAGGGTTATGTATTACTTAAATTCAGTATCTAAAACTATTCTTTAACATTGTATATTATGTTTCAAATTACTTTTTCTAAATATCCGTTAACGTATAGTGTTCTGAGTTTTATTAGAAAGAAGAATTACTAGCTGCGCCCCGCGGTTGAAACCGCATTAGTGTAGATCCCGTGGGAATATTGGGATAAAAAGTATCCTGTGTTAATCCTGGTTATAAACTATCTGTGTGTCAAATTTCATCCAAATCCGTTCAGGCGATTATGCATGAAGAAGTAACAAACATATAAACACACACACACACACACACACACACACACACCCTCACACACACACACACACACACACGCACACACACACACACGCACACGCACACACACGAACTCACAACTTTCGCCTTTATAATATTGTAATTTGTGATTGCTTTGATAACATTACCTCTTTAATCAAGACTGCTAGACGGTCTGCTGTTACATACTCGCTGGATAAGTAGTAAGCCACAGGCTGCTTAATCTTTTTTCTAATGCCAGCTAACATGAACACTAGAGCATGTGTTACTAATTGTGGCGATCTGCCTTGAAGTCCATGATCTTGGAATCCTTCTATGATATCTGTCTTTCGGTTATACATTATATTTTTTTTAATTGACATTTCATCAAACATGATAATGTATTAATTGTCAGATGCACTTTGAAGTTCTGCTGTTCTTTTCAATATAGAGAAAATACATATATTGACTCCCACTTCGAGGGAGAATTTCCTCAAAAGACATTTTAAAGTGGATTGAGCTGGTAGACAAAACAATCTTCTCATCAGTGCATAGCAAGTTGGTGATCTTTTATATAGTCTCAGCGCTGTAATTTTTTCTTCTGTTATCCATCTTCGTCCTTTCGTTTTTTTTTTTAAGTTTTTTTTCTGTGCTTGCAGCAACAAGGCAAATGTAGGAGTTAATTTTTTCATCAGTATATCAACCGACTCATTTTTACTTAGTTCTTTTAGAATTTCCTTATTTTTTAATATTTTATTCTATTTCGCAATTGGCAAATATTTTTCAAATGTTTTCTGCATTTTGCCAACAGATATTTTTCTTTTGGAGTTTTAGTTTGCCTTACATTTGTTGGTGTCTGAGGAGTGTTAATTTCACTAAGCACTTTGTTTTCTTCAAATGAAGCATGCAACACATGCGAAGTCCCAGGTAGAGGTTCAAGTATTGCTTTTTTAAATGTTGGTACTGGTTTTGGTTCAGAATAGCAGTTGGTTACATCTTTCAAAACTTGCACCTGACTATATGAAGGACCTGGTTGAGGTTCAGTCTGAAATTTAAATTAAAAAAATTGTTCTAGTAGTAATAATAATCATAAACACAACAACACTACTACTACTACAACAGTTGTAAAATCTGACATACAATCTCAAAATCCCTTAAACATTCTATAACCTTTGTTTCCTTTGCATGCAGCTCCAGCTTGGCGGGCTTATCTAACACAGAAAAACTTATTGTGTATCGCTCGGGAACTGTTCATTTTCCTGAGATAACGAGTTACCAATATTTTAATCCGGGTTATGGACTATCTGTGTGCCAAATTTCATACATATTCGTTTAGCCGTTTCAAGCGTGGTTAAGTAACAAGCTTTCAAACATCTTCATGAACTTTTACATTTATAATATTTTGTAGGATATCCCTTAAAGCTCTGAACCAACATCTATTGTTTTGTATACTGCAACAATTTTACTATAGAACCACTAACTACTATTATGAATTTAATATGTGACATTTCAAAAGATTGTATTTGTTTTATACTAATTAGATAACTTAATTACCTCTTTGATGTCATCTGGAACTGCAAATCTATGAAGCTTCTTTGAAATTTCAGGGTCATCACTGAATGATGTCCTTGGAACATGTCTATTGCAGAGCATTTTATGTTCTGTATGAAGTTTATGCTGGAATTCTGGTGACCAGTATTCTTTATCAGGAAAGCAATACTTTGCCCATAATTCACAACTGAAACAAAATTTAAAATATATATTAAAATAACAAAATGACTAGGAAGAGTTATTGTGAACAAGAATCAATGTAAATAATAAACTACTGCTGTACTATATGTTTTTGCCATAGAAGTGTTTCCAAACGCATTGAAATTTGTGTGGTAGAATAAAGTAAGGCAAGGTATTCTATGTCCTATAGCAGAAAGTTTCTCAAATACATTGTGATCTATAATTACCTGAGCAATACTTGAGCCTAGACTAGAATATTTAGGTAAGTACTTGAGAATTGGTCTTCCATGTGGTAAATATAAACTTAAATTCAACAACATGCATAAACACATAAATTGGAAAATTGGGTGCGGAATAAGCAAGATGTGGAAGCCTTAGCTGTAGTTCAGTAGCTTTGTTGTTGTAACATCATAATCTAGTCCTAAGACTAGATATTGTGTAGAGAATTGTACCAGTGCTTCGAAGAAGTGATACCTACCTAAGTATCACTTGTTTGAAACCCTGGTACAATTAATAAAATATTCATTGTGTAATATACATACCGTGATGTGTTCGTTTTTCCTGGTTTAGGAAAGCGAAACAATGTAATAAGTGAGTCCTCAGCCGGTGAACGTCCACACTTAAAACATCGTCGTCGATTTTCCGCGTTTATTACCGACGTCATAGTCGCGTTTTAAGAGTCACTTTCTCGAAATAGGTGCAGAAACAGAGTCACTTTCTCAAAAAACAGAAACAGTCACTTTCTCAAAAAACACATACAGAGTCACTATCTCAAAACGCATAAAACTGAGTCAATATCTCGAAACACACATTCAGAGTCAGTATCTCAAAGTATTTGGATGGCACTGAGTCGAAACTAACAAAAAAAACTTAAACACAACAGGAGCCTACGGCAAATTTTAAGAAACAACTCCGCCATCTTAATCGGTACGTCAAGTCGTCTGGTGGACGGGGTGACGTAAGTGGTATGATTAGCGACCTAAAACCTCGTAAAACGTAATTTTTTAGTCTTGAGTATTAGGTCCCGATTTTTTTTTAACTCTAGCCACACATGAAATAGCCCTTGAAGGTATGTCGTTGATTCGACGTATAGAGTTGACACCCCCTGTTCTTCGCTAAGCTGACGTATAGGAAGCACAAGGGATTCGATAACATCAGCTCCATGAATTAATACTTTATGTACACTAGAAGGTATTTTGTACCATTGGTACTTAGTGACGTAGAGTCTAGCCGTGTCAAGTGTATACTCCTTGTAGGCCTCTGGCTTTACATCGTATGAGTACGAAAGGGCTTTGAGTATAACAGAGAATCTTGTAATGAGATCTTTGTCAACCCCAGTGATCTCAGCTGCGAGAGCAGGGTCTTCAAAGAACGTTCGCGCAGTATTGCCATCATTGGTTGAGCCGCTACCTTGCTTTACTGTATCGACGAGGAGCCCAGTTCTACGACGATATTCTACTATAATGGCGCGCTTTTTTTCTTTCACTGCTTCTTTTATGTTCTTTGTCACGCGCCATGTTTTGTGTTCCTTCCTTTACGATATGTGGAGCACACACTCAAACAGACGAATATGGGCGTGCAAGGTTGACAATCCATATGCATACAAATTTTTGTTGCATGACCTCTGAATGACCGCATCAATATCGTTCATATGATTAGGTGTTGCCTTGCATATGTTGCAAGTCTGGAAAGATTTATTGTCAGAGAGTGCATTGGCGGCTTTTCCATCTAGCATTGTCTCCATTAATCTAAGGTGCCTCCCACTAACTTAGGAACATGCTTTTGCAAGGAAGCAAGAAATGGGACGATGAGGAGTGACTCTCGACGAAAGTCTTGATACATATCATACCGGTGGCGCCCCACTGGTTCGATATCGAACCGCTAAGTAGTTTAAATAATTTAGTACTACTATACCCATTCACAAGTTCCTATTGTAACTTATTTGTCTTTACTCAAAATATCCCTGTTTTAATGGATGAAAAAATATAATGATTTTTATTTCCCGACTGCTACAGCAGTGTAATGATTTTCAAAATCAAAAGTCGTTTATTCAAACTAGGCTGAGAGTCAGCTCTTTTTAAACGTCAAAATTACATAAGACAGTCCCCCAAAAACGTCCGCCCTATTCGAATGTCTGTAAGTAATATTCGTTGTTACCGTCTATAGGCTAAACAGATGGACCAATTTTGATAAATTATATGTCGTTAGATATTGTCTTAGTAGCCTGAATGTCAAGGGGACAATAAATAAAAAAAAATGGAGGAAACCAGGCACCACAAAGCGCGTTTAAAAAAATGTCCCGACCCTATCGAATTTGGTATCAAAATAAAGGGTTTTTATTTATGAACAATTTCAAAAATATGATTCTTCCTCGCAGTCGGGTAAATAAAAATATTTGGTTGCTTTAAAGATTATCACTTTACCAGTCCCCGAGAAAAGTGATATTCTTTAAAGCAACCGACCATGCAGAGGTTCACGTTGCAAGATTAGCACTCAAAAGCTGTGCAAGCATCAACTTTTTTGAGTGCGCACCACTTGCAACGTGACTTCCTGACGTTGGTCTTTACAGGGAAGTAGCTGTATACGGGAAGCGGTTGTTCTATTTTTGGCGGGTAAAATCTCTGTACGATTACATCCGCCAATAACACCCGAAACTACCGCTGTGCCATTTTGGCTGTCCCTGCCTTCGAGAACATGACAAAAGCGTTGTGGATGGACACGTTGAGAAGCCGGCGGAAAAGTTTTTTATACCATATTAGATTACGAATCTTTTCTACGGGAAACGCCTGCAAAAGTTGGTCCTTTTTGTCGACGCCCATAGCCCTCCCATAGCCAGGTTGTAATCTAATTCGCGTCCTTCTACACCGAAATTGTCATGTCCTGTGTCTGGCTAAATGCCACTTCACCAGACCGCATGTTTGCCTTATTTTTGTGGCGCAAACTGTCAGGCACGAACGCCCGGTTCAGACCTATGGTGCCCATGACGTCCGTCTTATGGCCCTTAAGGGTCCGCGCCAGTAATGGACTTTTATAGAAGGTCCATTACAAGAGTATGACCTCTATCAAATAATGGACGAACAAATTTTTAATAGTCCTTGATGTTGCGCCCTCAGGCTCAGCCTCGTTCTCCGGTGCCTCGACATTATGCCGTTCCTTCCTACCAGTATAAATGATCATCTGCCAGAGATCATATCCTGTCTTGGACTCACATAGTTCATAGCTCTTTATACCTACCTGAGCAGCTTTAGTTGCTATAACTGCCGTCAATAGCATAGTTGCTGTAAGTACGTACGTAGTATAGATACTTAAGCCGTAAATAAAAAAAAGTTATTAACCATTTAGGATAAAAAATAAATCTTTCTTCTTTAACATTGAAACAAAATTAAATTATTCAATGAATTAGGAATCAACTCCTACAAAAACAAGAAAGCGAGAACTAATCGTCAAATTCCTTAGAAAGATTCAAGGATGCATCGTCAACTGGCAACTCAAACCAGAATTGCCTTTGGCTGGGTAACATCAAGGGAACGAGATCTTTGACAATTGTCTCTTTTCGTGAAGAGGCGATACCCCTTAGTGAACTTCTCTGTTCAGCACAAGGGAATTGTTTGTTTTTTTTTTTAAATTTTGGCTTGTAAAATGTTTACGGTTCTGAATTCCTCATCATCGTGAGATTTTTTGTAGAACAAATTGTACTCTCCACGGACGACTTTGACCACAGTGAAATTCTTAACGTAGGGAGGTCTTTCAAGGCACGCATTTTCTGTTCAGAAAGAAAGTCACAAAATTTGTAAAATCACGGACATCCATACATTTTAGAATATTTAATCCTGAGTTAGAGGTTCGAACGGCTTCTACATAGTCATTAAAGTCGCAAACATTTATCAATTTTTTGAAGAGATTGCTCCACTTGGTGGTGGAAGCTGTCAGCTGAATTGAATGTATGTCCTGGTTCTAGATACCCTATAGTGACAGAGCGTGCTTCAATTAAATCACTGTTGACAACATTGGCAAGAAACGAAAAGTGTCCAGTTCTTATTTTGTGACGAACAATTATGTGCCCAAATCACCAAATGATTTTGTTCCGGTGGTGTATTAAAAAAGCTCTAAATGTTGAAACAATGTCATGACCATTTCGGCCTGAAATGGCTTCGTGCTATGAAACAGCATAAGGAGTATTTTCTTTAGTAGATTTACCTAAAGGAGCAAAAGTCTCGTTGAATGCAATAATTCAAGGACAAAATATTGCTACTTTAGCTGTGCATGCGAGGCAGCATTACCACCTTTCGAAGATCCACATATACGTAAACGGTGTCATTATCTTTATGTTCTTCTACGTTTTTTGGTCCAATTTGTACGCTTTCCTGCTATCTGTGTAGCGTTGGCGATGTTTAATATGATTGTTATATGTAGCACAAGTTGTATTAGGAGCTTTACTGAATTCGCAAGCATGTATGTCGTATACAGCACAAAGTTCACACTCTTCATTGCCCAGTACGGCGAAGGAAATGCTGCGGCTCTTCGGTAAACTTCGTAAGAGCATGCAGAGTCTGGGTATATTTTGTTAAAATATTGACTAAGATTGATAAGCATCATTGTGACAGTGATATCGCTGGGTAAATTATTTTATGTAAGTTTTCGCCTGTGCGCTGCGGTAATGCGATATTGCAGGGTTAAAGTCATTATGTGTGAAGTTATCAAGGTTTTATCCTTTAACAGCGACGACCCGTCATAGTGTCCACGTTTGTCTTTGAGGTCATCCTCTTCACTTGTATGAAGAACTCTAAAAACTTTTGTGTCTTTCTTATTGTTTGAGTAAAACAAAAGTTTTTAATATATTGACAGTTTTAATTGGTTTAATTTATGTTTTACAAGGCACAACAGCTACTTTTACAAAAGTGAAGTTTTAGAAGAGACTCAGGCAGCAGAGATGCCAATTTATCCAAATGTTTTACTATAATGTTGCCAATGGCAATAATATTAAGATATTCTCTTAAATGTTGTAAACATATTCCCGGGGGAATATTACTACATTAGCTTATGTTATATCTGCTTAATTACAATTCGGTATATTCCTGAAGCTGTTTTTATTTCAGCGACCCTGGCCTTATGATCCGAACCATGGTATATCTTGACAATTCTGGCCACAAGCCACTGGAGAGGACTAGATCTTTCATCCTTTAAAAGTACTAAACTGCCTGCCTATATTTGGCTGGTTTAGGTGCCATTTGGGTCTGCTGTTCAACTGAGACAAATATTGTTTATGCCACACGTTCCAAAAGTGTTGCTGTATTTTAGTGCTTCGGCGCCAAAACAGTAGCCTATTTTCAGGAATCTGAGTAATATCTGACTCAGGGATTGCCGTTATGGGCCTTCCTATTAAAAAGTGACCTGGGGTCAAGAATGTAAGATCAGAAGGATCTTTCGACATTGTAGTTAGTGGTCTGGAATTTAATATTCCTTCTATGCCAACTAATATTGTACTGTATTCCTCATAGGTAAGTACCTGATTTCCTACAATTCTTTTTATGTGAAATTTGGAGCTTTTTACTCCTGTCTCCCAGAGGCCACCGAAGTTAGGCGAGTAACTAGGAATATACTCGAATTTGATACCTCTTGAATCAGATAAGTTGATAATGCTTAGGCGATGCGCATCAGAAGCATTAAGTTTATATAATTTATTTAAAGAATTTTCTGCGCCTTTAAACGTTTTTGCATTGTCACAATGTATTGGGCAGGCCTCGCCTAGCGATAAATCTTTCAAAGGCTGCTAAAAAACATTCTGTGCTCATGTCTGACACTAGTTCTAAATGAATACATTTCGTTACGAAACAAATAAATACAGCGACATAACCCTTGGAAACAACGCTTCTACGAATAGTTGATTGCTTAATATTGAAAGGACCACAGTAATCAATACCTATGATGCTGAAGGTTTTCGCTTCAGTAACTCGATCTGCAGGTAAGGATCCTATTAGTTAAGAAGCCACTTTAGCTCTAAACCGGTAACAGGTTACGCATTTGTTTACAATATTTTTAACCTCCCCGCTACAATCAATGATCCAATATCTTAAGGTCAGGTTTGACATTGTTAACTTTAATCCTGCATGCATTAAAGCTAGGTGCTCATTTCTTATAATTAATTTAGTGATGTGACATTTTTTAGGTAATATAATTGGGTGCTTTTGAGAGTATGGAATGGGAGAATTTTGCAATTTACCAGACACTCTGAGCACATTATTACTATCCACAAACGGAGCTAATGATTTTAAATGACTCCTAATAGGTTTGTTTGTTTTAATACAATTAATTTCATTTGCAAAGTACAACTTTTATATGTATGTATTTCTTTTTTTTTTTAAATCTTTATTTGGAAAAAAGGCTTTAATCGCGGAGCGATTATGTCAGCCTCGTAGTTTTACAAAATTAATATATAGTAGGTAATAACTAGGATCTTAACTTAAATAATTTAACAATTAGGTAATATAACTTAACAGCTAATTTGGATGTAGGATTGGATAATATCAAATTACATATGCCAACTGTTGAGTTCACCATCTCAACATCGCCGCGCGCCAGCGGCAGTGAAAGAGGGGTGCGGGGACAGCGGTTCGTCTGCCGGCCTGCCTTATTAAGAAGCGATCCCTTAACCTAAGTCCCACTTCTGATTCCAAAGTTCTCCGTTCTGCCCCAACACGAGCACACTCCACCAATGCATGGTAGGTGTCCTCCCTCATATTGCAAATCAGACAGTTTGGGGTATCAACAACCTTCATAAGATGCCCGAACGCATTCAACGGAATGTGCCCGGATCTCAGACGCATGCTTGTTACTAACAATCGTCTATTCATCTGTACTTCAGAGAACCAAGGAATCCTTGGTGGTTCAGACTGAATTGTTCTGTACCATATACCCTTCTCCTCAGATCTTTTGTCAAAGTATTCTTTCCACATCTTATTGCAACTTGTTTTAACGTCTCTTAATATATCTGTGAAGAAGGGCGCATGACAGACAGATATTCCCTCATAGGTTCCTGTTTTTGCCAGCTTATCTACTTGTTCGTTTCCCATCAGGCTGACATGTGATGGAATCCATTGGAATTCAACTATTTTGCCTCTTTCCCTCAGTGTTAAATATAACTCGAGTATAGAATATGCTACCGGTGTACCTCGTATGCCCGAGGTACACCGGGCTATAAGCTGCAAAGCGCTTTTTGAATCACAAAGTATTACAAATTTATCACGATTGCATGACATCAAGTATGACAGACATTCCAAAATAGCATACAATTCCGCCGTCATTATGGACAGTTTGCAGTTCAATGTGAAACTAGCTCCCGTGTTAGATTGAGGATCAAAAAAGGCTGCTCCTGTACCATTAACATCCTTGGATCCATCACTGTAAATCTGATAGAATCCGTCATAATTTCGTGCAATTGTTTCTACTGATTTCTCTAAAAGTGCTGCAGAAGTATGAGATCTTTTAGGTCCTGGCATATCATTAATACTCAGGTTAATGTGTGAGTTAATATCAATATTTGTCATCCATGTCGACAGTGAGAACATCTCTATAACTTTAGAACGATGTAAAGGTTGATTGGTAATCTCACTGAATACGATAGTTAGCAACGGTTTTTTCTTATTACGCCAATATGATTCCTGGTCGCAGAAAGATATTAATTTTGATATCATTGAAATGGTGTCACCATCAACTATGGACTTACCTTTTAAGCAAAATTTTGCAGCTAAATATTTACGTCGAACAAACAATGGTGGCAGACATAACTCCGATTCCATCGCGTGGATTGGGCAACTTTTTAAAAAACCGCCAACTACTCTCATGGCTTGGTTTTGAACTTTGTCTAATTTATTAATATTGGTGTTAGCGCTGTTATGGAACAAAAAACTTGCATAATCTAACCGACTGCGAATTATTGCAATATATAGTCGCCTTAAATGCATAGGATGGACTCCCCATGAAGAACCTGCTAGCACCTTAAAAACATTTAAAAATCTCATACCTCTTTCACAGGTTTCATTAATGTGTTTGCGCCATCTCAAAGATGAATCTAGCCAGAGTCCCAAATATTTAACTACTGGGACATTTTCCAAACAGACATTATTAATTTTAACATTTGCCTGCTGTAGTGACTTTCCCCTCGAAAAGAGACATATTTTACTTTTCGTGGGAGATAGTTCCAGACCCAATACTCCCAACACATTTGATAAATTATCTATGGCTTCCTGAAGAGTTGTAGTCATAAAACGAATGTCTTGTCCAGAAATATAGAGGACGAAATCATCGGCGTATTGGGACACATACACACTCGTAATCTCTTTACAGATATCACTAGTAACTATGTTAAATAATATTGGAGACATAGGGTCTCCTTGGGCCAATCCCTTACATGTCCATCTTGTAATTGGAACATTGCTCCCTACTTGTGACACAGCTAAATGTCTTTTCGTTAAGTATTCCCATATATATCTACATATAGAAGCCCCCACCCCCATCTCATCCAGCTTAGACACTACTTTAAATATATTGACATTATTGTATGCGTTGTCTATGTCCACAAAACATCCCAATGTCTTTTGATTATTGGTGAAACCTATTTGAATTTGTGACACTAGTCTTACGAGATTGTCCAAGCATGACATAGATCTTCTAAATCCCACTGTATTCTTAGAGAAAAGCCCCTTACTTTCAAAAAATCATTCAAGACGTCGCGTTATAATGTTGTGTAAAGTTTTACAAAGACAAGATATGAGAGATATAGGTCTCAAAGATGTTATGTTGCTTAGATCGCGCCCAGGTTTCGGTACAGGCACTACTTTAACATTCCGCCACTGTCTTGGAACCTCACCCTGAGACAAACATTTGTTAAATAACTCAACTATCAACTGTTTGCTAGGAAAATTATAGATCATTGAATAAGAAATATCGTCTTCCCCTGGAGCGGTGTCCTTCATCTTAAGTACATTAGATAGTTCCTGTGCCGAAATCTGTGCCTCCAACTGTAAATTAGTAGAACTAAAGGCCGGGCATAGTGGCAGAACGTAATCTGGTGTCAATTGTCGTAAGAACTCACTAGCCCTTTCGGCATCCAAACAAATTCTACTAGTACGATATCCTTTGAGCCATCGCATTTTATTCCACAACTCGCTACTAGACACCATCTCACTCATACTATCACAAAACTGATGAAAAGATTCTGCACTAGCTTTACGCATTAGTCTCTGTGCTGTAGCAATCTTTTTTTTAAGAATTATAAAATTCGTGGGTATGGGGTTCTTCCTCACCTGCGCTAATGCCAATCTACGATCCGCCACCGCACAGTGGAACGAATGTATGGGAGCGGTTGGACGTAGACATGTCCGAAAAATAAGAGTAAAATTATGACAAACTAATGATGCCATCTTATTCGATTACTTAATGCCTTCATAAATTGTGGTGATGAATTTCTTCATAACTCCCATATTTCGGGAGTAATTTGAGAAAATGTGAAATTTTACTATGAAAATGAGTGTATCGAGCTCTCTCCCTCCTGATTCCGGGCTTGTTTCAAGTAGCGGTCTCTAATATCGTAATGCTATTACTAAGAGCTATATTTAATACTAAGACACATAGTGCGCCAAATGTGCACTTTCTGGGATAAAAGGAAATGAAAATTAAAAAAAAAAAACGTTTTTTCCCCATTTGTATTTACTTTAAACCGCAGACAGACTTATTAAGAGGTCTATAAATATATTATATATATATACAGAAATATATATTAACAAAAATATTCACAAGAACTGATGAGAGTATGACTTTTAAGTAAGTTGATAATAAATTACCTAGTTTCATTAAAAGTACAATAAATAATTAAGATGTAAGCTCTAATTTACTAAGTTACACATTTTAAAACAATAACATCATTTAATTATCTTCGTCATCATCATCATCATCAATTAATTCAAATTCAGAATCGATGTCCGCTAAATCATTTATGTTAACAAATTCGATATCACTTTTCTCAGAATCCGTAAGCTCATAAAATTCCTTAAAAGAAGATTTTTTTACAAACTTATTTCCTTTTGGACGGATACTTGTAACAAGTGGATCAGAAGACAGTAAAAGATTGTGCATAATATCTTCATTGCATGAGATACTGCTATGCTTTCGAGAATGCCCCTCTCTATATTTTCTAAAATCTTTATTTCTAGCCTCAGATGCCTCTTCGGATAGAAAACCAATGGGCACAATTGACATGTTCTGAACTATGTCTGGCCCATGCATTAAAATTTTATGAAGTGAAGAAGGCATATAATACCATGGGTATAACTCCACGTAAAGCTTAGCAGTATCAAAGCAGAACTCTCGGAATTTAGTTACGTTGATCTTCTCTCCTGATGAAATACACTGCAAGATCACACAGATTTTTCTTAAAAGCATAGCATCTATTCCGGTCAGTTCAGCAGATTTAGTGTAGTTTTCAAAAAATCTCCTTGCCGAGTTGCCATTGTTGGTGGATCCACTGCCTTGTTTCACAACATCGAGAAGTAAGCCCGTTTCTCTTCTTACAGCCTCTTGAACTCTTTTCTTCCTGTCATCAACTTGCCTTTTTGCTATATCACCCCTTACTTGCCATGATTTTATGTCTAATTTGTAGGAAATGTGTAATAAGCATTCCATTGAGCGAATCCAAGCGTGAAGGGTGCTTAAGCTATATTTATACATGTCCTCGTTTGCGTGTTTATCTTTGATTAACTCTAAATTATTCATTTCTTTAGGACAAGCCTTGCATATGTCACACACTGAAGCTGCTGTATTGGATATAATGGAATGAATTTTACCATCAATCATTGTCAACAGCAGTTGGTGTTTGACACTAATTCCATCAGTGATGGTGGATGGAGTTAAGGCTTCAATCTCTGCTTCGATTTCAGCCATCTCTCTCTGCACATTTTCTTTGGTTTCCTTTATAAACTTAAACAATATTGGCCGGCAAAATGAAGTGGAAGATGGTCGCTCGTTTTCCCAAATTGTTACACCTTTTGAGACGAGCCGCAGTGGTACAAGACTAATCATAAAATTACTAGCAAGATCGATTTGCTCATCTTCACTCGTCCTTTGATGATAAATGCTTTGGCTAGATGATCCGTCAAAACCCCATTTGCTGGTCAATACGAGCTGTTGATTGGGATCAACAGGGGTTTCTAACGACCTAATAAGTCTTCTTGAGGTTAAATCCATCAAGGCTTGTAATTTGATTTTTGCAGAGCTCTCTGTAACTGTGAGATCTTCTTTGGCCGGATAGCACTTAATTTTTTCTTTAACCAACATGTAGTAACTCGGGTATTGAAGAGCTCCTTCTTGAGTGTTGAAATCCCGAAGAGTGTTATAGCGCCATTTCGATAAGTTCATCGATACATAAAGAGCCAATGCCTTCAAAGGGGATATTTCCCGTACCTGAATTGATTTACCTTCAATGAAGGCTTTGATTTTTGAGGCCTCTTCTGGATTCTCCGTCAAGTATTTCATAACATAAGCTGTATCGCTTTGTCCTGCCTTTTGAAGCGCCCTTTCGGCCGAAAACATAATTTCAGCGCTGCTACTGCTGCATGAAAGACTATCTTCAGTGCGTCTTCTTTTTTGCCGGTTACTAAGGTCCTCAAAAGATTTACGAGGACTAGGATGTGTACAAGTTGAAGCATCAGATTTAGCAGGAGAAATTATGGGCTCGATGACGTCACTTATATTTTCTGTAGAAGGTTCCATATTTTCATTCTGTAATTCCGGCCATTGAATTGCAGCCTGTAGCCAAATCTCATGTTTCTTCCGAAACTTATCTGTGCTTCTTCCAGACTGTGTCCATTTTGCATAAATGCGGTAGCAAAATCGACGACACCAGTCTTTTAAACTTGTTTCAGCACTTTCACATAACTGAACACAACTGTTATCTTTTAAAACACTGAACAAATAGTTAAAGTCGCGTAAATCTTTATGTGCGCGTGCGCATAAAGCAACGTGAATATCAAGATTTGTATTAAAATTTGGAAAATACATTGCGAGATTAGCTTGGATACAACGAGGTGTAAATCAACACTGATTTTAAAGTTACTAATAGTGACCTATTTATATAAAATCCAGGTATCCCAGGTATCCTTTGTTAAATATTGCAAGGTAATTAGTTATTGTGATAATTAGTAAATGATGCATGCTAAATTAGTGTATTAAGAGCCATTTAGTAATTAAATAATAGCAATGTTCTTATCAGTAATCATTAGTGCATCAGTTTTATATGTAAACCTTAAGTCCCTAATTATATATCCTAATTAGCTTATATCTTCTCTAATTGGCTGCTCAGAAATGTTATTGTAATAAGGTAAACCGGTAAATAGGTAGAAAAACGGTTTTAATCAACAAAATAAACAAAAAATAAAAAAATTGTGTTATAAAATAAACATCACTCTTTATCCCAGAAAGTGCACATTTGGCGCACTATGTGTCTTAGTATTAAATATAGCTCTTAGTATTAGCATTATGATATTAGAGACCGCTACTTGAAACAAGCCCGGAATCAGGAGGGAGAGAGCTCGATACACTCATTTTCATAGTAAAATTTCACATTTTCTCAAATTACTCCCGAAATATGGGAGTTATGAAGAAATTCATCACCACAAGTTATGAAGGCATTAAGTAATCGAATAAGATGGCATCATTAGTTTGGCATAATTTTACTCTTTTTTTTCGGACATGTCTACGTCCAACCGCTCCCATACATTCGTTCCACTGTGCACCGCTCTAGACAACTCCGGAGACCAATATGATCTGGGAATAAATTTACTGGTAGGGTTTTCACAAATTTTAGTAACCGGAATTGATGTTTGAGATGCGAAATTAATTAAATCTATAATATCATCATACATTTGTTGGGTGTTGCCTGTTAAACTAATACTACTGATTTTACTTGAGATTATTTCTTTGTATTTTTGCCAATCTGCCTTTTTAAAAATTCGTTTCGATTTGATTAAGTTATTACAAGTTATTTCTGTAGTTATAAGGACCATTAAGTGATCACTACCTAAGTTTTCATGTAAAACACTCCACTTGAACCGACGTGCAATATCTGCTGACGCAAACGTTACGTCGGGCGAACTTTTTTGAAGCTGATTTAAAACTAACTTAAGTCTGGTAGGGTCCCCAGTATTGAGGGAAACATATTGCCAATCATCAGCTGTATCGTGGATTTGTAAACCCCTGCGATCACTTTTGTATGACCAATTTGTATGATGCCCGTTGAAATCTCCCCCTATTAAAGTTTTATTCGACCATTTAGAAAATAGCATTTTCCAATCTTCATCTGTAGTGTGAATATTAGGAGGACAGTACACTGTAACAATATTTTCCAAGAAGTCACAGTTAAATATTTTTATATGGAGAACTTGAATGTTTCTATTACGTAAGCTAAAATTGGTGATTTGTGCTGTAATGGATTTATGGACTACAATAGCAATTCCACCGTATGAATCGTCCCGGTCTCGTCTAAAAATATCATAATTACCTATTTTCAAATGACTGTCTGGTTCAAGCCAGGTTTCAGATATAATGCATACATGAATTTTATCTAACAATAAGAGATTCTCGAAAGTTTTAATTTTAGGTCTTAAACTTTGTGCGTTCCACTGCAAGAACTTCAACTTAACAATTTTGTTTTTAGGTTCCATTACTTACTAAGTCCGAAAAAATACTCTAAACACTTATTCAAAATCGGCCACTCAGACATATGATCTACCACAACTAGTACCAACCATTCAATACAACACTTAATAACATTATTCAACTTTTCTTTTATACTAAGATTTCGCATAAAAATAATGTCCTTCAACCGAGTAATTAACTCGTCAAAATGTACCTGCCGCTCATTGTTTACGTTGTCACCGAGATCGTTATCAGTAGCAGCTGGTTGCTTAGGAATGTGGTCCGGCGAGTCCCGCTGTCCTCACCACTCCGTTTTATCTATGTTTTGCGAATGTGATTGCTTATTTTTATTACTTGCTTGTAGTGACTTCGGTCGGTTCTGCTTAAACAAAGGTGGGAACTCACTTGGAGTATATTTATTAATGTTTCCCGATTCTTCCAATAGCAGACCATTAAAGCTGTTGTTGGTATTGATTTTCGACTTTTCGATATCTCTTACTGCTTCTACACACCTTGGTGACTTAGGCCTAACATGCATATTGCAAGCAACGTGATAGGTACAATTGTATTCTGCCATAAGCTCTCTCACGCGCTTCTCTCGAGCATATACTGGACAACTTCTATTCAACGCCATGTGGTCACCCCGACAGTTCACGCATTTGAATATTGTCACTTCACAGTTACTGTGTTCTTCTGTGCACTTAGGGCATATACTTTTTTTGGACGTGCATCTTGCTTTTACGTGACCAAACTTCCAACAGTTTGAACACTGCGTTACCGGGAAAACATAAGGTTCAACCTTGGCACGTAGACAGTCTATATATATAAATGCTGGCAGGTATGAACCCTTGAATGCCACCTTGGCTACCTCGCTAGGCACCCAGCCGCCTTCTTCATCGCGTCTTTCTAGTCTTTTTAATGCTATGATTTCAATATCATGAGGACACTTTATTACTTTTAATGCCTCCTCGCCAGACAGCTCAAGGTCCACATCCCGAATAATGCCGTACGAAATGTTCACATCCATTGCACTAAACACTTTCCATCCTTTGTTTTGGAATTCCAGACAGTCTAACAACTTGCCCGCACATTCTTCACTCGAAACCTCAATTTTTAATTTATATGGGTTAATATACTTAATGTGCGTTATATCGGTCAAACCTATGCTGTTAAACAATTTGGCAATAGCAAACTGTTTGGGTAGTTTTTCTTTGCTCCAAATAAAAACCTGTTTCTTGACCTGTTTCTGTTTCTTTCCTTTATTTGTCTCAACTTTGGTCCAGCTTAGTTCTTCCTCTTCTCTTTCTCGTTTTGATGCTTTCTCTATTATTATATCTTCTTCCATAATATTATCCAATGGCTCACGTTTGTTTTCTACATCTTCCATTTGTGACATCCATCCATCTAACTGTGTCACTTCTTTTGTACTGAGCTGATCCAATGTTGTTTTTTCTTGTTCGCGATCTTCTGTGGCCATTATTAGGTGTAATTCGGCATCACTGAAGAGCGCGTCAATATAATTACTTTAAAAAATTCTATTCACACCGTTATCGGTAGGCGCGTGCGAGCGATCTACACGAATGCCGTGATAGAACTGATGTATGTATTTCTTAAGCATGAGTACAGTGTAGCTAATTTATTGCTCCCATGGTAAGTACATCTTACCGTAGTCGCTACAACTGCTGTCTAAACATGAACACAGGAGGGCTACATGCTCTCAGTTAGGGCATGCAAAACCGGTTACGGTTCCAGATTTTTGGTACCCGGTTTTGGGAGTTGTCACCCGGTTCCGACTAATTTAACTGTAAGTAACTGTAACTGATTTATGACCAAATAAATCACAGAGAAACTGACAGGAAACGACATTATTACAAGGTATGAAATAAAAAACTTGGTAAATTTTATCATTAAATAACAGGAATAATAGAGGAACTCTAAAAATATATTATTATCTAAAACAGACTGACTAGACACAGTATTTTTTTTTCAAAAGCATCAATTTGCGTTCTTTAAATGCATTTTTTATTTGTTTATATTACTGTTTTCTCTCTTAGTTTACTAGTTAGGTCAAATTGCACAATAATCAGCCTTAAAAACCGCCACCATAAAAATATAATTACGGCGACTTTCAAACAACGTCATTTCTATTCTGACTGTTGTAAAGCAGTTGTCGTGGTCTTGATGTCTTGTATTATTTTGTACGGTTGTAGCTTTTTGAATCTCCATGTTACGCTCCTCTTTTTTGGTCATAGCCGGGGTCGGGAGAAGAATAACATTGTCTTCGCCTACATTTCCCACCTCATCTCCGCGTTGATGAAATAAATCGCCTAAATTTTCGTTCCTTGACAAGTGCCGTACGAGGTTGATAATACCCATGCACATTTCATCGGAAGTGGACCGCCGAAATACAGCCAAATCGTCGTTTTCAAAATCAGTAAAGTGTTGGCTCGGATTCGTTAAGTATTGAAATGTAGCTGGTTCAATAAGTCGTCGCTCCGAGTACCTTTTCTTTAAAGAATTGTCCATTTCCTTACTTATAGTTTTTTTAGTGCATATTTTATTGCGACATCAGCTGTTACCAAGGGTGCATCCCGCCGACCCAAACATTCAATGATAGTTTTAAATGTGTCCAAAATCTCGTGAAGCTCATCTAAAGTTGTCCATTCATCTTGGCTAAAAACAATCTCAAAATCAATATCAAGTAGCGCTTTGGTGATGCATACCTTGAGTTTGATAAAACGTTGCAGAATGTCATGCTACTCCAACTTATACAGGGTGTCCAAGAACCTGGCGTCCAACTGGATTCCCACGATGTACTTACAGAATTATACTGATTTAAAAAAAAAAGGGGAAATGAGCACCCTGTGACATACTTTTGAATGCTGTGACTGCTAATGCTGATAATTTCGATATTTCTTGGAGGTTTTGTAATCTAGGGTATTGCTGTGTCTAAATAGAATGTAAAAATAAAGTACTTATTGTACCATTTTAAAATAAAATATTATTTTAACTAAAGGTGATATGGAAAACTATTGAATTTCGCAACTTTGACCGACTGTAGTGTAAAAAAAATGTACCAAAATAGTATGGCAAGTGACGTCAAATTTTGACGCGTTTATTCCTCTTTTTAACCCTTAAATTGGCAAATGAATTTATTTGAAATAAATTATTATTTTTTGTTATTTCCTGGTTTATCATGTTACCAGAGAACTGAAAAAAATTGTGAAATAAATCTATTTATAACAGTTTTCGCGAAAATCTATGTACTCCAGAGAGTACATTGCCAACTATAGTGTAAAGTATGTCTTCTTATGTTTGTACTACGTGGAGCACGGTGCCAAGATATCAATAAAACAAATCATAGTTTAATCTTTACTTTTTTAATCATAATTCTTATTAAACAATATTTATTAGGTGTGAAATTGGCGGAAGCAATTTCTTTTGTTATTTTCTCCAACCAGAAAACACAGATGCATATTGCACTTCACGTAAAATACTTTAGTTCTACCCTCTTTGCAAAACCTATAGCGTGATTGCATATTTGCCGATTCTGGAAAATGTTCGACGGCATCATACTTGACACTATCCACCAGCCGTTCAGCTGTAGGTTTCTGTATTATTCTCCCCTTCGTCTTCTCCATACTTCCACTTGACTTAGCGATTTTTCCAAACCGACAGAGTCCTTCAAATAAATCAAACCTATACTCTTTTAGAGACTTTAACTTTCCCATCTCGCCTGTAAAGAAGCCAGCTGTTGTTTATGAATATATCCAGCAATTGCGAAAATGTACCCAAATACCACCGACGGCACTTGAACGGGTCCGGTTTAAAGATGTAAGCATATCTGCTACATCTATGCCCCCATATGCTTAGTACTGCTTTACAAGTTTAGGGCAGTCAACATCGACCTTGTGTTTGTCTTCCTTTGAGTATCTTCTTATCTTTTCAATAGGAGAATCCACGTAGGAACTTATAAGCGTTACCACCTTGTTATCGTTCCACTTCACGACAGCTAACTTGTTGCTATTGCACACAACTTGGGTACTGTATCCTCTTCTTTTCTTTTTTATTTATTTTACAGAGGGTAACCGATCTTGACAACCCCTGAGCCGATTTGTTCTTATTGTTCTCAGGCTAAATATTCCATACTCTTCCCGCAACAAGTAAATAAGCGCTGGAGAAGTAAAGAAGTTGTCTGCGTATATGATGGATGGCTTCTTTTTTATTGTTTTGCATAATGCTTATTACCACCATGCCACCAACCCCAAATGAAGGTTCTTTGGCTGTGAAAGCGTGTTCACGAAACGTGTCATCTCCACCGTAAATCAGTGAAAATTTAGTTTTCTACATTTTTGTTATTACTACTGAAGGCTTCTTGCATTTAGATCTAGTGATCGGTCCAGGTGAATCTTTTGTCGTGCTAGGAACTGGTGACTGCAGGAGTTCTACAGATGGAGTGGGTAATGATTGAATTGAATTCAATGTTGGTATGGCATTGTAATTATTAGTTGACGGAGACGGAAACACTTCTTCAAGCGTGGGTGTTTGTGGTACATTATCAATGTTATAGTAGAATACGTTATCAGAGTCATTGTGATCGTCTTCCAGAATGTTCAGTCTTTCAAATGAGGAGTCTAATAAAGGTGGGTCAGAGCTGAGCTTAGGTGAAGATGGTGGATGGAAGTGTGATTCGTCATCCGAACTTGAACTGTCATCGGAACATGCATTTTCTTTCGGGATCAAAGCTAAAATCTTATGCGATCGTGTCAGGTTCAAGCACTGCAGAAAACGAAAAAGAACATGCTGTACGGCATACAATCCGCACCTCAACCGATGTTATTTTATATCAAAATATACAAAAAAAATCCAGTTTGCATTTCTTTGTGTACTTGGCAATGTACTTCGTGTATGCCGAAGTTTATTTTGTGTTCTTTACTACGTACTCGGCAACGGTATTCACGGAGTACACACAAAGTTTTGAAGTCATAAAATTGCGATAACGTAATTTACATATAAAATTACGGACGATTGATATTACTTGTAATATCCATATGCAATGTAAAGCCTCACAACCAGAAGTCCCACACAAAAAAGCATAGAAAAACTTAAAAAGCTTACCCGTGACGCAGAGACACCAGACCGTTTCGAAGACATTTTAAATTTGACGGAAATTTTTCAATGTGACTACATCCTAATATTTTTGCTACCAAAATAGACAATTATTGTAAACTAAAAATAATAATAAATGGTATTTTTTTTAGATTAGTACTACATTCGATTTTTTCAAAGTTTATGTCTTTGGTGGAGTACACTGCCAATTTAAGGGTTAAAAAGGTATAATACTTACACATTAATTTGAAAAAAAAAATTTTGATAATATTTTTACTCAACAACCCAATTTTTACGAAGTGCCTACCTAGTAACGGTAACTGTCGGACCCTTTCTTATCTTAGAAACTGTTATGTTACTACTATTATTTACTTCGGTTCCAAGAGTGAGCAAGAAGGAAATACACACAGGTAGATGGGTTCCCAGTAGAATAAAAGCAAAGAATGTTAGTTTAAAGATATTTTATTACAATAAATGTTCAAAATGTTGACCACCCGCGGCAATACAAGCTCTCACTCTCCTTAAAAAGGACCGCTTTATGTTTCGCGAGTAACTTTTTTGACGTATCACCTGCACTGCTTGTGTTATCTTCTCACGAAGGTCAGCGATGTCATTAATGGGCTTCGCATAAACGAGCTCCTTCATAGTTCCCCAGAAAAAAAAATCCAGCGGATTTAAGTCAGGTGAGCGGGCTGGCCACGGGATTGTTCCTGATCGCCCAATCCACCTGTTCGGGTATTGCTCGTCCAAAAACTCTCTAACGGATACGCGAAAATGTGCTGGACAGCCGTCGTGTTGGAACCACATATCTGGTGGGGTCTCTTCTAGTAAGTTTGGCAAATCATTTTGAAGAAAATTTAAATATGATTCGCCAGTCAAATTCTCGGGCATCTCAAATGGACCAATAATATTCCCACAGAGAATACCGGTCCACATGTTCACTTTGAACCGGTACTGGGATCTATCTTCTCGCATCAAGTGCGGATTTTCCACATGCCACTCGTGCAAGTTGTGTAGGTTCATGTAGCCATCCTTCTTAAATGTTGATTCATCTGACCACAAAATTTTGTCGATAAAGTTTTCGTCTTCTCGATGTTTTTGCAGGATTGTTTCACAAAACGCGACTCGGCTCGGATAGTCTCGAGGTAAAAGACTTTGCACTCGCTGTACGTGGTACGGATGATATTCTTCTTTTTGGAGAATACTGTGTGCTGTGCTCTTCGGTATCCCCGTATCAGCTTCTATTCCTCGCACAGAGATGCTTGGATTTGCCGACACCGCCTCTAAAACTTCATCGCGTATGAAGTCATTTACGGGTCATCCTTCACCAGCTACTTGATTGGGGAACCGCCCGTCACATAGTGATCTGTGCACATTAATGAAAACTCGATGGTCGGGATATCGCGTAGCCCTCGGATACCTTTCTCTGTAAAGTCTCGCTGCAGCTCGTCCATTACCTCTACATTCTCCATAAATGTAGTGCATATTTGCGTATTCTTGCGGAGTGTAGGTCGCCATGGTAGCACACACAAAACACAAACTGTCCAAACACAGGCAAAGGTCGTCGTAAAGAGTTCGTTTCAAAGTCCAGAGCACAAAGAGTAATCGAGTCCAATAAACAAAGCTTTAAATCGTAGTACGTGATCAATGGTAACAATAAGAGAGAGGTGCGTAGTAACGGCAGGAGGCAGTGACGCGTACTGACCGTACTGTTATCCTAAATAGCACGATCCCAGATAGCGTCACTATCTATCTCACTCGCACCTCTAACCTTTTTCTCCCTCACTCTTACCTGAATAATGGGGTACCATAAAGAAGAACCAGCAAATCGCAAAGATAGTTTCTGTCTTGCTCCCTCATGTTGTAATAACGAATCACTATGGTGAGATGCATGCACATACCGTCCCTTACGGTCTAACCTGTTTTTTGAGAGGCCTGTTGTTATTTTTATGAGCATACAATAGTAATTCTTTAGAGGTTAGATTCAATTCGTCGTAAATTTTTCTTTCTAAGAATTCTGTAAGACATCGTAAAAATTGGGTTGTTGAGTAAAAATATTATCAAATTTTTTTTTTTCAAATTAATGTGTAAGTATTATACCTTTTTAAAAAGAGGAATAAACGCGTCAAAATTTGACGTCACTTGCCATACTATTTTGGTACATTTTTTTTACACTACAGTCGGTCAAAGTTGCGAAATTCAATAGTTTTCCATATCACCTTTAGTTAAAATAATATTTTATTTTAAAATGGTACAATAAGTACTTTATTTTTACATTCTATTTAGACACAGCAATACCCTAGATTACAAAACCTCCAAGAAATATCGAAATTATCAGCATTAGCAGTCACAGCATTCAAAAGTATGTCACAGGGTGCTCATTTCCCCTTTTTTTTTTAAATCAGTATAATTCTGTAAGTACATGGGGTGGATTTTTTAAAATATTTTTCTGAGTACTGTTAGAACTTGGGGCATCGTGGGAATCCAGTTGGACGCCAGGTTCTTGGACACCCTGTATATGAGTCTACTATTATCAAAAACAACAGTGTCCACTTTTATAAAATGTCCACAATTCATTTTTTTTTTTTGTTTTATAATGTTCAAACTACTAAGTAATATATGATTATTTGTTTTATAACAATAAAAAGATCTAGAAACATGCAGGTGGTAATTAAAACAAACCTTCTAGGCCGAAAACAATCTAAAACAAGAAAAACAATCCGACTTTGTTGAGTTTGATAAGTAATGTCGGACTTTGCGCTTTTTGATGCAAACGTAAATGGAGATTGTTGATTTTGTAACATACAAACCTATCACAGACATTCTCAAGATGATTTTGATAATTTTAGTTCATAGTTGGGTCTTGGTACTCACGGTACAAAGGTTAATAAAAAATCTTTTTACTTTTAACAAATACAATATAAATAGGCATTATGGGTAGGTGACATCAGTGGAAAATTAAGTTAAATCTTAGTTTTACTAAATTAAAAGGGAAGGTAATTCCAGTTGTTCTTCACAAAATAGTTCTTCATTACTGTCAACATTTTCAGTTGATATGGATATCTCCTGTGAGGTTGGTACTACTCGAGTAAAGTACTCCAGAGTCTCTAAATTGCGCCATTCGGTGCCGTAATGTGTACATAATAATTTATTAACGTCTCTCAACTTTAATTGTTTTACTATCACACCTGGGGCAACGACGGTTGGAGCAAGCATTGCAGTGGTTTTATTTTTTCTGCAGATATTTTTATATTCACCTGTATCGATTTTGTAATGTAGCATTCCTCTTAAACCGACCATTTACATCTAGTCGCCCTTTTTAAATAAAACCTCTTACATTTTGAAAATTGTACATGCCACTTACTAACATCTAACAGTGTATTTTTGGCGGCTGTTTTCCAGTCAAGCACTGTACATTCAGATGCAATATTTATAATGGTCGAATGTTGACTCATCACATCCGTATACATTTTTGGATCTGTTATGGCTTCTATGTTTCGTAAATCTTTTTCGATGCGAGCAAACGGGTATCAGGAGGAAGAAAGGAGTGCCCTACTACAGGGAACACTACTTCAATCTGCTTAATTTGTGCTGGTGCATCTTGTATAAGCCATTTTGCAAGCATTGCCATCATCATGGTATTTTTATTTTGACCAGAACAGCCATCGGCCATGAGACGAAGTGAATTGCATTCGGGAGGGAAGTTAGTATTAATTAGCCGATGATGAACTGCCGATGCTATTAGATTGGAACTGTGATTCGAGGGCACTAGTAAATAATGCACTTTATTCACCCGTGTTTCCGGAGGAACCAATCCTATGTGTTAATGCGGTCATGGTCTATTTAAGTGCCAAGTTTCACTGAAATCTGTTTATCCATTAGCGTGGCAAACATCTATCCATCCATTCTCACAAACTTTCACAATAAATACATAGTAGCACAGTTTTACAATCCATAAGTAGTAATTTAATATTGTAATTATTTTATTTATCAAAATAAAGGTATTATGATATATTTCCAACCATTGTTTCTCAAACGCTTATTCTTCCATTGCTCGATTTGGGAAAGACGCCACACATGTCGTTCGTTGACATCAACCTTTTTTACAGTCCGTTCAACTGATTTTGAACTCTATTGCGTTGGCAGCATGATGAATGGTATCTGCAGAAAAACAGTTGGTATTGTAACTACTTTTTTGCTTTTATCCTTAAGCCTACGGAATAGAAGTCAGAATCGGTTGAATCGACTGTAAAAAAGATTTGTTTGAATGTCTAATCTCATTTTAAATGGAGTAGGTATAGGTAACGTTTTACATTTGTTTCGCGCTAGCATTTAATATTGCTTGGCAGTCATTATAGACTGTTTATTTAATCTATTACAAATCAATTAAAGTATAAGCTTGTAAAAAAAAATATTATCAATTTGTTTTGAATTTATTGTATACCTACTCGTAAAGTTTGGTTTTATAAATTTTGTTGTAAGTATATTTTAATTTAGAGTAGGTGTAGGATTTGTTTTTAAGTTTTAAATTATATTAATGTTTAAAAATAAAAAGATTAAGATTGTTATTCCTCATTTTATTTTTATACTTTTCCCGCGGTTTCACACGCGTTCCCGTAAGAACCTATCCTTTGTCGTTTTCTGATAGGTAGGTTGGATATCACCGAGAGGAGGCCTGTGTCTCAGCAGTGGGAACATTAAAGGCTGATTATGATGATAGGTAGGTGTGCAAAATTCCATGATGATCGGTTGTGTAGTTAAGGCGCCAGAAGCAGGAGGGTAGCTCTAGCTACCGCCGTATCTATTATACGGGACCCCGACGGTATATTCATTTAATTAAAAAAAACGTCACCGTCCTTTTTGCAAAAGACCCCGCCAAGATATTTTTATAATATGGGGCCCAATAACGGCTTGCTACGTCACTGCGTAAAAACTGAAAGCGTAACAAATAAACACTCACTTTCGCATTTGAAAATTCTTAAAACTAGAAATCGTATCTTATTCCTTGCGCAATAAGTTTGAACTTGCATGTAAAAGCAAACTTCGGTAGGTATAGGTAATTCCGTTAAGTTAACTAAGTTCAACCTTATTATTTTGGTGGTAAGATCGTGTCACGGACTAAACGTTAATCTCAAACACAGCGGACTGACGAGAGGGTTTTTGTAGGTATAATTGATTCAAACTTAACACAAGTATTATATTATCTGTGGTGATGGGGTAGGTTCTCTAGGATCTACATTTTTTTCGAAATTCCAAGCCGATTGTGTCATGGGTTTTCAGCATTCAATTTCGTAAAAAATACTTAGAATTGAAGAGCTAGGAATGCACGAAAACAGGTGACCCCCAGCAGCGCCAGCCCACCACTAAGTAGATAACAAAACCCGGAAAAGGTGTTGTGTTGCGTGAAATAAAATAAAAAAAGTCTCACATCAGATTTCTTACCTGTCTACTTAACATTATTCATCGAGAGCGTGAAATTTCGCTACCTACCTATTTCAATATATGAGTAAGTAACTCCTATATACTTACCTACAGGTATTTCCAACAAATATGTAAAAATGAAGAAATTAAATAAAAAAACATGATTATAAACTTTCATAGATAGATAGTTTAGGCATTGAGCCGGCCGTGCGCGGGCCGCTTCTTTTTATTTTACCATGCCATTATTTAGATTCTATTCAAGTCAACCGTTACGCTAAATTTTCTTATCGCATAGTATCTTATTTTACACCACGATGCGCATACGCACACACCCTCACGTACGCAATGCAGCACGAAACGTACAAGTAAGAACGGACAAAAAGCTATACAGGGTGTCCAAGAACCTGGCGTCCAACTGGATTCCCACGATGCCCCAAGTTCTAACAGTACTCAGAAAAATATTTTAAAAAATCCACCCCATGTACTTACAGAATTATACTGATTTAAAAAAAAAAGGGGAAATGAGCACCCTGTGACATACTTTTGAATGCTGTGACTGCTAATGCTGATAATTTCGATATTTCTTGGAGGTTTTGTAATCTAGGGTATTGCTGTGTCTAAATAGAATGTAAAAATAAAGTACTTATTGTACCATTTTAAAATAAAATATTATTTTAACTAAAGGTGATATGGAAAACTATTGAATTTCGCAACTTTGACCGACTGTAGTGTAAAAAAAATGTACCAAAATAGTATGGCAAGTGACGTCAAATTTTGACGCGTTTATTCCTCTTTTTAAAAAGGTATAATACTTACACATTAATTTGAAAAAAAAAATTTTGATAATATTTTTACTCAACAACCCAATTTTTACGAAGTGCCTACCTAGTAACGGTAACTGTCGGACCCTTTCTTATCTTAGAAACTGTTATGTTACTACTATTATTTACTTCGGTTCCAAGAGTGAGCAAGAAGGAAATACACACAGGTAGATGGGTTCCCAGTAGAATAAAAGCAAAGAATGTTAGTTTAAAGATATTTTATTACAATAAATGTTCAAAATGTTGACCACCCGCGGCAATACAAGCTCTCACTCTCCTTAAAAAGGACCGCTTTATGTTTCGCGAGTAACTTTTTTGACGTATCACCTGCACTGCTTGTGTTATCTTCTCACGAAGGTCAGCGATGTCATTAATGGGCTTCGCATAAACGAGCTCCTTCATAGTTCCCCAGAAAAAAAAATCCAGCGGATTTAAGTCAGGTGAGCGGGCTGGCCACGGGATTGTTCCTGATCGCCCAATCCACCTGTTCGGGTATTGCTCGTCCAAAAACTCTCTAACGGATACGCGAAAATGTGCTGGACAGCCGTCGTGTTGGAACCACATATCTGGTGGGGTCTCTTCTAGTAAGTTTGGCAAATCATTTTGAAGAAAATTTAAATATGATTCGCCAGTCAAATTCTCGGGCATCTCAAATGGACCAATAATATTCCCACAGAGAATACCGGTCCACATGTTCACTTTGAACCGGTACTGGGATCTATCTTCTCGCATCAAGTGCGGATTTTCCACATGCCACTCGTGCAAGTTGTGTAGGTTCATGTAGCCATCCTTCTTAAATGTTGATTCATCTGACCACAAAATTTTGTCGATAAAGTTTTCGTCTTCTCGATGTTTTTGCAGGATTGTTTCACAAAACGCGACTCGGCTCGGATAGTCTCGAGGTAAAAGACTTTGCACTCGCTGTACGTGGTACGGATGATATTCTTCTTTTTGGAGAATACTGTGTGCTGTGCTCTTCGGTATCCCCGTATCAGCTTCTATTCCTCGCACAGAGATGCTTGGATTTGCCGACACCGCCTCTAAAACTTCATCGCGTATGAAGTCATTTACGGGTCGTCCTTCACCAGCTACTTGATTGGGGAACCGCCCGTCACATAGTGATCTGTGCACATTAATGAAAACTCGATGGTCGGGATATCGCGTAGCCCTCGGATACCTTTCTCTGTAAAGTCTCGCTGCAGCTCGTCCATTACCTCTACATTCTCCATAAATGTAGTGCATATTTGCGTATTCTTGCGGAGTGTAGGTCGCCATGGTAGCACACACAAAACACAAACTGTCCAAACACAGGCAAAGGTCGTCGTAAAGAGTTCGTTTCAAAGTCCAGAGCACAAAGAGTAATCGAGTCCAATAAACAAAGCTTTAAATCGTAGTACGTGATCAATGGTAACAATAAGAGAGAGGTGCGTAGTAACGGCAGGAGGCAGTGACGCGTACTGACCGTACTGTTATCCTAAATAGCACGATCCCAGATAGCGTCACTATCTATCTCACTCGCACCTCTAACCTTTTTCTCCCTCACTCTTACCTGAATAATGGGGTACCATAAAGAAGAACCAGCAAATCGCAAAGATAGTTTCTGTCTTGCTCCCTCATGTTGTAATAACGAATCACTATTGTGAGATGCATGCACATACCGTCCCTTACGGTCTAACCTGTTTTTTGAGAGGCCTGTTGTTATTTTTATGAGCATACAATAGTAATTCTTTAGAGGTTAGATTCAATTCGTCGTAAATTTTTCTTTCTAAGAATTCTGTAAGACATCGTAAAAATTGGGTTGTTGAGTAAAAATATTATCAAAATTTTTTTTTTCAAATTAATGTGTAAGTATTATACCTTTTTAAAAAGAGGAATAAACGCGTCAAAATTTGACGTCACTTGCCATACTATTTTGGTACATTTTTTTTACACTACAGTCGGTCAAAGTTGCGAAATTCAATAGTTTTCCATATCACCTTTAGTTAAAATAATATTTTATTTTAAAATGGTACAATAAGTACTTTATTTTTACATTCTATTTAGACACAGCAATACCCTAGATTACAAAACCTCCAAGAAATATCGAAATTATCAGCATTAGCAGTCACAGCATTCAAAAGTATGTCACAGGGTGCTCATTTCCCCTTTTTTTTTTAAATCAGTATAATTCTGTAAGTACATGGGGTGGATTTTTTAAAATATTTTTCTGAGTACTGTTAGAACTTGGGGCATCGTGGGAATCCAGTTGGACGCCAGGTTCTTGGACACCCTGTATATCTCTTTCACACGATTCTCGCTGTTGTTGCTCATAACGCGTTCAAGGCCAAAGTGGGGTAACTTGATGTGCTGGCGACTGTACATAAAATTCCCGTAAAATATAAATGATAGGAATCTTATTAAGCGGGGGTATGTACAGGGTGTCCAGTAAATAGCACGACATACTGCAGGGGGTGATAGCTAGGGTCACTACCTATCAATACAACACAATATATGTTCAGCAAAATCTTACGGATTTACAGTTTTACAAAATTTTCCGAAATACCGAAAAATCTCTACCTTGAAACAGATTTTTAAGCATCTCGTAATGAAAAAATCCTTTTCTAGTACTTTTTTTTACATCAAATTATTCGTGAATAGTTACTTTACTCGTTGATAAGTCTTTTTTCTATCAAAGACAATAATGTTTTCAAGAAATACTATTTTTTGTTTAAATTTGCACAGAACTATTTTCTTATCACTTAAGTTTAACCTACAGTGGTGTAAAAAAAATGTATGTGGCTGTTTTGTACAACAAACTTAAAAAATAGCTTGTTTAATGGTGATTTTGGAAAGATACAATACTAGTACATTTTCATTTTAAAAAATACGAAAAATAAGCTATTTTAGTTAATAAGAGCATTTTATTTTAAATGCAAGTAATGTGACTTTGAATTCGAATCGTTGTAAGGTCGTACTACGGTTCGAATTACATAATAATTAATCTACAGCCGACCGGCCGGCCGGTCTGTAAATGACATCTTGAAGGATAAGGTGATAGTAAAAAAAACAGAGGAGTTAACTTTAATAAACATTTATTTAAATAAATTACAATAAATGCTCAAATTGCTTCCCTTGTGCCCTAATACACGCTCGGCATCTTCTCAAAAATGAGCTTTTGAGTCTTCTCAGGCTTATTTCCGATATTTTTCTTGCTGCAATGTTAACCCTTGCTCTCAATTCATTGTCATTTTGGATCGGTTTTTCATAGACTTTGTCCTTCATGGCACCCCAATAAAAAAATCCAGGGGGTTTAGGTCCGGAGACCTAGGTGGCCATAATATCGGTCCCAGTTGCCCAATCCACCTGCCTGGATAAGCTTCATCTAAGTAGGCTCTTACTTCCCGGCCATAATGAGCAGGGCACCCATCATTTTGAAGCCACATCACCTCTCTTAGCTTACTCGGAACATTTTCAAAGAGCGTGGGTAGGGTTTCTCGGAAAAACTCCAAGTAATTATTGGCATTTAATGTAGGTGGAAGCTCGACGGGACCCACAATCTGGCCATTAAAAATCCCACACCATAAATTTATTTTGACCTGTCTTCTCTCTCTCTTCCAGGTAGTCTCTAGTTAAAAGAGTTTGCACGCGTCGTACGTGAAATGGATGGTATCCATACCTCTTAAGTACTGAATGAACAGTGGACTTCGGTATCCCTGTGCGCCGTTGTATCGCCCTAACAGAAGTTGTCGGGTCTTGTTCTCGTTCCTGAAGCACTATGTCTTCGTCAACAACTTGAGGCCGTCCACCGCCACGTTGACCAGGGAGTCTGCCTTCCATGTAGGAGTTATGCACTCTGGTAAACATTTCATGGTGTGGATGTCTCCTATCGGGAAACCTTTCCCTGTAGCAGCAGCTCGGGAACTTTGGCCAGCTTCTCCGTAAATAAGGTGCATCTCAGCATACTCTCGCTGCGTATAACCAGGAAAAACGCGGCGGTTGGCCATGTTATAAAACACAAAAGTCCAGGTGGTCGCCAAGTCGTCGTAGTGATCACAATAAAAAATTCAAATCGTAAGGCAAACAAAGTCCGGGGTCCAAGGCACAAAACAGTCGTTAGTACGAAACAATAATTTGTGAACACAGAGATGCGTTGCGCACGGTTTAAGGTAGCGTACTGACAAGTGTCGCAAATAAGGTTGAGAGTGAGACACAAAATCACAATGCAAAAAAGAGCGGGATAGCACATGCGCTTCTTTTGTTAGACAGTAACCGGTCGGGTCGGGTCGGTCGGCGAGCAGGTAAAAAAACCTTTAGTCATTACGCGTGCATGTCGCATTTTACGTGTCACAACTAGTTTTGATAATGATTGTTGATAATAATTCGCGTAAATGAGCAGCTATTACTTATTCTCATAGTGGTTTTTGTCAAAATTACGTTAATTACATTTTCAACATCAGTTTCAGCTTCTCTGGAACTAAAATAGCATTTTTAAAATTTTTTTTAATGAAAATGCACTAGTATTGTATCTTTCCTAAATCACCATTAAACAGGCTATCTTTTAAGTTTGTTGTACAAAACTGCCACATACATTTTTTTGTCACCACTGTAGGTTAAAGTTATGCGAAAAGAAAATCGTTCTGTGAAAATTTTAACAAAAAAAACGATTTCTTCAAAACTTTCTTGTTTTTGATCAAAAAAAAACTTATAATGAGTAGAGTAACCTATTCACGAATAATTTGATGTAAAAAAAGTTCTAGAAAAGGATTTTTTCATTACGAGATGCTTAAAAATCTGTTTCAAGGTAGAGATTTTTCGATATTTCGGAAAATTTTGTAAAACTGTAAATCCGTAAGATTTTGCTGAACATATATTGTGTTGTATTGATAGGTAAGTGACCCAAGCTATCACCCCCTGCAGTATGTCGTGCTATTTACTGGACACCCTGTATATAATAATTTACCTAAGTTATTCCTAAGTTTTATTATTTATATCAGCTTACTGCACCTACTTTGAATAAATGTTATGTTCCTATTTCATTAATGTTGCAGATTTTATCAGAAATATAGGCTTCCTGGTGTGATTGGATGCATTGATTGCACTCATATTGCAATTGTTAGACCTTCTGAGCACGAGGAACAATATTTTAATCGAAAACATTTTCATTCACTCAACACCCAAGTTGTAAGTACGTATAAGAACAAAATATTAATTATTTTACATATAAGAACAAAATATTAATTTTCTGTTGTCGATTTTCATTAATCTCACTAACTTATTTTAATGTGTGTTCCATTGAATTTTCTTCTTTTCAGATATGCGACAGTGATTGCTATATAACAAATGTAGATGCTTCATTTGGTGGAGCAACACATGACGCTTATACTTGGAGAGAGTGTGACATAAGAAGCTACATGGAGGGTCTCCAGAATGAAACAGTTTATTTATTAGGTATGTTTGACTTTAAAATATATATTACTAGCTCCTGCCTGCCGGTTTGCCTGCATTACCGGGATAGACAGTATCCTATGTTTTAATCCATGGTCTATCTGTGTGCCAAGTTTCATCCAAATCTGTTCAGCCGTTTCTGCATGAAAGAATAACAAACATTCATACATCCTCTCAAACTTTCACATTTTTTATTTTATTTTAGGTGATTCTGGTTATGCTCAAAGGGAGCATATGATGACACCTATAGATAATGCTGTTGAAGATTCTCCTGAAGGAAGGTACAGTTTTATCCAAAAGCGTGCACGCTCCACCATAGAACGTACATTTGGCATATTAAAAGGTCGATGGAGATGTCTTTTGGCAGCTCGGGAACTGCATTACTGTCCTGAAACAGCAGGGAAAATTATAATAGCCTGCTGTGTTTTACATAACTTATGTATAACAGGTGGTGTTGATGTTCCCGAGTTGACAGAAGATGAACTCCAAGCTGAAAGAAGCAGGTTCCCGCTCAATCAGTTGCTTCTTCAGCTCAAGCTCTAGAGGCAGGTCGAAAGGGCAAGAGCTGTATTAGTGCAACTGTTAGAAAGGAATAGATAGGATAAAGGTAGAATTTTATCCCACATATTCCTTTCTAACAGTAGTGGTATTCCTATCTTTAGTAGGTAACATTTATAATAGTTTTAGTTTTTAAAATTTTATTATTACACTTTTTGACTTCAATAAAAGAATAAAATGTATTATTTAACTTACAATGATGTTTTATTTACTTATTTACTTTAACTCTATCTAGAAACAAAATATAGCATATTAATATAGTGTAACAAAATAATCTTAATTCCTATGGTCTATCTAAATATTCTCTAAAAAGGCCACACAGCTGTGACAGAGTAGCCCTGATGCCTGCAAGCTCAGTGTTCCTGACTATTTCTCTCTCTACTCGTCCCTCTTCATATTGAAACAGTCTGCTTCTGACATCAGAAGCAGCAGCTGAATGTCTCCTGGGACGAGTAGGTTGTGAGGCTGCAAAACAACATTCCAATTGAAATGGGTACATACAACTCAAGAAAAAATTACTAAGACACTTGAATGGGTTCAGTAAATGAGCACAGTTTACTGTGTATATAGAAATTACAATAAAGATTATAAGTCGTTTTTTTTTCTAGTATTATATTCTTTACATTTTATTACACAAGATAGAAATAATTTACAAGATTCCCTCATTTCCCTGCAGTAAACAATTTTATAAATTGTTTTTCTGCAATGTAAACTAATTATGTATTATTCAATGCTCATGTTTTATATTTACTGTCAATATTTTGTATAAAAGTTATTTCATTCAAATACACTCACAAAATAATGTTTCTATCATGTACAATTTTTTTTATGATAACATTACTAAAAATACCAAAATAACAAATACTTACATAGTGTGGAAGTCAGGGATTCTTGTGACACCGTCGGTTGACTCGCAGGTTCTGAGAGCTGTCTGTCTTCCTGGCTGGGTTCCACATACTCCACAACTTCCTCATTCAAATCAAGAGGCTGTAAATAGCTTGAAGGTTGGCTTGTGTGACTGGAAGTGGATAGAATTGGTTCATTGGTCTGAAAATAAAACAGATATTAATACCTAATAGAATTGTGAAATATTGAAATTTAATTTAATTTGATGACATTAATTTAAAATGGACTATAAATTCTTACACTTACATAATAATACTGTTTCATAATAATAACAACTATTATTGAAAAAAATAATATTTCAACACAACTAAGATTGTGAATTATGAGTAATTGAGAATTCAAAGAAAGATTACCTCACGTAAGGCTGGCACTCTGGCTCCAGTTTGGCGTGCACCAAACCTCTCTCCCATTATAGACAGGATCTTTAACTGCCAATGGGAGAGGGGGTGTGCCATGGATGGATCACCTCCAGTCGCTGAAGCTGACCTCCGAGAATCAGCAGCAGCTTTCTTGGCTAAATGTTTTCTATCAAACCATACCTGTAAAATATAAAAGCATGAGATTTTCATGTCACTATATTATTATGTTATTAATAAATAAAACACTAGGCACCTTTTGCCACTGCTGAATTGTTTTTGTGCAACCGCCCATGGCATTGAGCATATTGCACAGTTCTTTCCACAACCTCTTTGCCTGGGCATTCCCGTCGGCACCCCTCAATCTCCCGTGGGCTAGATCCCTATGCTCGTCCAAGAAATTGAGAAGGGTGTCGATTTGCTCAGGAGTAGCCGAACCCGTATGTGGAGCCATTTTAAACTGAAAAGATGTTTAAGTAAATGGATATTAAGAAGAGGCGATATTTATAATGAAAAATCGAATAATTATGTTTATGTATATGAATTACTTACAAAGTTTCAATTTCAAGTTTATCCAAAACATAACTTGTGGAGACCCAAAATGCAGACTGCGACACAGTACGGTTTGAAACTTTCTGAAGGATAGACTCTTGAAAGACACTTGAAAACATGATTTATTTTCAAAATACTTAAGAAAAAAACTTTTAGAATTCAAATAAACAATCTGTTGACATGTTATGATTAGATTGCGTGGGAACATAAACAGAGGTGAATATACAGATAATTTTGGTTGTCGTAAGTTACTACCCATCGTTGGCATGAAGTAGTATAGTAGTCTTCAATTTAGTCGGTTAACAATAACCGAGAATGGGTGTTTTATAGTGTCTCGGTGAATTTCGTAGGAAATAAATAAAATATCTGTATATTTATATTTTCTGCATGAATATTACAACAAATATTTAATGAACCACATGTTCAATGTAAAACTTAAAAATAAAGCAAAACAGTTGGTAAATTTTAAGTTAAAGTAAAAACCGTAACTTACTTTAGGTGACATCATGAAAGACCCACACAATATTGTTCATTCTAATCGTTCACGAACATTGTCTATGGATCCGAACTTCATCTGCGTGTCCGAAAACAAAGTAGAGTAGGGTTAGTAACGAAACTTCGTTTAAATTTCGTTCGTTTGCGAAATTTCGTTTCAGAGAAAGAGAGTAGACCCCTGTAGTTGTAAGTCTATCAAATGCCGATGCGTCGTCTTCAAGTCCTTCATTAGTCTGGTCGGTTACGTCATCTGTCTGTTGGTCTGTCGGTCGTTCGGTCTCTTTGTCTTTTCCAGCGTATACTATAAATTTCCAGAGATAGCCGCTGGAAGACTCACACAGTTCGTATGTTTTGACGCCGACCTGTGCAGCCTTTGTGGAGATCTTTTGAGAGATGCTGAGTCTCCCGTGCCACTTCAAAAGAGACTCGTCCACGACTATCTCTTTCGATGGATAGTATAGACTGGAAATTTTTTGATTAAAGTACTCAGTCACTGGGTCTATTTTCCAAAGTTTAGTCTTTTTATCAGTCGTATCATTGTTGGCGAAATGCATCATAGTCTTTAGTAGGAGAAACCGATTATATGTCATGATGCTATGGAAGTGTGGCATAGTGCCGAAACCATTAAATTTGAAATACAGTTCTTGTTCGGGTAGGGGATAGAGGCCTTGCAGAATAAATACTGCCAAGAAAGTCATAATTTCGTGTCTGTCAGTCGGTATCCACTGATGCAGGCGGGAATTCGGAGTCAATTTATTTTGCGATTGTAATGAGTCAATCCTCTGTCTGGCATAGAGGTTCGTTTCCGTGCAAAGCATGTCGATAAACTCGACATCGACCATTTTATAGCAGACGTCGAGTATCGAAGTCTGGTCTGTCAAGTCGAAAGTCGGTCCTGGTGTCCCCGTAAAAGTCTCTGGTCGTCCCTGGAAGATTGCTTCTTCTTTACGCCACGTAAAATCGTATGCGTTATCGGGTGCAATACTTCGCAAGGCACTGTCGTTTATTGCGTCCTCGGTTTCTAAAATTTGTCGTTCGAAAGCCGTGTAGTCGGTCGTGGATGCAGGCTCAGCCGACGCGTTACGAATTGTCTGACTGGTCTGTCTCGTCGTCCAAGTCATCGTCACTTTCAAACTGCATCCACTCGTCTAACGTCTGTTCTAAGTTTTTATCATGTATTCCTGTAAAAAAAATTGGTGTAAACATTTCTAAATAGGCATTAGCTAATTGTTAAATATTATGTAGTATAATATTTACCAATCACAGTGCGTCGTTTCTGGATCATAGGTGTACTGTGTATCTCCACTTCGGATCCAACTGCAACTTTCACTCCTGTATTATTATAAAGTATATCTTATCTATAAATAAATACACAAAAGTGTGTGGTGTATGTGTGTTTAGGGATGAGATCGGTGTGTATGCGTGGGTGTGTGTCATGTGTATTTATATCTATGGAATCTCCTCAGGAATGGTTTACTCATCTTCTGAAGAGATTTCATTGATATAAATATAATACAGCAAAAAATCTAATATAGATAGTGAGAAATATACATACCAATAAGTGGCTGCCTTATAGGAGCAGATGGTCCTGCCTCAGGCTCCCGAGAAGGTCCTGCTTCAGGCTCCCAAGAAGGTCCGACTTCAGGCTCCCAAGACGGTCCTGCTTCAGGCGCCCAAGAAGGCCCAGCTTTGGGGACTGGTGGCACCGAAGAAGGTCCTGCTTCGCAAGCCGAAGTCGACCGCCGAAGACGGCCCAGCTCCAGGCATAAAACTGCAGGGCTGCCGCTCCGGAGATGGTTTCCTAAATACAATTTTAACATAATATTGAACTCTCGAACAAAAGAAAACAAAAAAAAAGAAGTACTAAAAAAACTAACCGTGTGCGACGTTTCCGAGGAGGAGCGTCAGGAAGGAGCACCCCATTTATTTCTAAATCTCTTTTTTTAGACAGCAGCTCCTTCTTCACGGAAGGCGACAACGCCGCGACCCTTCGCTGCGTGACTTGCCTCTCCGCTCTGATTTCACTCAGTATGTTACTGAAATAAAAATCCGAATATAATGTTTATAAGAAGAAGAATAAAGATAAATCATAACGATACATACTGCTCTTCAGAGGAATTGGCCCCACCACGTCCTCTTCCGCGACCACGCCCACGACCACGCCCGCGACCAAGCCCGCGACCATGCCCGCGACCAGCTTCTATGTTTCTGTCTCTAAAATTAATGTATAGCTTAATTTCAACTACAATTTTGGCATGACAAAACAATTGGTGCAGCACAAGCATATTCCTTCGAATTACATATGGCAATATCTATATGCGCCGCGGTTTAAGTTTTTCTTAAAATATAAAGTATTAGTACAAGCTTCATGCGCAAACTTAAAATAAGACGGTCCTAAGCATTAATTGCATATCGCAAACTTAACATGGTCATAAGCATTAATTGTATATCCGCAAACAAAACACCACAATTAAAAAAAAAATATTTACGTCGCCGTCTGCAAGTCCGTACAAACCCTTATCTACACATTATTGAGAACAGCCGGCGGGTGTCACTCTGTATTGAACACCTGTTGAACACAATTATTTAAGTAATAGAATCATTACGAAACTACTGATATTTATATAAAAAAGTATCACAGTATACTAATTATGAACCATTCTTCCGTTTTTACACACTTTTGTATCAAAATACACACATATTTCTTAGTATTTACCCTATCAACCGGCAGCCATTGTTCTCATCGCAAGCAATAACTTTTCAGAGCCGAAATACTGCAACTTTGAGATTCTAAAACTATTTAATTTTAACAAAATATTGTAGCACTATTTTTGACGATCATTTTTATGTACAATAGTGTTAAAATAAACAATAATTTCAGAGTACTTACGACATTTTTACGACGCCGACGTACTTGTCGGCGTCGTAAAAATGTCGTAAAACTCTCACCACACACAGCGTTAGCAGATGTAAACACAAAGTTTGAAAATGTTTTTGTTTGACATTCTGCTTGAGTAGAGCTGCCAACCTTGATTAGTTAGTTGAATAATATCATAGAGAACGAACTCTATGAATCGTTTTTCATATACAAAACGCTTTAGTCGATTTTTAAGGCATTTTTTAAACTGTGTCGTGCGGAGACCTTATGGGTGCCATGGTACCCAGCTGCGTTTCAGTGGTTAATTAAAATTAAATAACTGGGGTGGTGGACTCTGTACCAATTAGAAGATTGAGTGCCGAGCATCGAATGGTTTTTTGTTTTGTTACGTTTATTACTAATTGTAACTTCCAAAGTACCTCTGACCAAGATTCACATTTGTGATTCGTTTCGACGCGTATCATGTTAAGAACGGTACTGCCTTACCGCTCTACTTGGCCGTTTGACTGGTGCATTTCTGGGGTAATAAAATGCAACCCGATACCCAACCCGGCGGCCCAACTCACGAAATCGGTGCTCGTTAACATCCGTCCTTTGTCGCATACTAATAAACGGGGAGAGCCGAATAGAGAGATAGCATTAATTAATAAACACACGTTTTAACTCAGCGCTTTCTTTTTTATAGAGCCGGTAGAGTAAGCAATACTTTGTGAATGCATCAATTATGATAAGTACGTACTTATAGCCGTGCCATTCTGGTAAAGGGTCGAGTACAACGGTATGAATTGCTGGGCTTCGCCGTGGGCACGTGCTGTGCAGAAAAAACTGTAAGTACTTTTGTCTTTCTCAACCGTCAAAATGAGTGACGATGAAGCTCACCAGGATGTTAGTCAGGAACCCGTTAAATAAGATCGTCAAAAGCAAAAGCTCGTGCAAATTAAAAACAAGCCGAAGCACGCTAAAAGGTAGACTAACGCTTTTCGAGAAATTTCTTGCTAAATTAGAAAAAGTAGATTCCTTAGATATTGCTACACGTAAAGAACATGAGTTACGATGATAACCAAACTAAAAAGTAGGTAGTGGTAATTCAAATCTTTTGTCAATAAAACTACCCGATATTATAAATTACCTGCATTTGATAATTCGTTTGAACAATGGCTTGAGTATCGAAAATCGTGTATTATTACTATGATTCATAATCGTAATGATTTAGATAGCATACAAAAATTCTACTATCTTAAGTCATCACTTACCGGTTCTGCTTCGCAAGTTATCTGTACTTTACAAGTGCAAACTACGTTCACGCATGGAATTTATAAGAAAACAGGTTCCATAATAATCGTTTATTGGTGCAAAACCATATGAAAGTGCTGTTTAAATTCAAGCCGTTTCAAAATGAATTGAGTGACCAGATTAGAAAATGTATTGATTCGACTTTACGAAATTTTCGTGCATTTAAATATTTGGATAAACCATCTGATAATTGGGATACCGTTATCATTTATCTAGTTCTTGAAAAACTAGACGCTGCCACCGAACGCGAGTGGGAAACGCATACGGGTTCATTGTCGGGTTGAGTGTCTCAGTTAAATGGTAAAAAAATAAAACTACATCATTCAATCGATTTTTTGAAAAACCGTGCAGATATGTTAGCAATGGTTAATTTTAAGAAAATCAATGTCAATTCAAAGGGTTCTCTTAAAAAAAGATAAACCATCGAGTCAACCTTATCACTCGCATTCTTACGTCGCTAAAGGTAAATAACCCACGAATAAAAGTAAGCAAAAGCGCGTTTGCAAATCATGCGGTAATAATCAACATCTGTATTCGTGTGCACAGTTTCTTAATATGTCGGTGCAAGATAGATTTACAATTGTTAACAACAAAGAATTATGTCAAAATTGTATTCGTGCCAGTCATTCATTAAATGATTGTTCGTACAGCCCTTACAAATTATGTCAAAGCAAACATAATACATTACTGCATGGGATGAGCGCGTCCACGTTAAGTTCGTGCCCTATATACGGGCCCTATATAGGGCGCGTGCCGCGGTACAACCGGTATTGTTATCGATGGCTATTATCGATGTTCTTGATGCTAACGGCCAATATCAGACAGTAAAGGCTCTTCTTGACAATGATAGTCAGAATTGTTTTATTACAGAACCGTATGCAAATCAAAGTCAAAGCATTTATTTCAAATAGGCACTTAAAAGGCACTTTTGAACGTCAACATTTACATTAAAATAGAATTGATTCTAGTCGCCCCTTCTAAAATGTATGTACTTTCGTATGGAGAAGAATGGGCAAGAAACTCCACCGTTACTATTTTAAAATGTTTTAACTACAATATTTAACATACATTCATTGTATAATTATGTATGAAAACGATGCATCCAGAATAAAATTACCATACCAAAATAGGTAAAAAGAATGAAATTGAAGCAATTACAGATAAATTAATTTTATGATAGATACATGGTGCTCATATATTTACTTTATTTAGGTATGTATTATGTGTGTTGTAAGCTGTGTTAAATATGTACTCGTGTAAGAGATGAAAATATATTTTGTTTACTACTTGTGACGATAGACAATGATCATTATTCCTCTGTTGTTGTCTATGATGAATCTCGAATGAAGTACGAATGCGTGAGTGAGTGAATGTGACTGATTGATCTAATGCCCTGTCAAACGAGAAATATTTTAACTGGTATGACGTTATGTAACGTGTGTGGCACTGTAAGTGCTAAACCGCTACAGTACAATTCCGCAGTCTCATTTGCGTAATACGCAAACTTGCTTTCATTGATGTGGGATCAGGCGGTGAAATAAAATGGTCAGATCAACTTGAATTACTGTATTTTTGCAAAATAACGTATAAATAAAAAATAAACTTAAGCACATCGTCCGTGTCCGTTCATCGTTCTGTGCACACGTCTTTCTACGCCATCTTGTATTCCCTCTTGCTCTCTCTCATGACTTTTCACTCGCACATCTGCATACATTCCCTTTTACTCAAAACTCATTCCACATTGATTTCATAACCAGAAGAAATAGTTTCTAATATTACTCTCAGCTTCTGTATGAGACATATGTCGATGCCTGTAATTTCAGCAGTTGTTTCGGGACCGCTGAAAAACCTTCTGGATGTATTTCCCGAGTTTGAGTTCCCAAAACCGGCTTTAGGAACGTCTACAATGAGTCCTGTTTTTTCCTTGAAGTCTTTTTGTACTCTTTCTTTCGTTTGTTTCACAACTTTTTTTCTCAGTTAGACTAGCTTGCCACTTTTTTAAAGTTAGTTTATAGGCAATATAAAACTTGTATTTGTAGCGGCATTGCACACCTTTGCATCTACCATAGTCGGAACCAAGGTGTACAAAACATTCATGTGTAGACCATTCGAACTAGGTATCTGTCTTCGTCAATTGTTCTACTTGGTCCTCTATATATTTTATTTCATCTCTTGTGATATCAGCAGTTTCATGCAGGAATCGTATCCGAATTGGACGACAGAATCGTGGTGACGATGGTGTTGGGTTCTGCCACAAAATTTTCTTATGGTTTTCAATATTAGATTGTAATCTTATGGGAACCAACGAACTTTGGAATATATTTGCATCATCAGCTCCTGAATCATCTTGAAAGTTTTGCTGAAATCGAGCCTGTTGACTACCATACAACCCCATTTCGTTATAAGTTCCATATTAAGTAAATCTTCTGAGATACAGGTTTCAAGTACATCTTGTAGATATTTGCATAATCTTGAAACTGTGTGATATAATAAGTCTTGGAGGTGCAGTTCGGCGCAAGTTTCTGTTACACGCATAGACTCTTCCCTCGGATAGCAATGCTTTTTTGCTTCTTTAATAAGCGAATAACACGGATAGATAATTTTGTTAGATTCGTACAGTATCTCGTACTGTCTTTTGGTCAAATCACACTCAATAAAAAGGGACAAAGCTTCTGAAGCTGAATATTTCTTTGCAGACACATTTTGAACGTCACACAACATTTTTTGACCAGCTATGCATTGTTATGGGACTGTCTAGCCAGTTTTTATTTTGACTGAGGAAACGTGCTTCTGTATTGTTGGTTAAGCTCCATCTTTGCTTTAAATCGGATTTAAAATGTCTCAGATCATCCCTTATTGTTCGAAACTAATTTTCTGGACATTTCGTAACCTTAACTTTTAGTTCCATGTCAATTTAGTGCAGTGTCTAAAAAGCATAATGATCGTGTAGACATTTGGATGTCACATGGGGATGAACCAAAAATGAAAAAAAAAAACAAAACGAAATCTAAATGTGCAAAATAACAAAAAAAAAAATACATTCAAAATATTAACTGTCTTTAAAAAAACAGTGGCAAGATGGGTCACATATTTTTATTTGAGTAGCATAACAAATGTCTTTAATTAGCTACAAAAAAAAAGTTTTTCCCGACCATGCCCGGAACTATTACAAAACACCTTTTTCTGAACAGTTTAGTCGAAAATAACAATATTTTAGTATAAGTAATTTGAATCACAAAAAGAAACTAAATATTAAAAGGAACAATCATATTTTAGTATCATAATTAAGTAGTCTGTGCTTCGGTACCCATTGAATATATTCACAAACATATCGAAAAACTACTCAAAACACAAATTTGCAAAGTTGTTATAAAGTATGGCGTATCGAAAACAAAGACGTGCGCATTCAACATGGACTAGGTTTTGACTACCTGCACCCACAGCGGGCGCCTTCCAAGCCGTGGTTGGAACCGGTTTATACTAGTTCGATTAGTGACGTGTGCAAACAATGTAAATTGAGTGTCGATTGTTAAAATATTTTTTTGTGTCTTTTAACCGGATTTTGAGGTCGTACACTCCTGTGTGCGTGCGTCGTCAAGATTTTGTGACCGTCGGTCTATTTTAAATATCATTGATGTGTCATCTGCAAATAACACACATTATCTTCGGTTGATTTAAGAGTAAATAGGGTAAATCATTAATGTAAACTAAAAGAGGAATGGACCCAATATTGAACCTTGAGTAACTCCCAATTGCCATTTCAGACCCTAATGAGTTTATGCCGTTTACTAGAACTTAAATTTTTCTGTCTTTCAGGTATGATCTTAGTAAATAAAGAGCTGTATTTCCAATCACATAGTGCTCCAGTTTCAGCAGAAATGTCTCATGGTTTACGCAATCGAACGCTTTGGAGAGGTCGCAAAAGATTCCAATGGCATCTTTTGCTTCTTCCCAGGCGTTAAAAATGTTCTTTATTAGGGTGACACCAGCGTCAGTGGTGCAACGCCCTTTGGTGAAAACCGTACTGTTGTTTATGAAACATGGTATTTTTATTAAAGTGACGCAATATTTGATTGATCAACTTTTCAAACACTTTACTGTGAACTGGCAGAATTGACTCAGGCCTATAATTGTTGGGTTCTTTACTATCACCCGATTTGAACAAAGGAACTACTTTACTGTGTTTCATGAGATTCGGGAATACTCCTTGGTTTACACTGGTGGTAAATATGAAAGCTAAATAGGGCGCAATGGTTTCGATAATAGCACTACAGACTTTAACAGACAGTCCCCAAAGATCTTCTGTTGATTTAATTTTAAGATCTTTAAAAGCTTTTATAAAAGTTTGGGGGTTGGTATGCTGCAACCTAAACTCCAAAGAACATGCCCTTACATTCTTTCTGAGTAAGGCAGCAGAACGCGTGGGTGAGGAATTTAAAGCTTCAGTAGTTTTAACAGGAATATTAGCGAAAAAGTTTTCAAATTCCTGAGCTATTTCTACATCTGAGTTGATGGAGCTATTTGCAGTCTCTAAATTAAATTCAGTATTACGCTGTTTATTTCTACCTGTTTCATTATTTGTTATTTGCCAGGTCGTTTTAATTTTATCATCAGCTGATTTTATTTTATTGCTAATATAAGGCGCTTCAGCTAATTTGCACACAACTTTAAAAGTTTTTGAAGATTTTGAAACCTACTGATCAAAACTTGTATTTTGTTGCTTTAGGCCATAAAGTTCAAAAAGTTTTTCCCTACTTTTACGAATACCTGGAGTAGCCCAATTACTAAATAAGAACGTTGTGTAAATAGTTTGTCTTTAGTGGGAAAGTGTTATTAAATTTCGTGTTTAATAGTGAGAAGAACTCGGCGTAGAACTCAATTGGGTCACATACATTATTAAAACTCTCAACACATAATGTACTGGCCAAAGAATTATTAAATTTCTCTAAATTTTTACCTGACATTAGCCTAAACCTAATTTTATTTTTTTGTAAAGGCATGTAGGAGCCAAATGTTATTGTTTGTCCACTGTGATCAGATGGCAACTTATTTACAATTTGTTTGTGGAAGTAATCACAGTTACTAAAAGTATTATCAATGCAAGTGGCAGAAGAAGCTGTCACTCGGGTTGGTTCATTGAAAACATTAGAAAGACCAAATGACCTAAATAGACTTAATAATCTGACAGTATTTGAGTTATTTTAAAATAAATTAAAATCACCACATATGACTATTGACTTACTAGTACTAAGTTTCTTTAACAGATCTTCCAGTATTTGAGTTATTTTAAAATAAATGAAAATCACCACATATGACTATTGACTTACTAGTACTAAGTTTCTTTAACAGATCTTCCATTACAGAATCAAATACGGATAGATTCTGGTAACTTGGGGGTCTGTAAACGCATACTATAACATGCTTATCAAGCTCAACACAAATCATCATCAATTCATAGTGTGTTCAACAGACAGCCCGATGATGCCTTTTCGTTCTTTCGATTTAATAGAATTTCTAACTAATATTAAAGACCCGCCATGTATCATACGTTTTCGGGTGAAAAAGCTAACTACACAATAATTTTCATAGTTAATTGACATTATTTGATGATCTTTTTGCCAATGTTCTTTTAAACAATTTACATCAAACTTGGTATATTCGAAAAACGATTCTATTTTAAGTAATTTGGATGAGCAACCTTGGATATTTTGGTTAAACAATTTTAAAGTATGTTGCATTACCTTTGGTTTTTATTATTATGAGTAAAAGTGCCAGAAGATACCTTTTTATTATTCACTAACAATAATTGGTTATTTGAAGGGGTAACTTCTGTTGTCTTACAAACTAGCCTAAACAGTTATCTGGAGTAATCTCCACCACTACAGCTGAAGTGTCTAGAATGTCCATATGAGTTCCAGCAGAAAGAGAATACTCTCTCTGATTGGTACTGACCTCCATAGATGTTGGTATAATAGGTGGATCCTCCTTCGTACAACTTATCGATTCATAATTAATATCTATGTTGTTAGTATAACTAGACAACACAGACTCGGCACTAATACTAGTATTTGTTATATTATCTATAACCTCATAAATATTATATGTTATCAACATAGCAATCATTTGTCTACATTCCCAAGACGGATAAAGTTCTCTGAGTTAACTTAAAGCCACTAACAAATTTGTTAGTGTCAAATTACAATAATTTGTCACTGTGACAACATGTCAGCCTGTGAATAGTACTATTCAACTTATAAATATAATAATTTTCATGATCTGATAAAGTATCAGAGTAAGGTAAAGCACACAACATTAGCTTTCCTATATTTAATTTTAATAAGGTGTCTACACCATCCGCTATGTCCTTTCTGGTAATACCAGTACTATTACCTACATTTACGTATTACGTATTACGTACAAGTACTTAAACTTTTTTAAAGGATAAGACGTTCATTTCTAAGGGAAAGATTTAATTTTAAGAGATTTTGTTTTTTAATTGCTCTCTGTGACTGTTTAATTAATTTCTTAATTTTAATATATTTCTTTAATTTATTATGACTCATAACAATAGGACACAATGGCATGGTATCGTCACCAGTCAAATCTATTGTTACAACTGGCTCAAACACTGATTTTGACTTACTGTCAACCAATTTATAAAATAGGTTATTGGTGTTAGCAACCTGTTCACTGACCTTGACAGACAGAGAGATCAGGCCTTATGTGCCTCACATAATTTCTGTTTAAGTTCTGCAATTTGGTTCAAAGCCAGTTCGTGGGTGTTACTGCATACTTAAAATGTTGACACTTGATGTTGTAGTTGACTGTGCTGCTTGGCTAAGTCCATATGTACTATGTGTAGCTCAGCCAGCTCACTTTTAAGGAAGGTGTTCTTAGTGTTAATATTTTCCACTTCCACTTCGCTGTCTTTCCAAGCAAGCGTTTAAAGTTGCCGATTATAAAGTCCACTGTTTACTTCTCGGGTGTAGGACAAAGCGTTTCTAAAAGTTCTCACACCTGTAAAATAAAAATACAATCTAAAGTTAGTGATTTCAATACAGAAATCCAATGCTTAGTTTTACCTTGAATAACGTCAAAGTTACCTTCGTTGAACGTTAGTTGCGAGTGAAAACGTAGGTATACCTAATTATATACCGCTCGCAGATCCCCAGTTCAGTGTCCCGTTTGTCCTAGATGTACTTTTAGGCGCGGATATATTATGGGACTTATTAAATAATTAGAAAATAAATCTCGCTTCGTGTCCTACGTTATATGACTCGATAATAGGGCGGATCATATCTGGCCCTATTCGTAGTAAACATTCGTTTAAAATAGACCGAGTACGGTGTAATCATAATTCACATTGATTCCAAAACTACGTGATATTATTTAAAAAAACACGATTAGTAGTAGTTTTATTATTCAAAGAACCACACACACTTTCTTTTTTTATGAGGATAGGTAAAACATTTACTAAATTAAACCATATAATAATTACAAGATATTAAATGCAAAAACAATTATAACACTATGTAATTAACCAATTTCATATTTACAATTTAATTTAAACACACAAGTTGAACAATATTACTAATAAAATTAACTTTATAAAGCGAGACTGGACAGCAATAGTTTAATTTAAAGCGTGTGCACGCTATGAGGGTCAGAAGCGAGAAAGAAAAAGAGCGAGAGCGAGAGCTTGTCCACGATCTTGACGGCGGCCGTTGGGGAGGGGAACGAGGTCATACGCGCATCATCGGGAAGTGACGTCACTGACGCGCCGTTGGCCACTCAGGCGATAACAGTAAGTTTTGGGAATTAGAAGAACTAACCGATGTAACGTCCCTTCTAGAGCAGGTAAATTAAATAAACTCAAAGAAGGAGGTGACATACAGATGTTTATTACAATAGAAACAAAATTATATAAAAAAAAAAAAAATAGCTAACTCCAGCAGTAAGCTGGCGTGAGTTCCCAATATGGAGCGCGTATTTGTTCTAGCCCGCCTAAAGAAAACCAAAATCCTGGTAGTCCGAAGCGCTAGTCGACCGTTGGTAGCCAGGTAGGTAGGTTGATCTTCCCACGGCAGTTAAGTCAGCTCGTATGTTGTCCAGCCACAGCCCTTGCAGCGTTGGTAAATAGTTGAAATCCGGTACGGAAGAACCCTGGAAATCCGGAATTGGGCATTTTAGAAAATGACCGAATTCATGCTACTGACTGCAACATCCTGACAACCGTCGAACGTAGAATCTACGGTGGAAAGCGGTGTTCAAGCATCAATTAGCTATCGAGATGAAGCAGCCTAAGCAGCGTGGTACAATTTTAAAAGCATGATAGATGACTAGCAGAAAAGTGATAACTAGTGATGGAAGGTAGATGGAAAAAATATGACAAAAGATATTACAGGGTGATTCCGTCGTTTCGTGCAAATTGCGACGATCAGCGGAATAAAAAAAAATGTTAGATTTAACATTTTTTTTTTATTATTAGAGTTAAAATCGTCGTCACATTCATAAAAAGTGGAAGACACTTTGTTATATTATTTACTAATTGAGATATGGCTAGCTGTAAATCAACAACAGGATGGTGATGAAAACTGTATGGATTGTAATGAACTAGGGTGAGGCGGTAATGACTAACTCGGGAAGGTAATAAAAGGGCTAGGATAGGAATGAACCATAATAGACAGTAATTTTATAAAGAAAAATGAAACAATGATTTACAGTAATCAACATAATTATTATCTTTTATTTCTAATCAGACTTTTAATTCAGTTCTGTTTAAAAAAAAACACTATGTGGAAGAAAGCATAATCACAGTTCTTAATTAGGTAGGTAATTAATGGCTATAGACTCTCAAACAGTAGCCAAACAACATTAGACTGGCTCGTATAACGATCAATATTGATTACAATTCTACTATTTACTAATAGTAATAAGAGAAGCTAGAATTTTTGGTCTCAAATCACAGAAATAGCGTAAAAAATATACTTCTAAAAGCTAACAAATAAACAGAATAACCTGCTCTACAATAGGCATTACAAAACTATAACAGGTAACTAATCTTTTGTTTTTTGAGTCAAAACCTCAATCGCATACAATAAAAAAAACAGTTAAATATTATTATTATAAAATAATCTATACAATATTAAAAAATCTTAAAACTAACCGATTCTTCTATTGAAAACAAAATACAATACCAAGATTATTGAAATTTCTCTTAAAAATACAGTAGTAGGAAAATAGAAATATAAAATCACAAACATAACACACAAATCACAGAATCCTAAAAAATGTTTAATTCGTCACTGTTATCTGATTTTTCATAATTATTGCTGTCTAACTCTTGTTCTTCTGGTACGTTTGATTGAATAAAAGTCTCGAATTCTCGTTGGTGTTTAGAAATAAATACTTCTTCTACTAGTTTTTTAGGGGCAAGATTTTTTTTTGCCATCTTATAAAATTTGCGGTTTTCCCAACTTATACGAACATTAGACAAAATCTTAATTTTAGGAGATCTGGTTACAGTTGAAGATGTAGATATATTAGGTATAGGTGAGAGCTGTAAATCGATAGGACCCTCTAAATGTTTTAAATGTTTCAAAACGTCTGATTCATCTAAATTTAAATTATTTAAAATTGTAGACGTATCTATGCTACATATGGATTGGTTGTCTTTGAAACAAGTGACTTCGTTTTCACTACACTGATCACGAGATTGACCACATTCTGTTTCACCGTAGTAATCTGAATTGAGATAGCCTAAATGTTTATTATGTTGGCAAGGGATAAAGCAATCTTGACATTCAAAACAACTAAGACTGCGCAAAGTTATAGTTTTTTATTATCAGCAGTCCATATTATTTGATGAACTTTCATTGTGCCTTTAAAACCTGGTATATTTGGCGGAATTATTTTATCTTCAATATCGCGTTCAGTTATCATATCAAAGTATACGTTTGGTATATTTTTGGTAACTAAAGCCCAGAAGTCTTCATAAGTACCAACATCTCCACCATATTTGACAAAATTATCAGCAGTGCGTTTAACCACTGCTCCTATACCATCTGGAGCCCCTTTTCCGTGACCGGACTCTTGATAATTCCATGTCACTCGACGTATATTTGGGTTAATATCTTCTAATTTAGTTATTATATAAAATATTGTTTTATTCCTATATTGGCTGGATGGTGAATCAGATAAAAAATGTACTATTTCATAAGGCACTGCAGTTTGCGCCATCTTTAAAATGGGACATAAGTGTGCCCATATGGCTTTAGCGTCATGTTTTAAGCAATCGCTAATTGTGCAAAACGATTTGGTCCGAAATACACCTGCGTCATTATCCTTGTAATAAAGAACCCCGGTGTGTAAAGAAACTTGTTCTCTACTTCCTCCAAAGTGGAAAGATTGTATCTCCTCATTATATTTTAAACAATAATTCTCACTAAAATCTACGTGCACTAGTATCTCATGGTCTTTCAAATTTTGTTTTAGTTGCTTGATAACTTGATACTGTACTGTTATGTTTAAATTGTGCTTAAGAAATGTATCTAACGATGACTCTAATTTGTAAATAACGTTTCGCGGATAGTCTTCAAACCTTTGTTTTATAGACACTATTTTAATCTTTTGTTTTCCATCTTTTCCTATATACGGTTTTTTCTCTACAACCCATTAATGGAATATAATTTTTTTATCATTTTAAATTCATGATAGTTCAAAACTTTATTTGCGCAAAATTCACATGAACGTTCGAGACATTTTTGCTTTACATCACAACAGAGACTATTTATAACATGAGTTCCCGAACTTTCAGAGATAATTTGGGCATTTTTAAGAGCCCTAATTAAAAGATTAACATTAGAATATAATTTGCATTGACAAGTGTCTCGGTCAACTTTAGGAAAGACTACCCAATAGGGTCTATACTTACAGAAGGACGAATAGCTTACACTACATTGCTCCTTTAAAAATTTTTCATGCAAGTTCTTTAAATTATCATTCAGGTAACGCTTCTGTTTCTTCACTCCTTTCTTTTTTATAAATTCCTTTTTCCCCGCTGCAACTCTACTGTTTGTATCTTCTTCAAAGAATGAGTGGATTTTATTTAACAATATTTGTTTATTTTCCACAGTAGCTGTTTTCTTCTTTCTTCGGGAAAATGGCAATTTATGAAGTAACTTATATTTCCTTAATTTTGTATCATCTTTGATAACCGTGTCTACAAAATTTCTTTTGTCTTTTTTAGTCATTGTTTTATAGGTATTTTGCAAATTTTGGGATATAGTTTCACTGAAAAGCAGTTGTTTTTTTACTGCTTCCTTCTTATCTGGTCGAATTTCTGTCAATACTTCATCTACCTTTTTTTCTATAGTATCACAGACTTTTTGAGTTTTATTACTTCTTTTACGTAATACGTCTTTTTCTCTTTCTAGTTTTTTAATCCTACCGTTCAATATCTTTACTGTCTTCATATGATTATAACGTATACGTCTTAAAATATTATTAAACTTAGATAATTGTGTAGACTTACTATGCTTGATTGTACTTGGTCCTGGTTCAGCTACCGTCAAAGGATCTGGTATTTGGGGTTCCACATTAACACAAACATTTGACTCACTCTGGGGTGGTGAGTTTTCCACCAATATTCTCTCTAATGTCTTTGCTTTTTCCTTATTTTTTAGATAGTTTTGGGAATTTTTCCGCCAACGCCTTCGTTGTTCCCTTTGTGCTCTAGGAGTCGTGTATTTAATGCTACAGATCTTATTCTTCTCTTTTCTTACTAAGTACCTGTTTCTTTCTTTTTCTTTCTGTAGGGAATACAATTCAGGATTGTTTTTTATGTGAGCATATTTTTCTCGTTTACGTATCCGATCTTTAGCTAATTTTTCTTCTCTTGTCAACTTTTTACGAGTTTTACCCATATTTATGCTGTAATTTATAAAATTAATACTTAGTAAATTATACGAAAAAACAAGTCTCATGTAGATAATACACACAGACACTATACATACTGGAACACAATAATTTTAAATTAAAATAAGAATTTTTCATTTCCTTCCAAAACTGTTCATTACCTTCCCACAAAAAAATGGACGGAACGGAAAGTAATATAGAGGAGATGAATGAAAAAATTCACAATTCATTGTAGAATACATTTAAAATTTGATTTTAAAAAAGGGGCGAATATGGCTTTAAGAGATAGACATATTACGTATTTATAATAATTTAATTATTACGGTACCTTGTGAAATCGAAGGAAGGTGATGAGCTGATTTATAGACGAAACACTGGTTACAATTCGAAGATCGTAAATAATTTTATCCACAACACGCGCACGTCCACTCGTCTCTGTTGCCAGGGCCGACTGACCAGTATAAACCCGTTTTGACGGGAATCGTATCGGAGACCGTCTCGTATTCTCTTAAATTAAGAAGTTTCTGTGTACGGGTGGTAATGAATTTTTTTTTGTGACATTTCGAAAAAGAAGCTTTTTACATAAATAGATTGCAATAAATTGAAAATAAAAATACATAAATTGTAGTTCAGGCCTTTAGCTTTAATATTGCGTATTAATTAAAGTCATAATCACAAATATAGAAAAATAAACATCGAAAGATCTACCGAAGTCCCAATTTGGAAACGGAGAGGAATGATTTTTCAGACAGTTTTACATTTTTTTTTTTTAAATATATAATAAAAAAATGTAATATTAGCGATACTACTTTTAAAGTTATTATGTCTTTATTCTCTAAGCGAAAATCAGTTCACTTTTCCTAATAAATTCATGGGTAAATTCGTCTGGAATTGCTTTTTGCACAAAACCACGGAATGACCCTAAACTAAATAACGGAACCATAACCACCTTCTTTAATTCACTACAACAATTAAGTCACAATTACAATTTAAAACAAGGAAAGAATACATTTAAAGGCATAAGATAATTTTAAAATACCTAACCGTCATGACCCGTTACACCTTTGCTACGGTCACTCGGTGAAATCAAAGTTAATTACAATTTAGTGTTAAAATATCAATCACCGCATGTGGTGTACAGTCACGAGCAATAACATATATACATTGTCACATTTTCTAAAATATCTTAACTTCTAGAATTCAAAAAATATAAGGGCGACAATTTTATCTAAATTACCTAACCATCAAACTGTGTCAAAATTGGGTATACGTTGGTTTCACAGTAATATAAACGAAAAAAAAATCGGTAAAAAGTTTACACGTCAAATGTCATTTTTAAGTATCCATGACAATTTCTATAACATGTATACAAAAGAAATTGTATACGTGTTATAGCAATTGAATGGATACAGTAAAATGGCATTGGACGTGTAAACTTTTTACTGATTTTGTTAAGTTTAGGTATTCATAAACCATTGTATAACACAATGGTTTCTGAATTAGACGAATTAAGAAACCATTTCTGTATCAGTCCACTGATAGTCCAAGCTATGTTCGATGGTTTTGTTCTTTGCTGTACGATTTTATTTCGGATCCTATACCTAAGAGAAACCCTGAACATAGCTCTCTGAGTGACAAATACAATGCGTTGAACACATTATAGTTATATAAATAAGTAGTGGTTGGTTACTGCAATAAAACAAGAGCTTATAGAATCAAGTGTTGTAATTCGTTACCAAAAGTAATAATAATTGATAAAGCCATAATAGCGTAGTTATACGTAATTTGTTTTGTAAACCAAACGTTATTCAATTATATATTAATTGTAAATTATTTTATTTCTGTAAGTTGGTTGGTACACACGGCTACACATCAAGCTATACATTTCCAGTATAAGCTGATCTCGCATTGCATTGGATTTCCGTACAGTGCGAGATCAGCGTAAACTGGAAATGTATAGCTTGATTTGTAGCCATGTGTACAAACACTTTTACACGTCAATCAAATTTTTTAAACTAGATGAGGATGATTGATTCTTAATCTCAATGTCACTGTCGCTATCGCTACACATTGTCACTGTTAATTTTAAATACCTACGAGGTATTGGTAGTGAAATTAATTAAAATCTTGTGTAACCACCTTCAGCGTTTATATCATCTTGCAACCTTTCCCGCATTGATGAAATCATATTGTGACATACATTATTGCCTCTAAAACTATCCCATATCTCGTGGACGTGTCTGACCAAGGCTTCTCTGGTTCTAGCTTGGTTGCTGTCCCACTCTTGGACCATCAGTCCCCACAAGTTCTCAATAGGATTGAGGTCAGGGCTTTTAGGCGGCCACGGCAACAAATTCACGAAATGTCGGTTGCGATTAAACCAGGCCTGAGTGAATCGAGAATTATGGACCCCTGAATCGTCCTGCACAAAATCAATAGGCGTCAATTCGGGAAAGTATACCTCCAAACTAGGCAGTAATACTTCGTCTAAAATACTGGTATATTGCTCGCTATTCATTCGACCACTGATCTCGGCCAATTCACCGGGTCCACTAGCTGCCATCCAGCCCCAAACGCCGAAGCTTATCCGGCCACTTCTTCTAGATGGCAGTATATTTTTTTCTAAATAACGAGTATTATTAGGCCGCCATAAAGACAAAAGTCCATCAGCAGAAGAAACAAACACTTTTTCATCAGAAAAAATGGCTCTGCTAAAATCGTAGTTTAGATATTCTCGAGCAAATTGTAGTCGCTGCTGTTTATGGCGTGCAGCCAAAAGTGGTTTTCCCGCCGGAACTCTGTGAAGTACGCCAGCTGTGCGTAGGCGACGTCGAATCGTTGAAGATGATACGTGATATGAAGATGATATGTCTTGAATTCGCACAAATCCGTTACCAACCACCCTGTTCACGATCTGCCTGTCCTGCTCCACAGAAGTTTTTCGTTTACGACCACTGCTTTTATAACTGTCAATGTTACCTTCATCTTCCCACCGCTTGAGCCACAAATATACGGTTTTTCTCTGAAAAAAAAAAATAATTTAAGTAAACGGTTACTAATTAAATTATTTTGTTATTTATTTAACCTAAAAACCACTGCACAACGGGCGGCACCCTAAAAATAGCTTATATTGGAATGATAATTCAAATTTAAAGAGATTGAAATAATATAAACATTCATTTGAACTTTTATTATAAAAACCCTATAAAATATAAATTGCAAACTCACCGTAATTCCCAATTCATTTGCAATGTCTGTAACGGAAAGTCCCTGTTCTTTAAGAACAATGATTTTGTGTTTGTCATATCGCATGCTTAATGGAATAGTGTCATAACTCAAAAAAGACGATTTTTGGGAAATCGCAAAAGAAGATTTTGCTATGAGGACTTATCCTACTTGCTGATGCATAAAATTAAAACTTATTTATGAATTAATGATGAATGCTTGTATTTTAAAAGTATGATTAACAATTGATGAGATGTGAGTAAAAAAGGTAATGAAAATAATTTATATCTCTTTAAAAAAAATGTTATAAAAATTATATTGTAAGTTATGTCATTTTTTTATAAAAAGTAAAGCAAATATTTTAAGATGCAAATATTCCATTAAGTTTTAAGCCTGTTTCAGTCTAAAAAAAATATTATTTATAATGACTAATTCAGCATTTAGTCTGTATATGATTAGTTTAGGAAAACACATTTAGAGATTGGGTCACTTTATTCAAATTAGCAGACCGTGAATTAACTTAATATTGGCGTTTTTTAATTAATTAAAAAACATAAATATAACCATCAATCTTTTATTGCAGCACTCTTCACAAGTAGCAGATTAAAATCAAAATTTAACATAATTATCAGTCTTATTCTTTGGTACAACATAAAAATCAAGCCTGACAAATTGCTCCATCCATACACAAAAAAAAAATCACTATTAAAACTAAAAGGTCCAAAAATCTTCTAAAAAAAACCACTTTGGTGATCCAACCTATTAAATAAAACAATGTCACAATCAACTTTAGTTAAACCTCAATAAAATAAAATAAACACTTCTAAAGCATTAATATTAAGGAACCATCTTTTTTAATTATTTTTGGTAAGAAATAAGTACGTAATTAATCAATGTTAAGGTAGGTACACTAGTAAATAATGGAGTTATAGAAGTCTGAATAAAAATTTGGGATCAATTTTTTTGATAATAACTCTCTCAGATCTTTCTTTTTATTCTCACTTATTTCTTGCTTTTGTGTGTAGACATTATTTGGTACGATTTGACACAGAGGAAGCATTTTCTTCCTTTTATTTCTGATGCTCACTTCCTGGTATTCGCTATCTTTGTACGAGGTTTTAATGAAAAATGATAAAGGGGTATCTTTGCTCACTCTTATCACCTTTAGGTCATTCCATAAAACAGTTCTCCCGTCTTTGGTTTTATTAAAATTATGACCCCAATCTTCTTGAAGTTTTTTTAGGTTTAAAAATGACTCAAATGTCAGTTCATGTACTGAAAATTTCTTGCCAGACTTCTTTGCGTTTTTAATTATGGCTACATATTGGTGAGGAGAATATATTGGACCGGATTTAAGATTTTTTGTAATCTCCTTTTCTATGAGGCTGTGAACATTATCACCCTCGTTTTGTGTATGGCCTTTGACTAAAAATTTATGGGTGATAGATTTTATGTTTAGATTAGTGACTGCATACAGGTAAAGTGCTACTATAAATTTATTTTTATTTTGACCGGCACAATTGTCAGAATAAAGAATTAAATTACAGCCATTGTCATTTGGTGATTCCGCTGAGAGATTTTCAAAAACTTTTAGTAAACAAGATCCAATTTCGTTGGTCCCGCGTTTAGCATCCGTTTCGTTCCAGAAGAAACAGTGTACATCATCATACGAGTCTTTAATTTGGCCGTCGACTTTTTTGTTTAAAATTGTAATTGTGAAATTGTAACTATTTAACTTTGATTTGTAATAAAATCCTGAGGTATCTCCTCTAGGAGATTGCAGAACAGCTTGCAAGTCAAACACAAGAACTTTATTTTCATCGTCAATTTTGCAGCGATCATCGTATTTTGCTTGGCGGCTCAATGTTTTTTCTTCTAAATGAGCTTCGTACGACCCTTTGAGCAATAGTTTTTGTTCAGGCGTCGAGTTCTTGTATTGCAAACATAAATCACATTGATCTTTTCTGGGACGAAAAAATGATATATTAAAATCTTGTGTAAATACTTTATAAAATGTGCAATATCTACCAGCTGTTTTATTATTTTTATTTTTATTTTCTTTAAAGTCCCTGAAAAGATCTGAAATTGTTTTCCCACCATCAATGTATTCACGAGTAGAATACTGCCTAACGTAATGGGATTCGATTCTTGGTATTGCGTCTATAAACTGTTTAATATCGTTTAGAAGTTGTTCATCAACCTTTACATGGTTGCTGTGCTGTCCTCTCAGATCTTGTACTAGAATTCCATGTTCATCTATTTTACTTTTGACCGTACGTATAACACGATCAGAAATATCCAAGGTTTTCATAAAAAACGTTTTACAGACTCGTACCGATTGCCCTTCTACTACGAAATGGAATGCTTGATTGCAATTTCTTGGATTACGAGCATTTGTATATTTATATCTTGGAGTTATATTGGTCATACAAGACATAATAAACGATCTTTGAGCATCAACCTGGCCGAGATTCCAATACACACCAAAAATTGTTTGTCTTTGATCTTCAGTTATCTTTTCACAGCATTTGAGCCTACATTTAACACCAGAGGGTGGCTGAACAGAACGAGGTTTGATTGCTTTATTTTTCTTATTAATGTATGGTTTTCCAGTATTTCTCAGACTTTTAGCTTTATTCTGTTTCCAGCTTTGTTCATTCCGTTTACGTTTCCTTCCCTTCTTCTTTTCTTCTTGTAGTGTAGTATTTTCTTCAATTTCTCGATTTAATGAAACTTCTGTTGTTGCAGGTTCATTAGTGTTTGTTTGCCCTGATTGATTTTCTGCGGTTACCTGAACTACGTCATCTTGTGTTTTGTCCTGTTCATCACTAGAGTCTGTATCGGAACTATCACTGGAAGATCCTGAAGATGAAGAAGATGTAGAAGACGAGGAACTCCCAGATGATTTTGATCGACTTGGATATACTGGTGGCCTTTGCTTTTTAGACGGAAGTTCGTATGTTGGATCTTGATCACTTAAATCGACATCACTATTTTCAGATTTCGAATGTCTCTCATCAGTGCAATCGTGGACGACTGTGGTGTTATGAAGGTGATTTTCATTGCTGACTGAAGCCGATTCCGAAATATCAAAATATTCCTGTACCTTTGAGTAACGCTGATTTTCGGGCGTGTTTGTGACATCAGCTAACATCTATAACAAAAAATAAAACTTGTTTTAGTAATAATAAATAAAATTAAAAAATATACAAACCAATTTTTTAAAGTTACTTGAAATTGTTACCTTCACTTCGGTTGATGGCACCGATTCATGTCCTTTATCGTTTGTTGCCGGTTGTTGCGCCGGCTTTCGAGCTTGTACAAGCTCCACCATCTTTTTTGACCTATTGGATGACATTATCAACCTAAAACATAAATAGTAATATTATGCCTCTTGTATAAATAAAAAAAATTACGCAGTATTTAGACTAACAATGACTTAACATAAAATATTAACAGGCACTGAAAAAATTACGCATTAAATTACTTTTTTTTTTTGTCAAACAAAGACTCAACTAATATTGCGGCTCCTAAGTAACAATAACCTTTAGTAGTAAAAAGACTTATATTTGAATGTTACAAAGTGGTACCTTTAATAACGTATAGATTTTAATAGTAAACTGACTTAACTCGTAATGGGCCTCGAAAAATGTAATAACGTTCAATGATAAACTGACCTAAAACTGAATGTGTCACGCAATATATTGTTAAAATATTTAGTAGACTGACGTAAAATGTAATTTGTCTATATAAGATTATACAATTTAATCAAACTTACCTTTAAATTTAGTCGTAAACACACTCAACAACGATTGGGTCTTTGTTCAATAAAATAATAATAACCTCACTACACAACTGTCGGACACAAACTGGCATGAGTCGCTATACGACGAAAACACGATGAGAGATCCCACAAAAATGAAAGAGACGGATATATCGCTGGGGCAGAAACAATGCGTAAATTCAAAGTAATTCAATCGGTAGACGGTAGATGGCGCTGACAGAAGCCTGTATCTGTACGTAACTCAATTGTGACCTATCGACTAATGGGTCAGTGTTCCATTAAGCATGCGATATGTAGAAATACGATATGGCACATTGTTATTATTCATTTTACTTTATTGGAAAATAATCAGAATTATAAAACACCAGAAATATTTATCTAGCTCCACAGCTCGACGACAAAAACAACCGTAATGCGCGCTTCTCCCTTCTACGAGTAAAAGATTTGCAATGTTGCGATAGGAATCCAATAGCACAATCGTTTTAGGACGGTATACGGAAAAATAAACAGGCGTCAGGCGAGTCGATTCTGCTCGCTGATGCCTACTAGCTACCTTACCTTACAATATGTAATAAGGCAAATTAATGACAATCCAGATCCTATATTTATGTACCTACACTGATTTTGTCAATTAGGTATACTTAATCATAATTTGGGTTCCTTTTGAACCCAAATCGCGACTTATTTCCGAGCTCAAGCTGCTTGAAACTGCTGTTTTGTAATCGATAACATCATTTCGAAACTGTACTGTGAACATGTTTTTGAAATTTCCTTGGGTACAAAATAATGTAACTAAAAGTGAATATAATATTTTGGTAATCTATTGTTAACTAACATTTTATAAAAATGTGTAGTTAATTTTGACGCAATTTATAATCTACATAATTAATGGACACAGTAAGCATACTTATTTTCGCGATTTAATGTTGGCTACATAAATTTGAATTTTAAAGGCGTTTCTATGTTATTACTCGTGACTGTACATGCGGTGCGATGCAAATAAAGCACATCGGCGTTTCGGTTGCCATAATGATCGTAACTAACAGCGAAATTTTTGCAAGTCATGCAAGGAATACTTAAAACTAGTTAATAGTAGGTTTTGCAACACTCACCCGATTTGGGGTTCACTGAATTTAAAAAGTAAGTAGACACGTATGAAGTGTATTAAACATTAAATATTTATTTAAAATGTAGTTGTGTCGAACAATACTGGAAATAGTAGTGGTACAGCTTAATGTTCACTAGGCATGGTCACTGTGCTGCTCCGTAGTGTCAAGTGAATGCCGTTTGAGATTGTTCCCCTGACCGCTGGAAGCGCGCGGACGTTAACGACCGTTATCGAGAGGGAAGACACTCACCAACAAACCGGTTCGTGTGCGAAGCTCGTGACAGTGTTTAAAGACCGATTTAAATGTTTGGCTAGTAAATACATCAGTTGCAAGTGTAAACTATTATATTGAGTAGTATGCAAATAGGTACTTATTATTTGTTTCTAACCAAGATTCCGATGTGTTTAGATTTTGAGATAATAATTATAAGTAAATTGAACGTACAACGTCACACCGATTTACTTTTTGCGTTATCAAAAGATGATCGTTATGGTAAAACATTGTTTACAGACACCACACAGCGTGATACCCACGGTCGGCTCTCGGTGCGCATTCTTTTGAAGGCATCTGTCGATGTGTTTGGTGACTCATTACGGTTGCTAGATTTTTTTCAGTCTATAAGGGACAAATGGTTAAATGGGCAAAAAAATACGGGGTTTCAGTTTTTACCCAGGACAAAAAAAAACAAAATTATTTAGTGTCATTTTTTATATTATTCCGAGGATCGAGTCAGTTTTAACATATTTTTATTCGTTTTAACATATCTGTAAAAATCAACACAATTATAATCGTAATTAAAGACGGTCATCAACTCGCTTTTTATTAAAAAAACAAATATGCCAAAGACTTTTTTCTTCTTCATTTGTGATTAAACGTGGACATTCATAACGAAATTCCAGGAGATGAGATTTTAGGGCAAGCCATATTTTAATGATTCAACAGCAGGACTAAGACATAAAAATCTAGTCGTAACATGTTTAATAATTTTTTCTCGCTGCATCTCTTTCTCTTCAAATTGGAGTTGCAAGTCCGCTCTTCTTTTTGCAGATCTACTAATACAGCGATATTTTTTTGATATTTTCAGTATCAAACTTTCAATGTCCACTTCCAATTTATTGGTACTATGTCTTGCAGAATTATGGAGAATATGGACGGAGCAACCGGAAAATTAAATCGTTCACCTCATTACATGCAATTATATTGTGGTTTTATGCGGGAATATGAGGCACTGGGTCATGTGACCCAGCGAATTTGTCATCGTTAACATTAGACACCAGGGACATGTGTCCCTGGTGTCTAATGTTAACGATGTGTTAACTAAACCACGTTACATTTGATCGCATAACGGTGTTTATCGTGAACACAGTTTCACGACAAATAAACGCGTTGTATTTGACTCGAGCGCGAAATCGTCTACTTATAAATCTTTAAATGACATACTATACATAGGTCCAACATTACAAAATGACATATTTTAAATTTTACTAAGGTTTAGGCAGTATAAATACGTTGCCTGTCCTGACGTTGAAAAAATGTGTGGGCAGATTTTAATTGATTCAGATCAACATAACTTGCAGTTAATTTTATGGAGAGACAATCCTGATTTACCGTTAAAATTATATAATTTGTCAACTGTCATGTATAGCACGGGTAAGTGATAGTGATTTAGTCGCTAGAACAATTTATTACGATTTCTACGTCGACAATTTGATCACTGGTCACGATGACCTTGACTCACTAGTTTAGTTATGTAATAAAACGGCTGCAGTGTTGCGTAAGGGTTGTTTTCCGCTACACAAATGGACATTTAGTCACAAAGTCTGTCCTGACAGTACTAAAGATTTAAACATAGGTAACAAATATCTATTTAAAACATTAGGATTAAGCTGGTCCACAGAAAGTGACGAATTACATTTTACTACTGAATTTACTCAAAGTGATTCAATAGTTACAAAGCGTGTAATTTTATTAATCATTTCACAGGTTTATGATCCGTTAGGTCTGCTAGCCCTCGTTATCACATTAAAGTCGTTATTACAAACCGTATGACTTCAAAAACTAGATTGGGATGAAGAAGTTCCCGTTAAAATTGCAAACACATGGCATACTTTCGTTTTTAGACTGCAACATTTTCGTAATATTAAAATACCTCGTCACATAACAATTGCAGATTCGCGTTATAAAGAACTTCACATATTTACAGACGCATCTCAACATGCGTACGGTGCATGCGCGTATATTAGATCTTGTTATGATAACTGTGAGCATTCTATACCTATCGTAACGGTGGAGTTTCTTGCCCATTCTTCTCCATACGAAACTACATTTTGGAAGGGGCGACTAGAATCAATTCTATTTTAATGTAAATGTTGACGTTCAAAAGTGCCTTATATGTGCCTATTTGAAATAAATGCTTTGACTTTGACTTTGACTATCTCTGTGCATTTATTATGTGCAAAAAGCAAATATGCACTAATAAAAACCGTAAGCATACCTAGACTTGAATTATGCAGTGCACTAGTAGGTGCAAAGATATACAATAAAATCAAAAGATCCTAACGTTTAACTTTTGATAAGGTTTATTTTTGGACAGATTCAACCGTAGTGCAAGGATAGGCAGTATATGCGCCCGCACGGTCCTAGCCTCCGCAGGAGACGCCCTGGGCTTCGGGAATCCCAGGCTAATTCCCGGCCACCGTAAGCGCGGGCTTGCGGATGGCGAGTAATGGGTAGCTCGCTGTCCAGTACGGACAAAGCCTAGGTCGACGGCGCGTTGTGTTCTACGTGCGCGTCAAAGAGATGTCATCACCAACTGGTGGGGTCCGCAAGGGCCGATGCCTGTCAGGGGTACGGGCTGTTCGAAAGAGATACCGTCGTCCACACACGTACCGTTGTCTAGCACACAGGCAACTGATAACATGGGTGGGTTTTAGACAGTAAAAGTCCTGCTCCACCCAGAGCGGGAGAAGTTATTTGATGACTTCCCACCCTCAAAAAAAACAAAACTATAGTGCAAGGATAGTTAAGTATGTCTCCACATCCGCTCAAAACGTTTGTATAAAATCAGGGATATCACGAATGTCATATTTTAGTCAACCGCGAATGCGAATGCGAATGTTTGAAAGGCGAATATGTGAATGCGAATGCGAGTGTGTTATACAGTGAATAATATACATAATCAAATAAACAACAAACAAATTTAATAATCGAATTTCAATAGAGGCAGATTATATTTTAAAAACAATAATCTAACTGCTTTATCAACTGTGAGACGATTTCGTAAAGGCTCATATACCAGGCCAGCTGCACTAAATAATTGCTCACTTGGTACACTGGCAGGAGCAGCGCAGAGGTACTTACGAGCAAGTTCTGTCAATTTGTCAAATTTAGATTTGGATTTCCACCAGTCCAATGGATTTCCCTCAAGAGAGATTCGTTTTTCTTTTAAATATGCTTTTAATTGTGATTTTATTTCACACAGCTGGTTCACATTCTACATCGGAACTTTCGCCATCCTTTCAGGAATCCAGGGTAATCAGCACTTGCAGAAGGCTCATTATTATCAATGGATGTCCTGTTTTTTTGGCCTTTTACCACTTGAAATTGAAGTTATACGATCGTGATTTAATAAATCAAGCGCAAGTTTGATGATCTTGATATTAAAATTTTCCAGATTGCAAAACTTCTTGTTTATTTCAGTTTTTAACACTTGAATAAAGTTTTTCATAATATTATCAACAGCGTCACCTACAATTTGTAGATTTACGTTTTCAAACTCTTCAACACCTTTTTTAACATGTAAATAATCGGAATAACAGATGAAATCAAAGTATGTTTACTGCTTCAGTTGCGGGTAGCTTCTTCAAATGGTTTTTTTTTGGGTGGGAAATCATCAAATAACTTCTCCCGCTCTGGGTGGTGTTGTGTTTATAGAAATGAAAGATAATGTTGAGTAGACTTGGTTTAATGAGACTAGGATCACAGTTTTACAGAGCACGTTCAGTCGTGGTATTTCAGATGAGATCAGACAGAGAAGTGTCCGACGGATACAGAACGGAACCATAGATTATTATCTAGTGGTGTACACACTAATTAATTACTAAATAGTGATGTTACAACATCCCCCTTGTTGAGTTCAAATTAAACCCCTGACAAACAATTAATAAGATGTACATTGACAAGCGACTCTACCTACATGACAACATGCTCTATGATACTTATAGTTATATTAAAACTAGACAACATTCTTATTAATACTGAGTTACATTTAATCTAGACAACCTTCTTAATACTACTTAGTTAATAGTTAATCTATTTCGTCTATTAACCTTCTTGGTGGTTTTACAATTCGACCTGACCTGGTTGTTACGCTTGAGGATATATGAGATGAGGATTCTTGAAGTCTTGACTCCTGTCTGTCACCTTCCTCTCTCTCCTGCGACGAGTTGGATTGCATAGGAGGGTTTGCATAGTTTTGGGAATACTTATGTCTTAAGTGTATTCTATTTCTCCTATACTGTACACCATTGACATCCTCAACAACATACGACCTATTGTTCATCAATCTTTGTTTGACAACAGCTTGTTCCCAGTTACTTTTTGGATTTCTTTTAAAATAGACATGGTCAATTGTAATGTAACATCGACATTGACTTAGTATTTTTATCATAATTCCTAGATTTGTTTTCATCATTTTTCTTGACTGACTCTTTGTAATCCTGAAATGTTACTACTTTTGGCTTTAATCTCTTATATGATACTGGAATGTTGTCTCTCAATTTTCTTGACATTAACAATTGAGCTGGTGATGACAAATTGTTTTTTGGTGTATTCCTATACTGTAATAAAGCTATGTATGGATCTGTTTTGTTTTCTTTACATTTCCTTAACATGTTTTTTATTATTTTTACTGAACTTTCAGCTTGACCATTTGACTGTGAATGATATGGGCTAGTAATAACATGTTCTATGTCCCATTCTTGTAAGAAATTTTTGAAATCAATTGACTGAAAAGGAGGTCCACCATCTGACACCAGTGACAATGGTATTCCATGACGAGCAAAAATAGATTTTAAATGAGTAATTACATTTTGAGCGGTACTGTTTTTATTTAATAATGCTATCTCTATGTATTTTGAGTAATAATCTGTGACAATTAAATAAACTAAACTTTCAAAATGCATTAAATCAATACCAACTTGTTGCCATGGATATTTACATATTTCATAATTTTGTAGTGGTTCCTTTTGATTACATGGTTTGAATTTTGCACATACAAGACATTGTTCGACTAAATTCTTAATTTCACTTGACATGTTTGGCCAATACAAAGATTCTTTTGCTAATTTCTGACATTTATTTATACCTTGGTGACCTTGATGTATTTTTTCTAACATTTCTTTGTACATTGACTGTGGTACTATTATTTTTGAACCTTTGAACACTAAATCTTTTATTACATGTATTTCACCTTGAATATTCCAATATGGTTTGACTAATGAACTGACATTGTTCTTGTTTTTAGGCCATCCTTCATTATAATATTTTTTTAATAATTGTAAGGATTCATCATTTTTGGTTTCCTGTGCCAATTTTGTGCTGTATTCCTCTGTTATTGCTAAATTAGCATACATTAAATTGACATGACAAGACATTTCTGACTCATTTTCAGGTGTGTAATGGTCTTTCAAAGCTGCCCTTGACAAAGTGTCTGATATAAACATTTCTTTTCCTGGTACATGTATTACTTCTAAATCATACTTTTGTACAGTTAACATCATACGCTGTAATCTAGCGGGAACATCATGCAATGGCTTTTTGAATAAATAGACTAATGGCTTGTGATCAGTATGTACTGTGACTCTATTACCATATACATATTGGTGAAATTTTTCACAACCAAATTGAATTGCTAGTAGCTCTTTTTCTATCTGCGCATATCTTTCCTGGGTTTCAGTTAAAGTTTTTGAACTGTATGCAATAGGTTTGTTTTTCTGTAAAATGACTGCTCCTAAAGCTGATTTTGACGAATCAACTGACAAGACTAATGGAATCTTAGGATTGTAATGAGCTAAAACTGGTGAGTTTGTAATCTCTTCTTTCAATTTTTTGAGACATTGACTATGATTCTCATCCCAAGTCCAGACTGAATCTTTTTTCAAAAGATTTCTTAATATTTGTGTTTTGTTGTTGTGTAATCCCTCAGACTTGTGACTGTTTTCATCATTGAGATGTAAATATGGACTCTGACATTTTCTTTTTTGACTATTTGACTTGACGTTGGATCTCTCAGATATGTGACTATTTTCATCATTGAGATGTTGATTATTTTCAATACACCTCTCAGATACATCACCACTTTCATCACTGAGATAAAAGGAATGGGGACGTTGACTTTTGGACTTGACGTTGGATCTCTCAGATATGTGACTATTTTCATCATTGAGATGTTGATTATTTTCAATACACCTCTCAGATACATCACCACTTTCATGACTGAGATAAAAGGAATGGGGACGTTGACTTTTGGACTTGACGTTGGATCTCTCAGACTTGTCACTGTTCTCATCATTGGGATACGGTGACTGTGACTGTCCCATCTGTCCCGACTGTGATACCACTACTGCTGTGTTTCTGTGTCCATGTGTACTGTTCTGACTGTGTGAGTGTGACTGACTATGTGTCGCTGTGCTCTGACTGTTTGACTGACTACTATGTGCAGTTTGATCCACATGATTATCTGAATGACTTTTACTCGACTTTAATTGACTGTTCAACATGCCAACAAAATATTCTTGACTACTATTATCTGAATTAAACGATTGCAACTGACTGACTTTTTTATTCTTGAGACAATATTTAGCAAAATGACCAAAAGATTTACATGACCTGCATTGAACGCCTTTAGCTGGACATTTGTAGCGATGAGACTGCCCACAGCGGCTGCATGTCTTCGAGTTGCTGATGTGGTCGCTGTTTGAAGCTGATGCTGACTTGCGACTGCTCGAAGCTGGCTGGTGACTGCTCGACCTGCGACTGGAAGCTCGCTGTTGACCATCTTGTCGACTACGGCTCCTCCGACTGAGATGCATGACGTTTTCACTGGCGACACTGGTACCTTTGACGATTTTTTCAGCATCCTGCTGAGCTATTATGAGTGTCCTCGCCAGCTCTTGCATTCTCTGATATGTCAAATCAGGTTCTTGCAGTAACCTCTGACGTACATGTGACGAATCTATATTGAGGTTTGCTATAAAAATATCTCTAATTAACGACTCCCTGAGCGTGCCAAACTCACATTCTCTGCTTTTATTTTCCAAATCCGTGAGGAATTCGTCGATGTTCTCGGATTTTTCCTGCCTACGTGTGAAGAATAGGTATCTACACATCGTCACATTTTTTCTTGGTTCAAAGAATTTGTCGAATTTGGACTTGACTTCCTGGAGTGTGCTTCCATCAATCTTTACGTTGAATGTGTTAAATATATTGAGACCACGTTCTCCAATTAAATGGAGTAGAATGGCAATTTTCCGCTTCTCGCTTGACTTGTCTAGGCCTGTGGCTAGCAAATATAATTCCAGCTGCTGCCACCATCTTTTCCACGCCTCCGCATTATTATTTGCTGGATCCGACGAAATATGGAGTTTTTTCAAGCGCGCGCTTATAGTTTTGTCATGTCCGCCATCATTGTCGTCACTCGTGGCTTGGTTCGGCATTTTCTGGACCGATCTTCTTTATTTTCTTTTTTTTTACACGACTTCTGACACCATGTTGTGTTTATAGAAATGAAAGATAATGTTGAGTAGACTTGGTTTAATGAGACTAGGATCACAGTTTTACAGAGCACGTTCAGTCGTGGTATTTCAGATGAGATCAGACAGAGAAGTGTCCGACGGATACAGAACGGAACCATAGATTATTATCTAGTGGTGTACACACTAATTAATTACTAAATAGTGATGTTACAACAGGTGGAGCGGGAGGGCGTGTCAGACTTTTACTGACTAAAACCCACCCGTGTTCCCTCAGTTGCCCGTGTGCCAGGGGCCGCGGTATCTCTTTCGAACAACCCGCACCCCTGGCAGGCATCGGCCCTTGCGGGCCCCATCAGTTGCTGCTGACATCTCTTTGAGGCGCGCGTAGAACACAACGCGCCGTCGACCCGGGCTTCTTTAGTTTTAATCCTTTAGTGTTAATACCTTTCAAACATGTAGAAGGTGCTGTTCCATCTTGTCGAACAATCTCTTATAACAGTTGAGGAGCATCTGTTCAAAAGGTCGTATTTCAATGATAAACAAACTTTACAAAAACAGACAAAAACATCTAGTTCCTATTATAAAAATGCTAAAATTTAATTAAATGTAAGCTCATCGTGAAGATTAAGACTACAATATTACATGCATTTAAAAAAAATAAAAAAATACATTATTCCTTTTTTTTTATTTAATTTTAGTTCAGAAATACGACTTATTGATCGGACAAATCAGAAATACGACCTTTTGATTTGTCACTTCTAGAAATATGCCCTTTTGATTTGACACTTTTAGAAAAAAGGCTTTCTGAACAGACTTTTTAGAAATACAAAATAATGAGAAATACTAGTTAAGTTTTTTGGCATTTTGTCAAAAGAAAAAATCTTATGAACAATACTCTACTTTGAGCTGAAATTAGTCTTTATAATGAGGAAAATACATAATTATTTTTCACATCATTTATTTTTTTATCATTAATCATTACAAAAGATTATTCAATCCCTTAAACTCTAATGTCCCCAATGTCAGGTTCCATGCAAATGCATTCACTGTCCTCGTTATGGTTATGATCACGATCCTCATCTTCATTCTCATTGAGTGTGTTATGCTCATTCAGAAGAATGTTTTTATACCATTGTAAATCTTCAATCAGGTCCCAATCTTCACCAAATTGTTTCACTAATAATAATGTGACATCTTTTTTTTTGTTTCCAGTAAGGCCTTTGCCTATTGGTTGTTCTTGCAGTTGTTTAGGATGTCTTTTACCACGTTTCAATAATGATTCAAATTCTTCTTGACCCGATTCAAAACGATAGTTTTGAAATGCACAAATTTTGACATCTTTGAAACGACCACCTGGACCTTTAACTTTTCTAATTTTCTTAGCAGTTTGAATTTTTGTAAGCTTTTTGTAATTTAGCTCTAACTTTTTTATATCTTTGAGAGTCCAATCAAAGCCAATGTCATGAACTTTTCCATGTTTCTCTATGATTTCTATGTATCCTGTCCTGTGTGTAATAATAGGTGTTTTCCTAATATCTTTTTCTATTCTACCGAATATGCGGTCTGCCGGCAAGAAACTATGCCCACGCACAGGGAAAGTTATTGTGATTTCTTCAATTGTATTATTGTTATTAGCTAACCAGTAAATTAGTAAATGTAGGATGTGGCTGTTTTTATTTTGTCCGCCACATCCGTCACAGAACAACTTCAGTGATGTGACATTTTCAGGAATAGTTAAATTGGTCAAGTATGTCAGCAATGCTGATCCAATTTCTAGAGACCCACGAGAAGCCTGTGTCTCATCCCATACAAAAAAGTGAGGTTGGTTTTTGTCTACATCAGTTATACAAAAATTGTAAAAACTGATTTGCCTACTGTAAAATGCGTCTTGTATAGGTGTTCTTGGTAATGGTAATACCTTCTGCAAATCAAAACACAGCCTTATACTGTTGGCAACTGGTGTTCTCAATAGTTCATAGAAAACATTGGATCTTAGTTTGTGAACCCTCTTTTCAACCATCAATGTTTGCTTTCGTTGACTGTTTGTTTCATTTTTTATTTGATTCGTCCACAATATGCAAACACTGCATGCGTCAGTAGCTGGGGATTTGAACCCAATGTTGAATTCATTGCAAAATATATTGTGGAACATGGTGCGGGAAACCCATAAATTTCTAGGCACTGACAGGTTATAGATTTTGAGTAATCTAGCAGCGTTTAGTTCAGATGACAAATATATTCTTTTGCTTTTCTGTCTGTTATAGTGACTTTCCTGAGCAGGTAACTTTTTCAAGAATTCTCTTAACTTTTCTTTTTTCTCTCTTGACTTGGCTGATTTCCTGTCCCCACCTCGCTTCTCTGCAGGTGTTTCCCCTTGACTCAGCCTAACATTTAAGTTTCTTAGCCTTTTTTCTCCAATTGAAAATGTTTTTTGAAACACTTGTTTACACACTGTTGTCAGTTTTTTATTTATATATAGATGGTAGGTGCAACTAACCTTGCGATTTTTCGTTGTCGCTCTTGGATTTGAATTTCCTCGATTTAGTGGCTCATACGGTGCTAAGAGTCTAGAAAGATAAATATCTTGATCTACCTTCCCACGCCGCTTAAAAAATAACTTTCTGTTTTCTATGATATCTTGTAATGTCAACCTTTTACATTTGAAAGTTTTAAGCGACTTGTGATTACATGGACATCTATAATTTATGCACAAGGGATCTTTATCTGTGTAAGTCCTGAAAAAATACATAGAAAAAGTAAATTATTAGATAAAACCATAAATAAGAAAACAGGATATTGAACTAAGTAACTACATTAGAATGTCACTTACGTTTTACGATATTCCGAACGATCTTTACGCTTTTTTTTCCTTGAACCAGCATTCAGGGTCTCGACTAAACCTTGCTCATCCATTTTCAATATGATTTTTACTTTATAATAACTTCCAAACTTCAAAAGTTCACAAATTTCATCTAATCGCATCGAAAGATAGAACGTCAGGAATAACGTCTGTCAGTGTCATCTGTCGACGTCGCTATAGAGACGTAGAGTCATAATATTTTTATTTTTTTATTTTTATAGGGTTGCTATTGGCAATGACATTCAACGTACAGCCGTCATCTTTGGACTCGATACCGTTTTTTAGTCAAACGAATCGATTTTTATTAAAGTTGTTATGTATGGAAAAAAATATGACCTTTTGAACAGAACAATAAATAAAAGATGCTATTTGTAGAAGAAATATGCCTGTTCTGTTTAAAACAATCCAAGAAACATTTTAATGCAGAAATACATCCGTTTTGATTGGAATCCATTTTTTTTAGATTTTATTACATGGGAAATACGCTCCTTTTGAACAAGTTTTTAGGCTCATTCAGTGAAGTTTTCTGCGATCAATTAAAAAAAAAAAAAAAATAAAAAAAACTTGGAAAGTGAAATACGACCTTTTGAACAGACGCTCCTCAGTTAATGGCACTCGGTCTGGGTTCAGCCGCAACTGGACTTTTGATAATTGGTCTTGAGCAATAGTCGAATGATTAAAATGGCCTGCAATCTTATTACATGTCTGAATCAGGGATACCAAAAACTCTTGTGAATTTAATGCACTTTTTATATTTGTAACTTATGAGCAGTGCAATCAATATCTTTGAAACCGGCCAAAGACAGCACGCTTCATATTTGAGCCTATCCCTTACTTAATAATATACAATGCGGTTGACTTTAGACTAAGAAGCACCCGATATTGTTGAGTGGTAAACATCGTTTTACTAGATTGTTGTGTGAATATGACCATAAAAAATTACTTCATGCAGGACCTCAGCTTCTGGTATATATTCATGCGTGGTAGTTATAGTATCTAATAAATTCTAATACTTATTACAAACTCATTATTTTTTGACTATACTCGTACTTTTCAACTCCACCAATTTCCTTCAGTATCTGTGGTTGAGTTAATAAATAACCATAAAATTGGCCACACTTCATATCTATGTTATAGTTTTGATGATTGCAGCTACTGTTGTTGGCAGTAATCGATTTCTTTCTTTTGACCACTGTGAATTTATCAGGGTCTTGCTTGCCTTCCAGTTAGAGAGCTGTCTACTTAAATGTAAATAAAATAAACCTTCCTGCTAATATGTCTTGATTGTATTTTTCCTCTATATAAAGATGTAGTATTTGAAGTAGACAGCTCTCTTATTAGGTCATTATCAACCTCTCTGCACACTTCTATTACATAGGAGCGATCTGCCCTTACATGTTCCCCATAACAGGAACGTGCCTGCTTTATTTGTTACGTTCCTAGAAAAATTAAATCAGTTCATTATATGTAAGCCGAGGAAAATCTGTTACAATATTTTCATTTACAATCAGTGGTCTAAAATTGGCTTGTCTTCTGTTTAATTGATTTTCTATTACATAATTGGCTAATCTATTTTTTATGTACATATTTTGATGAATAATTTCCAGAATTTCCTCAGCATCATCCCGGTCAGTTAAAACAGGATGAAATGAATTTATAAGTGCGGCAGCCACTTTAAAAGCTTCCATTAAATGTTTGCTTGCACTATTAAAGAAATCCTGTCGTAATAGTTTAAAATCCGTTTTAAATCTTCCATTCACAACTTCTACTACCCAACGGCAAATAGTGACTGCCCTTGACTTATTTGCATCTATTGTAGGTAACTGTGTTTCACCCTGTTCTAATGACGCGGGTACATATGTTCGATAACCACATGTGTTAACCTCTCGTCCGTCGGGGCGCGCAACGTGAAAAAGGCGCCGTCTGTGGGAAAAATTCCGCGCGTGTGGCTTTGATGCTCTGTTTTTTTCAATACCAAAATTTGAGATATAAACCTTAGCCTGTATGATTCTTGTGACTTTTGAAGCTAATTAGGTAACTAATCTTTATACTAATTACCTTATTGACTCTCTGGCATGTTTATTTCGTCTACTAGAAGCACTTTTTCCCATACATTATCAATAAATATGACACTGTAAAGAAAAATATTCATAAAAAATAATATCAAGGTGTTTTAGGCTTTTATTTATATATTTTTTTAACAGAATACACATTATTTTAAGTGAACATAACAAAAACATTGGTTTATTATATGAAAACTCGAGAAAGTTGATTTTGAATATAATCATTTACGCACGAACATGTGGACGCAGATCTACGTTCTGACACTCACCACTTGACGTAGATCTAAGTTCCGACACGGACTTTATAGGATGTCCCTAAATTACAATTATTACAAATTTTACTATTGAATCAGTCTTAAAATTTACAGTCTTCTAATGTTTATTTGCAAGTATATCTAAACAAGACTGCCTGGCTAAAAATGAACTAAAAGCATACAATTTTAATATATTTTTGGAATGTAGTAGTCGCGGTCCAATATTGTAAGATTATTTTTTTCAGTTAATCTATAAAATAAGTACTTTATAGCCAGTGTCATTCCGCATAATATAAGGATTCCAACGATACCCCATTGATCTAAATCTGTTGTAGTGTGTGGTGTTCACGCCAACATTGGCCAACGACACAGGAATACTTGGCACGTAGCGCAAATGGCGTTAACTTCTGTTCCTTTTTTTTAATAATACATCGTACACAACGACCTCGTTTATACCGTGACGACGATTTATTGCCACGAGCTTCCACTTGAATGTGATTAGGAAAGTGATCAATGCCATCCAATCGGACTATACTAGGGTTTTGCAATAGCAGACGGTCTGATTCTTTGGACTGACAGGTGTTGTTTTACTAATTGGTCAGCTAAAACGTAGCGATATTGACAGTGACTTAGTTTGCGATCGTTAGCTGTGCAGTTTAAACGGTACATTATGAAGGTATTTAGAACACTACAGTTCAGTAATCTGCGAAATACCATTATGTACCATTTCAAGCCGCGTTTTCTTTCTTATAAGTACATGGAGTGTTTCTGATCTTTCATGTCGACGTACCATGTACTTATTGTAAGAATGAACCACAAGCGGTTTAGCACATGCTTCACCTGCTCGCCAACCGGGTGCCGTATCAGCATTATGATGTGTTGATATCATGGTTACTAATTTGATATCCTTCCATGCTAACACATTAATATTGTTGCAGTGTCGAGCCACTATGTCCCCTTTTTGCATACGCCTCTGATCTAAAGCTCTTATATCAGCGGGTGTATCTACTCGTCGTAGATTCAAAGTACCAAATGAATCAGTCCGATTTTGTTTGAGGTATTGTGTGAGGGCTACACTATTGTAAAAGTTGTCCATGACTAAAAAATGACCTTTATTTAAGTATCCCTCCACGAGCCGCAATACTACTTTAGAGGTGGCCCCCGTAAAACCATGTAAAGGCTCGGATGACCCTGATTCTTTGCCAGAATATATGTAAAGTTTTAATAAATAGCCAGATTCAGCCTCACATAACTCATAAGTTTTAATTCCGAAGCGGGCAGCTTTTGTTCTAATGCACCGTACCCAGTTCAGCCTTCCTTTCCATAATAATAGGGATTCGTCCAAGCTGAGGTGTCTTTGTGGAGTATAAAGCTGTCCAAATTTCTCATTACAATGCTGCACGACGGGGTCTATTTCTTTTGTTCCCAACGAGTAACACCCTCAAATGTCACACTGTTACTCGATGGGATGGTTGGGAATTTTTTCTTAAAAACATTCCCATCGAGTAACAGTGTGACATTTGAGGGTGTTACTCGTTGGGAACAAATCGTCTATTTTACCTGTTTTGCGATCGTTTCCATGGATACTCATGTCTAGTTCGTAGTTGTTTACAAAATGTAAGAATCGCGTTATAAGCAAAAAACGGTTTATGCCCAATGATTTTACGAAATTCCGGTATCCCCAAAACTCCAGTGGTCCAATATTCTTCTAGACGATTTCTGTAACATAGACCCATATACAGTAGGATACCAAAAAACTTGTACAATTCATCGACAGTTAATTCCTCCCATTCATTGAGCTGCGATCGTGAACGGGGTCGCCGTTCACGATCGCGGCTCAATGAATGGGAGGAATCAGCTTCACTGATACTGACAATGGTTTGCCAAGCATAATCATTAGTCTCCTTGACCAATTTTTCCATGAAGTTACGTTCCCATACGGCGGTGAAGAGTTCGATCGGATTAGTCGACGTTATTGTTGGCCCAGGTTGGTTTACATAGATTTCTTCGCTACCGGTGAAGGTCGTAAAGTAGTCAGACCAGTGTAAATTATCTGATAATAAGGCTGCTGAACTATCATTTACTTGTTCATCAATATCGTCATTCGCTTCTAAAATTTCTCGAATTTGATCTTCTGTTAAAAGTTCTTCCTCATCACATTCACTGCCCGAATCAACAGCTAATTCTGCAGCTAATGAAAGAAGGATATCTTCTTTATTGTTATCTTCCTAAAAAAAAACCTAATTCATCTCAAGTTTAACTGCTCAACGAGTTAGTCAAAAATTACTATTATATAATCGAGTCAGCATAGCCGTCTCGACTCTAAATTAACTACAGTAGATGCAATTTAAGTGTTTTTTATGGTTTATTACTATCTAGTATATTCAATTACTTTCTTCTGGTGGTGGAACAGCGTCTGACAGTTCTGGTAGTGTACTAAAGTGTGAGGGTTCTGGTGGTGTAACAGGGTGCAGGGGTTCTTGTGTAATAATGTCCAAAGATTTTGATGGTTTAACGGGGTGCGCTGGACGTATATCGCTGTCCACGCCATCTACACATTCAGACGCAACAACACACAAACGGACGCCGCACACTCGCCATCTATCGTTGAAGGGAAGAAGATCACCATCGATTTCGAATCCGGTCGTTCCTTCGGTCGCTTACATTCGGTCACTCACATTCGGTCTCATTCACTCGCGCCTCCATCAATTTTCGATACTGTATTCCTTCTTGCGAACCGCCAGCCTGCAATTGGCAACCTGTTAATAAACGAATATTTTACAATATACAACTGTTAAACTACACAAGTCGCTTCATTTTGGATGAACAAACCTGATCCTGCACATAATTTGGACCTTCGAGACGGATACTGGATTCCATACTACGGAGAAACGAGTAACGACGCCGACACGCGACGGCGACGCCATAGTTGGATTGGACCAGCAGCCATTTTATACGAGAGAAGAAAAACGAAGAAATCAGAATAAAACGCAACGGTCAGGTCTTTGTTCCCATCCTTTCCCTATACGTTTGGATTTGTGTTAACGCTGTTTTTTATACGATTACAGTTTGATTGTACGCGACGTGAGATTTGCAGGCACGCGGCTCCGTTGATGCTTGTACGTGAGTACCTTAACGCTTATTCGTAGCCCGCCAAAATGTCGGTTAAGTCTGTAGAGGAAATTCTTTCTGAGTTTAAGAAACGTAGGGGTAGTGTAAAGGGCCGGTTAACCCAATTTAAAAATTTCGTAGACTCGTTTGTGGGGGCCACGTTGACTACCTTACAAGTAGCCGAACTAAAGTTGCGAGTTCAGGCCGCCATCGAGATATTTTCTAAATTTAATAGCATTGAAAGTGAAATAGAATTACTTTTATCGGAATCGGAATTAACCGCTAATTTAGAATATGTTGAAGCATTAGAATCTTTATATTTTACGGCTATGGCCTGTGCAAATTGTCTTATTCACAACGCGGAGGCTTACAACGAGTTCCCTGTTGCATCAGCTCGGGACAGTTTCCGACAACCCGTTAATATTAAATTACCGGATATAAAACTACCTGGTTTTGAAGGTTTGTATGACAACTGGCTGGAGTTCAAACATTCATACATCACTATGATCCATAACCGTTCCGATTTGGATGAAATACAAAAATTTCATTATTTACGGTCGGCTCTGAGTGGAAGTGCGTTACAGGTGATAAGTGCGCTAGAGTTTAGTCCTGCCAATTACATTCACGCCTGGGAGTTATTAGAAAACCGCTATCATAATAACAGGTTGTTAGTAAATAATCACGTTAAAGCGTTATATAGTATTCCGTCGTTAAAACAGGAATCACCATCACACATTCGGAAGTTAATTGATACCGTTCTACGTAATTTACGCGCTCTGACGTCACTCGATGAACCCACAGTCAATTGGGACACTTTAGTTATTTACTTAGTCGTTAATAAGCTTGATCCTTCCACGGAACGAGAGTGGGAGAACCACATAGGTGCCACGTCTTTAGGGTCACCCGATAAGGTCAAATTAAACGATCTATTATCATTCCTCAGAAACCGCGCAGATACATTGGAAATGATTGGTGCAAACCACGTTAAGTCAAAGGAATTGCCTCAAAGTGATAAGCATCAACATACAAGTGACAAACGAAGTTCAAACCGCGTGCATAGTTATTCATCTATCAAAACTACTCGTAACAACTATCGTAATAATAATTTAAAAAAGGATTTACCCAATTGTGTTTTGTGCGATCAAGGTCATGCGTTATACACGTGCATAACATTCCTCAACATGTCTATTAGGGATAGAATGAAAGTTGTTACTGATAAGAAGTTGTGTTGGAATTGCTTGCGAGCGGGTCATACGTTAAACGACTGTAATTTCGGACCGTGCAAGCAATGCCATCGCAAACATAACAGTCTGTTACATTTAGAAGATTCTAATAATCAAAGCGTTAGTAACAGTGCGTGTGTGCGTGATTCGCGCGGAGAGGCGAACGTTACAAACACTACGACGACTACGTTGCATGCTTTACCTAATAATACGAATAGCAGTGTTTTATGCGATAAAACAACGAATAATTTTAAATTGATAAATACTGTTTTACTTTCTACGGCGTTAGTGGAAGTAGCGGATAGTGATAATATTTATCATACAGCTCGTGCGCTTTTAGATAGCGGGAGCCAAAACTGTTTTGTTACGGAGAAATTGTCTAAACGAATAAATGCGTCTTATATACAGTCCACAGTTCAAATCTCGGGTGTGGGACAATCAGTCACACAGTCGGGCCATTCATGCGATATAACGATTCGATCAAGAGTAAACGATTATTATTCCAAGCTTCGATGTATTGTCTTGCCATGCATAACGTCCAGTTTGCCTACGATAAACATAGAAGCTGGTCATATACGTATTCCTGACTTCCTACAATTAGCAGATCCTACGTTTAACGTTAGTTCAGATATTGATTTGCTGATAGGTGCAGATAGATTTTGGGATCTTTTAGAAACCGATAAAATACGCTTACCTAGTGGACCATTCTTGCAAAATTCGAAATTAGGATGGTTATTGTCCGGTCCTGTCTTTGTTAGGAACACGAAACCTACTCACGTTCATTGTCACTTCAGTCAGGACATTGATAAGCAGCTCCGGTTATTCTGGGAAATTGAGAATATTCCTTCATCACCATGTGTAATTCTTACAGATGATGAACGTGTGTGTGAGGAATTATTTAATAATACGACTAAACGCGAAGAAAATGGTCGATTTTCGGTTCGTATACCGCTAAGAGAAGCACCAGACGCACTTGGTGATTCCTATACGTTAGCGAAGAAACGATTTCTATCATTAGAACGTAAACTTGAACGTTTACCAGAATTTAAACGTATGTACACTAACTTTATGCGAGAGTATAATGACTTAGGTCACATGTCGAAGTTAGTTACTTGTAGTCAACATAACTATTATCTTCCACACCACGGAGTCATTAGGGAGTCTAGTACGACTACAAAATTACGCGTAGTGTTCGACGCTAGTGCTGTCACTAGCTCGAATAAATCATTAAACGATATTCAGTTTCCGGGACCCGCGTTACAAAATGATATTTTTTCTATATTGTTGCGATTCAGACAGTATAAATATGTAGCTTGTGCAGACGTGGAGAAGATGTTTCGTCAGGTTCTTCTCCAGTCTGATCAAAGGTCGTTGCAGTTAATCTTGTGGCGCGATAATCCTTCGGATCCATTAGAAACCTACCAACTTAATACGGTTACTTATGGAACTGCGTCAGCTCCATATTTAAGTATGCGATGTATCAGACAGTTAGCGATAGAGTGTGATGATGACGTCATCGCTCGCATCATCACTCAAGACATTTTCGTAGACGATCTTATCACTGGCGATGATGATTTAGATCATTTAATTCAAGTTTGCCAGAAAACTTCAGAAGTGCTACGGTCAGGGTGTTTTCCTTTGCGCAAGTGGACATTTAATTTAGACGTATCTGAAAAATCCACAGAACATTTTATAGGCGAGCATGCGCAAACTAAAACACTCGGACTAGGTTGGCACAACACTAGTGATGAGCTACATTTTGTTACGAACATTGATAACAATGATAACGAGTCAAATTTAACTAAACGTGTAATGTTATCAGTTATATCACAAATATACGACCCGTTAGGCCTTCTTTCTCCTGCAGTCATAATTTCAAAAACGATTTTACAAAAATTATGGTTAAGTAAAATTGACTGGGATACACCTGTTTCTAGGGATATTGTTAACAATTGGAGGCATTTCATTTTTACGTTGAGATTTCTAAAAGACATTCGCATTCCTCGTCACGTAAAGGGTGATCACACTCAATATACGGAACTTCATATATTTACTGACGCGTCCCAAGACGCATATGGTGCGTGCGCTTATTTACGTACTTATAGTTATAACTCTGACGTAACCGTGCGTTTATTGTGTGCCAAAAGTAAGGTTGCACCTTTAAAGGCTATAAGTATTCCTCGTTTAGAACTCTGTGGTGCCTTAACCGATTCGTTGCGATGCCTAATTTCACTAACTTCTAGCCGTGGCGTCGAACAAAAATAACGTGACACTGATCAGTGCCCAACGCCATACGATTAAATGACACTCATCTGTGTCTTCAGCCATGCGGAACAGAAAACAGTGTTTTGACATTTTTTTACGTATTCAAAGCTCGAATACTTTTAGTTTACATGTGAAATCTAACGTGAACGGTCAGGCACGTTGTTTTAAGCGATAAAAAGTGGCGAAACAAGTGTATTTGTGGAAATGGAAGGTAAGTGACTTATTTAATACAGATGTGCTCAACCTTTTCAACTTATTTTGCATTTCCTAGTAATTTGATTGATTATGAGGTATTAAATTGGGTCTAAAAATTTTTGCATAACAAATTTCAATTGTTTATAATTAAACTACGCAAATAAAAACTGCTAAGTTAGATTAAATAGTAATAATAATGATAGTAGTACTAATATATAATTATTTTATATGATTATTTGATACTAGCCGATGCCCGCGGTTCCACCCGCGTAGAATTTGTTTCCCGTTGGCCCACAGGAACCTATAATCGGAATAAAAGGTAGCCTATGTGCTATTCCAGACCAAGACTTATCACCTGTGCTAAATTTCATTGAAATCCATTCAGTAGTTTTTGTGTGAAAAAACAAAAACATCCAAACATTCTCACGGATACACAACAAATGTGAAAATTATTATTGTCAGAAAAAAATAATATTTGGCAAGATACTGATAATGTTTATTTATTGTTTAAGAATTACAGCGAAAAAGAAAGTACATTCCCGATACAGAAAATGAAACTCAATGCGACGATGACGAAGAGATAGTACAGAATTCACAACGCTGGGAAGACTCAGAAAACTGGGAACAGGAATTTATACCAAACCAAAAAACATGTAAGGATACTTCAACGTACACAAAAAAAGAAATGGTGGACAGTGCAACATGCACAGAAAGAGATGATGGCCCGACTATATTGGACGTCCATGGATGTAAATATTTTGGCCAGTTGGTTTCAAATGAATTATTGCGCTTTAAACCATATGAAAGAAATATAAAGATGCAGAAAATATTAGATATAATAAAAAAGTAATTTTAATATCAAATAAAGACCGGACAAAAGTTAAATAAAACCAAATTTTAATTCAATTACAATTTTAATTTTAACCAAATTTTGACTTAGATGATAATATTTATTAAAAATCATTACATCAGATCCGATTAACTAACATAGAATTTCAATATTTGTGAAATTCTCTGAAACAATCATTAAGGCACAGGCCTGGGAATCCAGGGCAATCGGGACAGCCAGTTATAACAGATACCCTTTTTTTAGTTTTTGTGTAACAAACTCTGCATCTTTTTCTTAGGGTATTATTACTTCTCTTTGGTAAATTGGCGGGTAAATGTATTTTTGACTGTGATAGAGGACGAGAAAGTTCTGATACATTGGGCATTGGTAACAATTCTTGCATTACACTCTTTATAAATTTATATAATGAAGTTTTATTTGTAGTGTTTTTTGCGTTGAAAAGTAAATAACCATTCACCAAACATATTTGGATTATGTGTATTATGACTTTTTTGTACCAGCGCAGGGTCTTGTGCTCACAGCAATAATAGCTTAGCATCTGATCATGTCGATCTATTGCCCGCATATATTTATTATACTTTATTTGTACGGCCGGCTTATATTTTATTGTGCGTACACGGCGACTAGTAGTCCCTTTATAATTACTTTTGTGTTCAGTACTTATAAATAATACTTCCCGTTTATCTTGCCATTTGGTGACGACAATTTTTTTATTGTTTTGTAATATACACGATTCACCAGGCTTTAATTTGCACATTTTTAATTCTCTTGGATTTCCTATACGGTTTGGTCTTAGGGTACCAGTCACATACGTGTTTTTGCCTATTAACTCATCAGCCAACCCTACGCTGGTATAAAAATTGTCCAAATACAAAGCATGCCCTTTGTCAAAATATTTTTGCATGAGCAGATGCACCACTTTTTTAACGTGGTTTCTACCTCCTACTTGTACGTCTTGGGATCCTGCATACATGTGAATTTTTAAAATTATACCGTTGGCGTCGGCTAAAATGTACAGCTTAATGCCGTATCTATGGGCTTTGCCTTTGATATATTGACGAAAATATAGTCTCCCTTTCCACAAAATAAGAGATTCGTCAATTGTCAACTCTCTCAATGGGTAATATACGGCGTCAACTGTCTCATTGAACAAATCGATCAAAGATTTTATTTTAAATATACTCTCCGTCCTTTCGATATCTTGTACGTTCAAAGCTCTTAAAATTAAAAAAAACCTATCCCTAGACATAAATAGGCGTGGACTAAGACGGAAAAAATAATGAGTGGACCAATAGTCCACCATTCTGTTCAGCTTTATGGTGCCCATTAGTAATATTATGCCAATAAAAGTTTTTAATTCGGCGACACTTAGATCGGTCCACTTGCTAAAGCGAGAACGTGCAGTTGTCGCTTCTACTTTCAATTTGTTACCGTACTTGTTTGTACATTTTAATATTAAATTTAAAAAGCGGGCATTCATAAATAAAAAAAAATAATCCAAAGGACTTTGGACCTCTGCGTCATGTGGCTGCAATATACTACTTGTCCCCGTAAATGGTATCTGTAACATCTGACTGGGATTACCCGGAAACCAGCCAGTTGTTTCTTCTAAAGACTCTTCCTCTGGATCTTCGTTCTGTTCATTGGCGTGAGAATCGACAATGTTTGCATCCTCGTTCGCACTTGCATCGCTTAACTCATTTAAGAGTTCTTCGTTATTCCCGGTTAGAATTCCATACAGTTCTTCGTCTTCATATAACTGTAAGCCTGGAATGTCATATAACTGCTCACTTTCTTGAGGAGACATCATTCGTTCCAATTCCACGCTTACGGGATCTATGGCCGATGATGTACCCGGAATTGGCGAACTTGGAATATCCATATATGGATTCTGATGGTACATGCCAGATGATGGTCCAGGAACTGGCGCACTTAGAAAAGGATCTACGCTAAATAATGGTTCAGGTTCCGGAGAACTCGAAGAATGGTATTCCATTTTCTTCAAACTGCAAAAGAATGAAAATTCTATTGGAAACGAAAATAAAAGAGACACGTATTTTTAGTCGTGTTTTTCATTGTGTTGTCTATTTTAATTTGTAAAAAGTACACCAAAAGAGGTTTATGGAGGTTTTAACAGTTATTTTAATATTACAGACAGACACTCCAATGTTATTTATTTGTATAGAGTAATAGACGTATAGATTATATTTAGTAATAATACTTATTTAGTTACATAATATTTATCAGTAGATCTACAATAAAATGATTTGATTTGAAAAAACTCATCATTTTATGACTAGTACGATAAGCTTATGTTATGGGATCTAGACAACCGATAAATATACATATTTACTATTTTCTTTTATAAATATACAGCCTTGGCCAAAAGTATTGAGCACCTTACAAATTTCGCTCGTTCACGGAAAGTATGGGAGTAAATCAAATCTATTGTTGAAGAATTCTTTTGTCGGCCATCTACAAAGGTTTAAACAATGACCCACGCCGCACAGCTAGCAATAAAACACCTGGGTGCAATAAAATGTGTTTTTTACAATTTTTGTATTTATTTATCAGTTCGCTACCATCGCTCGTTGTGAACACATCCAGTGATCTAGTGCGCCTTTTGTATTTTATTTCAGAAGTTTTAAGTGTTATTGTTGCAATATGCCAAAACAAAACGAACTTTCTTTAGAAAAACGTGTGCAGATACAGCTTCTGTATGAGCAAGGGAAATCACAAGTAGAGATTTCTAAAACTGTGAAATGTTCGCGCCGATCCGTGCAATATGCTATTCAGCGATTCTCTACTACCGGATCACATGAAAATAGACCGAGAACCGGGCGCAAACGCATCACCACAGACCGTCAAGATCGTCAGTTACTGAGAGAGTCGTTAAGAAATAGGAAAAAAACATCTTCAGAGCTCGCTGCTGAGTTGTCGGAACAAATTAAGAAGCCAAAAAGAATTTCTGCCGTAATTAAGGCAAAGGGTGGACCCACAAAATATTAATTTTCTATTAATACACTCACCGGCACGGAAACTTGGCCACTCGTGATTTTGCTGATTATTTGCATAAAAAAATTTGCATTTGCATTTATGACAATAAATTAAGGGTAAAGTGGCTTTAATACGTGTCTCTTATGCTTTAAGAACTTAGAAATTAAAAGATTACCTCACCAATACATCAGTTTTTAAAATCACGCACTTTCACTGAAATTAGGAATTTTTCACTATAAATTTAAAAACACTACAAAATAAAAAATAAGGTCTTTTTCGTTATTGTCTATACGTTTTAATATCGGGTGTTTCCTCCTCTAGCCCTGATAACTGCCTGCATTCGATCTGGCATACTTTGGATGATGTTTCGGACATCAACTTGCAGTATACTGCGCCAAGCGGCCAGCGCTGCAGTTCGGAGCTGGTTTAGAGTTTCCGGCGGGTTGGAGCTGGACTTAATCTTTCTTTTGAGCATGTCCCAGATATGCTCAATTGGGTTTAAGTCTGGACTACGAGCTGGCCATTGCAGTTTTTGTATGCCAACCTCTTCCAGATATTCTTCAACGCAATGTGCAACGTGTGAGCGTGCATTATCGTGCATTAGGAGGAATTGGTCGTGTCCAATGAACCCCGAATATGGCATTACGTGTTCCTGAAGAACTTTCTCGATGTATCGAACAGCTGTTAGCCGATTATCGACGATAACCAACTCTGTACGTGCGTCGGAACTTATACCTCCCCATACCATTATTGAGCCTCCATGGAAACTCACTGTTTGAGTGGTAGTAATGGGTAAAAACCGCTCTCCTCTTCTTCGCCACACTCGTTCTCGACCATCTGGTGAACGTAAAGCTATTCGACACTCGTCTGTGAACAGTACTCTAGCCCATTGCTCGTGGGTCCAGTTAACGTGTTCTCGTGCGAAGTGAAGTCGAGCTACTCGGTGCTGTCTGAGAAGTTCTGGACCTCGTGCTGGTCTACAAGCTTTTAAATTGACTTCCTCCATTCGTCTTCTCACCGTACGCTCACTAACATTAACGCCTCTCACAATTTGAAGCCGCTGGCGTATTTCAACAGCGGTCAGGTAGCGGTTTCTCAAAATCTCCAAGACAATAAAGCGGTCGTCTCGGGCCGATGTGCACCTTACGCCTCCACTGCCTGGCCTGCGGGTGTACTGGCCTGTCTCCTTGTATCTTTTAAGGGCATACTGCATTGATGACCGTGGTACGTTAAGAGCAATAGCAACTTCACGCTGTGTCAGCCCTTGGTTAATTAACGCAACGGCTTGTGAAACCTGTGCTGGTGTTAGAGGCATTTTTATTGCTTTTAAAGCACCTTTACTTATTGAATTAAAAGCACAAAATCACAATAATTCAAAAACCGAACAGTAAACTTTTCACAACACACAAATTTAAAACGTGAACTTAGTCGCTCAAATGACCCGATTCAACTGTAAATTAAAAGTTTCGTCGTGGTGTACTTAAACATAATGGATTACCCTTTTGAACTAAAAGTAAACATTTTTTGACATACCTGCACAACAAACATTCATCAGAAACACTTAAAACTTTTGCTATCGCGAGATAAGCGCTTGGCCAAGATTCCGTGCCGCTGAGTGTAAATAGTAAAATAAACCCATATAAAACGTTTTGTTTTATTTCTATTTGATACTCCGCATAAAACTGAAAGATATCATGGGTGCTCAATACTTTTGGCCAAGGCTGTATATATATTATAGATAATGACAGCCAGACACAGAATAAACAATTGTGCTCATCATACAAAGTTTGACCTGCATGGGAATCGAACCCACCTCACTAACTACTAGACCAACAGGCCCGTCAATTAGCAACAATAACTTATGTATAAAAAAGAATCTTACTTGAAGTTCACGGCAAGTAGAGATGTGTGCACAGGCTGAAGTCGCACGGAGTCCAGTTCAAAGCCACAATTGTCACAACGCAAAATCAGAGTCCACTTTACACAGCCAAAATCGTCACAAATGCAAAACCAAAATCGATAAAAACACGAGAGTCCAGTAAACAAGCGAAAGTCATCGGTAAGGTAAATAACAAGAAAAGTAAGCACGTCTGATAACTAAGGATAGTAAACCAGAAGTAATTCAAAAAACAAGATGCGCGAAAGAAAAAAATTTATACCACGTGTTGTTACAATAAACAATGGACGGTCCCGGCCGCTCCTAGACCGACCGTCCATTGTCTGTTTCCATTTTTTTGTAAGTCTATACAATTTTATCCAAAATAAACCTTTAATTTAGAGTGAATACAGTCCTTTTTCGAAGCGCTTTTGGCAAATGCAATTTTGTGTCGTAGCATCATGCATGAGCATGACATGACTCATATTAGCCACAACCATATTGATACGCGTAGTTTAAAATAGCGTGGTACGACGCACGGTGATATTTTTTATGTAAGTAGGTACCTACCATATTTCGAGACATAAAATTTACCCACTATCGATACCCAAATGTGATTACGACGTATATGCATATTTCTTTATAGATAAGGATTAGAGAGTTGTAATTAAAAGAGGAGAAGAAACATCTCTATATAAATACTTTTATTGTTTAAATTTTATCTTTATTTAGAGCGGGTGTAAAATTTTATAGAAGACAAGCTAAAGACAACCGCAGCAAAGTGATTTAGCTGCTTTACTGTAATACATTTATAATTTATTATCATATGATGATTTAATATCAAATACTTCAACTTCCAAAAAGGTTGGTGCCCCCTATTTTTTTAAAAATATTACAGTATCCAGAAACGAAGGCTACGAGCTTAATATACGTGAAAAATGAAGATAGTTTGGTTTCAGGTAAAACTTCCATAAAACTTAATTGAAGGAGTTATCATCGATTTCAAAATGACACATATCCGTGCCTGACGCCACACTTAAAAAGAAGTGATGGCACTGAAACGTGCCATCCGCAACGAATCGGTTAATAGGAGCTAAATTATACAAGAAAATCGTTGAGTCTCTTAGGTTACAGTTTAGTAAAATTTATTTCTGGACGGATTCTACAATAGTCATGGGTTGGATTAAAATGTCACCACATTTACTTAAAACATTTGTACAAAATCGAGTGACCGAGATCAATGACCTCACGGGCGACTCGGTCTGGTTACACGTAAGTAGCAAAGATAACCCAGCTGATCTATTATCGAGAGGTTATAGTTTAGATTCATTAAAGGATTGTGATTTATGGTGGTACGGTCCGTCTTTTTTACATAACAATTTACATTATTTCGAACAGAGTAAATGCGATAATTCAGATGTTTGTAATTTACCAGATTTAAAAAGTAAACAAACATGTTTACCTTCTACACAACGCGAAGATTTAATAAACTTTCATAAATATGGTTCATTTTCTAAACTTAAACGATTAGGTGCGTACATACTTAGATTTATAGATAATACACGCATCAAGTCGACTGCTAAAGACAGCCGTCGAACCGGTTCCTTATCAGTAAGCGAACTGAACGCCGCACAAAGAATGCTAATTAGGTTAGTACAAATAAAGTCATTTCCAGATGTCTACAATAATTTAGTTAGCAATATTTCTATTAAGCGAACTTGTAAACAATATAATAAGGTTTCTAGTCTTAATGTTTTTATGGACGAACATAAAATAATTCGGGTTGGTGGAAGACTATTTAACTCGTATACCTTTACTTACGATAAAAAACATCCAGTTTTATTGTGCAGTAAACATCCTTTCACTATTAGTTTATTTAGGTATGAACATATACGATTATTACATGCGGGTCCTCAGCTTCTTTTAGCTACGGTCCGTGAATGTTGGTGGCCATTAAATGCTAGAAACTTGGCAAGAAAAGTAGTGCATGAGTGCGTGAAGTGTACACGTATCCGAGGCAAGACATTAGCACCTATCATGGGTAACTTACCGCCTGAGCGTTTAGAGCCTGGCTTCCCATTTATGCGAACGGGTGTTGATTATGCGGGGCCAGTGTTTATATTAAATAGAAAAGGCAGAGGTTCAAGATTGACTAAAGCTTATACACTTGAGAGCAATAAAATCGCACACGTTGACTTTTTGTTGTTAAAGCAGTTTTTTTCATAAATGTGAATACATATTAAAATAAAACTTACACTATTTGAATGTTTACTTCAGTACCTTTCTAATGATATCAAATACAGTGTAAAAAAAGTACCCATAGGGAGTTTTAGGGCACAAAACCCAACATACGGATAAAATTACCCAATTTAGCTTAACAAAGAATAAAAATAAAACTCAAAATGCTTGATCAAATTGTTTTTTAATAAGGTGTATTCCCTCCCCTAGCCTTGATTACAGCTCTTAATCGGTTTTTCATGGACCGTATTAATTTCACCATGAAATCTTGTGGTATGGCGTTCCACTCCTCTTCAATGGCAAGTTGAAGCTCTTGGAGGCGCGTAGGAGCAGGGCTTCTTGCTCGAACTCTTCTTTTTAGCTCATCCCAGACATGCTCAATCGGATTGAGATCAGGACTACGAGCTGGCCACTCCATCGCGGTGATTCCAACATCTTCCATGTAGTCGCAAACTGTTCTAGCGACATGCGGTCTGGCGTTGTCGTGCATTAAGAGAAAATCTTCTCCCATAAGCCACGCAAGCGGCCTCACATGTTCTTCGAGCACTTCTTCGACGTATCGTGCAGCCGTCAAACTTCTCGATCTCGGGCCGGTATTCGCCGTAGTGATGAATACAATGTCAGTTTTAGTGTCCAACATTATGCCACCCCAAAACATACACGATCCACCTCCAAAAGCCACACGTTCGCTTATGCAGCATTGTGAAAATCGCTCTGATGACCTTCTGTAGACCCTAGAGCGTCCATCATGACCATGTAAAGTCATTCTGCACTCATCAGAGAACATAACAGCCCGCCATTGGTCATACGTCCAATTTAAATGTTCCCTAGCAAATTGTAGCCGGGCTTGTCGGTGAGCTGTGGTCAATTTGGGACCATTTGCTGGGCGATGTGAAGTCATTCCTGCTTCACCTAGTCTTCTTCGAACTGTCCACCGACTTATACTGACATTGCGAACTTCTCGAAGCTGTTGTCCCAGTTGAACCGCGTTCAGTTGCCGATTTCTCAAAGACCTTGTCACAAGAAAGCGGTCATCACGCTCTGATGTTGTGCGTCGCCGGCCAGATCCTGGTCGCCGAATGTAGCCACCGGTCTCTTGGAACCTCTGGTATACACGACGAACAGAGTAGCGGCTCAAATTTAGCCGTCGAGCAACTTCACTTTGGTTATGGCCTGCTTCGAGCAAGGCAATAACTTGAGCGGCTTCTGCGGGCGTGGTATCCATATTTTTCCAGTAAATCCGTATGCTTCCAGTAGAGATGTTATCACGTTGACCTTCGGTATGCAACTGAATAAAAATTCCAATAAACTGACCTTTTTATACCTGCGGCTAAGGGTGCAAGTAGTGACAACGCAAACGCGTGAATTTGGGGAATTCGGTGTACGGTCGGTTTTTGTAAGTTACGTGAAGGTCAATGATTTTAATTTTATGTTTTTGTAAAGCTAAGCTTGTATGCTTTAATTTTGTCCAATGATTTTTACTCAATATCTTTCGATTTTAGAAAACAATCAGTAATAAACCAAATTACAAGGGGTGTGCGATTTTATTGCTCTCAAGTGTATATGTTTATTTATTTGCTTCACGACGCGAGCTATGCACTTGGAACTTGTTACAAGTCTCTCTTCAAATGATTATATTTTAGCATTAAAACGTTTCATCAGTAGGCGAGGTAAACCTTGCGTCATATATTCGGATAATGGCAAGAATTTCGTAGGTGCAGAGAAAGAATTTCCTTTATTGTTAGACAAAGGTTCAGAAACTATTATTAATTTCGCTTCAGATAATAACATTGAATTTCGATTTATTCCTCCTTATTCTCCACATTTTGGCGGTCTATGGGAGAGTGGGGTACGCTCGTGCAAGCATCACCTGAGGCGCATAGTAGGTAACGCGCGATTAACTTACGAGGAATTTTGCACAGCTTTGACACAAATCGAAGCCGTCCTAAATTCCCGTCCAATTTCACCTCCATCCTCAGATCCTTCCGACCTTACTCCACTTACCCCCTCCCATTTCCTTATTGGCCGACCGTTGACAGCACCACCTTCTGACGACGTCACAGACAAGCCGACTGCGAGGTTGACACGCTACGAACGAATAGAACAACTGCGGCAGCACTTCTGGCGACGCTGGTCCACAGAATACGTATCGGAGCTGCAACTGCGGACCAAGTGGAAGACTAAGCAGGATGACATCACACTGGGCAGCCTTGTCCTCATAAAGGATGATAACCTACCACCTTTGAAGTGGCGGTTAGGTCGTATTACACGTATATTTCCTGGAAAAGACGGCGTGGCTCGAGTAGCGGACATATACACAAGTTCTGGAACAATTAGACGAGCCTTCTCCAAGATTTGCCCGCTGCCACTGCAATCGGTGAGCGACGACGCTTGACTCCATACTCATACTCATTTTGAAAGCTGAGCTTCCAAGGCCGGGGGCATGTCCACGCCATCTACACATTCAGACGCAACAACACACAAACGGACGCCGCACACTCGCCATCTATCGTTGAAGGGAAGAAGATCACCATCGATTTCGAATCCGGTCGTTCCTTCGGTCGCTTACATTCGGTCACTCACATTCGGTCTCATTCACTCGCGCCTCCATCAATTTTCGATACTGTATTCCTTCTTGCGAACCGCCAGCCTGCAATTGGCAACCTGTTAATAAACGAATATTTTACAATATACAACTGTTAAACTACACAAGTCGCTTCATTTTGGATGAACAAACCTGATCCTGCACAATCGCTTAACCGTATAGGTAGACGTAAATTCCCAGATACTGATCGTTTTAGTATCACTTGTTCATTTGATAATATGCGCACAGTTCCGCTAGGCGATTTGTTGACCATAAATGCTGTTATATCCTGTAGTTGATTTTGAAGCCTTGGGGTATCTTGTCTTCCACTGCCACCAGGATCATTGTTTGGATCTATCTGCATTAAAAAAAAAAAAGTTAAACTCAAATCAGAAAGGGTTATCCTATCTAATAAAATGATGAATAAAAGAGTAATAATGTTGAGACCGAATTTTATTTAGAGTTAGATTAAGTTAGTTAACAAATAAGTTATTATTGATATCGTAGTTTTTAAATGGCAACGTAATATTTTCAAATACAAAAATTGCATTCATCTTCTGGGTAATGTTCATAGACCGTAAAGAAACAGTTTTGACACCAAAAATATCTATTATACAATAACTGTCGGATGTTACCGCTGTTCATTTGCAAAATAAAATGAGTGGGCAGATTTATATTTGCAGGCGTACGGCACATGATGCATTCATTACGTTTTATAAAATGTGTAATATTCCAAGGCCATTTCAAATCATGAATGCATAACAAATAATCTTCTTTGTTCAGATAGCGATCTACATCTATAAAGACTACCATTTTGTAGTTCAATAAATTGTTTTGAACCTGAGGACAATAAATACCTCATTTATAACCTTGCACAAAAACTATACCTACCAACACAAACAAAAGATATATTGTCTGAAGTAGGGAAAAACAAAAAGTAATAAAAATATGACGACGAATTTATGAACATCCTGTACGCGGAAATTATTGTAGGTTCCGATTGAAAACGAAATATCAGTAAGATAGAACAAAGTATCAAAATGTGAATTATATTTATGAAATCTTTATAAATCTTCCTGTTAAATGATATATAAAACGAACACAGCATGTAAAAAGAACTACCATAAATTAGGGGTCAAAAATTTAAACAACATTAAAACATTAAAAATGGTTTAACTAAATTCCTATACTTATATAGGCTTTATGTGTCCTTTTGGTACATATAATTACTTGCTGCTTTTCTGTACGTATATGTATATGTTCCATCACAAATAATTATTGGTTTATTAACACCATTGTGATTCCCAAATAACCCTCGAGGAATTGTCAGAGTTCTTTTGCACAATTGATCCTTATTGATATGGTTAGTGCCTAAATGCTGTGGCACATAATTATCAGTTAGCAATTCTCTCGCTTTATTCATTAGCCTCTCCAAAGTTGCTCTTGGGATCTTTAACAAACTTGCTAATCTTTCGTCTGAATCGCCAATACGAAGTTTTGTTAAATATGCAGCTAAAGCTGTAGCACCTCTTGACATATGTGCCAATGCTGGAGTTTCATCAAGCACTTGGTGAAATTGTTGCTTGGTTAATCCAACCCAATAGTAAAAAAACATTGTCTTGAATACTCTCTAAATCTTCAAAATTAAGTTCTACGGATGTGGGAGATTTTAAAGCTAGCATAGCATATCTTGAATGTGACTTGCCGAGAATTAATTTATAGAATTATTTGACAGACCAATTAATAAATCCAATCTTTCTATTGCATATAAATGAAAAAAAAAAACACACAAAGTCTGTTATTCTGAGGCACATAATAATTGTGCATGTTCAAAAGATTTCTCCTCATAGCTCTCTCCGATTACAACCTTCTACAAAAGACTTTCGGTTTGTATAGGCCTCAGATAATCAGGTAATATAATTGTTTCTTGACTTACGCCTTGTGCTGGTGCATTGGTTTCCACAGTTGGAGTACTTATATCAGACATTGGCATTTCTGATGTAGGGGTTTCTTGTGAAATGGATGTGTCAATTGGTGAAGTTGGTACGCCAGATGCAGATGCTGATGTTGATGGCTGTGAGACAAAGTGACGAGCAGCTCTGTCCGCCCTCACCCAACAAGAATGACTTACCTCACTCTCATTATAGCTTATGGTTCAATGAAATTATAATTTAAAGATTATCATCCATCTAAACACATCCCCCTATGGCCCCAAATCTGTTTCAGATACAATTGAAGGGAAATTGTTACAGTCCGCTACCCAGGCAAGATGGGTATATTATTATAATATAAACAAATAACTGATGTATTAATACAAGTGTAGTTATTTGAATCATACTTACAGTTCGGGGTAAACTCCATTCCGATATAACATTTAGTATCCTTTGTTCTCGTTCAGGATTGGATCGGAGACGGTGGGACCGTGCATTCCTTGATGAACGTCCACAATGGATACACACATGAATGTGGCCTCGAGGAGTAGGAGTTTCTTCTGTTGCCTCAACTGACAGTAACGTATCAACTGCCAAATCCCAGCCAGCTTGACAGAGATGATGGCAGGAATCCACCTTAAATATAAATAATAGTTTATTATTTATTTTCGAAACATAAGTACCGACAACTTAAATAATTGCATGAGGAACAAGTACATCATTCTATTTGGACACTACTTACTGTTTGCGGAGAAACCCATGCGCTTACAATAGATAAGATGGATTATTCATTCAAAGGACGTCTGCCCGTTATATTGCAACGAGATCTATTAATACCGCAATTAATGCAGTTATCCATTGTTAATATCGAAGTCCTTGGAAACAAGCCGTGGTCAGTCAGAGTAGCAGATAAAGAGTCCGTGTTTTTTTTTTTTTTTTTTAGTACAACTAACGTGTAGTCGAAAGCAGTAATAGGCGGGTGTTAAGTAAGGTAGACCAATGGCTATCAGGGAAATAAATTATCGGAGATGCCGGAAAGCGTAGCTTCAACATCCCGCTTCAAATATAATCTTGCTGGATCAAGCAGATTTCTGAGAGCGCTATCGATTGACGCTCTGTTCAGTGCTACATCTGACCTGATTGCACTATGTATATTAGCAAGCTGGGTATAATTGAGCGCACGTACGAATGGGAAAACTTTCCTCCATCGCTGTGCGACATATTCGAGGCAAAAGCCATTGTAATTACTGAAATCTACGAACGCAGGATTAAGAATCGAGACGTCGATCAGACGTTGAGATTCAATGAGCATCTGGCATGTTAAGGTAAAATCGTTAATTGCATGGAGTCTCACAAGGAGATCGGGCAAAAGGATTTTGTATGCATGATGTAATGGATCATAATCATTGAAAAGGATATCGCACACCTAGATAAAGAGTAGCACAACTCAAAATACCTCTTTTTTCAGGAACAGCAAAAAACGTTTTACTCGTTTTCTATTTGACCGATTTAAATGATTGTTGGATGAGGTTGTATATTATTTTACTAAGATATTAATTTGATCAATTACTTACCTTCAAATACACGTATACATTTTTAATTTTTTTTTTTCGTGTTATATTAGTAATCGTGACTAAATCATTGTTCAATATTTTTATCAACTCAAATTGATTTCATATTAGTGATTTTTTTTAAATTAATCCTGTCTTAATGTGAATATATTTTTTTAAAATCTTTACATAAAGAGTAGTGTATCTAAATTATTATTTGTATAATTATTATAATAATGAAGTAAAACATTATATTTAATTAAGACACATCTTTATTTTGTATTAAGGTAACAAACAAATAAAGATAATCAAAAACACATCACTTGTTCGGAAAATAGAATGAACACCTTACATTATTCTAATTTGAGATCCATTAAACTTTGAACAGGTTAGTAAAACGTTTAACAAAGTAGACATTTTTCTTATAATTTAGGTATTAAGTTCTCTTTAATCAGTACTAGACCATTAAGTCTATAAACTACAGGAAAAGTAGTATATTTTTTTATAAATAGCACAGTCTTTGGAAGATATTTTAAGAATGACTTAGTTACAAAAACACGTACTTATTACTCAACATAACAGGCATGAGAAATGTGGGTACTAGGTACCAACAATTATCTGTTTTCACTTAACTTAAATAACCAAAAAAAACTACAACAAAAAGGTAACATTAATAAAGGCATCTAAAACACTTAACTATTCTATTATTATCAGTCTCATCGAGAGGATTAAACTTATTAGTTAAATCAGACTTTTATTTTCAACCTTTACCTAATATCTATTATAGGCATCTAAAACTATAATAGTATTGTTACAGGCTCACCGACAGAATTGTAAACTGTTTTACTTAATTAAATCAGACTTTTTAGTATTATCTATAGTTATCAAAAAACATAAAAACATAAGTATTCAGATTTTCTTCCAAACAATACCGACATACACCTATGTATGTAGGTATTGTTTGGAAGAAATTTCTTCGCGTAATTTTTATTCTATAAATCTAGTGCATTTTTGTAATAAGAATTGACGTAACTCTGTGGAATAATATTCTTATCAATTAGTTCCGTAATGTCCCGCTTTTTATTGGCACCCAATGGTATTTTTTGCAAATACGCTTGTGTCAAAGTTGGAGAAAATTGGTGATCTTGTGTGCGTCTTTGATTTCTTACAAACGCTTTTTTAAAAACTGTCTCTTCATAAGAAGTTTTATAAAAAAATGACATTGGTTGTTGCTTTTCAACGCGAAGTTGTTTGATATCGTGCCATTTTATTTGTTCTCTGTCAACATTAACAGTGAAATTGTTTCCCCATTCTTCTTGAAGGGCTTTCAGATCATAGAACTTGTCATGTGTAAGTTCTTCCACATGATAAGGTTTCCCAGTCTTTTTAGCTGTTCTTATTAAAGTCGCGTATTGTTGTGGACAGTATATCGGGCCTGATTTAGTGTATCGTTTAACTTGTTTTTCGATAACGCTATGCACATTATCGCCTTCATTTTGCGAATGACCACGAATCAAAAATTTATGAGTAATTGAGTTTACTCTCATGGTTGCAACAGCAAATGCGTAGGCAGACAGCAGATATTTATTTTTTTGCTGACCACAGCAGTTGTCACTATAAAATATAAGGTCCAGTTCGGTACCCGATGTACTTTTCTCAACAACCATTTGTATATATTGCAGTACACAGGATCCAATTTCCACAGCACCACGTTTGCCTTCGATTTCGTCCCAAAAGAAGCATATTACATCTTTTGCATACAAGTCACTAATCGTGAAATTTAGGCAATTAATTCTAGATTTATAAAAAAACAAGGATACTTGCCCTTTTGGCAATTGCATCACGGCTTGGAGATCGTAAACTGTACAACTACATCTGTCCTTTTCTTGTCAGCTTCCTTTTCTGATCTGGACAACACTTTCTCTTTCAAATGTTGGTCATAAGCCTCACGCAGTTTTTGTTGTTCTTCTCCGATAGCATTTTTGAATGTTTCACAAAGATCACACGCATCTTTTTTGGGGATGTGAAACGAAATATTAAACTGTGTATTAAAAATACGATTAAAAGTTGATGACGAAGCAAATGGTAAACATTCATTTTCGCGTAGATCTTTATAATCTCGGTATAGATCCGCAAGTGATCTTTCGCTTGGAATGAATTCTCTCGTTGTTTGTGCTCGAAGGTAATGAGATTCTATTCTGGGGATAGACTTAATGAAAGTGACGACACTTTCTTTTATTTCATTATCTATGGTGGAATGCTGTCCGTGCTTACCCCTCCGGTCATCTTCTATGAAACCGCCCTCCTGTCGTTTTGAAAGAGCTGTCCTAATGCATTGGTCGCTTATGTTTAGTGTAGCTTTAAAAAAAGTCTTGCAGACTCTAATACGAGTGTCTTCAACTTCAAAAATAAATGCAGAATTTAGTGCCCTAAAATTTTGGGTACTGCTGTATCTATATTTAGGCTTAATCTCTTGTGTGTGCCTTACAATGAACTCTCTTTGCCGTTGAAGTTCGCCTAGTCCCCAAAATTTGTCGAACAAAGATTTGCGTAATACTTCACTTATTTTAGATTTGCATTTCAATTTGCAATTATCGTGGCATGGAGGCTTAACCGCTCTTTCAGGGACTCTCTTATTAGTTGAACTTACATAAGCCTTTCCGGTATTTCGACGAGATTTCTTAAGATTTGTGAGCCAACCAGCTGGTTTTCTTGTTCTTTTCCTACCCCTTTGAAGGCTGTCAGGATCAACAGACTGGTCTATGATCGGTTGAGAAGTAGAAGCTTCAACAGGTGGATTTTCGTTTAAAAGATTGGGAGAATCCGGCATGGCAGACGGCACAGAGTTACTACCTATTTCTGTATTACTGCTGCTTGAAGAGCTGCTGGAACTACTAGAGGATGAGCTAGAACTAGAGGAGGAGCTGGAGGAACGAGATCTTTTTCTTGTCTTTTTTTTACCTCTTTGTAGGCTTTCAGGATCAGCAGACTGGTCTATGATCGGTTGAGAGGTGGATGGTTCAGTAACCGGATTGTCGTTTAAAAGATTGGCAGAATCCGGCATGGTAGATGGCACGGAGTTGCAGAGTTGAGTTGGTGGTGTAGTCTTGTTGGGACTATTAGAACTGGAAGACGAGGTAGTACTGGAGGATCGATACCTCTTTCTTGGAACGACGAGTGATGGACGGTAGCTCTCTTTGGGAGGTGGGTTGAAGGGCGGATCCGCATCTGAATCGTCTAAATCGCTACATTCGCTGTTAACCGGAGAAATATAGTACGATGGTTTCACCTGGGTGCTGGCTGATGGTGGTGCTAACGTTGCTGGATTCTTTTGTGACTCCATGGTGCCATTTTCAGAGATTTCTTCCATCACCATGGTGGTATTTGAAGGTGTTGTGGAATTCTCTTGGAGTTGTTTCTCCACATGACTGCGTTCAGGCTCATTTGAACTGGTCTCCATCACCTTCTGTAGAAGTAAAAGGCCACGGCCCCTCATCATCTGTAGCAAAAAAATACGAAGTTAATAAAATTCACGAATACCAAATTAACTCAAAAAAGTTTATAAATTGCAGTATTTTATTAAAGAATTAAAATTTATTAAATCAGTTTCAAAAATACAAAGGCAACTCTAAATATTCCTATAACAAAATAAACAATAGCATTTATTGTTTTAGAATAAGAGCGAATTTAAATTTAACCAGCAATAACAGACCAACTCAAATAGTTCCAAATAATTTCACCAACACTAAACTATTATTAGTTAGTAAAACAAAAATTACTTACATTCGTCAACAATACTGGTATAAGTGGAAATAGTTTGAAGAACACCCAAGAAACAAGACCGATTCAATCACGAATACAAAATCAACTCAAAATAATTCACGCTTTATTACTGCGGTTTGCCACGAATACAAAACTAAGTCGAAATAATTTAGTCTTTGTGCGAGTTGACAGCATATTCCCCTGCGGCTGACATGTCGTAACTGGTGATGCGTTACTGTTGTTGGTGGGGGGTGACCGTGGAGCTACTCAGAAAGACTGACTTACAGCGCCATCTAGTTTTTTAGGAATGAAGTTTGTACACAGGTGTCTTTGGAGTTTATGTAGTTTTCGGCGCTGATTCCGATAATTGCAATAACTCAATTTTGGATTATTTTGAGTTGTGCTACCCTTCATCTAGGTGTGCGATATGTGGAATGCTTGCCCAGCGCTCATATGACGGATTGGAGCTGGCGATCGCTCGTAAACATATCTCGAGGATACTGCGTCTACTCTTTCCATGTGAGACAGCCAGGGGGTCGAGGGTACAGACGTAAGCGGAATGTATGAGGCTTTCCCGTGCGTTATTATCCAGTGAGATATCGCTCTTTTCCAAAGAAGCGTTTTTGAATCATAGTTTGGTACTGTTAGCCATTTGGCATAATCGGATACATTTATTTTCTTTAGAGCCTCGTATATATGCGAGATTTTTAATATATATGGATCTCTAATATCCATCTGGGGTATGAGTCTAGGCATACGTAGAGTTGAAGCGGCAACTTGCTGCCACCCTCGTTGTCTGAAGGTAAAGATCTCTATACCTTTTAGATCGCATTCAATGGTTTTGCTAAGGAAATTGATTACTTCTCCTAGTGCCTCAGCGCTACTTTGTGCGATACTATATCCGGAGGAATAGCCGACTATCCATTCTTCTTTGCTATGCCAAATGGTATCGTCGGCACGCTCTAATCTGTTCTTCTTGGGTATAAATTTTGAGTAGATGGCATTAAGCCATGAATATTCGCTATCGGGAAAGAATATATTTATATATTCCTCATTAATACGGGAACGCTCCGTGCGGTGGAAATTCGATAAAATTTTATGTGCGAACATACATAAGGATGCGCAATCCTTCGTGTACTCAATGAACATGCGAAGAGCATGTCCAGAGGGGGATATGATGTTTTCCGAAGCGGAAAAAGCATTTGGGAATTTCGGAAAAATGGCACGTGCGCGTACACATTCAACTGTACGTACCTCATCATATTGTGACATTTTTCCAATTGAATGTAGGTTGTATTCAGTGGAGCCGATGAGATAGCTCTCAGAGAAAATTAATTCGTTGTCCATGCATCGGCAATTTACCGTGTTCGCGAAAAAGTACAGCCCTTCCAGTTTTGCGTTAACTAGAGCTCGAGAATCGAACACCATCGAGGGATAACGTAACAGCAGTAGATGCTCAGGAAACGGATATTCTCCTTCAGTAAGTCTAGTTTTGGTGAAGAAGCTTCCAATGAATTTAATCCCTGAATTATATATTCTGTCAAAATATCTAGTAAGCTTGGCATCTGAATTCCAATTCAGAGTGAACAAAGCTATTTCCCAGTCAGGGCGAATGAGTGGTGGCGAATCTATATAATCACATTTCCTATACATGCTGCAAATAAAATTAATGAACAAGTCATAGTCATTGATTTGACCACTGTCGACCTTCATTTTGAGCTCATGTGAATATTCACGAACAGCTACCTGCATCTCGGGAGAAAGTGTGGTGAGTGGATAATCAGGAGCATCAATATGACCTGTTATTCTAAGTTCATATACGTCTCTAGTCAAAGTGAAAGGTTGCGCGTATAAGCATGCGTTTGAAGGCATCTCATATAGATCAAGGTTACTTGAATTCATTTTAAGTTGGTAAATTTTTACTTTGTTTCTGAACCACAGTGAATTACAAATCCCATTGAGAAGTGCAATCTCAGTAGCTATACAATTTGCGCGCGAGTCCTCATCCATAGTGCTGGCGTTAGCATGCCGGACGTCCCAAATGAAGATGATATCTTGTAAATCTCCTAATCCTTCTCTTTCAAGCAAAACTGGAATATCATCATGGGATGTTACCATCTCACGAATTTCTATGATTTTATCATGCGTGCGTGCGACGGATGATAAGGGAGAGGGATCGATGGAAACAATTATGCCTGCAAATTCGCGACGGTTTAACGTATGTAGCCAAGCGTCGCCTGGAGAACCTCCAACGTAAACCATGTTATAGCCGATGCGAGGCAACGCATACATGATGAGTCCAAGTTTGCGTTGACCATCATCGTCTTGCTCATTAATGGTATCGACATAAGAATCGTGTAAGTGAGTTTCGTTCATAGGAAGCGGTAATGTGCCTGTAATACCGCTAACAGGTGTGCAGAAAAATCCCAGAGTTGCGTTACCACATATTTCAATGGCGTTATGATATATGTTACGAGAGAAGATAGATTCAAGCTCTGCACCACACCATCGTATTTTTGGCACGGAAGCAAGCTTATCGCGTATTTCATTACATTTGGCAACGAAGGTAGCCCTGCCACTGATAATTTCATGCATAAGGTCATACATGCCCCCTTCTGAGTTGGGTATTGTGACGCCTCTCATGTCATACAACAGACCTGCATTGCATAGATCTGTAAGCGTGCTATGAGGTCGTGTAGCGACAACAAAGGTTGGTATTGACCTGTGCCCGATGCGAAACCATATTCTATCAAGAAACGTTGCCAATGGCCCTGCGTCTTTTGGTGGGTTGAAGTGCACTACATGCTTGAATTCGATTAGATTTGAAATGATTCTATACTGCCCCGAATCGACCAGTATACCCCTGTAATTGCCCATTGCCGACATACTTCGTATTCGTTCTAAACGTTATTTCAACCGTTTTCAATTCGTTCTAAACGTTGTTTGAGCCGAGTTTGTCCGTGAGAGCAAGATTCGTCAGATTCCAGAAACAAGCCAAAGTCGTTGGTAAGATCACAGAAAATACGAATTTCGTAGCAAAACACATTCACCGGCGGCGCAAGCACAACAAAGCGAATGAATTGACGTTTGAGTTCATGTTTGAAAAATGAAAAAATACATGCATTTCAAACCTGCCACGATGTTTTTTTAGCCACGTATCCATACTTAGCTTAGCTAGTGAGAGTTGTAAATAATACAATAAAATGCATTTTTCACAGTTTTATAACTGTATATTTTTTTTCGTGATATGATAAAATGACGATAATTTTGCAATATAATAATTGACTGTAACGCGTAGGCCCAGCTATGGGCATTCTCCTTTGTCACCCTTTCGATGATCGGGTCTGTAGCAAAAGATTTCGGAAGGCCACCTTCAAAACATATAATATAAATTATAATAATCTGCACTTCTAATCTGAAGTATTTATTTTTATTATTAAATAAAAATGTCAGAAAGCATACCTGTGGCCAAAAAGCTGTGATTTGCCTGGATTATTAGACTTTTAGCCTTTTTTTCAAGTTTTCCCAGCAATTTTTTATAATTGTCTAATCTCTCGTATGTAAACCAGACGTGGCATTAAATTCAATGGTGATTTTTCGCCACTCGTCATTCTTTGACCCGGACACTCACAGCATCAGTTTTCCTGGACTATTGTGTTATAATGTTTTTCGACCAAACCTAACAATAGCACCTTTTCACTCTGTTGAAATGCTAGGTCTCTTTTTTTTTTAGACATACTGTTAGCACAAGCTTATGAATGCAAAATCCACAACAATGATAAAAATAACCTCACTTTACCTTTAAGTTGACAACTGACTTCTTAACTGAGGAATACGTTTCGTTAATGTATTGTTGTTGCATGTTTCGGTGCAAAGGCAAAACGCAACGCGATGTTGCCGTTCTAACATGCTGCTAACTCGGTTTTCGTAAACGCGATCACCGAACGTGGCTTTTGTTGCACGGTGCACAGACTGGTATTTGGTCCTGAAATTTGGCCAAAAATATTTAGACCGCCTAATGGCTGCCTAACAATGTTTTATTTCAGTCAGAAATCTACGAACGCAGGATTAAGAATCGAGACGTCGATCAGACGTTGAGATTCAATGAGCATCTGGCATATTAAGGTAAAATCGTTAATTGCATGGAGTCTCACAAGGAGATCGGGCAAAAGGATTTTGTATGCATGATGTAATGGATCATAATCATTGAAAAGGATATGTGGAATGCTTGCCCAGCGCTCATATGACGGATTGGAGCTGGCGATCGCTCGTAAACATATCTCGAGGATACTGCGTCTACTCTTTCCATGTGAGACAGCCAGGGGGTCGAGGGTACAGACGTAAGCGGAATGTATGAGGCTTTCCCGTGCGTTATTATCCAGTGAGATATCGCTCTTTTCCAAAGAAGCGTTTTTGAATCATAGTTTGGTACTGTTAGCCATTTGGCATAATCGGATACATTTATTTTCTTTAGAGCCTCGTATATATGCGAGATTTTTAATATATATGGATCTCTAATATCCATCTGGGGTATGAGTCTAGGCATACGTAGAGTTGAAGCGGCAACTTGCTGCCACCCTCGTTGTCTGAAGGTAAAGATCTCTATACCTTTTAGATCGCATTCAATGGTTTTGCTAAGGAAATTGATTACTTCTCCTAGTGCCTCAGCGCTACTTTGTGCGATACTATATCCGGAGGAATAGCCGACTATCCATTCTTCTTTGCTATGCCAAATGGTATCGTCGGCACGCTCTAATCTGTTCTTCTTGGGTATAAATTTTGAGTAGATGGCATTAAGCCATGAATATTCGCTATCGGGAAAGAATATATTTATATATTCCTCATTAATACGGGAACGCCCCGTGCGGTGGAAATTCGATAAAATTTTATGTGCGAACATACATAAGGATGCGCAATCCTTCGTGTACTCAATGAACATGCGAAGAGCATGTCCAGAGGGGGATATGATGTTTTCCGAAGCGGAAAAAGCATTTGGGAATTTCGGAAAAATGGCACGTGCGCGTACACATTCAACTGTACGTACCTCATCATATTGTGACATTTTTCCAATTGAATGTAGGTTGTATTCAGTGGAGCCGATGAGATAGCTCTCAGAGAAAATTAATTCGTTGTCCATGCATCGGCAATTTACCGTGTTCGCGAAAAAGTACAGCCCTTCCAGTTTTGCGTTAACTAGAGCTCGAGAATCGAACACCATCGAGGGATAACGTAACAGCAGTAGATGCTCAGGAAACGGATATTCTCCTTCAGTAAGCCTAGTTTTGGTGAAGAAGCTTCCAATGAATTTAATCCCTGAATTATATATTCTGTCAAAATATCTAGTAAGCTTGGCATCTGAATTCCAATTCAGAGTGAACAAAGCTATTTCCCAGTCAGGGCGAATGAGTGGTGGCGAATCTATATAATCACATTTCCTATACATGCTGCAAATAAAATTAATGAACAAGTCATAGTCATTGATTTGACCACTGTCGACCTTCATTTTGAGCTCATGTGAATATTCACGAACAGCTACCTGCATCTCGGGAGAAAGTGTGGTGAGTGGATAATCAGGAGCATCAATATGACCTGTTATTCTAAGTTCATATACGTCTCTAGTCAAAGTGAAAGGTTGCGCGTATAAGCATGCGTTTGAAGGCATCTCATATAGATCAAGGTTACTTGAATTCATTTTAAGTTGGTAAATTTTTACTTTGTTTCTGAACCACAGTGAATTACAAATCCCATTGAGAAGTGCAATCTCAGTAGCTATACAATTTGCGCGCGAGTCCTCATCCATAGTGCTGGCGTTAGCATGCCGGACGTCCCAAATGAAGATGATATCTTGTAAATCTCCTAATCCTTCTCTTTCAAGCAAAACTGGAATATCATCATGGGATGTTACCATCTCACGAATTTCTATGATTTTATCATGCGTGCGTGCGACGGATGATAAGGGAGAGGGATCGATGGAAACAATTATGCCTGCAAATTCGCGACGGTTTAACGTATGTAGCCAAGCGTCGCCTGGAGAACCTCCAACGTAAACCATGTTATAGCCGATGCGAGGCAACGCATACATGATGAGTCCAAGTTTGCGTTGACCATCATCGTCTTGCTCATTAATGGTATCGACATAAGAATCGTGTAAGTGAGTTTCGTTCATAGGAAGCGGTAATGTGCCTGTAATACCGCTAACAGGTGTGCAGAAAAATCCCAGAGTTGCGTTACCACATATTTCAATGGCGTTATGATATATGTTACGAGAGAAGATAGATTCCAGCTCTGCACCACACCATCGTATTTTTGGCACGGAAGCAAGCTTATCGCGTATTTCATTACATTTGGCAACGAAGGTAGCCCTGCCACTGATAATTTCATGCATAAGGTCATACATGCCCCCTTCTGAGTTGGGTATTGTGACGCCTCTCATGTCATACAACAGACCTGCATTGCATAGATCTGTAAGCGTGCTATGAGGTCGTGTAGCGACAACAAAGGTTGGTATTGACCTGTGCCCGATGCGAAACCATATTCTATCAAGAAACGTTGCCAATGGCCCTGCGTCTTTTGGTGGGTTGAAGTGCACTACATGCTTGAATTCGATTAGATTTGAAATGATTCTATACTGCCCCGAATCGACCAGTATACCCCTGTAATTGCCCATTGCCGACATACTTCGTATTCGTTCTAAACGTTATTTCAACCGTTTTCAATTCGTTCTAAACGTTGTTTGAGCCGAGTTTGTCCGTGAGAGCAAGATTCGTCAGATTCCAGAAACAAGCCAAAGTCGTTGGTAAGATCACAGAAAATACGAATTTCGTAGCAAAACACATTCACCGGCGGCGCAAGCACAACAAAGCGAATGAATTGACGTTTGAGTTCATGTTTGAAAAATGAAAAAATACATGCATTTCAAACCTGCCACGATGTTTTTTTAGCCACGTATCCATACTTAGCTTAGCTAGTGAGAGTTGTAAATAATACAATAAAATGCATTTTTCACAGTTTTATAACTGTATATTTTTTTTCGTGATATGATAAAATGACGATAATTTTGCAATATAATAATTGACTGTAACGCGTAGGCCCAGCTATGGGCATTCTCCTTTGTCACCCTTTCGATGATCGGGTCTGTAGCAAAAGATTTCGGAAGGCCACCTTCAAAACATATAATATAAATTATAATAATCTGCACTTCTAATCTGAAGTATTTATTTTTATTATTAAATAAAAATGTCAGAAAGCATACCTGTGGCCAAAAAGCTGTGATTTGCCTGGATTATTAGACTTTTAGCCTTTTTTTCAAGTTTTCCCAGCAATTTTTTATAATTGTCTAATCTCTCGTATGTAAACCAGACGTGGCATTAAATTCAATGGTGATTTTTCGCCACTCGTCATTCTTTGACCCGGACACTCACAGCATCAGTTTTCCTGGACTATTGTGTTATAATGTTTTTCGACCAAACCTAACAATAGCACCTTTTCACTCTGTTGAAATGCTAGGTCTCTTTTTTTTTTAGACATACTGTTAGCACAAGCTTATGAATGCAAAATCCACAACAATGATAAAAATAACCTCACTTTACCTTTAAGTTGACAACTGACTTCTTAACTGAGGAATACGTTTCGTTAATGTATTGTTGTTGCATGTTTCGGTGCAAAGGCAAAACGCAACGCGATGTTGCCGTTCTAACATGCTGCTAACTCGGTTTTCGTAAACGCGATCACCGAACGTGGCTTTTGTTGCACGGTGCACAGACTGGTATTTGGTCCTGAAATTTGGCCAAAAATATTTAGACCGCCTAATGGCTGCCTAACAATGTTTTATTTCAGTCAGAAATCTACGAACGCAGGATTAAGAATCGAGACGTCGATCAGACGTTGAGATTCAATGAGCATCTGGCATATTAAGGTAAAATCGTTAATTGCATGGAGTCTCACAAGGAGATCGGGCAAAAGGATTTTGTATGCATGATGTAATGGATCATAATCATTGAAAAGGATATGTGGAATGCTTGCCCAGCGCTCATATGACGGATTGGAGCTGGCGATCGCTCGTAAACATATCTCGAGGATACTGCGTCTACTCTTTCCATGTGAGACAGCCAGGGGGTCGAGGGTACAGACGTAAGCGGAATGTATGAGGCTTTCCCGTGCGTTATTATCCAGTGAGATATCGCTCTTTTCCAAAGAAGCGTTTTTGAATCATAGTTTGGTACTGTTAGCCATTTGGCATAATCGGATACATTTATTTTCTTTAGAGCCTCGTATATATGCGAGATTTTTAATATATATGGATCTCTAATATCCATCTGGGGTATGAGTCTAGGCATACGTAGAGTTGAAGCGGCAACTTGCTGCCACCCTCGTTGTCTGAAGGTAAAGATCTCTATACCTTTTAGATCGCATTCAATGGTTTTGCTAAGGAAATTGATTACTTCTCCTAGTGCCTCAGCGCTACTTTGTGCGATACTATATCCGGAGGAATAGCCGACTATCCATTCTTCTTTGCTATGCCAAATGGTATCGTCGGCACGCTCTAATCTGTTCTTCTTGGGTATAAATTTTGAGTAGATGGCATTAAGCCATGAATATTCGCTATCGGGAAAGAATATATTTATATATTCCTCATTAATACGGGAACGCCCCGTGCGGTGGAAATTCGATAAAATTTTATGTGCGAACATACATAAGGATGCGCAATCCTTCGTGTACTCAATGAACATGCGAAGAGCATGTCCAGAGGGGGATATGATGTTTTCCGAAGCGGAAAAAGCATTTGGGAATTTCGGAAAAATGGCACGTGCGCGTACACATTCAACTGTACGTACCTCATCATATTGTGACATTTTTCCAATTGAATGTAGGTTGTATTCAGTGGAGCCGATGAGATAGCTCTCAGAGAAAATTAATTCGTTGTCCATGCATCGGCAATTTACCGTGTTCGCGAAAAAGTACAGCCCTTCCAGTTTTGCGTTAACTAGAGCTCGAGAATCGAACACCATCGAGGGATAACGTAACAGCAGTAGATGCTCAGGAAACGGATATTCTCCTTCAGTAAGCCTAGTTTTGGTGAAGAAGCTTCCAATGAATTTAATCCCTGAATTATATATTCTGTCAAAATATCTAGTAAGCTTGGCATCTGAATTCCAATTCAGAGTGAACAAAGCTATTTCCCAGTCAGGGCGAATGAGTGGTGGCGAATCTATATAATCACATTTCCTATACATGCTGCAAATAAAATTAATGAACAAGTCATAGTCATTGATTTGACCACTGTCGACCTTCATTTTGAGCTCATGTGAATATTCACGAACAGCTACCTGCATCTCGGGAGAAAGTGTGGTGAGTGGATAATCAGGAGCATCAATATGACCTGTTATTCTAAGTTCATATACGTCTCTAGTCAAAGTGAAAGGTTGCGCGTATAAGCATGCGTTTGAAGGCATCTCATATAGATCAAGGTTACTTGAATTCATTTTAAGTTGGTAAATTTTTACTTTGTTTCTGAACCACAGTGAATTACAAATCCCATTGAGAAGTGCAATCTCAGTAGCTATACAATTTGCGCGCGAGTCCTCATCCATAGTGCTGGCGTTAGCATGCCGGACGTCCCAAATGAAGATGATATCTTGTAAATCTCCTAATCCTTCTCTTTCAAGCAAAACTGGAATATCATCATGGGATGTTACCATCTCACGAATTTCTATGATTTTATCATGCGTGCGTGCGACGGATGATAAGGGAGAGGGATCGATGGAAACAATTATGCCTGCAAATTCGCGACGGTTTAACGTATGTAGCCAAGCGTCGCCTGGAGAACCTCCAACGTAAACCATGTTATAGCCGATGCGAGGCAACGCATACATGATGAGTCCAAGTTTGCGTTGACCATCATCGTCTTGCTCATTAATGGTATCGACATAAGAATCGTGTAAGTGAGTTTCGTTCATAGGAAGCGGTAATGTGCCTGTAATACCGCTAACAGGTGTGCAGAAAAATCCCAGAGTTGCGTTACCACATATTTCAATGGCGTTATGATATATGTTACGAGAGAAGATAGATTCAAGCTCTGCACCACACCATCGTATTTTTGGCACGGAAGCAAGCTTATCGCGTATTTCATTACATTTGGCAACGAAGGTAGCCCTGCCACTGATAATTTCATGCATAAGGTCATACATGCCCCCTTCTGAGTTGGGTATTGTGACGCCTCTCATGTCATACAACAGACCTGCATTGCATAGATCTGTAAGCGTGCTATGAGGTCGTGTAGCGACAACAAAGGTTGGTATTGACCTGTGCCCGATGCGAAACCATATTCTATCAAGAAACGTTGCCAATGGCCCTGCGTCTTTTGGTGGGTTGAAGTGCACTACATGCTTGAATTCGATTAGATTTGAAATGATTCTATACTGCCCCGAATCGACCAGTATACCCCTGTAATTGCCCATTGCCGACATACTTCGTATTCGTTCTAAACGTTATTTCAACCGTTTTCAATTCGTTCTAAACGTTGTTTGAGCCGAGTTTGTCCGTGAGAGCAAGATTCGTCAGATTCCAGAAACAAGCCAAAGTCGTTGGTAAGATCACAGAAAATACGAATTTCGTAGCAAAACACATTCACCGGCGGCGCAAGCACAACAAAGCGAATGAATTGACGTTTGAGTTCATGTTTGAAAAATGAAAAAATACATGCATTTCAAACCTGCCACGATGTTTTTTTAGCCACGTATCCATACTTAGCTTAGCTAGTGAGAGTTGTAAATAATACAATAAAATGCATTTTTCACAGTTTTATAACTGTATATTTTTTTTCGTGATATGATAAAATGACGATAATTTTGCAATATAATAATTGACTGTAACGCGTAGGCCCAGCTATGGGCATTCTCCTTTGTCACCCTTTCGATGATCGGGTCTGTAGCAAAAGATTTCGGAAGGCCACCTTCAAAACATATAATATAAATCATAATAATCTGCACTTCTAATCTGAAGTATTTATTTTTATTATTAAATAAAAATGTCAGAAAGCATACCTGTGGCCAAAAAGCTGTGATTTGCCTGGATTATTAGACTTTTAGCCTTTTTTTCAAGTTTTCCCAGCAATTTTTTATAATTGTCTAATCTCTCGTATGTAAACCAGACGTGGCATTAAATTCAATGGTGATTTTTCGCCACTCGTCATTCTTTGACCCGGACACTCACAGCATCAGTTTTCCTGGACTATTGTGTTATAATGTTTTTCGACCAAACCTAACAATAGCACCTTTTCACTCTGTTGAAATGCTAGGTCTCTTTTTTTTTTAGACATACTGTTAGCACAAGCTTATGAATGCAAAATCCACAACAATGATAAAAATAACCTCACTTTACCTTTAAGTTGACAACTGACTTCTTAACTGAGGAATACGTTTCGTTAATGTATTGTTGTTGCATGTTTCGGTGCAAAGGCAAAACGCAACGCGATGTTGCCGTTCTAACATGCTGCTAACTCGGTTTTCGTAAACGCGATCACCGAACGTGGCTTTTGTTGCACGGTGCACAGACTGGTATTTGGTCCTGAAATTTGGCCAAAAATATTTAGACCGCCTAATGGCTGCCTAACAATGTTTTATTTCAGTCAGAAATCTACGAACGCAGGATTAAGAATCGAGACGTCGATCAGACGTTGAGATTCAATGAGCATCTGGCATATTAAGGTAAAATCGTTAATTGCATGGAGTCTCACAAGGAGATCGGGCAAAAGGATTTTGTATGCATGATGTAATGGATCATAATCATTGAAAAGGATATGTGGAATGCTTGCCCAGCGCTCATATGACGGATTGGAGCTGGCGATCGCTCGTAAACATATCTCGAGGATACTGCGTCTACTCTTTCCATGTGAGACAGCCAGGGGGTCGAGGGTACAGACGTAAGCGGAATGTATGAGGCTTTCCCGTGCGTTATTATCCAGTGAGATATCGCTCTTTTCCAAAGAAGCGTTTTTGAATCATAGTTTGGTACTGTTAGCCATTTGGCATAATCGGATACATTTATTTTCTTTAGAGCCTCGTATATATGCGAGATTTTTAATATATATGGATCTCTAATATCCATCTGGGGTATGAGTCTAGGCATACGTAGAGTTGAAGCGGCAACTTGCTGCCACCCTCGTTGTCTGAAGGTAAAGATCTCTATACCTTTTAGATCGCATTCAATGGTTTTGCTAAGGAAATTGATTACTTCTCCTAGTGCCTCAGCGCTACTTTGTGCGATACTATATCCGGAGGAATAGCCGACTATCCATTCTTCTTTGCTATGCCAAATGGTATCGTCGGCACGCTCTAATCTGTTCTTCTTGGGTATAAATTTTGAGTAGATGGCATTAAGCCATGAATATTCGCTATCGGGAAAGAATATATTTATATATTCCTCATTAATACGGGAACGCCCCGTGCGGTGGAAATTCGATAAAATTTTATGTGCGAACATACATAAGGATGCGCAATCCTTCGTGTACTCAATGAACATGCGAAGAGCATGTCCAGAGGGGGATATGATGTTTTCCGAAGCGGAAAAAGCATTTGGGAATTTCGGAAAAATGGCACGTGCGCGTACACATTCAACTGTACGTACCTCATCATATTGTGACATTTTTCCAATTGAATGTAGGTTGTATTCAGTGGAGCCGATGAGATAGCTCTCAGAGAAAATTAATTCGTTGTCCATGCATCGGCAATTTACCGTGTTCGCGAAAAAGTACAGCCCTTCCAGTTTTGCGTTAACTAGAGCTCGAGAATCGAACACCATCGAGGGATAACGTAACAGCAGTAGATGCTCAGGAAACGGATATTCTCCTTCAGTAAGTCTAGTTTTGGTGAAGAAGCTTCCAATGAATTTAATCCCTGAATTATATATTCTGTCAAAATATCTAGTAAGCTTGGCATCTGAATTCCAATTCAGAGTGAACAAAGCTATTTCCCAGTCAGGGCGAATGAGTGGTGGCGAATCTATATAATCACATTTCCTATACATGCTGCAAATAAAATTAATGAACAAGTCATAGTCATTGATTTGACCACTGTCGACCTTCATTTTGAGCTCATGTGAATATTCACGAACAGCTACCTGCATCTCGGGAGAAAGTGTGGTGAGTGGATAATCAGGAGCATCAATATGACCTGTTATTCTAAGTTCATATACGTCTCTAGTCAAAGTGAAAGGTTGCGCGTATAAGCATGCGTTTGAAGGCATCTCATATAGATCAAGGTTACTTGAATTCATTTTAAGTTGGTAAATTTTTACTTTGTTTCTGAACCACAGTGAATTACAAATCCCATTGAGAAGTGCAATCTCAGTAGCTATACAATTTGCGCGCGAGTCCTCATCCATAGTGCTGGCGTTAGCATGCCGGACGTCCCAAATGAAGATGATATCTTGTAAATCTCCTAATCCTTCTCTTTCAAGCAAAACTGGAATATCATCATGGGATGTTACCATCTCACGAATTTCTATGATTTTATCATGCGTGCGTGCGACGGATGATAAGGGAGAGGGATCGATGGAAACAATTATGCCTGCAAATTCGCGACGGTTTAACGTATGTAGCCAAGCATCGCCTGGAGAACCTCCAACGTAAACCATGTTATAGCCGATGCGAGGCAACGCATACATGATGAGTCCAAGTTTGCGTTGACCATCATCGTCTTGCTCATTAATGGTATCGACATAAGAATCGTGTAAGTGAGTTTCGTTCATAGGAAGCGGTAATGTGCCTGTAATACCGCTAACAGGTGTGCAGAAAAATCCCAGAGTTGCGTTACCACATATTTCAATGGCGTTATGATATATGTTACGAGAGAAGATAGATTCAAGCTCTGCACCACACCATCGTATTTTTGGCACGGAAGCAAGCTTATCGCGTATTTCATTACATTTGGCAACGAAGGTAGCCCTGCCACTGATAATTTCATGCATAAGGTCATACATGCCCCCTTCTGAGTTGGGTATTGTGACGCCTCTCATGTCATACAACAGACCTGCATTGCATAGATCTGTAAGCGTGCTATGAGGTCGTGTAGCGACAACAAAGGTTGGTATTGACCTGTGCCCGATGCGAAACCATATTCTATCAAGAAACGTTGCCAATGGCCCTGCGTCTTTTGGTGGGTTGAAGTGCACTACATGCTTGAATTCGATTAGATTTGAAATGATTCTATACTGCCCCGAATCGACCAGTATACCCCTGTAATTGCCCATTGCCGACATACTTCGTATTCGTTCTAAACGTTATTTCAACCGTTTTCAATTCGTTCTAAACGTTGTTTGAGCCGAGTTTGTCCGTGAGAGCAAGATTCGTCAGATTCCAGAAACAAGCCAAAGTCGTTGGTAAGATCACAGAAAATACGAATTTCGTAGCAAAACACATTCACCGGCGGCGCAAGCACAACAAAGCGAATGAATTGACGTTTGAGTTCATGTTTGAAAAATGAAAAAATACATGCATTTCAAACCTGCCACGATGTTTTTTTAGCCACGTATCCATACTTAGCTTAGCTAGTGAGAGTTGTAAATAATACAATAAAATGCATTTTTCACAGTTTTATAACTGTATATTTTTTTTCGTGATATGATAAAATGACGATAATTTTGCAATATAATAATTGACTGTAACGCGTAGGCCCAGCTATGGGCATTCTCCTTTGTCACCCTTTCGATGATCGGGTCTGTAGCAAAAGATTTCGGAAGGCCACCTTCAAAACATATAATATAAATCATAATAATCTGCACTTCTAATCTGAAGTATTTATTTTTATTATTAAATAAAAATGTCAGAAAGCATACCTGTGGCCAAAAAGCTGTGATTTGCCTGGATTATTAGACTTTTAGCCTTTTTTTCAAGTTTTCCCAGCAATTTTTTATAATTGTCTAATCTCTCGTATGTAAACCAGACGTGGCATTAAATTCAATGGTGATTTTTCGCCACTCGTCATTCTTTGACCCGGACACTCACAGCATCAGTTTTCCTGGACTATTGTGTTATAATGTTTTTCGACCAAACCTAACAATAGCACCTTTTCACTCTGTTGAAATGCTAGGTCTCTTTTTTTTTTAGACATACTGTTAGCACAAGCTTATGAATGCAAAATCCACAACAATGATAAAAATAACCTCACTTTACCTTTAAGTTGACAACTGACTTCTTAACTGAGGAATACGTTTCGTTAATGTATTGTTGTTGCATGTTTCGGTGCAAAGGCAAAACGCAACGCGATGTTGCCGTTCTAACATGCTGCTAACTCGGTTTTCGTAAACGCGATCACCGAACGTGGCTTTTGTTGCACGGTGCACAGACTGGTATTTGGTCCTGAAATTTGGCCAAAAATATTTAGACCGCCTAATGGCTGCCTAACAATGTTTTATTTCAGTCAGAAATCTACGAACGCAGGATTAAGAATCGAGACGTCGATCAGACGTTGAGATTCAATGAGCATCTGGCATATTAAGGTAAAATCGTTAATTGCATGGAGTCTCACAAGGAGATCGGGCAAAAGGATTTTGTATGCATGATGTAATGGATCATAATCATTGAAAAGGATATGTGGAATGCTTGCCCAGCGCTCATATGACGGATTGGAGCTGGCGATCGCTCGTAAACATATCTCGAGGATACTGCGTCTACTCTTTCCATGTGAGACAGCCAGGGGGTCGAGGGTACAGACGTAAGCGGAATGTATGAGGCTTTCCCGTGCGTTATTATCCAGTGAGATATCGCTCTTTTCCAAAGAAGCGTTTTTGAATCATAGTTTGGTACTGTTAGCCATTTGGCATAATCGGATACATTTATTTTCTTTAGAGCCTCGTATATATGCGAGATTTTTAATATATATGGATCTCTAATATCCATCTGGGGTATGAGTCTAGGCATACGTAGAGTTGAAGCGGCAACTTGCTGCCACCCTCGTTGTCTGAAGGTAAAGATCTCTATACCTTTTAGATCGCATTCAATGGTTTTGCTAAGGAAATTGATTACTTCTCCTAGTGCCTCAGCGCTACTTTGTGCGATACTATATCCGGAGGAATAGCCGACTATCCATTCTTCTTTGCTATGCCAAATGGTATCGTCGGCACGCTCTAATCTGTTCTTCTTGGGTATAAATTTTGAGTAGATGGCATTAAGCCATGAATATTCGCTATCGGGAAAGAATATATTTATATATTCCTCATTAATACGGGAACGCCCCGTGCGGTGGAAATTCGATAAAATTTTATGTGCGAACATACATAAGGATGCGCAATCCTTCGTGTACTCAATGAACATGCGAAGAGCATGTCCAGAGGGGGATATGATGTTTTCCGAAGCGGAAAAAGCATTTGGGAATTTCGGAAAAATGGCACGTGCGCGTACACATTCAACTGTACGTACCTCATCATATTGTGACATTTTTCCAATTGAATGTAGGTTGTATTCAGTGGAGCCGATGAGATAGCTCTCAGAGAAAATTAATTCGTTGTCCATGCATCGGCAATTTACCGTGTTCGCGAAAAAGTACAGCCCTTCCAGTTTTGCGTTAACTAGAGCTCGAGAATCGAACACCATCGAGGGATAACGTAACAGCAGTAGATGCTCAGGAAACGGATATTCTCCTTCAGTAAGCCTAGTTTTGGTGAAGAAGCTTCCAATGAATTTAATCCCTGAATTATATATTCTGTCAAAATATCTAGTAAGCTTGGCATCTGAATTCCAATTCAGAGTGAACAAAGCTATTTCCCAGTCAGGGCGAATGAGTGGTGGCGAATCTATATAATCACATTTCCTATACATGCTGCAAATAAAATTAATGAACAAGTCATAGTCATTGATTTGACCACTGTCGACCTTCATTTTGAGCTCATGTGAATATTCACGAACAGCTACCTGCATCTCGGGAGAAAGTGTGGTGAGTGGATAATCAGGAGCATCAATATGACCTGTTATTCTAAGTTCATATACGTCTCTAGTCAAAGTGAAAGGTTGCGCGTATAAGCATGCGTTTGAAGGCATCTCATATAGATCAAGGTTACTTGAATTCATTTTAAGTTGGTAAATTTTTACTTTGTTTCTGAACCACAGTGAATTACAAATCCCATTGAGAAGTGCAATCTCAGTAGCTATACAATTTGCGCGCGAGTCCTCATCCATAGTGCTGGCGTTAGCATGCCGGACGTCCCAAATGAAGATGATATCTTGTAAATCTCCTAATCCTTCTCTTTCAAGCAAAACTGGAATATCATCATGGGATGTTACCATCTCACGAATTTCTATGATTTTATCATGCGTGCGTGCGACGGATGATAAGGGAGAGGGATCGATGGAAACAATTATGCCTGCAAATTCGCGACGGTTTAACGTATGTAGCCAAGCGTCGCCTGGAGAACCTCCAACGTAAACCATGTTATAGCCGATGCGAGGCAACGCATACATGATGAGTCCAAGTTTGCGTTGACCATCATCGTCTTGCTCATTAATGGTATCGACATAAGAATCGTGTAAGTGAGTTTCGTTCATAGGAAGCGGTAATGTGCCTGTAATACCGCTAACAGGTGTGCAGAAAAATCCCAGAGTTGCGTTACCACATATTTCAATGGCGTTATGATATATGTTACGAGAGAAGATAGATTCAAGCTCTGCACCACACCATCGTATTTTTGGCACGGAAGCAAGCTTATCGCGTATTTCATTACATTTGGCAACGAAGGTAGCCCTGCCACTGATAATTTCATGCATAAGGTCATACATGCCCCCTTCTGAGTTGGGTATTGTGACGCCTCTCATGTCATACAACAGACCTGCATTGCATAGATCTGTAAGCGTGCTATGAGGTCGTGTAGCGACAACAAAGGTTGGTATTGACCTGTGCCCGATGCGAAACCATATTCTATCAAGAAACGTTGCCAATGGCCCTGCGTCTTTTGGTGGGTTGAAGTGCACTACATGCTTGAATTCGATTAGATTTGAAATGATTCTATACTGCCCCGAATCGACCAGTATACCCCTGTAATTGCCCATTGCCGACATACTTCGTATTCGTTCTAAACGTTATTTCAACCGTTTTCAATTCGTTCTAAACGTTGTTTGAGCCGAGTTTGTCCGTGAGAGCAAGATTCGTCAGATTCCAGAAACAAGCCAAAGTCGTTGGTAAGATCACAGAAAATACGAATTTCGTAGCAAAACACATTCACCGGCGGCGCAAGCACAACAAAGCGAATGAATTGACGTTTGAGTTCATGTTTGAAAAATGAAAAAATACATGCATTTCAAACCTGCCACGATGTTTTTTTAGCCACGTATCCATACTTAGCTTAGCTAGTGAGAGTTGTAAATAATACAATAAAATGCATTTTTCACAGTTTTATAACTGTATATTTTTTTTCGTGATATGATAAAATGACGATAATTTTGCAATATAATAATTGACTGTAACGCGTAGGCCCAGCTATGGGCATTCTCCTTTGTCACCCTTTCGATGATCGGGTCTGTAGCAAAAGATTTCGGAAGGCCACCTTCAAAACATATAATATAAATCATAATAATCTGCACTTCTAATCTGAAGTATTTATTTTTATTATTAAATAAAAATGTCAGAAAGCATACCTGTGGCCAAAAAGCTGTGATTTGCCTGGATTATTAGACTTTTAGCCTTTTTTTCAAGTTTTCCCAGCAATTTTTTATAATTGTCTAATCTCTCGTATGTAAACCAGACGTGGCATTAAATTCAATGGTGATTTTTCGCCACTCGTCATTCTTTGACCCGGACACTCACAGCATCAGTTTTCCTGGACTATTGTGTTATAATGTTTTTCGACCAAACCTAACAATAGCACCTTTTCACTCTGTTGAAATGCTAGGTCTCTTTTTTTTTTAGACATACTGTTAGCACAAGCTTATGAATGCAAAATCCACAACAATGATAAAAATAACCTCACTTTACCTTTAAGTTGACAACTGACTTCTTAACTGAGGAATACGTTTCGTTAATGTATTGTTGTTGCATGTTTCGGTGCAAAGGCAAAACGCAACGCGATGTTGCCGTTCTAACATGCTGCTAACTCGGTTTTCGTAAACGCGATCACCGAACGTGGCTTTTGTTGCACGGTGCACAGACTGGTATTTGGTCCTGAAATTTGGCCAAAAATATTTAGACCGCCTAATGGCTGCCTAACAATGTTTTATTTCAGTCAGAAATCTACGAACGCAGGATTAAGAATCGAGACGTCGATCAGACGTTGAGATTCAATGAGCATCTGGCATATTAAGGTAAAATCGTTAATTGCATGGAGTCTCACAAGGAGATCGGGCAAAAGGATTTTGTATGCATGATGTAATGGATCATAATCATTGAAAAGGATATGTGGAATGCTTGCCCAGCGCTCATATGACGGATTGGAGCTGGCGATCGCTCGTAAACATATCTCGAGGATACTGCGTCTACTCTTTCCATGTGAGACAGCCAGGGGGTCGAGGGTACAGACGTAAGCGGAATGTATGAGGCTTTCCCGTGCGTTATTATCCAGTGAGATATCGCTCTTTTCCAAAGAAGCGTTTTTGAATCATAGTTTGGTACTGTTAGCCATTTGGCATAATCGGATACATTTATTTTCTTTAGAGCCTCGTATATATGCGAGATTTTTAATATACAGGGTTATTTGTAAAACACCGGTAACCTCTCAGGACTACGTTACTAACATCATAATCAACAACTTTTGTTCTATGACTTTTAAAAATTTCATCATATTTTAATTCATCAGATTTACATACAAAAATAAAAATATTTAAATTCAACGCTCTAAATGTTACGAAGTCTATGCGAAGCAAAAGAAAGCGATAGGTAGTACCGACAATAGCGAGGGGAGCGGGGTAGGGGGCGGCGGGGGCGCTTGAACTTGACTTATTTACGGGCGGCCTTCAGTCATTCGTTTGCTTTGATGCGCTTGCGTCGCGTCATTACGGGTCCTTGTAGTGAAATTCGGCAGTGCAGACGTATACGTAATTATCTTTACATGATGGCGTATCAATATTCCAATGTCGAGTACACGGAAATGGTGCGAATGCTAGCTAGGTGTGATGACAATGTTTCGGAAGCGTGTCGCCAATACGCCATACGATTCCCAAACGTACGTATACCTAACCGGGAAACAATGCTACCCAAAAGTATTACTACGAGGACAGTGCGCGGCAATGTATGTAGGTACAGCAAAATACAGAGTTGAAATGTGTTACATAGGACAACGAAATATTTAAGGTTTGTTTTTTGGTAAATGTATTATGTTTTGTAAAAAGTCGTAGAACAAAAGTTGTTGTTTATGATGTTAGTAATATAGTCCTGAGAGGTTACCGGTGTTTTACAAATAACCCTGTATATGGATCTCTAATATCCATCTGGGGTATGAGTCTAGGCATACGTAGAGTTGAAGCGGCAACTTGCTGCCACCCTCGTTGTCTGAAGGTAAAGATCTCTATACCTTTTAGATCGCATTCAATGGTTTTGCTAAGGAAATTGATTACTTCTCCTAGTGCCTCAGCGCTACTTTGTGCGATACTATATCCGGAGGAATAGCCGACTATCCATTCTTCTTTGCTATGCCAAATGGTATCGTCGGCACGCTCTAATCTGTTCTTCTTGGGTATAAATTTTGAGTAGATGGCATTAAGCCATGAATATTCGCTATCGGGAAAGAATATATTTATATATTCCTCATTAATACGGGAACGCCCCGTGCGGTGGAAATTCGATAAAATTTTATGTGCGAACATACATAAGGATGCGCAATCCTTCGTGTACTCAATGAACATGCGAAGAGCATGTCCAGAGGGGGATATGATGTTTTCCGAAGCGGAAAAAGCATTTGGGAATTTCGGAAAAATGGCACGTGCGCGTACACATTCAACTGTACGTACCTCATCATATTGTGACATTTTTCCAATTGAATGTAGGTTGTATTCAGTGGAGCCGATGAGATAGCTCTCAGAGAAAATTAATTCGTTGTCCATGCATCGGCAATTTACCGTGTTCGCGAAAAAGTACAGCCCTTCCAGTTTTGCGTTAACTAGAGCTCGAGAATCGAACACCATCGAGGGATAACGTAACAGCAGTAGATGCTCAGGAAACGGATATTCTCCTTCAGTAAGCCTAGTTTTGGTGAAGAAGCTTCCAATGAATTTAATCCCTGAATTATATATTCTGTCAAAATATCTAGTAAGCTTGGCATCTGAATTCCAATTCAGAGTGAACAAAGCTATTTCCCAGTCAGGGCGAATGAGTGGTGGCGAATCTATATAATCACATTTCCTATACATGCTGCAAATAAAATTAATGAACAAGTCATAGTCATTGATTTGACCACTGTCGACCTTCATTTTGAGCTCATGTGAATATTCACGAACAGCTACCTGCATCTCGGGAGAAAGTGTGGTGAGTGGATAATCAGGAGCATCAATATGACCTGTTATTCTAAGTTCATATACGTCTCTAGTCAAAGTGAAAGGTTGCGCGTATAAGCATGCGTTTGAAGGCATCTCATATAGATCAAGGTTACTTGAATTCATTTTAAGTTGGTAAATTTTTACTTTGTTTCTGAACCACAGTGAATTACAAATCCCATTGAGAAGTGCAATCTCAGTAGCTATACAATTTGCGCGCGAGTCCTCATCCATAGTGCTGGCGTTAGCATGCCGGACGTCCCAAATGAAGATGATATCTTGTAAATCTCCTAATCCTTCTCTTTCAAGCAAAACTGGAATATCATCATGGGATGTTACCATCTCACGAATTTCTATGATTTTATCATGCGTGCGTGCGACGGATGATAAGGGAGAGGGATCGATGGAAACAATTATGCCTGCAAATTCGCGACGGTTTAACGTATGTAGCCAAGCGTCGCCTGGAGAACCTCCAACGTAAACCATGTTATAGCCGATGCGAGGCAACGCATACATGATGAGTCCAAGTTTGCGTTGACCATCATCGTCTTGCTCATTAATGGTATCGACATAAGAATCGTGTAAGTGAGTTTCGTTCATAGGAAGCGGTAATGTGCCTGTAATACCGCTAACAGGTGTGCAGAAAAATCCCAGAGTTGCGTTACCACATATTTCAATGGCGTTATGATATATGTTACGAGAGAAGATAGATTCAAGCTCTGCACCACACCATCGTATTTTTGGCACGGAAGCAAGCTTATCGCGTATTTCATTACATTTGGCAACGAAGGTAGCCCTGCCACTGATAATTTCATGCATAAGGTCATACATGCCCCCTTCTGAGTTGGGTATTGTGACGCCTCTCATGTCATACAACAGACCTGCATTGCATAGATCTGTAAGCGTGCTATGAGGTCGTGTAGCGACAACAAAGGTTGGTATTGACCTGTGCCCGATGCGAAACCATATTCTATCAAGAAACGTTGCCAATGGCCCTGCGTCTTTTGGTGGGTTGAAGTGCACTACATGCTTGAATTCGATTAGATTTGAAATGATTCTATACTGCCCCGAATCGACCAGTATACCCCTGTAATTGCCCATTGCCGACATACTTCGTATTCGTTCTAAACGTTATTTCAACCGTTTTCAATTCGTTCTAAACGTTGTTTGAGCCGAGTTTGTCCGTGAGAGCAAGATTCGTCAGATTCCAGAAACAAGCCAAAGTCGTTGGTAAGATCACAGAAAATACGAATTTCGTAGCAAAACACATTCACCGGCGGCGCAAGCACAACAAAGCGAATGAATTGACGTTTGAGTTCATGTTTGAAAAATGAAAAAATACATGCATTTCAAACCTGCCACGATGTTTTTTTAGCCACGTATCCATACTTAGCTTAGCTAGTGAGAGTTGTAAATAATACAATAAAATGCATTTTTCACAGTTTTATAACTGTATATTTTTTTTCGTGATATGATAAAATGACGATAATTTTGCAATATAATAATTGACTGTAACGCGTAGGCCCAGCTATGGGCATTCTCCTTTGTCACCCTTTCGATGATCGGGTCTGTAGCAAAAGATTTCGGAAGGCCACCTTCAAAACATATAATATAAATCATAATAATCTGCACTTCTAATCTGAAGTATTTATTTTTATTATTAAATAAAAATGTCAGAAAGCATACCTGTGGCCAAAAAGCTGTGATTTGCCTGGATTATTAGACTTTTAGCCTTTTTTTCAAGTTTTCCCAGCAATTTTTTATAATTGTCTAATCTCTCGTATGTAAACCAGACGTGGCATTAAATTCAATGGTGATTTTTCGCCACTCGTCATTCTTTGACCCGGACACTCACAGCATCAGTTTTCCTGGACTATTGTGTTATAATGTTTTTCGACCAAACCTAACAATAGCACCTTTTCACTCTGTTGAAATGCTAGGTCTCTTTTTTTTTTAGACATACTGTTAGCACAAGCTTATGAATGCAAAATCCACAACAATGATAAAAATAACCTCACTTTACCTTTAAGTTGACAACTGACTTCTTAACTGAGGAATACGTTTCGTTAATGTATTGTTGTTGCATGTTTCGGTGCAAAGGCAAAACGCAACGCGATGTTGCCGTTCTAACATGCTGCTAACTCGGTTTTCGTAAACGCGATCACCGAACGTGGCTTTTGTTGCACGGTGCACAGACTGGTATTTGGTCCTGAAATTTGGCCAAAAATATTTAGACCGCCTAATGGCTGCCTAACAATGTTTTATTTCAGTCAGAAATCTACGAACGCAGGATTAAGAATCGAGACGTCGATCAGACGTTGAGATTCAATGAGCATCTGGCATATTAAGGTAAAATCGTTAATTGCATGGAGTCTCACAAGGAGATCGGGCAAAAGGATTTTGTATGCATGATGTAATGGATCATAATCATTGAAAAGGATATGTGGAATGCTTGCCCAGCGCTCATATGACGGATTGGAGCTGGCGATCGCTCGTAAACATATCTCGAGGATACTGCGTCTACTCTTTCCATGTGAGACAGCCAGGGGGTCGAGGGTACAGACGTAAGCGGAATGTATGAGGCTTTCCCGTGCGTTATTATCCAGTGAGATATCGCTCTTTTCCAAAGAAGCGTTTTTGAATCATAGTTTGGTACTGTTAGCCATTTGGCATAATCGGATACATTTATTTTCTTTAGAGCCTCGTATATATGCGAGATTTTTAATATATATGGATCTCTAATATCCATCTGGGGTATGAGTCTAGGCATACGTAGAGTTGAAGCGGCAACTTGCTGCCACCCTCGTTGTCTGAAGGTAAAGATCTCTATACCTTTTAGATCGCATTCAATGGTTTTGCTAAGGAAATTGATTACTTCTCCTAGTGCCTCAGCGCTACTTTGTGCGATACTATATCCGGAGGAATAGCCGACTATCCATTCTTCTTTGCTATGCCAAATGGTATCGTCGGCACGCTCTAATCTGTTCTTCTTGGGTATAAATTTTGAGTAGATGGCATTAAGCCATGAATATTCGCTATCGGGAAAGAATATATTTATATATTCCTCATTAATACGGGAACGCCCCGTGCGGTGGAAATTCGATAAAATTTTATGTGCGAACATACATAAGGATGCGCAATCCTTCGTGTACTCAATGAACATGCGAAGAGCATGTCCAGAGGGGGATATGATGTTTTCCGAAGCGGAAAAAGCATTTGGGAATTTCGGAAAAATGGCACGTGCGCGTACACATTCAACTGTACGTACCTCATCATATTGTGACATTTTTCCAATTGAATGTAGGTTGTATTCAGTGGAGCCGATGAGATAGCTCTCAGAGAAAATTAATTCGTTGTCCATGCATCGGCAATTTACCGTGTTCGCGAAAAAGTACAGCCCTTCCAGTTTTGCGTTAACTAGAGCTCGAGAATCGAACACCATCGAGGGATAACGTAACAGCAGTAGATGCTCAGGAAACGGATATTCTCCTTCAGTAAGCCTAGTTTTGGTGAAGAAGCTTCCAATGAATTTAATCCCTGAATTATATATTCTGTCAAAATATCTAGTAAGCTTGGCATCTGAATTCCAATTCAGAGTGAACAAAGCTATTTCCCAGTCAGGGCGAATGAGTGGTGGCGAATCTATATAATCACATTTCCTATACATGCTGCAAATAAAATTAATGAACAAGTCATAGTCATTGATTTGACCACTGTCGACCTTCATTTTGAGCTCATGTGAATATTCACGAACAGCTACCTGCATCTCGGGAGAAAGTGTGGTGAGTGGATAATCAGGAGCATCAATATGACCTGTTATTCTAAGTTCATATACGTCTCTAGTCAAAGTGAAAGGTTGCGCGTATAAGCATGCGTTTGAAGGCATCTCATATAGATCAAGGTTACTTGAATTCATTTTAAGTTGGTAAATTTTTACTTTGTTTCTGAACCACAGTGAATTACAAATCCCATTGAGAAGTGCAATCTCAGTAGCTATACAATTTGCGCGCGAGTCCTCATCCATAGTGCTGGCGTTAGCATGCCGGACGTCCCAAATGAAGATGATATCTTGTAAATCTCCTAATCCTTCTCTTTCAAGCAAAACTGGAATATCATCATGGGATGTTACCATCTCACGAATTTCTATGATTTTATCATGCGTGCGTGCGACGGATGATAAGGGAGAGGGATCGATGGAAACAATTATGCCTGCAAATTCGCGACGGTTTAACGTATGTAGCCAAGCGTCGCCTGGAGAACCTCCAACGTAAACCATGTTATAGCCGATGCGAGGCAACGCATACATGATGAGTCCAAGTTTGCGTTGACCATCATCGTCTTGCTCATTAATGGTATCGACATAAGAATCGTGTAAGTGAGTTTCGTTCATAGGAAGCGGTAATGTGCCTGTAATACCGCTAACAGGTGTGCAGAAAAATCCCAGAGTTGCGTTACCACATATTTCAATGGCGTTATGATATATGTTACGAGAGAAGATAGATTCAAGCTCTGCACCACACCATCGTATTTTTGGCACGGAAGCAAGCTTATCGCGTATTTCATTACATTTGGCAACGAAGGTAGCCCTGCCACTGATAATTTCATGCATAAGGTCATACATGCCCCCTTCTGAGTTGGGTATTGTGACGCCTCTCATGTCATACAACAGACCTGCATTGCATAGATCTGTAAGCGTGCTATGAGGTCGTGTAGCGACAACAAAGGTTGGTATTGACCTGTGCCCGATGCGAAACCATATTCTATCAAGAAACGTTGCCAATGGCCCTGCGTCTTTTGGTGGGTTGAAGTGCACTACATGCTTGAATTCGATTAGATTTGAAATGATTCTATACTGCCCCGAATCGACCAGTATACCCCTGTAATTGCCCATTGCCGACATACTTCGTATTCGTTCTAAACGTTATTTCAACCGTTTTCAATTCGTTCTAAACGTTGTTTGAGCCGAGTTTGTCCGTGAGAGCAAGATTCGTCAGATTCCAGAAACAAGCCAAAGTCGTTGGTAAGATCACAGAAAATACGAATTTCGTAGCAAAACACATTCACCGGCGGCGCAAGCACAACAAAGCGAATGAATTGACGTTTGAGTTCATGTTTGAAAAATGAAAAAATACATGCATTTCAAACCTGCCACGATGTTTTTTTAGCCACGTATCCATACTTAGCTTAGCTAGTGAGAGTTGTAAATAATACAATAAAATGCATTTTTCACAGTTTTATAACTGTATATTTTTTTTCGTGATATGATAAAATGACGATAATTTTGCAATATAATAATTGACTGTAACGCGTAGGCCCAGCTATGGGCATTCTCCTTTGTCACCCTTTCGATGATCGGGTCTGTAGCAAAAGATTTCGGAAGGCCACCTTCAAAACATATAATATAAATCATAATAATCTGCACTTCTAATCTGAAGTATTTATTTTTATTATTAAATAAAAATGTCAGAAAGCATACCTGTGGCCAAAAAGCTGTGATTTGCCTGGATTATTAGACTTTTAGCCTTTTTTTCAAGTTTTCCCAGCAATTTTTTATAATTGTCTAATCTCTCGTATGTAAACCAGACGTGGCATTAAATTCAATGGTGATTTTTCGCCACTCGTCATTCTTTGACCCGGACACTCACAGCATCAGTTTTCCTGGACTATTGTGTTATAATGTTTTTCGACCAAACCTAACAATAGCACCTTTTCACTCTGTTGAAATGCTAGGTCTCTTTTTTTTTTAGACATACTGTTAGCACAAGCTTATGAATGCAAAATCCACAACAATGATAAAAATAACCTCACTTTACCTTTAAGTTGACAACTGACTTCTTAACTGAGGAATACGTTTCGTTAATGTATTGTTGTTGCATGTTTCGGTGCAAAGGCAAAACGCAACGCGATGTTGCCGTTCTAACATGCTGCTAACTCGGTTTTCGTAAACGCGATCACCGAACGTGGCTTTTGTTGCACGGTGCACAGACTGGTATTTGGTCCTGAAATTTGGCCAAAAATATTTAGACCGCCTAATGGCTGCCTAACAATGTTTTATTTCAGTCAGAAATCTACGAACGCAGGATTAAGAATCGAGACGTCGATCAGACGTTGAGATTCAATGAGCATCTGGCATATTAAGGTAAAATCGTTAATTGCATGGAGTCTCACAAGGAGATCGGGCAAAAGGATTTTGTATGCATGATGTAATGGATCATAATCATTGAAAAGGATATGTGGAATGCTTGCCCAGCGCTCATATGACGGATTGGAGCTGGCGATCGCTCGTAAACATATCTCGAGGATACTGCGTCTACTCTTTCCATGTGAGACAGCCAGGGGGTCGAGGGTACAGACGTAAGCGGAATGTATGAGGCTTTCCCGTGCGTTATTATCCAGTGAGATATCGCTCTTTTCCAAAGAAGCGTTTTTGAATCATAGTTTGGTACTGTTAGCCATTTGGCATAATCGGATACATTTATTTTCTTTAGAGCCTCGTATATATGCGAGATTTTTAATATATATGGATCTCTAATATCCATCTGGGGTATGAGTCTAGGCATACGTAGAGTTGAAGCGGCAACTTGCTGCCACCCTCGTTGTCTGAAGGTAAAGATCTCTATACCTTTTAGATCGCATTCAATGGTTTTGCTAAGGAAATTGATTACTTCTCCTAGTGCCTCAGCGCTACTTTGTGCGATACTATATCCGGAGGAATAGCCGACTATCCATTCTTCTTTGCTATGCCAAATGGTATCGTCGGCACGCTCTAATCTGTTCTTCTTGGGTATAAATTTTGAGTAGATGGCATTAAGCCATGAATATTCGCTATCGGGAAAGAATATATTTATATATTCCTCATTAATACGGGAACGCCCCGTGCGGTGGAAATTCGATAAAATTTTATGTGCGAACATACATAAGGATGCGCAATCCTTCGTGTACTCAATGAACATGCGAAGAGCATGTCCAGAGGGGGATATGATGTTTTCCGAAGCGGAAAAAGCATTTGGGAATTTCGGAAAAATGGCACGTGCGCGTACACATTCAACTGTACGTACCTCATCATATTGTGACATTTTTCCAATTGAATGTAGGTTGTATTCAGTGGAGCCGATGAGATAGCTCTCAGAGAAAATTAATTCGTTGTCCATGCATCGGCAATTTACCGTGTTCGCGAAAAAGTACAGCCCTTCCAGTTTTGCGTTAACTAGAGCTCGAGAATCGAACACCATCGAGGGATAACGTAACAGCAGTAGATGCTCAGGAAACGGATATTCTCCTTCAGTAAGTCTAGTTTTGGTGAAGAAGCTTCCAATGAATTTAATCCCTGAATTATATATTCTGTCAAAATATCTAGTAAGCTTGGCATCTGAATTCCAATTCAGAGTGAACAAAGCTATTTCCCAGTCAGGGCGAATGAGTGGTGGCGAATCTATATAATCACATTTCCTATACATGCTGCAAATAAAATTAATGAACAAGTCATAGTCATTGATTTGACCACTGTCGACCTTCATTTTGAGCTCATGTGAATATTCACGAACAGCTACCTGCATCTCGGGAGAAAGTGTGGTGAGTGGATAATCAGGAGCATCAATATGACCTGTTATTCTAAGTTCATATACGTCTCTAGTCAAAGTGAAAGGTTGCGCGTATAAGCATGCGTTTGAAGGCATCTCATATAGATCAAGGTTACTTGAATTCATTTTAAGTTGGTAAATTTTTACTTTGTTTCTGAACCACAGTGAATTACAAATCCCATTGAGAAGTGCAATCTCAGTAGCTATACAATTTGCGCGCGAGTCCTCATCCATAGTGCTGGCGTTAGCATGCCGGACGTCCCAAATGAAGATGATATCTTGTAAATCTCCTAATCCTTCTCTTTCAAGCAAAACTGGAATATCATCATGGGATGTTACCATCTCACGAATTTCTATGATTTTATCATGCGTGCGTGCGACGGATGATAAGGGAGAGGGATCGATGGAAACAATTCGGCTCGACACCGCGAGCGTGCGAGCGGACGGACGTGTTACGGGTCGTGTGTGTCACTAAATCACAAAATATTATAATTTACTATTCGAAGTTTTAAATGGATACGAAGTGTAGCGGCTGTGATGCTGTTATTGATGATTCAATGTTTATGGAGTGTTCCCAAGAAAAATGTAAGAAGAAATTCCATCTTAAGTGCCTGGCCTTAACGAAAGAAAAAGTTGAAGCTTTCACGCCGGAATACAGGAGTCTATGGATATGTCCCGAGTGTGCATGCACAATGCCAAAAAGGGGTAACACTGACACACCTGTTCGAGGAACTGCAGCAATCAGCAAAACGTATTCACCGAGCAGCTATGTAAACACCGCAGAGCGCGGCAGTCGTCGAAATACAACTGAAATAGTTGATACGGAGAGCCAACTTCTCGACGAGATACGGGAGTTTCGATGGGAAGTGAAGTCACAGTTGGAGGAGCAGCGGAAAGAATATGTTTTATTGCAAAAAAGATTTATCAATACGGAAACGGAGTTGAAAGAATTAAAACAAATATTGGGGGTAGTACAAGAAAAGGCAAGTAAAGTTGATATACTAGAAACAAGAATTAAAATCCTAGTGGAAGAAAATGAGAACCTAAAAGAAAATCTGGAGAAAATTCAGCCAAGAGTGCCAAATCAGATAGATCAAGGCTCCAAAGGACCGACACTATCTTTTGCAAAAGCCGTCAAAGATAAGCAGGTAGTTGTCAATAATATGCCGGCGAAGGAATGTGTGGCCACGAAATCGGTGAAAATAGTATCGAATGAGGAACAGATGCAAGTATTGAATAGTGAGTCGAGGTTTAGGAAGGTTGTTAGCGTGGAAAAGGAAGAACCTGAAAAAGAAGGAAATTGGACTACCGTAACAAGGAGGAAAAACAAATATTCGAACAGTGAAGTGAGAAAAGGCGGAAGCACGAGTGCGATTGATATACAGGGAACGGAAAAGAAAAAATATTTACACGTATGGCGTTTGCAGAAAGAAACAACAGTAGAAAGTTTAGAAAAACATGTAAGGACAATTTATGGGGAAGAAGTCCCAGTTAAAGTTGAAAGGATAAAACACAAGACTGAAAGGGATTATGCATCCTTTATCATAGGAGTTCCAGAAAGTAAATACGAAAAGTTATGTCAACCTGAAAGCTGGGCAGTTAATATTGAATTTGCGGAGTGGGTGTGGTTTCGTAGAGCAATCAACAAACCTAGAAACCCTAAGTAACTCCGTTGAAATATTATACCAAAACGTGCGCGGGCTTCGAACAAAGTTGGAGGAATGTTATAGCAATATTTCAACCGCAAATGCAGACTTGTTCGCCATCACGGAAACAGGCTGCAACGACTCCATCCATGATGCAGAAATAATTCCACCTGGATATACTATATTACGGTGTGACCGAGCGGATGGGCGTAAGCAGGGCGGCGCGTGTCTCGTGGCCACACCGCGTTTTGAGTTGCGCCGTGTGTCACTACCTGATGACGTCAAAGTTGATGAACATGTGTTTGAACTGGTTAGTGCTACTGTGTACCTACGTAACAGATTTCTGTTTTTATTTTGTGTTGTTTATATTCCGCCTAGTAGTAATGATAATGAATACATGTTATTATTTCGCATCATTGAACAGTTTTGTAATAAGTATAGGGATATACTGGTTTTAGGTGATTTTAACTTGTATTCATGTTCTTTAACCATAAATAATTATTACGAATACTTTTCTACTTTTTGTGGATTCACTCAGAGTAACGCAGTGGGTAATTGCAATGGCCGTCATTTGGATTTGGTGTTGAGTACACTGACGGAGGGAGGGAGTGTGAGCGTGCGCGCGGCGGAGGCGCCGCTCGTACCGGTAGACGCTTACCACCCGCCACTCGAGATCTCGGTTAGTACGCACACGCGCTTGCGCCGGCACCCCGGCTCAGCAGGCTCAGCTGCACCTGACAGTAACGCATGTGCACCAGACGCATGGAACTTTAATAAAGCCGACTTTTTGTCATTGTATTCTTCAATTGCAGCTGTAGACTGGACTCCGTTGTACGAAATGGACTTAGAAGCAGGTTTAAATTATTTTTATAATATTATTAATTCTATTGTAGATGACTGTGTTCCCAGAAAAAAGCGAAGTCGTGTAAACTCAGGGTACATTTATCCTGAGTGGTACACTGTTGAAATAATTCGCGACATAAGATTGAAGGCTTTTCTTCATAAGCAGTTCAAGGCAAGCGGGTCGAGGGTCGATTACGAAGCGTTTGCTCGGTGTAGAACCAACATTAAGAATATGTTGGCAGTGGCACAGGAACAATATCAGAACCGTGTTCAAGGTCAAATGCTGAGTGATCCTAAATCTTTTTGGAACTATGCCAAGTCTAAGAGAGGTGGGAGAAGTCCGCAAGTGATTTTGAAGGACGGGGTGGCATTGTCTGCTCAACGGTCTGTGGAAGAGTTTGCGGAATATTTCTATTCTGTGTACAGGCTAGAGCGACCGGAGTTGGATGTAGACACGGCTATAGCTAACGCAGGTAGCGGAAACGGAGCGGCGCGAGTGCACTTGAACCAATTACAATTAGTAGACGTATGTCGTGCGCTTCAAGATCTTAAGCCGAAACGGTCTGCAGGGCCTGATGGCATTCCGCCTTACATATTTAAGGATTGCCAGTCAGTGCTAGCTAAGCCGCTACTTTATATTTATAACCAGTGTCTCAAAGCGGCCGTGTTTCCAGAGAGGTGGAAAGTGACCCGGGTTGTTCCGGTTCCGAAGGGAGGCTCAGCAGAATCCGTGGATGGGTACAGACCAGTTGCAGTATTGTCGACGCCGGCAAAGGTATTGGAAACAGCTCTTCACAAGAGCATATACCTTCAGGTTAGTGCACAGCTATCAGATGCTCAGCATGGGTTTCGACCCGGAAGAAGTACCACCAGTAATCTTCTCTGCCACATGGCTCATCTGGTGCCGACGGTGGATAGTGGGGGACAAACTGATGCTGCTTACTTTGATTTCAAGAAAGCATTCGACCTAGTCGAAAATGACGTGTTGCTTAAGAAGTTAGCAGGATTTGGTTTTACCCCACACTCACTTCAGTTTTTTGCCAGTTATTTGAGGGATAGGCAGCAATATGTGGAATATGCGGGACACGTGTCAGATAAATATTTCACGAGGTCCGGGGTAAGTCAAGGTAGTAACCTTGGCCCTCTGGGCTTCCTTCTGGTGGTAAACGACCTGCCAGAAGTAGTCCAAGACGCAAATTGTTTGTTGTTTGCCGACGACCTCAAATTGTCCCTCGAGGTAAGAAGCTGTGATGACTGTGTCAGGTTACAGAGGGACATTGATAGGGTAGTGAGCTGGAGCAAGGAAAATCTCCTGCAGTTTAATAGCTCGAAGTGTGTGACCATCACTTTTTCTCGCGCACACAATCCTATCCTACATACCTACTATATGGACGGTTTACCTATAGCACGGGTCACAGAAGTCAAGGACTTGGGAGTAGGCTTCAATGCTGCTTTGAATTTTCGTGATCACATCAGGCGGAGCTGCAAGAGAGCATATAGAAATTTAGGTTTCATGCTTCGTACGGTCCGAGGGTTCACGAATGTAAAAGCTATTATAGCATTATATAATGCATTGGTAAGGAGCCAGCTAGAATGTAATGCAGTCATCTGGGCTCCGCATGAAGCTAAATATAGTCTCATGCTGGAGAGGGTACAAAATAAATTTATAAGATATTTATATAAATGTTTTTACGGAGTCTATCCCTTTTACCCGTTAATGTATCCAACCTTATTTATTTTAGGTATGGTAGGATACAATGAGCTAAGGGTTAGGAGGGATCTTGCACTCACCTCATATATATTTAAGTTACTGATAGGGAAGCTGCGAAATGCAGTTATTTTAGCGCAGGTGGGTCTGTGTGTTCCGGACAGGTACGTGTGGCGAAGACGGCAGCCGCCACTGCTAGTGGAACCGCGCGCTCGGACTAACCTTGTAAGGGAGGCGCCGCTGACGCGTGCACTCCGCACGCTCAACCTCATAGCAGTTGAGACGGACTTATTCTGTTGTTCTCTGAGTGAATTCACAAGGAATGCATTGTTTGTAATTTGTTATAGTATGTAGGTACATGAATGTTAGTATTTAAGATAATTAAGTTAGGATAAGCACATTTATCGCATTGGGTTACCCTGTAATGGTAGATGTAAGAAGATAATAAATAAATAAATAAATAAATAAAAATTATGCCTGCAAATTCGCGACGGTTTAACGTATGTAGCCAAGCGTCGCCTGGAGAACCTCCAACGTAAACCATGTTATAGCCGATGCGCGGCAACGCATACATGATGAGTCCAAGTTTGCGTTGACCATCATCGTCTTGCTCATTAATGGTATCGACATAAGAATCGTGTAAGTGAGTTTCGTTCATAGGAAGCGGTAATGTGCCTGTAATACCGCTAACAGGTGTGCAGAAAAATCCCAGAGTTGCGTTACCACATATTTCAATGGCGTTATGATATATGTTACGAGAGAAGATAGATTCAAGCTCTGCACCACACCATCGTATTTTTGGCACGGAAGCAAGCTTATCGCGTATTTCATTACATTTGGCAACGAAGGTAGCCCTGCCACTGATAATTTCATGCATAAGGTCATACATGCCCCCTTCTGAGTTGGGTATTGTGACGCCTCTCATGTCATACAACAGACCTGCATTGCATAGATCTGTAAGCGTGCTATGAGGTCGTGTAGCGACAACAAAGGTTGGTATTGACCTGTGCCCGATGCGAAACCATATTCTATCAAGAAACGTTGCCAATGGCCCTGCGTCTTTTGGTGGGTTGAAGTGCACTACATGCTTGAATTCGATTAGATTTGAAATGATTCTATACTGCCCCGAATCGACCAGTATACCCCTGTAATTGCCCATTGCCGACATACTTCGTATTCGTTCTAAACGTTATTTCAACCGTTTTCAATTCGTTCTAAACGTTGTTTGAGCCGAGTTTGTCCGTGAGAGCAAGATTCGTCAGATTCCAGAAACAAGCCAAAGTCGTTGGTAAGATCACAGAAAATACGAATTTCGTAGCAAAACACATTCACCGGCGGCGCAAGCACAACAAAGCGAATGAATTGACGTTTGAGTTCATGTTTGAAAAATGAAAAAATACATGCATTTCAAACCTGCCACGATGTTTTTTTAGCCACGTATCCATACTTAGCTTAGCTAGTGAGAGTTGTAAATAATACAATAAAATGCATTTTTCACAGTTTTATAACTGTATATTTTTTTTCGTGATATGATAAAATGACGATAATTTTGCAATATAATAATTGACTGTAACGCGTAGGCCCAGCTATGGGCATTCTCCTTTGTCACCCTTTCGATGATCGGGTCTGTAGCAAAAGATTTCGGAAGGCCACCTTCAAAACATATAATATAAATCATAATAATCTGCACTTCTAATCTGAAGTATTTATTTTTATTATTAAATAAAAATGTCAGAAAGCATACCTGTGGCCAAAAAGCTGTGATTTGCCTGGATTATTAGACTTTTAGCCTTTTTTTCAAGTTTTCCCAGCAATTTTTTATAATTGTCTAATCTCTCGTATGTAAACCAGACGTGGCATTAAATTCAATGGTGATTTTTCGCCACTCGTCATTCTTTGACCCGGACACTCACAGCATCAGTTTTCCTGGACTATTGTGTTATAATGTTTTTCGACCAAACCTAACAATAGCACCTTTTCACTCTGTTGAAATGCTAGGTCTCTTTTTTTTTTAGACATACTGTTAGCACAAGCTTATGAATGCAAAATCCACAACAATGATAAAAATAACCTCACTTTACCTTTAAGTTGACAACTGACTTCTTAACTGAGGAATACGTTTCGTTAATGTATTGTTGTTGCATGTTTCGGTGCAAAGGCAAAACGCAACGCGATGTTGCCGTTCTAACATGCTGCTAACTCGGTTTTCGTAAACGCGATCACCGAACGTGGCTTTTGTTGCACGGTGCACAGACTGGTATTTGGTCCTGAAATTTGGCCAAAAATATTTAGACCGCCTAATGGCTGCCTAACAATGTTTTATTTCAGTCAGAAATCTACGAACGCAGGATTAAGAATCGAGACGTCGATCAGACGTTGAGATTCAATGAGCATCTGGCATATTAAGGTAAAATCGTTAATTGCATGGAGTCTCACAAGGAGATCGGGCAAAAGGATTTTGTATGCATGATGTAATGGATCATAATCATTGAAAAGGATATGTGGAATGCTTGCCCAGCGCTCATATGACGGATTGGAGCTGGCGATCGCTCGTAAACATATCTCGAGGATACTGCGTCTACTCTTTCCATGTGAGACAGCCAGGGGGTCGAGGGTACAGACGTAAGCGGAATGTATGAGGCTTTCCCGTGCGTTATTATCCAGTGAGATATCGCTCTTTTCCAAAGAAGCGTTTTTGAATCATAGTTTGGTACTGTTAGCCATTTGGCATAATCGGATACATTTATTTTCTTTAGAGCCTCGTATATATGCGAGATTTTTAATATATATGGATCTCTAATATCCATCTGGGGTATGAGTCTAGGCATACGTAGAGTTGAAGCGGCAACTTGCTGCCACCCTCGTTGTCTGAAGGTAAAGATCTCTATACCTTTTAGATCGCATTCAATGGTTTTGCTAAGGAAATTGATTACTTCTCCTAGTGCCTCAGCGCTACTTTGTGCGATACTATATCCGGAGGAATAGCCGACTATCCATTCTTCTTTGCTATGCCAAATGGTATCGTCGGCACGCTCTAATCTGTTCTTCTTGGGTATAAATTTTGAGTAGATGGCATTAAGCCATGAATATTCGCTATCGGGAAAGAATATATTTATATATTCCTCATTAATACGGGAACGCCCCGTGCGGTGGAAATTCGATAAAATTTTATGTGCGAACATACATAAGGATGCGCAATCCTTCGTGTACTCAATGAACATGCGAAGAGCATGTCCAGAGGGGGATATGATGTTTTCCGAAGCGGAAAAAGCATTTGGGAATTTCGGAAAAATGGCACGTGCGCGTACACATTCAACTGTACGTACCTCATCATATTGTGACATTTTTCCAATTGAATGTAGGTTGTATTCAGTGGAGCCGATGAGATAGCTCTCAGAGAAAATTAATTCGTTGTCCATGCATCGGCAATTTACCGTGTTCGCGAAAAAGTACAGCCCTTCCAGTTTTGCGTTAACTAGAGCTCGAGAATCGAACACCATCGAGGGATAACGTAACAGCAGTAGATGCTCAGGAAACGGATATTCTCCTTCAGTAAGTCTAGTTTTGGTGAAGAAGCTTCCAATGAATTTAATCCCTGAATTATATATTCTGTCAAAATATCTAGTAAGCTTGGCATCTGAATTCCAATTCAGAGTGAACAAAGCTATTTCCCAGTCAGGGCGAATGAGTGGTGGCGAATCTATATAATCACATTTCCTATACATGCTGCAAATAAAATTAATGAACAAGTCATAGTCATTGATTTGACCACTGTCGACCTTCATTTTGAGCTCATGTGAATATTCACGAACAGCTACCTGCATCTCGGGAGAAAGTGTGGTGAGTGGATAATCAGGAGCATCAATATGACCTGTTATTCTAAGTTCATATACGTCTCTAGTCAAAGTGAAAGGTTGCGCGTATAAGCATGCGTTTGAAGGCATCTCATATAGATCAAGGTTACTTGAATTCATTTTAAGTTGGTAAATTTTTACTTTGTTTCTGAACCACAGTGAATTACAAATCCCATTGAGAAGTGCAATCTCAGTAGCTATACAATTTGCGCGCGAGTCCTCATCCATAGTGCTGGCGTTAGCATGCCGGACGTCCCAAATGAAGATGATATCTTGTAAATCTCCTAATCCTTCTCTTTCAAGCAAAACTGGAATATCATCATGGGATGTTACCATCTCACGAATTTCTATGATTTTATCATGCGTGCGTGCGACGGATGATAAGGGAGAGGGATCGATAGAAACAATTATGCCTGCAAATTCGCGACGGTTTAACGTATGTAGCCAAGCGTCGCCTGGAGAACCTCCAACGTAAACCATGTTATAGCCGATGCGAGGCAACGCATACATGATGAGTCCAAGTTTGCGTTGACCATCATCGTCTTGCTCATTAATGGTATCGACATAAGAATCGTGTAAGTGAGTTTCGTTCATAGGAAGCGGTAATGTGCCTGTAATACCGCTAACAGGTGTGCAGAAAAATCCCAGAGTTGCGTTACCACATATTTCAATGGCGTTATGATATATGTTACGAGAGAAGATAGATTCAAGCTCTGCACCACACCATCGTATTTTTGGCACGGAAGCAAGCTTATCGCGTATTTCATTACATTTGGCAACGAAGGTAGCCCTGCCACTGATAATTTCATGCATAAGGTCATACATGCCCCCTTCTGAGTTGGGTATTGTGACGCCTCTCATGTCATACAACAGACCTGCATTGCATAGATCTGTAAGCGTGCTATGAGGTCGTGTAGCGACAACAAAGGTTGGTATTGACCTGTGCCCGATGCGAAACCATATTCTATCAAGAAACGTTGCCAATGGCCCTGCGTCTTTTGGTGGGTTGAAGTGCACTACATGCTTGAATTCGATTAGATTTGAAATGATTCTATACTGCCCCGAATCGACCAGTATACCCCTGTAATTGCCCATTGCCGACATACTTCGTATTCGTTCTAAACGTTATTTCAACCGTTTTCAATTCGTTCTAAACGTTGTTTGAGCCGAGTTTGTCCGTGAGAGCAAGATTCGTCAGATTCCAGAAACAAGCCAAAGTCGTTGGTAAGATCACAGAAAATACGAATTTCGTAGCAAAACACATTCACCGGCGGCGCAAGCACAACAAAGCGAATGAATTGACGTTTGAGTTCATGTTTGAAAAATGAAAAAATACATGCATTTCAAACCTGCCACGATGTTTTTTTAGCCACGTATCCATACTTAGCTTAGCTAGTGAGAGTTGTAAATAATACAATAAAATGCATTTTTCACAGTTTTATAACTGTATATTTTTTTTCGTGATATGATAAAATGACGATAATTTTGCAATATAATAATTGACTGTAACGCGTAGGCCCAGCTATGGGCATTCTCCTTTGTCACCCTTTCGATGATCGGGTCTGTAGCAAAAGATTTCGGAAGGCCACCTTCAAAACATATAATATAAATCATAATAATCTGCACTTCTAATCTGAAGTATTTATTTTTATTATTAAATAAAAATGTCAGAAAGCATACCTGTGGCCAAAAAGCTGTGATTTGCCTGGATTATTAGACTTTTAGCCTTTTTTTCAAGTTTTCCCAGCAATTTTTTATAATTGTCTAATCTCTCGTATGTAAACCAGACGTGGCATTAAATTCAATGGTGATTTTTCGCCACTCGTCATTCTTTGACCCGGACACTCACAGCATCAGTTTTCCTGGACTATTGTGTTATAATGTTTTTCGACCAAACCTAACAATAGCACCTTTTCACTCTGTTGAAATGCTAGGTCTCTTTTTTTTTTAGACATACTGTTAGCACAAGCTTATGAATGCAAAATCCACAACAATGATAAAAATAACCTCACTTTACCTTTAAGTTGACAACTGACTTCTTAACTGAGGAATACGTTTCGTTAATGTATTGTTGTTGCATGTTTCGGTGCAAAGGCAAAACGCAACGCGATGTTGCCGTTCTAACATGCTGCTAACTCGGTTTTCGTAAACGCGATCACCGAACGTGGCTTTTGTTGCACGGTGCACAGACTGGTATTTGGTCCTGAAATTTGGCCAAAAATATTTAGACCGCCTAATGGCTGCCTAACAATGTTTTATTTCAGTCAGAAATCTACGAACGCAGGATTAAGAATCGAGACGTCGATCAGACGTTGAGATTCAATGAGCATCTGGCATATTAAGGTAAAATCGTTAATTGCATGGAGTCTCACAAGGAGATCGGGCAAAAGGATTTTGTATGCATGATGTAATGGATCATAATCATTGAAAAGGATATGTGGAATGCTTGCCCAGCGCTCATATGACGGATTGGAGCTGGCGATCGCTCGTAAACATATCTCGAGGATACTGCGTCTACTCTTTCCATGTGAGACAGCCAGGGGGTCGAGGGTACAGACGTAAGCGGAATGTATGAGGCTTTCCCGTGCGTTATTATCCAGTGAGATATCGCTCTTTTCCAAAGAAGCGTTTTTGAATCATAGTTTGGTACTGTTAGCCATTTGGCATAATCGGATACATTTATTTTCTTTAGAGCCTCGTATATATGCGAGATTTTTAATATATATGGATCTCTAATATCCATCTGGGGTATGAGTCTAGGCATACGTAGAGTTGAAGCGGCAACTTGCTGCCACCCTCGTTGTCTGAAGGTAAAGATCTCTATACCTTTTAGATCGCATTCAATGGTTTTGCTAAGGAAATTGATTACTTCTCCTAGTGCCTCAGCGCTACTTTGTGCGATACTATATCCGGAGGAATAGCCGACTATCCATTCTTCTTTGCTATGCCAAATGGTATCGTCGGCACGCTCTAATCTGTTCTTCTTGGGTATAAATTTTGAGTAGATGGCATTAAGCCATGAATATTCGCTATCGGGAAAGAATATATTTATATATTCCTCATTAATACGGGAACGCCCCGTGCGGTGGAAATTCGATAAAATTTTATGTGCGAACATACATAAGGATGCGCAATCCTTCGTGTACTCAATGAACATGCGAAGAGCATGTCCAGAGGGGGATATGATGTTTTCCGAAGCGGAAAAAGCATTTGGGAATTTCGGAAAAATGGCACGTGCGCGTACACATTCAACTGTACGTACCTCATCATATTGTGACATTTTTCCAATTGAATGTAGGTTGTATTCAGTGGAGCCGATGAGATAGCTCTCAGAGAAAATTAATTCGTTGTCCATGCATCGGCAATTTACCGTGTTCGCGAAAAAGTACAGCCCTTCCAGTTTTGCGTTAACTAGAGCTCGAGAATCGAACACCATCGAGGGATAACGTAACAGCAGTAGATGCTCAGGAAACGGATATTCTCCTTCAGTAAGTCTAGTTTTGGTGAAGAAGCTTCCAATGAATTTAATCCCTGAATTATATATTCTGTCAAAATATCTAGTAAGCTTGGCATCTGAATTCCAATTCAGAGTGAACAAAGCTATTTCCCAGTCAGGGCGAATGAGTGGTGGCGAATCTATATAATCACATTTCCTATACATGCTGCAAATAAAATTAATGAACAAGTCATAGTCATTGATTTGACCACTGTCGACCTTCATTTTGAGCTCATGTGAATATTCACGAACAGCTACCTGCATCTCGGGAGAAAGTGTGGTGAGTGGATAATCAGGAGCATCAATATGACCTGTTATTCTAAGTTCATATACGTCTCTAGTCAAAGTGAAAGGTTGCGCGTATAAGCATGCGTTTGAAGGCATCTCATATAGATCAAGGTTACTTGAATTCATTTTAAGTTGGTAAATTTTTACTTTGTTTCTGAACCACAGTGAATTACAAATCCCATTGAGAAGTGCAATCTCAGTAGCTATACAATTTGCGCGCGAGTCCTCATCCATAGTGCTGGCGTTAGCATGCCGGACGTCCCAAATGAAGATGATATCTTGTAAATCTCCTAATCCTTCTCTTTCAAGCAAAACTGGAATATCATCATGGGATGTTACCATCTCACGAATTTCTATGATTTTATCATGCGTGCGTGCGACGGATGATAAGGGAGAGGGATCGATGGAAACAATTATGCCTGCAAATTCGCGACGGTTTAACGTATGTAGCCAAGCGTCGCCTGGAGAACCTCCAACGTAAACCATGTTATAGCCGATGCGAGGCAACGCATACATGATGAGTCCAAGTTTGCGTTGACCATCATCGTCTTGCTCATTAATGGTATCGACATAAGAATCGTGTAAGTGAGTTTCGTTCATAGGAAGCGGTAATGTGCCTGTAATACCGCTAACAGGTGTGCAGAAAAATCCCAGAGTTGCGTTACCACATATTTCAATGGCGTTATGATATATGTTACGAGAGAAGATAGATTCAAGCTCTGCACCACACCATCGTATTTTTGGCACGGAAGCAAGCTTATCGCGTATTTCATTACATTTGGCAACGAAGGTAGCCCTGCCACTGATAATTTCATGCATAAGGTCATACATGCCCCCTTCTGAGTTGGGTATTGTGACGCCTCTCATGTCATACAACAGACCTGCATTGCATAGATCTGTAAGCGTGCTATGAGGTCGTGTAGCGACAACAAAGGTTGGTATTGACCTGTGCCCGATGCGAAACCATATTCTATCAAGAAACGTTGCCAATGGCCCTGCGTCTTTTGGTGGGTTGAAGTGCACTACATGCTTGAATTCGATTAGATTTGAAATGATTCTATACTGCCCCGAATCGACCAGTATACCCCTGTAATTGCCCATTGCCGACATACTTCGTATTCGTTCTAAACGTTATTTCAACCGTTTTCAATTCGTTCTAAACGTTGTTTGAGCCGAGTTTGTCCGTGAGAGCAAGATTCGTCAGATTCCAGAAACAAGCCAAAGTCGTTGGTAAGATCACAGAAAATACGAATTTCGTAGCAAAACACATTCACCGGCGGCGCAAGCACAACAAAGCGAATGAATTGACGTTTGAGTTCATGTTTGAAAAATGAAAAAATACATGCATTTCAAACCTGCCACGATGTTTTTTTAGCCACGTATCCATACTTAGCTTAGCTAGTGAGAGTTGTAAATAATACAATAAAATGCATTTTTCACAGTTTTATAACTGTATATTTTTTTTCGTGATATGATAAAATGACGATAATTTTGCAATATAATAATTGACTGTAACGCGTAGGCCCAGCTATGGGCATTCTCCTTTGTCACCCTTTCGATGATCGGGTCTGTAGCAAAAGATTTCGGAAGGCCACCTTCAAATCATATAATATAAATCATAATAATCTGCACTTCTAATCTGAAGTATTTATTTTTATTATTAAATAAAAATGTCAGAAAGCATACCTGTGGCCAAAAAGCTGTGATTTGCCTGGATTATTAGACTTTTAGCCTTTTTTTCAAGTTTTCCCAGCAATTTTTTATAATTGTCTAATCTCTCGTATGTAAACCAGACGTGGCATTAAATTCAATGGTGATTTTTCGCCACTCGTCATTCTTTGACCCGGACACTCACAGCATCAGTTTTCCTGGACTATTGTGTTATAATGTTTTTCGACCAAACCTAACAATAGCACCTTTTCACTCTGTTGAAATGCTAGGTCTCTTTTTTTTTTAGACATACTGTTAGCACAAGCTTATGAATGCAAAATCCACAACAATGATAAAAATAACCTCACTTTACCTTTAAGTTGACAACTGACTTCTTAACTGAGGAATACGTTTCGTTAATGTATTGTTGTTGCATGTTTCGGTGCAAAGGCAAAACGCAACGCGATGTTGCCGTTCTAACATGCTGCTAACTCGGTTTTCGTAAACGCGATCACCGAACGTGGCTTTTGTTGCACGGTGCACAGACTGGTATTTGGTCCTGAAATTTGGCCAAAAATATTTAGACCGCCTAATGGCTGCCTAACAATGTTTTATTTCAGTCAGAAATCTACGAACGCAGGATTAAGAATCGAGACGTCGATCAGACGTTGAGATTCAATGAGCATCTGGCATATTAAGGTAAAATCGTTAATTGCATGGAGTCTCACAAGGAGATCGGGCAAAAGGATTTTGTATGCATGATGTAATGGATCATAATCATTGAAAAGGATATGTGGAATGCTTGCCCAGCGCTCATATGACGGATTGGAGCTGGCGATCGCTCGTAAACATATCTCGAGGATACTGCGTCTACTCTTTCCATGTGAGACAGCCAGGGGGTCGAGGGTACAGACGTAAGCGGAATGTATGAGGCTTTCCCGTGCGTTATTATCCAGTGAGATATCGCTCTTTTCCAAAGAAGCGTTTTTGAATCATAGTTTGGTACTGTTAGCCATTTGGCATAATCGGATACATTTATTTTCTTTAGAGCCTCGTATATATGCGAGATTTTTAATATATATGGATCTCTAATATCCATCTGGGGTATGAGTCTAGGCATACGTAGAGTTGAAGCGGCAACTTGCTGCCACCCTCGTTGTCTGAAGGTAAAGATCTCTATACCTTTTAGATCGCATTCAATGGTTTTGCTAAGGAAATTGATTACTTCTCCTAGTGCCTCAGCGCTACTTTGTTCGATACTATATCCGGAGGAATAGCCGACTATCCATTCTTCTTTGCTATGCCAAATGGTATCGTCGGCACGCTCTAATCTGTTCTTCTTGGGTATAAATTTTGAGTAGATGGCATTAAGCCATGAATATTCGCTATCGGGAAAGAATATATTTATATATTCCTCATTAATACGGGAACGCCCCGTGCGGTGGAAATTCGATAAAATTTTATGTGCGAACATACATAAGGATGCGCAATCCTTCGTGTACTCAATGAACATGCGAAGAGCATGTCCAGAGGGGGATATGATGTTTTCCGAAGCGGAAAAAGCATTTGGGAATTTCGGAAAAATGGCACGTGCGCGTACACATTCAACTGTACGTACCTCATCATATTGTGACATTTTTCCAATTGAATGTAGGTTGTATTCAGTGGAGCCGATGAGATAGCTCTCAGAGAAAATTAATTCGTTGTCCATGCATCGGCAATTTACCGTGTTCGCGAAAAAGTACAGCCCTTCCAGTTTTGCGTTAACTAGAGCTCGAGAATCGAACACCATCGAGGGATAACGTAACAGCAGTAGATGCTCAGGAAACGGATATTCTCCTTCAGTAAGCCTAGTTTTGGTGAAGAAGCTTCCAATGAATTTAATCCCTGAATTATATATTCTGTCAAAATATCTAGTAAGCTTGGCATCTGAATTCCAATTCAGAGTGAACAAAGCTATTTCCCAGTCAGGGCGAATGAGTGGTGGCGAATCTATATAATCACATTTCCTATACATGCTGCAAATAAAATTAATGAACAAGTCATAGTCATTGATTTGACCACTGTCGACCTTCATTTTGAGCTCATGTGAATATTCACGAACAGCTACCTGCATCTCGGGAGAAAGTGTGGTGAGTGGATAATCAGGAGCATCAATATGACCTGTTATTCTAAGTTCATATACGTCTCTAGTCAAAGTGAAAGGTTGCGCGTATAAGCATGCGTTTGAAGGCATCTCATATAGATCAAGGTTACTTGAATTCATTTTAAGTTGGTAAATTTTTACTTTGTTTCTGAACCACAGTGAATTACAAATCCCATTGAGAAGTGCAATCTCAGTAGCTATCCAATTTGCGCGCGAGTCCTCATCCATAGTGCTGGCGTTAGCATGCCGGACGTCCCAAATGAAGATGATATCTTGTAAATCTCCTAATCCTTCTCTTTCAAGCAAAACTGGAATATCATCATGGGATGTTACCATCTCACGAATTTCTATGATTTTATCATGCGTGCGTGCGACGGATGATAAGGGAGAGGGATCGATGGAAACAATTATGCCTGCAAATTCGCGACGGTTTAACGTATGTAGCCAAGCGTCGCCTGGAGAACCTCCAACGTAAACCATGTTATAGCCGATGCGAGGCAACGCATACATGATGAGTCCAAGTTTGCGTTGACCATCATCGTCTTGCTCATTAATGGTATCGACATAAGAATCGTGTAAGTGAGTTTCGTTCATAGGAAGCGGTAATGTGCCTGTAATACCGCTAACAGGTGTGCAGAAAAATCCCAGAGTTGCGTTACCACATATTTCAATGGCGTTATGATATATGTTACGAGAGAAGATAGATTCAAGCTCTGCACCACACCATCGTATTTTTGGCACGGAAGCAAGCTTATCGCGTATTTCATTACATTTGGCAACGAAGGTAGCCCTGCCACTGATAATTTCATGCATAAGGTCATACATGCCCCCTTCTGAGTTGGGTATTGTGACGCCTCTCATGTCATACAACAGACCTGCATTGCATAGATCTGTAAGCGTGCTATGAGGTCGTGTAGCGACAACAAAGGTTGGTATTGACCTGTGCCCGATGCGAAACCATATTCTATCAAGAAACGTTGCCAATGGCCCTGCGTCTTTTGGTGGGTTGAAGTGCACTACATGCTTGAATTCGATTAGATTTGAAATGATTCTATACTGCCCCGAATCGACCAGTATACCCCTGTAATTGCCCATTGCCGACATACTTCGTATTCGTTCTAAACGTTATTTCAACCGTTTTCAATTCGTTCTAAACGTTGTTTGAGCCGAGTTTGTCCGTGAGAGCAAGATTCGTCAGATTCCAGAAACAAGCCAAAGTCGTTGGTAAGATCACAGAAAATACGAATTTCGTAGCAAAACACATTCACCGGCGGCGCAAGCACAACAAAGCGAATGAATTGACGTTTGAGTTCATGTTTGAAAAATGAAAAAATACATGCATTTCAAACCTGCCACGATGTTTTTTTAGCCACGTATCCATACTTAGCTTAGCTAGTGAGAGTTGTAAATAATACAATAAAATGCATTTTTCACAGTTTTATAACTGTATATTTTTTTTCGTGATATGATAAAATGACGATAATTTTGCAATATAATAATTGACTGTAACGCGTAGGCCCAGCTATGGGCATTCTCCTTTGTCACCCTTTCGATGATCGGGTCTGTAGCAAAAGATTTCGGAAGGCCACCTTCAAAACATATAATATAAATCATAATAATCTGCACTTCTAATCTGAAGTATTTATTTTTATTATTAAATAAAAATGTCAGAAAGCATACCTGTGGCCAAAAAGCTGTGATTTGCCTGGATTATTAGACTTTTAGCCTTTTTTTCAAGTTTTCCCAGCAATTTTTTATAATTGTCTAATCTCTCGTATGTAAACCAGACGTGGCATTAAATTCAATGGTGATTTTTCGCCACTCGTCATTCTTTGACCCGGACACTCACAGCATCAGTTTTCCTGGACTATTGTGTTATAATGTTTTTCGACCAAACCTAACAATAGCACCTTTTCACTCTGTTGAAATGCTAGGTCTCTTTTTTTTTTAGACATACTGTTAGCACAAGCTTATGAATGCAAAATCCACAACAATGATAAAAATAACCTCACTTTACCTTTAAGTTGACAACTGACTTCTTAACTGAGGAATACGTTTCGTTAATGTATTGTTGTTGCATGTTTCGGTGCAAAGGCAAAACGCAACGCGATGTTGCCGTTCTAACATGCTGCTAACTCGGTTTTCGTAAACGCGATCACCGAACGTGGCTTTTGTTGCACGGTGCACAGACTGGTATTTGGTCCTGAAATTTGGCCAAAAATATTTAGACCGCCTAATGGCTGCCTAACAATGTTTTATTTCAGTCAGAAATCTACGAACGCAGGATTAAGAATCGAGACGTCGATCAGACGTTGAGATTCAATGAGCATCTGGCATATTAAGGTAAAATCGTTAATTGCATGGAGTCTCACAAGGAGATCGGGCAAAAGGATTTTGTATGCATGATGTAATGGATCATAATCATTGAAAAGGATATGTGGAATGCTTGCCCAGCGCTCATATGACGGATTGGAGCTGGCGATCGCTCGTAAACATATCTCGAGGATACTGCGTCTACTCTTTCCATGTGAGACAGCCAGGGGGTCGAGGGTACAGACGTAAGCGGAATGTATGAGGCTTTCCCGTGCGTTATTATCCAGTGAGATATCGCTCTTTTCCAAAGAAGCGTTTTTGAATCATAGTTTGGTACTGTTAGCCATTTGGCATAATCGGATACATTTATTTTCTTTAGAGCCTCGTATATATGCGAGATTTTTAATATATATGGATCTCTAATATCCATCTGGGGTATGAGTCTAGGCATACGTAGAGTTGAAGCGGCAACTTGCTGCCACCCTCGTTGTCTGAAGGTAAAGATCTCTATACCTTTTAGATCGCATTCAATGGTTTTGCTAAGGAAATTGATTACTTCTCCTAGTGCCTCAGCGCTACTTTGTGCGATACTATATCCGGAGGAATAGCCGACTATCCATTCTTCTTTGCTATGCCAAATGGTATCGTCGGCACGCTCTAATCTGTTCTTCTTGGGTATAAATTTTGAGTAGATGGCATTAAGCCATGAATATTCGCTATCGGGAAAGAATATATTTATATATTCCTCATTAATACGGGAACGCCCCGTGCGGTGGAAATTCGATAAAATTTTATGTGCGAACATACATAAGGATGCGCAATCCTTCGTGTACTCAATGAACATGCGAAGAGCATGTCCAGAGGGGGATATGATGTTTTCCGAAGCGGAAAAAGCATTTGGGAATTTCGGAAAAATGGCACGTGCGCGTACACATTCAACTGTACGTACCTCATCATATTGTGACATTTTTCCAATTGAATGTAGGTTGTATTCAGTGGAGCCGATGAGATAGCTCTCAGAGAAAATTAATTCGTTGTCCATGCATCGGCAATTTACCGTGTTCGCGAAAAAGTACAGCCCTTCCAGTTTTGCGTTAACTAGAGCTCGAGAATCGAACACCATCGAGGGATAACGTAACAGCAGTAGATGCTCAGGAAACGGATATTCTCCTTCAGTAAGTCTAGTTTTGGTGAAGAAGCTTCCAATGAATTTAATCCCTGAATTATATATTCTGTCAAAATATCTAGTAAGCTTGGCATCTGAATTCCAATTCAGAGTGAACAAAGCTATTTCCCAGTCAGGGCGAATGAGTGGTGGCGAATCTATATAATCACATTTCCTATACATGCTGCAAATAAAATTAATGAACAAGTCATAGTCATTGATTTGACCACTGTCGACCTTCATTTTGAGCTCATGTGAATATTCACGAACAGCTACCTGCATCTCGGGAGAAAGTGTGGTGAGTGGATAATCAGGAGCATCAATATGACCTGTTATTCTAAGTTCATATACGTCTCTAGTCAAAGTGAAAGGTTGCGCGTATAAGCATGCGTTTGAAGGCATCTCATATAGATCAAGGTTACTTGAATTCATTTTAAGTTGGTAAATTTTTACTTTGTTTCTGAACCACAGTGAATTACAAATCCCATTGAGAAGTGCAATCTCAGTAGCTATACAATTTGCGCGCGAGTCCTCATCCATAGTGCTGGCGTTAGCATGCCGGACGTCCCAAATGAAGATGATATCTTGTAAATCTCCTAATCCTTCTCTTTCAAGCAAAACTGGAATATCATCATGGGATGTTACCATCTCACGAATTTCTATGATTTTATCATGCGTGCGTGCGACGGATGATAAGGGAGAGGGATCGATGGAAACAATTATGCCTGCAAATTCGCGACGGTTTAACGTATGTAGCCAAGCGTCGCCTGGAGAACCTCCAACGTAAACCATGTTATAGCCGATGCGAGGCAACGCATACATGATGAGTCCAAGTTTGCGTTGACCATCATCGTCTTGCTCATTAATGGTATCGACATAAGAATCGTGTAAGTGAGTTTCGTTCATAGGAAGCGGTAATGTGCCTGTAATACCGCTAACAGGTGTGCAGAAAAATCCCAGAGTTGCGTTACCACATATTTCAATGGCGTTATGATATATGTTACGAGAGAAGATAGATTCAAGCTCTGCACCACACCATCGTATTTTTGGCACGGAAGCAAGCTTATCGCGTATTTCATTACATTTGGCAACGAAGGTAGCCCTGCCACTGATAATTTCATGCATAAGGTCATACATGCCCCCTTCTGAGTTGGGTATTGTGACGCCTCTCATGTCATACAACAGACCTGCATTGCATAGATCTGTAAGCGTGCTATGAGGTCGTGTAGCGACAACAAAGGTTGGTATTGACCTGTGCCCGATGCGAAACCATATTCTATCAAGAAACGTTGCCAATGGCCCTGCGTCTTTTGGTGGGTTGAAGTGCACTACATGCTTGAATTCGATTAGATTTGAAATGATTCTATACTGCCCCGAATCGACCAGTATACCCCTGTAATTGCCCATTGCCGACATACTTCGTATTCGTTCTAAACGTTATTTCAACCGTTTTCAATTCGTTCTAAACGTTGTTTGAGCCGAGTTTGTCCGTGAGAGCAAGATTCGTCAGATTCCAGAAACAAGCCAAAGTCGTTGGTAAGATCACAGAAAATACGAATTTCGTAGCAAAACACATTCACCGGCGGCGCAAGCACAACAAAGCGAATGAATTGACGTTTGAGTTCATGTTTGAAAAATGAAAAAATACATGCATTTCAAACCTGCCACGATGTTTTTTTAGCCACGTATCCATACTTAGCTTAGCTAGTGAGAGTTGTAAATAATACAATAAAATGCATTTTTCACAGTTTTATAACTGTATATTTTTTTTCGTGATATGATAAAATGACGATAATTTTGCAATATAATAATTGACTGTAACGCGTAGGCCCAGCTATGGGCATTCTCCTTTGTCACCCTTTCGATGATCGGGTCTGTAGCAAAAGATTTCGGAAGGCCACCTTCAAAACATATAATATAAATCATAATAATCTGCACTTCTAATCTGAAGTATTTATTTTTATTATTAAATAAAAATGTCAGAAAGCATACCTGTGGCCAAAAAGCTGTGATTTGCCTGGATTATTAGACTTTTAGCCTTTTTTTCAAGTTTTCCCAGCAATTTTTTATAATTGTCTAATCTCTCGTATGTAAACCAGACGTGGCATTAAATTCAATGGTGATTTTTCGCCACTCGTCATTCTTTGACCCGGACACTCACAGCATCAGTTTTCCTGGACTATTGTGTTATAATGTTTTTCGACCAAACCTAACAATAGCACCTTTTCACTCTGTTGAAATGCTAGGTCTCTTTTTTTTTTAGACATACTGTTAGCACAAGCTTATGAATGCAAAATCCACAACAATGATAAAAATAACCTCACTTTACCTTTAAGTTGACAACTGACTTCTTAACTGAGGAATACGTTTCGTTAATGTATTGTTGTTGCATGTTTCGGTGCAAAGGCAAAACGCAACGCGATGTTGCCGTTCTAACATGCTGCTAACTCGGTTTTCGTAAACGCGATCACCGAACGTGGCTTTTGTTGCACGGTGCACAGACTGGTATTTGGTCCTGAAATTTGGCCAAAAATATTTAGACCGCCTAATGGCTGCCTAACAATGTTTTATTTCAGTCAGAAATCTACGAACGCAGGATTAAGAATCGAGACGTCGATCAGACGTTGAGATTCAATGAGCATCTGGCATATTAAGGTAAAATCGTTAATTGCATGGAGTCTCACAAGGAGATCGGGCAAAAGGATTTTGTATGCATGATGTAATGGATCATAATCATTGAAAAGGATATGTGGAATGCTTGCCCAGCGCTCATATGACGGATTGGAGCTGGCGATCGCTCGTAAACATATCTCGAGGATACTGCGTCTACTCTTTCCATGTGAGACAGCCAGGGGGTCGAGGGTACAGACGTAAGCGGAATGTATGAGGCTTTCCCGTGCGTTATTATCCAGTGAGATATCGCTCTTTTCCAAAGAAGCGTTTTTGAATCATAGTTTGGTACTGTTAGCCATTTGGCATAATCGGATACATTTATTTTCTTTAGAGCCTCGTATATATGCGAGATTTTTAATATATATGGATCTCTAATATCCATCTGGGGTATGAGTCTAGGCATACGTAGAGTTGAAGCGGCAACTTGCTGCCACCCTCGTTGTCTGAAGGTAAAGATCTCTATACCTTTTAGATCGCATTCAATGGTTTTGCTAAGGAAATTGATTACTTCTCCTAGTGCCTCAGCGCTACTTTGTGCGATACTATATCCGGAGGAATAGCCGACTATCCATTCTTCTTTGCTATGCCAAATGGTATCGTCGGCACGCTCTAATCTGTTCTTCTTGGGTATAAATTTTGAGTAGATGGCATTAAGCCATGAATATTCGCTATCGGGAAAGAATATATTTATATATTCCTCATTAATACGGGAACGCCCCGTGCGGTGGAAATTCGATAAAATTTTATGTGCGAACATACATAAGGATGCGCAATCCTTCGTGTACTCAATGAACATGCGAAGAGCATGTCCAGAGGGGGATATGATGTTTTCCGAAGCGGAAAAAGCATTTGGGAATTTCGGAAAAATGGCACGTGCGCGTACACATTCAACTGTACGTACCTCATCATATTGTGACATTTTTCCAATTGAATGTAGGTTGTATTCAGTGGAGCCGATGAGATAGCTCTCAGAGAAAATTAATTCGTTGTCCATGCATCGGCAATTTACCGTGTTCGCGAAAAAGTACAGCCCTTCCAGTTTTGCGTTAACTAGAGCTCGAGAATCGAACACCATCGAGGGATAACGTAACAGCAGTAGATGCTCAGGAAACGGATATTCTCCTTCAGTAAGTCTAGTTTTGGTGAAGAAGCTTCCAATGAATTTAATCCCTGAATTATATATTCTGTCAAAATATCTAGTAAGCTTGGCATCTGAATTCCAATTCAGAGTGAACAAAGCTATTTCCCAGTCAGGGCGAATGAGTGGTGGCGAATCTATATAATCACATTTCCTATACATGCTGCAAATAAAATTAATGAACAAGTCATAGTCATTGATTTGACCACTGTCGACCTTCATTTTGAGCTCATGTGAATATTCACGAACAGCTACCTGCATCTCGGGAGAAAGTGTGGTGAGTGGATAATCAGGAGCATCAATATGACCTGTTATTCTAAGTTCATATACGTCTCTAGTCAAAGTGAAAGGTTGCGCGTATAAGCATGCGTTTGAAGGCATCTCATATAGATCAAGGTTACTTGAATTCATTTTAAGTTGGTAAATTTTTACTTTGTTTCTGAACCACAGTGAATTACAAATCCCATTGAGAAGTGCAATCTCAGTAGCTATACAATTTGCGCGCGAGTCCTCATCCATAGTGCTGGCGTTAGCATGCCGGACGTCCCAAATGAAGATGATATCTTGTAAATCTCCTAATCCTTCTCTTTCAAGCAAAACTGGAATATCATCATGGGATGTTACCATCTCACGAATTTCTATGATTTTATCATGCGTGCGTGCGACGGATGATAAGGGAGAGGGATCGATGGAAACAATTATGCCTGCAAATTCGCGACGGTTTAACGTATGTAGCCAAGCGTCGCCTGGAGAACCTCCAACGTAAACCATGTTATAGCCGATGCGAGGCAACGCATACATGATGAGTCCAAGTTTGCGTTGACCATCATCGTCTTGCTCATTAATGGTATCGACATAAGAATCGTGTAAGTGAGTTTCGTTCATAGGAAGCGGTAATGTGCCTGTAATACCGCTAACAGGTGTGCAGAAAAATCCCAGAGTTGCGTTACCACATATTTCAATGGCGTTATGATATATGTTACGAGAGAAGATAGATTCAAGCTCTGCACCACACCATCGTATTTTTGGCACGGAAGCAAGCTTATCGCGTATTTCATTACATTTGGCAACGAAGGTAGCCCTGCCACTGATAATTTCATGCATAAGGTCATACATGCCCCCTTCTGAGTTGGGTATTGTGACGCCTCTCATGTCATACAACAGACCTGCATTGCATAGATCTGTAAGCGTGCTATGAGGTCGTGTAGCGACAACAAAGGTTGGTATTGACCTGTGCCCGATGCGAAACCATATTCTATCAAGAAACGTTGCCAATGGCCCTGCGTCTTTTGGTGGGTTGAAGTGCACTACATGCTTGAATTCGATTAGATTTGAAATGATTCTATACTGCCCCGAATCGACCAGTATACCCCTGTAATTGCCCATTGCCGACATACTTCGTATTCGTTCTAAACGTTATTTCAACCGTTTTCAATTCGTTCTAAACGTTGTTTGAGCCGAGTTTGTCCGTGAGAGCAAGATTCGTCAGATTCCAGAAACAAGCCAAAGTCGTTGGTAAGATCACAGAAAATACGAATTTCGTAGCAAAACACATTCACCGGCGGCGCAAGCACAACAAAGCGAATGAATTGACGTTTGAGTTCATGTTTGAAAAATGAAAAAATACATGCATTTCAAACCTGCCACGATGTTTTTTTAGCCACGTATCCATACTTAGCTTAGCTAGTGAGAGTTGTAAATAATACAATAAAATGCATTTTTCACAGTTTTATAACTGTATATTTTTTTTCGTGATATGATAAAATGACGATAATTTTGCAATATAATAATTGACTGTAACGCGTAGGCCCAGCTATGGGCATTCTCCTTTGTCACCCTTTCGATGATCGGGTCTGTAGCAAAAGATTTCGGAAGGCCACCTTCAAAACATATAATATAAATCATAATAATCTGCACTTCTAATCTGAAGTATTTATTTTTATTATTAAATAAAAATGTCAGAAAGCATACCTGTGGCCAAAAAGCTGTGATTTGCCTGGATTATTAGACTTTTAGCCTTTTTTTCAAGTTTTCCCAGCAATTTTTTATAATTGTCTAATCTCTCGTATGTAAACCAGACGTGGCATTAAATTCAATGGTGATTTTTCGCCACTCGTCATTCTTTGACCCGGACACTCACAGCATCAGTTTTCCTGGACTATTGTGTTATAATGTTTTTCGACCAAACCTAACAATAGCACCTTTTCACTCTGTTGAAATGCTAGGTCTCTTTTTTTTTTAGACATACTGTTAGCACAAGCTTATGAATGCAAAATCCACAACAATGATAAAAATAACCTCACTTTACCTTTAAGTTGACAACTGACTTCTTAACTGAGGAATACGTTTCGTTAATGTATTGTTGTTGCATGTTTCGGTGCAAAGGCAAAACGCAACGCGATGTTGCCGTTCTAACATGCTGCTAACTCGGTTTTCGTAAACGCGATCACCGAACGTGGCTTTTGTTGCACGGTGCACAGACTGGTATTTGGTCCTGAAATTTGGCCAAAAATATTTAGACCGCCTAATGGCTGCCTAACAATGTTTTATTTCAGTCAGAAATCTACGAACGCAGGATTAAGAATCGAGACGTCGATCAGACGTTGAGATTCAATGAGCATCTGGCATATTAAGGTAAAATCGTTAATTGCATGGAGTCTCACAAGGAGATCGGGCAAAAGGATTTTGTATGCATGATGTAATGGATCATAATCATTGAAAAGGATATGTGGAATGCTTGCCCAGCGCTCATATGACGGATTGGAGCTGGCGATCGCTCGTAAACATATCTCGAGGATACTGCGTCTACTCTTTCCATGTGAGACAGCCAGGGGGTCGAGGGTACAGACGTAAGCGGAATGTATGAGGCTTTCCCGTGCGTTATTATCCAGTGAGATATCGCTCTTTTCCAAAGAAGCGTTTTTGAATCATAGTTTGGTACTGTTAGCCATTTGGCATAATCGGATACATTTATTTTCTTTAGAGCCTCGTATATATGCGAGATTTTTAATATATATGGATCTCTAATATCCATCTGGGGTATGAGTCTAGGCATACGTAGAGTTGAAGCGGCAACTTGCTGCCACCCTCGTTGTCTGAAGGTAAAGATCTCTATACCTTTTAGATCGCATTCAATGGTTTTGCTAAGGAAATTGATTACTTCTCCTAGTGCCTCAGCGCTACTTTGTGCGATACTATATCCGGAGGAATAGCCGACTATCCATTCTTCTTTGCTATGCCAAATGGTATCGTCGGCACGCTCTAATCTGTTCTTCTTGGGTATAAATTTTGAGTAGATGGCATTAAGCCATGAATATTCGCTATCGGGAAAGAATATATTTATATATTCCTCATTAATACGGGAACGCCCCGTGCGGTGGAAATTCGATAAAATTTTATGTGCGAACATACATAAGGATGCGCAATCCTTCGTGTACTCAATGAACATGCGAAGAGCATGTCCAGAGGGGGATATGATGTTTTCCGAAGCGGAAAAAGCATTTGGGAATTTCGGAAAAATGGCACGTGCGCGTACACATTCAACTGTACGTACCTCATCATATTGTGACATTTTTCCAATTGAATGTAGGTTGTATTCAGTGGAGCCGATGAGATAGCTCTCAGAGAAAATTAATTCGTTGTCCATGCATCGGCAATTTACCGTGTTCGCGAAAAAGTACAGCCCTTCCAGTTTTGCGTTAACTAGAGCTCGAGAATCGAACACCATCGAGGGATAACGTAACAGCAGTAGATGCTCAGGAAACGGATATTCTCCTTCAGTAAGTCTAGTTTTGGTGAAGAAGCTTCCAATGAATTTAATCCCTGAATTATATATTCTGTCAAAATATCTAGTAAGCTTGGCATCTGAATTCCAATTCAGAGTGAACAAAGCTATTTCCCAGTCAGGGCGAATGAGTGGTGGCGAATCTATATAATCACATTTCCTATACATGCTGCAAATAAAATTAATGAACAAGTCATAGTCATTGATTTGACCACTGTCGACCTTCATTTTGAGCTCATGTGAATATTCACGAACAGCTACCTGCATCTCGGGAGAAAGTGTGGTGAGTGGATAATCAGGAGCATCAATATGACCTGTTATTCTAAGTTCATATACGTCTCTAGTCAAAGTGAAAGGTTGCGCGTATAAGCATGCGTTTGAAGGCATCTCATATAGATCAAGGTTACTTGAATTCATTTTAAGTTGGTAAATTTTTACTTTGTTTCTGAACCACAGTGAATTACAAATCCCATTGAGAAGTGCAATCTCAGTAGCTATACAATTTGCGCGCGAGTCCTCATCCATAGTGCTGGCGTTAGCATGCCGGACGTCCCAAATGAAGATGATATCTTGTAAATCTCCTAATCCTTCTCTTTCAAGCAAAACTGGAATATCATCATGGGATGTTACCATCTCACGAATTTCTATGATTTTATCATGCGTGCGTGCGACGGATGATAAGGGAGAGGGATCGATGGAAACAATTATGCCTGCAAATTCGCGACGGTTTAACGTATGTAGCCAAGCGTCGCCTGGAGAACCTCCAACGTAAACCATGTTATAGCCGATGCGAGGCAACGCATACATGATGAGTCCAAGTTTGCGTTGACCATCATCGTCTTGCTCATTAATGGTATCGACATAAGAATCGTGTAAGTGAGTTTCGTTCATAGGAAGCGGTAATGTGCCTGTAATACCGCTAACAGGTGTGCAGAAAAATCCCAGAGTTGCGTTACCACATATTTCAATGGCGTTATGATATATGTTACGAGAGAAGATAGATTCAAGCTCTGCACCACACCATCGTATTTTTGGCACGGAAGCAAGCTTATCGCGTATTTCATTACATTTGGCAACGAAGGTAGCCCTGCCACTGATAATTTCATGCATAAGGTCATACATGCCCCCTTCTGAGTTGGGTATTGTGACGCCTCTCATGTCATACAACAGACCTGCATTGCATAGATCTGTAAGCGTGCTATGAGGTCGTGTAGCGACAACAAAGGTTGGTATTGACCTGTGCCCGATGCGAAACCATATTCTATCAAGAAACGTTGCCAATGGCCCTGCGTCTTTTGGTGGGTTGAAGTGCACTACATGCTTGAATTCGATTAGATTTGAAATGATTCTATACTGCCCCGAATCGACCAGTATACCCCTGTAATTGCCCATTGCCGACATACTTCGTATTCGTTCTAAACGTTATTTCAACCGTTTTCAATTCGTTCTAAACGTTGTTTGAGCCGAGTTTGTCCGTGAGAGCAAGATTCGTCAGATTCCAGAAACAAGCCAAAGTCGTTGGTAAGATCACAGAAAATACGAATTTCGTAGCAAAACACATTCACCGGCGGCGCAAGCACAACAAAGCGAATGAATTGACGTTTGAGTTCATGTTTGAAAAATGAAAAAATACATGCATTTCAAACCTGCCACGATGTTTTTTTAGCCACGTATCCATACTTAGCTTAGCTAGTGAGAGTTGTAAATAATACAATAAAATGCATTTTTCACAGTTTTATAACTGTATATTTTTTTTCGTGATATGATAAAATGACGATAATTTTGCAATATAATAATTGACTGTAACGCGTAGGCCCAGCTATGGGCATTCTCCTTTGTCACCCTTTCGATGATCGGGTCTGTAGCAAAAGATTTCGGAAGGCCACCTTCAAAACATATAATATAAATCATAATAATCTGCACTTCTAATCTGAAGTATTTATTTTTATTATTAAATAAAAATGTCAGAAAGCATACCTGTGGCCAAAAAGCTGTGATTTGCCTGGATTATTAGACTTTTAGCCTTTTTTTCAAGTTTTCCCAGCAATTTTTTATAATTGTCTAATCTCTCGTATGTAAACCAGACGTGGCATTAAATTCAATGGTGATTTTTCGCCACTCGTCATTCTTTGACCCGGACACTCACAGCATCAGTTTTCCTGGACTATTGTGTTATAATGTTTTTCGACCAAACCTAACAATAGCACCTTTTCACTCTGTTGAAATGCTAGGTCTCTTTTTTTTTTAGACATACTGTTAGCACAAGCTTATGAATGCAAAATCCACAACAATGATAAAAATAACCTCACTTTACCTTTAAGTTGACAACTGACTTCTTAACTGAGGAATACGTTTCGTTAATGTATTGTTGTTGCATGTTTCGGTGCAAAGGCAAAACGCAACGCGATGTTGCCGTTCTAACATGCTGCTAACTCGGTTTTCGTAAACGCGATCACCGAACGTGGCTTTTGTTGCACGGTGCACAGACTGGTATTTGGTCCTGAAATTTGGCCAAAAATATTTAGACCGCCTAATGGCTGCCTAACAATGTTTTATTTCAGTCAGAAATCTACGAACGCAGGATTAAGAATCGAGACGTCGATCAGACGTTGAGATTCAATGAGCATCTGGCATATTAAGGTAAAATCGTTAATTGCATGGAGTCTCACAAGGAGATCGGGCAAAAGGATTTTGTATGCATGATGTAATGGATCATAATCATTGAAAAGGATATGTGGAATGCTTGCCCAGCGCTCATATGACGGATTGGAGCTGGCGATCGCTCGTAAACATATCTCGAGGATACTGCGTCTACTCTTTCCATGTGAGACAGCCAGGGGGTCGAGGGTACAGACGTAAGCGGAATGTATGAGGCTTTCCCGTGCGTTATTATCCAGTGAGATATCGCTCTTTTCCAAAGAAGCGTTTTTGAATCATAGTTTGGTACTGTTAGCCATTTGGCATAATCGGATACATTTATTTTCTTTAGAGCCTCGTATATATGCGAGATTTTTAATATATATGGATCTCTAATATCCATCTGGGGTATGAGTCTAGGCATACGTAGAGTTGAAGCGGCAACTTGCTGCCACCCTCGTTGTCTGAAGGTAAAGATCTCTATACCTTTTAGATCGCATTCAATGGTTTTGCTAAGGAAATTGATTACTTCTCCTAGTGCCTCAGCGCTACTTTGTGCGATACTATATCCGGAGGAATAGCCGACTATCCATTCTTCTTTGCTATGCCAAATGGTATCGTCGGCACGCTCTAATCTGTTCTTCTTGGGTATAAATTTTGAGTAGATGGCATTAAGCCATGAATATTCGCTATCGGGAAAGAATATATTTATATATTCCTCATTAATACGGGAACGCCCCGTGCGGTGGAAATTCGATAAAATTTTATGTGCGAACATACATAAGGATGCGCAATCCTTCGTGTACTCAATGAACATGCGAAGAGCATGTCCAGAGGGGGATATGATGTTTTCCGAAGCGGAAAAAGCATTTGGGAATTTCGGAAAAATGGCACGTGCGCGTACACATTCAACTGTACGTACCTCATCATATTGTGACATTTTTCCAATTGAATGTAGGTTGTATTCAGTGGAGCCGATGAGATAGCTCTCAGAGAAAATTAATTCGTTGTCCATGCATCGGCAATTTACCGTGTTCGCGAAAAAGTACAGCCCTTCCAGTTTTGCGTTAACTAGAGCTCGAGAATCGAACACCATCGAGGGATAACGTAACAGCAGTAGATGCTCAGGAAACGGATATTCTCCTTCAGTAAGTCTAGTTTTGGTGAAGAAGCTTCCAATGAATTTAATCCCTGAATTATATATTCTGTCAAAATATCTAGTAAGCTTGGCATCTGAATTCCAATTCAGAGTGAACAAAGCTATTTCCCAGTCAGGGCGAATGAGTGGTGGCGAATCTATATAATCACATTTCCTATACATGCTGCAAATAAAATTAATGAACAAGTCATAGTCATTGATTTGACCACTGTCGACCTTCATTTTGAGCTCATGTGAATATTCACGAACAGCTACCTGCATCTCGGGAGAAAGTGTGGTGAGTGGATAATCAGGAGCATCAATATGACCTGTTATTCTAAGTTCATATACGTCTCTAGTCAAAGTGAAAGGTTGCGCGTATAAGCATGCGTTTGAAGGCATCTCATATAGATCAAGGTTACTTGAATTCATTTTAAGTTGGTAAATTTTTACTTTGTTTCTGAACCACAGTGAATTACAAATCCCATTGAGAAGTGCAATCTCAGTAGCTATACAATTTGCGCGCGAGTCCTCATCCATAGTGCTGGCGTTAGCATGCCGGACGTCCCAAATGAAGATGATATCTTGTAAATCTCCTAATCCTTCTCTTTCAAGCAAAACTGGAATATCATCATGGGATGTTACCATCTCACGAATTTCTATGATTTTATCATGCGTGCGTGCGACGGATGATAAGGGAGAGGGATCGATGGAAACAATTATGCCTGCAAATTCGCGACGGTTTAACGTATGTAGCCAAGCGTCGCCTGGAGAACCTCCAACGTAAACCATGTTATAGCCGATGCGAGGCAACGCATACATGATGAGTCCAAGTTTGCGTTGACCATCATCGTCTTGCTCATTAATGGTATCGACATAAGAATCGTGTAAGTGAGTTTCGTTCATAGGAAGCGGTAATGTGCCTGTAATACCGCTAACAGGTGTGCAGAAAAATCCCAGAGTTGCGTTACCACATATTTCAATGGCGTTATGATATATGTTACGAGAGAAGATAGATTCAAGCTCTGCACCACACCATCGTATTTTTGGCACGGAAGCAAGCTTATCGCGTATTTCATTACATTTGGCAACGAAGGTAGCCCTGCCACTGATAATTTCATGCATAAGGTCATACATGCCCCCTTCTGAGTTGGGTATTGTGACGCCTCTCATGTCATACAACAGACCTGCATTGCATAGATCTGTAAGCGTGCTATGAGGTCGTGTAGCGACAACAAAGGTTGGTATTGACCTGTGCCCGATGCGAAACCATATTCTATCAAGAAACGTTGCCAATGGCCCTGCGTCTTTTGGTGGGTTGAAGTGCACTACATGCTTGAATTCGATTAGATTTGAAATGATTCTATACTGCCCCGAATCGACCAGTATACCCCTGTAATTGCCCATTGCCGACATACTTCGTATTCGTTCTAAACGTTATTTCAACCGTTTTCAATTCGTTCTAAACGTTGTTTGAGCCGAGTTTGTCCGTGAGAGCAAGATTCGTCAGATTCCAGAAACAAGCCAAAGTCGTTGGTAAGATCACAGAAAATACGAATTTCGTAGCAAAACACATTCACCGGCGGCGCAAGCACAACAAAGCGAATGAATTGACGTTTGAGTTCATGTTTGAAAAATGAAAAAATACATGCATTTCAAACCTGCCACGATGTTTTTTTAGCCACGTATCCATACTTAGCTTAGCTAGTGAGAGTTGTAAATAATACAATAAAATGCATTTTTCACAGTTTTATAACTGTATATTTTTTTTCGTGATATGATAAAATGACGATAATTTTGCAATATAATAATTGACTGTAACGCGTAGGCCCAGCTATGGGCATTCTCCTTTGTCACCCTTTCGATGATCGGGTCTGTAGCAAAAGATTTCGGAAGGCCACCTTCAAAACATATAATATAAATCATAATAATCTGCACTTCTAATCTGAAGTATTTATTTTTATTATTAAATAAAAATGTCAGAAAGCATACCTGTGGCCAAAAAGCTGTGATTTGCCTGGATTATTAGACTTTTAGCCTTTTTTTCAAGTTTTCCCAGCAATTTTTTATAATTGTCTAATCTCTCGTATGTAAACCAGACGTGGCATTAAATTCAATGGTGATTTTTCGCCACTCGTCATTCTTTGACCCGGACACTCACAGCATCAGTTTTCCTGGACTATTGTGTTATAATGTTTTTCGACCAAACCTAACAATAGCACCTTTTCACTCTGTTGAAATGCTAGGTCTCTTTTTTTTTTAGACATACTGTTAGCACAAGCTTATGAATGCAAAATCCACAACAATGATAAAAATAACCTCACTTTACCTTTAAGTTGACAACTGACTTCTTAACTGAGGAATACGTTTCGTTAATGTATTGTTGTTGCATGTTTCGGTGCAAAGGCAAAACGCAACGCGATGTTGCCGTTCTAACATGCTGCTAACTCGGTTTTCGTAAACGCGATCACCGAACGTGGCTTTTGTTGCACGGTGCACAGACTGGTATTTGGTCCTGAAATTTGGCCAAAAATATTTAGACCGCCTAATGGCTGCCTAACAATGTTTTATTTCAGTCAGAAATCTACGAACGCAGGATTAAGAATCGAGACGTCGATCAGACGTTGAGATTCAATGAGCATCTGGCATATTAAGGTAAAATCGTTAATTGCATGGAGTCTCACAAGGAGATCGGGCAAAAGGATTTTGTATGCATGATGTAATGGATCATAATCATTGAAAAGGATATGTGGAATGCTTGCCCAGCGCTCATATGACGGATTGGAGCTGGCGATCGCTCGTAAACATATCTCGAGGATACTGCGTCTACTCTTTCCATGTGAGACAGCCAGGGGGTCGAGGGTACAGACGTAAGCGGAATGTATGAGGCTTTCCCGTGCGTTATTATCCAGTGAGATATCGCTCTTTTCCAAAGAAGCGTTTTTGAATCATAGTTTGGTACTGTTAGCCATTTGGCATAATCGGATACATTTATTTTCTTTAGAGCCTCGTATATATGCGAGATTTTTAATATATATGGATCTCTAATATCCATCTGGGGTATGAGTCTAGGCATACGTAGAGTTGAAGCGGCAACTTGCTGCCACCCTCGTTGTCTGAAGGTAAAGATCTCTATACCTTTTAGATCGCATTCAATGGTTTTGCTAAGGAAATTGATTACTTCTCCTAGTGCCTCAGCGCTACTTTGTGCGATACTATATCCGGAGGAATAGCCGACTATCCATTCTTCTTTGCTATGCCAAATGGTATCGTCGGCACGCTCTAATCTGTTCTTCTTGGGTATAAATTTTGAGTAGATGGCATTAAGCCATGAATATTCGCTATCGGGAAAGAATATATTTATATATTCCTCATTAATACGGGAACGCCCCGTGCGGTGGAAATTCGATAAAATTTTATGTGCGAACATACATAAGGATGCGCAATCCTTCGTGTACTCAATGAACATGCGAAGAGCATGTCCAGAGGGGGATATGATGTTTTCCGAAGCGGAAAAAGCATTTGGGAATTTCGGAAAAATGGCACGTGCGCGTACACATTCAACTGTACGTACCTCATCATATTGTGACATTTTTCCAATTGAATGTAGGTTGTATTCAGTGGAGCCGATGAGATAGCTCTCAGAGAAAATTAATTCGTTGTCCATGCATCGGCAATTTACCGTGTTCGCGAAAAAGTACAGCCCTTCCAGTTTTGCGTTAACTAGAGCTCGAGAATCGAACACCATCGAGGGATAACGTAACAGCAGTAGATGCTCAGGAAACGGATATTCTCCTTCAGTAAGTCTAGTTTTGGTGAAGAAGCTTCCAATGAATTTAATCCCTGAATTATATATTCTGTCAAAATATCTAGTAAGCTTGGCATCTGAATTCCAATTCAGAGTGAACAAAGCTATTTCCCAGTCAGGGCGAATGAGTGGTGGCGAATCTATATAATCACATTTCCTATACATGCTGCAAATAAAATTAATGAACAAGTCATAGTCATTGATTTGACCACTGTCGACCTTCATTTTGAGCTCATGTGAATATTCACGAACAGCTACCTGCATCTCGGGAGAAAGTGTGGTGAGTGGATAATCAGGAGCATCAATATGACCTGTTATTCTAAGTTCATATACGTCTCTAGTCAAAGTGAAAGGTTGCGCGTATAAGCATGCGTTTGAAGGCATCTCATATAGATCAAGGTTACTTGAATTCATTTTAAGTTGGTAAATTTTTACTTTGTTTCTGAACCACAGTGAATTACAAATCCCATTGAGAAGTGCAATCTCAGTAGCTATACAATTTGCGCGCGAGTCCTCATCCATAGTGCTGGCGTTAGCATGCCGGACGTCCCAAATGAAGATGATATCTTGTAAATCTCCTAATCCTTCTCTTTCAAGCAAAACTGGAATATCATCATGGGATGTTACCATCTCACGAATTTCTATGATTTTATCATGCGTGCGTGCGACGGATGATAAGGGAGAGGGATCGATGGAAACAATTATGCCTGCAAATTCGCGACGGTTTAACGTATGTAGCCAAGCGTCGCCTGGAGAACCTCCAACGTAAACCATGTTATAGCCGATGCGAGGCAACGCATACATGATGAGTCCAAGTTTGCGTTGACCATCATCGTCTTGCTCATTAATGGTATCGACATAAGAATCGTGTAAGTGAGTTTCGTTCATAGGAAGCGGTAATGTGCCTGTAATACCGCTAACAGGTGTGCAGAAAAATCCCAGAGTTGCGTTACCACATATTTCAATGGCGTTATGATATATGTTACGAGAGAAGATAGATTCAAGCTCTTCACCACACCATCGTATTTTTGGCACGGAAGCAAGCTTATCGCGTATTTCATTACATTTGGCAACGAAGGTAGCCCTGCCACTGATAATTTCATGCATAAGGTCATACATGCCCCCTTCTGAGTTGGGTATTGTGACGCCTCTCATGTCATACAACAGACCTGCATTGCATAGATCTGTAAGCGTGCTATGAGGTCGTGTAGCGACAACAAAGGTTGGTATTGACCTGTGCCCGATGCGAAACCATATTCTATCAAGAAACGTTGCCAATGGCCCTGCGTCTTTTGGTGGGTTGAAGTGCACTACATGCTTGAATTCGATTAGATTTGAAATGATTCTATACTGCCCCGAATCGACCAGTATACCCCTGTAATTGCCCATTGCCGACATACTTCGTATTCGTTCTAAACGTTATTTCAACCGTTTTCAATTCGTTCTAAACGTTGTTTGAGCCGAGTTTGTCCGTGAGAGCAAGATTCGTCAGATTCCAGAAACAAGCCAAAGTCGTTGGTAAGATCACAGAAAATACGAATTTCGTAGCAAAACACATTCACCGGCGGCGCAAGCACAACAAAGCGAATGAATTGACGTTTGAGTTCATGTTTGAAAAATGAAAAAATACATGCATTTCAAACCTGCCACGATGTTTTTTTAGCCACGTATCCATACTTAGCTTAGCTAGTGAGAGTTGTAAATAATACAATAAAATGCATTTTTCACAGTTTTATAACTGTATATTTTTTTTCGTGATATGATAAAATGACGATAATTTTGCAATATAATAATTGACTGTAACGCGTAGGCCCAGCTATGGGCATTCTCCTTTGTCACCCTTTCGATGATCGGGTCTGTAGCAAAAGATTTCGGAAGGCCACCTTCAAAACATATAATATAAATCATAATAATCTGCACTTCTAATCTGAAGTATTTATTTTTATTATTAAATAAAAATGTCAGAAAGCATACCTGTGGCCAAAAAGCTGTGATTTGCCTGGATTATTAGACTTTTAGCCTTTTTTTCAAGTTTTCCCAGCAATTTTTTATAATTGTCTAATCTCTCGTATGTAAACCAGACGTGGCATTAAATTCAATGGTGATTTTTCGCCACTCGTCATTCTTTGACCCGGACACTCACAGCATCAGTTTTCCTGGACTATTGTGTTATAATGTTTTTCGACCAAACCTAACAATAGCACCTTTTCACTCTGTTGAAATGCTAGGTCTCTTTTTTTTTTAGACATACTGTTAGCACAAGCTTATGAATGCAAAATCCACAACAATGATAAAAATAACCTCACTTTACCTTTAAGTTGACAACTGACTTCTTAACTGAGGAATACGTTTCGTTAATGTATTGTTGTTGCATGTTTCGGTGCAAAGGCAAAACGCAACGCGATGTTGCCGTTCTAACATGCTGCTAACTCGGTTTTCGTAAACGCGATCACCGAACGTGGCTTTTGTTGCACGGTGCACAGACTGGTATTTGGTCCTGAAATTTGGCCAAAAATATTTAGACCGCCTAATGGCTGCCTAACAATGTTTTATTTCAGTTTTAGCTTGGAAAAGGTAAAAAGGTATACGTAATATATACAAGCATTTACTCGTCATTTTCGTCGTCATTTTAAAAACTTACATTTGAAATAAAAAGAAAGAAAGAAAGAAAAAGTATTTATTAGTCTCGCACAGGAATATCACTAACTTAACTTCACAATACCTATGCTTAACAAAACAAATTAAAATAAAAAAATGCTAACAAAATAGTAAATGTTTCTTTCTAGTAACAAATTTAGAACATCAGCGGATAGTTGGTAAATTTTTTTCTTCTTCCTCATGCCTGTCAGGACAGGGTCAGAGGTTAAGTGGAGCCTGTTAAAAACATCTGCGTTGCAGATACAAATAGTGTAATGCAGATACAGATACAGCTACCCGGGAAAATTTTCGGGCGTAGTTGAGCCGGAACATTCTTGTGTTTGTTGCGGGCTTCTGCCGCTTCTTCGGACAGTTGTCCAATAGGAAGAATTGCTACCCTTACCACTTCAGCCCCATGGCGCAATACTTTATGTAATGTCGGAGACATAGGGTAAAAGTTGTACAAGGAAACGTATAACTTTGCCGTTTCTTGGCAAATACCTCCAAGTTTATTTTGAAACCACAGCACAATGTGTCCAAAATCACTTTCAATCGATAAATTAAATTTACGTCTATCCCCGTAATTGCCGCCGATATTTCGTAGATCTCAAAAAAGCGCCTACTGGTGTTTCCGTCATTGGTATTGCCAAAGTTGGCTTTTGGTATCTCCACCAACAGTTTCTTCCGGAATTTATCTTGGATTTTTTTTCCACTGCTTGCTTTTCCTCGGCAGTAAGGCGAACGTTCCATTTTTTTACGGACAATCTATAGGCCACATGTAAAATGCTCTCAAAAAATCTTATACGAGCATGCAACAAAGATAAGCCAAATTCCAGGTTTTCTTTTTTGCATGGCCTCTTCTTCTCCAAATCATTAAACTGTAATGACGTGGCGCTACATAAGTAGCATCTCATGGTTGATTTAGTATGTGTAGCAGCATTGCATACTTTTCCGTCAATCATAGTGAAAAGCATTTTATGCTTGACGGAAAAGCTGTTGACTTCGCTTTTAGTGAGCGCTTTTATTTGAGATTTAATATAGTCAATCTCTTCATTGGTCACATCTGTGGTTTCTTTTATCAATCGTATTCTTATTGGCCGACAATACCGTGGTTAAGATGGAGTAGGGTTTTGCCACAGTATTTTTCTTTCTGGTCCGCAGAACCAACTGGAGCGGTACCACGGAGCTTTGGAATATGTTTGCGTCAGAATCGGCTTCATTTTCAAATTTCATTTTGTACTGCATCTGTTGAGATCCATCGCAGCCCCATTTGCTTATTAATACTAATGATTGTTTATCTGATTCACACCACGGAGCTTTGGAATATGTTTACGTCAGAATCGGCTTCATTTTCAAATTTCATTTTGTACTGCATCTGTTGAGATCCATCGCAGCCCCATTTGCTTATGAATACTAATGATTGTTTATCTGATTCACACCAAGGAGCTTTGGAATATGTTTGCGTCAGAATCGGCTTCATTTTCAAATTTCATTTTGCACTGCATCTGTTGAGATCCATCGCAGCCCCATTTGCTTATTAATACTAATGATTGTTTATCTGATTCACTAAATTTTTCTACACTAAGATGTAAAATCAGTTGTTGTGCCGTGTGGTCCATGAGATTTTGAACCTTCACTTCAGCGCACGTTTCAGTTATTCTGTGGATTTCAGGATAGCACTCTTTTTTCAACTTTTGCAGTATCGAATAGCACGGATAAAAGCTTGGATTAGTTTCTCGCACTACTTCATATTGGGCCTGTGTTAGTCCCTCTTCCACTAATTTGCTAATTTGATTGATTTCTCCTGTTCTTTTTCAGAAGTATTTTTTTTCATTGCTACCGCATATTTCCTTGCTCTTCTGGGACTTTTAGTTAAATCTCTTACAATTTTTGACGCATCTACTTTTCCCGTCTCTCGTAATTTCATCTGTGTTGCATACGTTAATTCATCTGTGTCTGATGATCTAAGTTCGTTAGTTTTTCGTCTTTTGCTTCTTTCACTCAAGTCTAAGAACGGCTTTTGAGGTCGACCGGGACTTCCTCCTGTAACAAAAAGACAATAGTTGTACTTAAACAAATAACATAACATAAAATTTAACCCATTATTACCCCTAAAACTAAAATGTATGTTATAAACTACGTATTGTGCGGGTAAACAAAACGCTGCAAAGCATAATAAAACAAAAGAGGTAATGGAATTTGGGTATCATCTACCTGCTTTCGGGAACTAAATGCATCCATTAAGCCACTCGGCATTGTTTTCTCGGAATTTGGTCTTTGTGTTGCGAGCAGCTGACTGATCGACAGTTTTTGCTTTACATCAGCAATATTTTCGTCATTTTCTGCATATTGATCGAGCAGTTTCCGCTCCATAAATTGCAACTTTTCATTTAAAGTTGAGGTATTTGAGCGTTCCAATATATTAAACAAATGATTTCGAGTCAAAACTCTCATTCCAGTAGAGCCTATAACAAAAATACACAAAATCTAGGTCAAACTTCATTTATTGAGTATAGAAAGTGCCTACGGAAAAAATCACCAAAAATAGAGGGGTACTTTGGGGTGGCTGTTTCGCACTTAATTACATTCTAAAAGGTCTACTCTATAACGAACCATTACAATTTTGACTTAGAAATTATGAGAAATTTATTAAAACTCCCTTTGATCTTTCAAAATGTGTTTTTCTAAAGCGAACTGCTTTAGAAAAACACATTTTGAGGTGTAGGTGTAGGTGTTTATTTCTCAAGGATATAAATGAAGAAAGGCTATAGATAAGTTGTTAAAATGAAGTGCCAAATAAAAAACATACCTGGTTGTATCCATAGTGAAAACCACAGTAGAACCACAAAATCCTTCAGACACAAGATGGCAAATATTTGAAAATAACGAAATCTGAGCGCATCGAACAATCACACGAACACTTTTGGCGAACAGTAACTTCCGACTGAACTCACGATACGCTTTGTGTTATTCGCTATTGTTTGGAGCGGTTATACTAGATAATGGAAACAAGGACTTAGAGGCAGTAGAACTAATATAAAAAAAGTGATTTTGGTCAACTTTTAGGACCAAATACCAGTCTGTGCGGTGGTCGTAGCTGAATACAAACTAGCTTCTTAGATAGATCTCATTTGTGTCTAATTGTACCCAAAAAATGAACTTTGTGTGGCTTGAAGTTTCAGAGTTATTCAAGATGCCGCTGGGGTAACGATTAGCAAATTTCTGTATCTCTTAAACGGCATGACATATAACTACGGTCTTTTTTACGACGTTGGGTCTTAATTTGTGCTATTGTGCAATTTTATTTTTTCTATAATCGACACCGTTGGAAAATAAGAAATTGTTTTTCAAAAACCCTAAAATCGATCCTTGCGCTTCAAGGAGAAACCCTAGAAACTTACCAATTATGGTGGTTTGTACCTTTTATGAACTCAAAGCATCATGCGAAATTAGATGTTTCTATTCCAACTCCTCAGAGAGTTAATTAAAATCTGGCTACCCTTAAATGTAACACTCCAATACATGAGTTATTATTAAGTGACGGAAATTATGATTCGACAAATAATTAGTACCTTTATTCAATTGTTTATCAACATGCGTAATCATATTTTCATTTATTTTAAAGTTTCAGCTGAAAAATCCTTGTAACTACTCAGATATAGGAAAAAAACCATAGGAAAAGAAATTTCACGATTTAACTGAACAAATTCGAATGACTGTATAACTAAATAACTATTTAATTACTTTATATAAATATGTTACGTAGAGAGTTTTCAGAGAGTAGGGACTTTGTTGATGAGTTTATTACAAACATAATGTTAGCAAAATTTTATAGTAGATTTTGAACATAACTCCATACTTACAGCTAGTGTGGTTCTCATGGCCTGATAACGTCACATACAACGTATCGTTTTGCATTCTCGTCACATTTCAGGAGGCTGTTATGAAAGACACAAATAATCAAATAAAATTACGATACCTGCTCACTAATGAATACATACTTGTTTTTTTAGTTATTTAAATTTGACAGTATTTCAGAATACACCTCTTTCAAAGAACAGAATCGCTCCTTTCCGTATGCGGTAGGCACTGTCGCACGACTATGTCGCTGTGTGCGCGCATTTTGACGACCGACAGGCCTTGCCCACCGGCGGATGCGGCTAGCAATAGCTAGGCTATTCGAGTTTGAAAATCACCTACATGACAAAAACTCTTGATAATTACGTAGACCTATTTAAAGCTTGTTGAGAATGCGGGAATACCAGTAAAAAATTACTCACTTGCGCTAAGGAAAGGTCAAAAGTCAGCGTCATGTAAATAAATACATAGCCAGTATACAATTTATTTTGTTTGATTAAAAAAAAATGAAGTTGTGAAATTGTAAATCTTAGATCTTAGTAATAAAAACATCCAGTGCGGGTTTTTCGAAAGATATACCGCGGCCCCTGGCACAGGCAACTGAGGGAACATGGGTGGGTTTTAATCAGTAAAAGTTTGACACACCCTCCTTCTCCACCCAGAGCACGAGCAGTTATTTAATGATTTCCCACCCAAAAAAAAGTAGTAAGAACGTAGTAGTTACACACGGCTTCATGTCAATCTATTCTTTCCAGTATAGATGATAGCGCATTGTATAGGATTTCCGTGCAGTTAGATTAGCTTATACTGGAAATGTATAGCTTGATATGTAACCGTGTGTACCTACAAATACGAACGCATGGCGTTCTCGTCGCGCGGTGTTTTGATACATAATAAAATTAAGTAAGAAAAACCAGAGGCGGGCGGTTTTTACTTTGTCATAAAAATGGAAAGCTTCGCTAGTTATGTATGGGTTTTTTAGTGATAATTTTATTTATGAGTACTAGTTAACAGGTATTCTTGGCGTAATATTGTTTTTTTTTAATCGACTTATTTACACAAATTGATTTATTTAACTACGTATTTACAAATTATTGTCTATGTACAAATAAATAAATTACCTAAGCTAGCCGGAGGTATTGTTCGAAGTGTCCACCTTCACATTCTAGATACAGTCTAGCACGACGTTGCTGGTTTTCTTTCAGCTTTCGCAACACAAACACGTTCGTTTTTAAGGTGTCGAAAGCACTAACCACATTTTCCCTTAATTCTGTAACACTTGTTATTTCGTAGACCGTAGTGAGGAGGGGCACCGTCCTGCTGGTAGTACAAGTTGCGATGGAATGCCAGGGGAATGTCATCGAGCAACTCTTCGACGACTTTGTCTTTGTAGCTCCGGGTGAGTAGTGCCCAGGGCCAGGCCAAGGGCCAGGCCACAACAGTGCGTTGCGGCGTCGCATCGCAAAAACAACATTGCACAGCTATGCGATGCGATGTCGCAACGCAAAAATTTCATCGGATACGACATCGTACGACAAGACGCTAACCGTCAGTTCAGTTTCTAGTGAGACATGGACCGCACTGCGCGTGTTCTACTTCTGCTTGCGTTAAGGCGTATTAAGAAAAAGAAACAGAAAAGAAAGTACTGGGTGCACCCATTACTGACAATTATGAATAAAGATGGAAACCACTTCAAAAGGAAATATGAGGCGCTAAAAGTGGACGAGGTTAAATTTTTCGATTACTTTAGGATGAGTGTAGTAAGTTTTGAAGAACTTCTTAGTTTGATAAAGCCTCATTTACAAAAGAAATACATATTTAGAAAACCCATCGAACCTCTGGAGATGCTGGGATTAACTGTAAGGTAAGAAAAAAATAAACTATTTTTACTATAATCATACTGTTTAATCATTTTCATAATTTAGTGTTATTCAAAACTCGTATTCCGATTGTGTGTCATTCGTCAAATTTGTTAGTTCCTCATCGAAATCAATTTGTTCTGGCTCATTTACATCATCATTCCTTGGCGTTTGTGGAGACGATTGCATAGGTGCCGGTGATGTTTCGCATCCGCTTTGGAAGGCACTGCGTTGAATGGATGTTTGATAGCCACTCTGCATAGGCATTTGAGCTGATTGGTAGCCACTCTGCATAGACATTTGAGCTGTTTGATAGCCAGTCTGAACAGTTGTTTGAGATGTTTGATAGTTTGCTTGGACGGATGTTTGTGAAGTTTGATAGTGGCTGGGATAGTATGATGGTTGGTGTAAATCACTTAATATCTGTAGGACACGACTTTGGAAAATTATTGTTTGATTATCATTCAATTTTTCCAATGATGGCAAAATTCCTTTAAAAAAAGATAAATGTCTACTTTCAGGTGTTTTTAAAGCAGCTATAATATTCTTCTCAAATTCGTCTTCGTCAATTTTTCTTTTACGCGATGCAGGCTGGTAACGTGGCATGACATGTTGCTGGCTTTGTTGGGTTGAGGTGCTTGGTCTTATTTCTTCATCGTCAAGACTTGATGTTGTTTTATTTTGAGAATTCTTTTTCAGAAATAGGAGCTGGTCGTATAGATGATATTGTTTAATTTTTTTGGCCCCAGCTCCGGATTTACATTGCTCGTTTAATTTTTTTTCGTATTTTGTAAAATTATCCTTGATTCCTCTCCATTTCTTTATGACATCGTTACCTAAAAAAATATGACGAATAATGATTTATTTTGTTTTCTTTCAGGTACCTGGCGACGGGAAATACTTTTAAAGATATGCATTTCACATATTATCGTGGAAAATCTACAATAACAGGAATAATAAAATTTGTTTGTCGTATTGTATGGAACATTCTTAAAAGGTTGGAATTACCAAAAATTACAACAGAGCTGATGGAACAAATTGCTCAAGAGTATGAAAAAAAGAGCAACTTTCCTAATTGTATAGGAGCGCTAGATGGAAAACACATTCGTATATTGAGCCCGGATCACAGTGGATCCCTATTTTTCAATTATAAAAATTATAATTCCATTGTTCTATTAGCACTTGTTGATACGAATTACAAATTTATATATGTCGATATAGGTGCATATGGTAAGGAATGTGACTCCACTGTTTTTCAGAACTCAAATCTATACGACTTATTAAAAAAAGGTCAATTATCTATACCTCCGCCAAAACCGTTACCTGGCTTTCAAAAAGAAATTCCTTTTGTCTTCGTGGCGGATGAAGGATTACCACTGACAAATAATATAATGCGCCCATATTCTGGGAAGTTTTTATCGATAGAAAAACGAGTTTTTAATTATCGTTTGAGCCGAGCCAGACGATATGTTGAGAGCGCTTTTGGCATACTCGCAAATAAATGGCGCATATTTCATCGACCCATTAATGTTTCTTACGATTTCACAATAGACATTATAAAAGCATGCTGTGTATTACACAACTTTGTATTGAATCGAGATGGCGCACAAACGTTTGAAGAAATGATTATTGACGATTCTTTGCAAATTTTACACGAAACAACACATGAAAGTAGAACAGGAGCTAACATAATCAGAAACGAATTTTGTAATTATTTTAATAGTAACATTGGAGGTCTTAGTTGGCAGTTAACAAAAATATAAATGTTTATAAGTACTTACCGAGTTTTGTTTTTTCAACACTATTTAACTCCTCAAAATTTGAATATAAACTTGTACACACTTCCCTCCATGCTTCTGTTTTTAAAAATTTGTCTTTGAATTGTGATATAGTTTTGTCCCAAAGGACGGGACGTTCGTAAATTAAAGATATCAGGTGGTCGACATCGTACTGCGCCATATCGCTTAAAAAACACGTGCAGGTCGTTCAAAGTATGGACACCGACTAAACGGCAAAGCGTTGTCGCATCGCAGATTTGTACGCTGCGGCAGCGCATCGGAAATTTCCACGATGCGTTGTGCGGCGTCGTTGATTTTTGCGATGCGACGCCGCAACGCACTGTTGTGGCCTGGCCCTAAGGTAACCCTCGATGAAATAGCGTCCAAGCACGTGGTCTCCTATTATGCCAGCCCACACGTTTAAACTAAACCGCACTTGGAACGAATCCCGTTTGGTCACAGGCGGGTTATGGTTCCGCCGAGTCCACCAGTGTTCATTATGAACATTGTAGAAGCCAACTCGAGTAAATAAACACTCGTCCATCCACAGAATGTTGGCGTTTTGATAACCCAGTAACCACCGACAAAAAGAAATGCATGCGGCGTCATCTCCCCGGTGAATATCTTGCACCTTGCGAAAAAGGAATTGGTGTTGTTCTTCTCGCTTCAATAGATGCCATACTATGGAGTGGTGCACTGCAAACCGCCGACCAGCATCCCGCGTGCTCGCCCTTGGTCCTCGCTGGAAGTTCGCCAGGATATCTTCCTGCAAGGCGACAGGCAGACCATTGCCGCCGCGAGCTTGAGCATGCCTGGGGATGTCAAATTGGCGATAATCCCGCAGTCTCTGGGTAGCAGCGAGCATGACGTTTTGGGATGGTGGTGACCGATTGGGAAACATTTTCGCGAACATCTGCACAGCTCGACGTAGCCTGTCTCCACATTTATCGCGTATAAACCAACCATCTCCACCAACTCAATATTGGAGTAGTTTTCCGCCATCGTGCCGTAATTAAAACGAAATCAAAGGAGCGCGTGCCGGTAAATTGCGAAAGACGTGCTCATGACGGTGACATCAATCACACCACAGTTCGTTCGCGTTAAGAATGCAGTGAGTCATCAGTGCAACTGCAAGATAAAGGTGTATTCACAGTGGTGTTAAATTCAAACAAATTCTATTTTAAAAGATTAAGTTTAATGAATAGATTTGATTGTAATTTGAAAATATTTGATTGGTTACGGGGCGGGGCTAGGCCGACGGATAATGATAACTGATGTGGGCGTGGCCGGGTTGGGTTTAGGGAGATAGCAGGGCGCTGACGGCGGTGAGGGTGCGCGCGCGCAGGGGTAGGCGAAACGATGGTATCGTACAAACGGCCGCGTTTTATGTGTGTATAAAAAGGCAGTTACAGTTAGAGATGAGTAATCACCCGGGTTAAAACCCAGTTATCACCCGTTTTATTCCACCCACTGGGCGATTTGGTCCCAAAACCAAATATTTCAGATTTGTTCTATTTAAACAGGTAGCGCGCTACGACCAGTAGGCAGGGTGGCAGGACTGAGAGGGAAGTGTGGGGTACGGTCCTTCCCTACTCAAACTCTCACTTTAGTTTACATCAGCAAGCGTTTTGAGTGAACTTTGTTTTAACTTACGACCCGGAACTGTTATAAGTATAACGATCTATTTCTGCTTTTACCTGAGTTACCTTGGCTTGGACGCATTTACGACGATTATAATAATAAATAACTGTGGATTTTAGTCCACAATAAATGGTTTATTTATTATGAGTGTATGTACAGACGCCAGCACATCAGCTAAACTATCCAATTTTCGGTATGAAACTCTTTGAAAAGAATTCAGCGAAAGCCTTGCTTTCAATCCAGCCATTTTCTGTTACAGAGTTCCTGGGTAAGCGTCAGGTGATGTCCATTCGCTCCACACATTCTTGCCTTTAAACATAATGAATGGTGGTCCTTTTCCCCAGCAGCATCTTCGCAAATTAGCGATTTTTTAAAACACAAAATCTCTTGATACAAATGTGAAACAAGCTATTATACAGGGTGTCCGGTGGCAGAATTAGGATTTCAAAATTAAATAATAAAAAAACTGCAAAATATTTTTTTTTTTTCAATGACTATAACAAAGAAGGGAAGTGCGGGTTTTATTTCTTAAAAATTATTTCGCCTAAATGTTGACCATCACGTCGGACACACTCTTGGAATCTGGCTTCAGTATTGCGCGCCACTCGCTGGAGAAGGGACGTCGGGATGCCATTAACCTCGCGAACGATATTTTCTTTTAATGCTGAGATGGTCGGTGGGGCGGTTTCATAAACTTTACTTTTGAGGTACCCCCACAGAAAAAAGTCCATGGGGGTAAGATCCGGCGACCTGGGTGGCCAGGGGATGTCAGCAAAACGGCTTATCAATTTGTTAGGGAACAAATCACGAAGAAGCGCCATGGTCTCTCTAGCAGTGTGAGGCGTGGTGCCATCTTGCTGAAACCATGTCTGTGAACTGTAGGCAGGATGTTCTCTTAATATTGGCAGAAAAAAATCGTTAAGCATTTGCCGATAAGAAACGCCGGTCACAGTAATGGCTTGTCCTTGACGATTTTCAAAAAAATAGGGTCCGATTACTCCTCTGCTTGACAATGCACACCAAACCGTCACTTTGGGACTGTGAAGTGGCTGTTGATGTTTCAATCGTGGGTTCTGTCCTTTAGATGACCAATAACGGCAGTTCTGTTTATTTACACTTCCATTTAAATGAAAATGGGCTTCATCGCTCCAAAAGATTGTGTTCACTGTACGAAATCGCTGCAACATTGTTTCGCAGAAACTTTTGCGCAAATTATAATCATTAGGCTTAAGCGCTTGCACAATTTGAATTTTAAAGGGGTGAAGTTTAAGGTCCTTTTTCAATATTTCGTGTACAATCGTTTTTGGGAGCCCTAGAGCAGCCGCTCTCTTACGCACGGACTGTCGCGGGTTATCGCGTAAACTGTTTGCGACAAGTTCGATGTTGTCATCAGTCCTCGACGTTCGGCTGGGTCCCGGCCGCGGATTATTTGCTGCTGAACTTGTTTTTCTGAACCTCCGCACCCACAATCGAATCAAATCTTCGCTTGGCGCATCACGTAACCGTCGGATATTGTACCGCGAACAAAATCTTCGACGAGCAATAGCACAGGAATCGTTTGCTTTAAAATAAGCTTGCGAACGCACGTTGTTCACCCGTCCACTGCGACATCGTGACTAAGGAACCCGCACGAATGACGAATCGAACGTGACCCCCCCGCCCGCCCCTCCGCTAACGGTTCGGAAACAGTTCGAAATTTAAATCCTAATTCTGCCACCGGACACCCTGTATAAGTAATCAATGTTACTATATTTATGTTCTGGACATTTATTGAGAAACTCATAATGTATCGAGTTTTTTAACAAAACTTCAATTGTTCCTTTTAATTTTTTTGTACGCCTCTGTCTCTAAAAAGCCATTCATCATTGTAGCACCACTTTCGATACACTTAATGAGATTTTTAGAAGCTTATTTGAGGGACTTTAATATCACTATATTCTTTAAACTCAATAAAAGTATGAGATACCTCTTGTGTCTCAGACACAAAATTATTTTTACAAATTTCACATTTGTTGCTATGATTTTTTATTATAAACCCACAGACGTACGCACATGCTTGAATTTCGCCACTACTTTCCTGCAAGCTACATTCAAATGTGGAATTTATACTTTCTTCTAACTCATCGGTTAAAATTGTAGCATAAACAGTGTGTCTGTGGGTGGTAACAGTAAAGATTTAAAATTTCTCAATACGACCTCATTTTCGTCATCTTCACAATTTCCGGTCCCAATAAAAGATACTCGTAAGTTGCTGAGGACAGTCGTTTTAAAACCAGCAACGAATTGTCCAGCAATAGGATTTGAATTGCAGCCAGTTGGCCCAAATGCAACCAAAAAGGTTTTCCAAAGGGCCTCCTTGTTTCCAAACTTTTAACTGATTTATGTGTATTGCTAAGATTTCTCCAGATTCGTTCTATTCCATTGATGGACCAAATCCATCCTTCTTGGGATGGAGGGGTTCGTTTGCATTCCAAAAATATCAAATCTTTTAAAAAGTTTCGTCAGAAGTGTGAGATGCGGTGAATCGTTTTTCATATTTGTTGAAAATGGTTTCCCTATCCACTATCGAACGACGAATGACGAACAGCTTGTCCATGTTGGAAATAACATCGGCTGTGGTAACAGCTTCTGAAGAGAGTTCCCCTGTAAACATAAACATAATTTAAGATCTCACTAATATGATTGATAAATAGGATTTAAAGTATGTTTCAAAGTTATACATGCATAAACTCACGCCTTTTTCCCATGGGGGTAGGCAGAAACTACAGAACACTACCCGCTACGTTCCTTACATACTCCTTTTGCCTCGTTTACGTTCATAAATCTGGATATACACGCACGCCGATTGCGAGTACTACTCACCCGATCTTTCTGAAGGAACATCGCCAATAAAACAAAACCACAAATACCTTTTGTTAATCTCCTTTCATTCATCCTCTCAATATGACCAAAGCATCTAAGCATACTCGTTTCAATTTTTGGATCCAGATTTTTTTTATCACATATCAAACATTAAACAATATTTTTACTTGGGCCCAGGCCTATTTCCAGCACTGACGTCCCACATTCCTTTTTCAACGTCAATTTCAGGGACGTGTGGGAACAGATAGTCAGTCATTAGTCATATTGTGCGACGCGCCGTCGACTGAGATGCACCGGTAGTGACAGGCCTGTTGTATGTAGTCAACGTCCTACAACTTCTACGTAATGTATATTTTTTGACGTGACTGATCAGCGACGTGACGTTGACGTGACTGATGTGTGTGCATGAACCTTTACAAGTTTTATTTACCTTCTGAAATTTTTGCATGTATCCCTGCAGGAACTGAATGGCTTAAGACTTGTGCAGCTAGCTTTACCTTCATCTTCTGCTTCGTATTTGGGTTTAAATGTTCTTGTTTTAAACAAGGTGCAAAAACGAAATTGGGGTTGCTATTATCTGCCTCATAAAACTCTTTTACATGGCTCCATTTAGCAACACCTGTGAAAAAAGTGAGCCATAATTTCCAGTAAATTGCAAATATGTATATTATTATGACTGGTACAACAAAATATCTTACCAAATCCAATTCGATCATTCGATGTTATATTTGTAGGACATTTAATATTATACTTTAAAAACATATTTCTAAAGCATTTGAGCAAATGCGGAGTATCGAAAATGGTAACTACTTCTCGATTATGTAACAGAAAATATGGTTGCTTTACAGATGCTCCTAAGATACTTAGAGCTCTCTTGTTCACGCCATCCATATCGCACACTGAAGCTGAATTATTGATTCCAGCGTCAAAACAGTGTTGTAGAATCTGAAATGATTAAGGTAAATCGATATGGTACAAAAGTAACTACTACATATCTAGACAAAATAGCAATTAAAAGACCATAATGCTCACCTCCTTTATAAGAACAGACAGCCTATCTGCAGTCACAGATCTGCTAGAGAAATAGTAAGCAATTGGTTGCTGAAGCTTTTTCCGAATTCCACCAATCATAAAGACACGGGCATGTGTTGCCATTTGTGTGTCTTGATACCCCTCAATCAAGTCTTCCTTCTCGGTATTAAATAATTTTTATTTTATTGACATCTCGTCAAACACCAGGATATACTGGTTTTCTGATGAATTCTGCTCCTTTCCTACCGGTGCCAGAACTGACAGATGCAGAAATTCGCCAAGAAGCCCAAATGTAACATAACTATGTCGATGGAAGGCAGTCAAAATACCTTACAGCAAGGCACGTCTACAAGAGCTAGGCTTGTTCATCGGCTGTGGGTAGCCCGGGAAGCCTGAAAAATAAAGTTTATATACTTAATGCAATTTACAAACTAGGTGCTACAGTTTCTCAGAGATAATTTTTTAAAAGATATTGGTATTCTCACGGTGGCATCGCAATTCGTCTTCGCTAACATCTTATATATTAGGCAAAATATACACTTATACACTAAAAACGAATTAACTTAACTACTGACAGGTCATATGAATTACTTCATATCATTGTTTATTTTACTAGACTGCATAAACCATTTTTTTATTAATTAAATTTTCATTTATTGTTGAATGTTAATTATTTGCTATTATTGTATATAATCAAGTTCTTCCAACTTAACAGACAGCCTGTGCTGCTGTGGAGTTTGTTGCGCCACTTCTTCTTCCCAGCTAAAGCACTAGGAAGTGGTGAAGGGCGGGCGTTTTGGGGGACTGTCTTATGTAATTTTGACGTTCAAAAAGTGCTGACTCTCAGCCTAGTTTGAATAAATGACTTTCGATTTTAATTTTGATTTAATGTTTTTTAAGTTGTTTCATTTTGTATGTTACCATTGTAGAGCGTTGGGTTATTTACTTAAAGATCCATCAGTGTCTAAGCACAAAGGCCGAGCACTGCCAGTCAACGAACGTGGCAACGTTGTCACAATTTGTTTTTGCTATCCCATCGAGTGGGATATCGTTGTTTAGAGCTCGTTGGCTACATTAATACTGTATTTTCTGTTTAAAAAAAAATGGAAAACAAGGGAATGACAAGCCACTAGTAAGCTTTTTTTTACAAAATTTGTATGTAGTGTTAAATATTGTACGGGTCCGACTCGCACTTGGTCATTTTTTTTGGGAATGACATCTACTGGTAACAGGTTTAGTTTTTTCTATTACAGGAATGATGTTTAATTGTATTCTCACCTAGTATTTAATATGCCTTTTATTGCTCTGAGTTCAAGAGTTATATTGTCCAAGATTCGGTTTCTTCTTTCATCAATTCTAACTTTGTCCTCAGACATATTAACAAGTGCGCGCCTTGCTATATCTGCAGACATAGGTACCACTCGGCGCTGCCACTGCCGCCGACGCGGGGTGTACGAGGCGCGTGGCGCCTCTGCCGGGGCTGATGGAGGGGGCGGGGTCGTAGCTAGTGCGGGTGCGGGTGGTGTAGACGACGCCGCCGTCAGCTCAGGAGTAATCAATAGTACATCCTGTATATCTACTGACTCCATGGTCAAGTGATGAGTCAGAATACTTTCAGATTGCTCACTATGAGCAGATAATAGTGGAGCGCTCCCTGCCTCAGTCCGATCTTCTGTTGGCTGTTGATAATTGAAAGATGTTAAACACTGTCTATCAGATAGGTACTGTGACATCATATCATATCAGACGGGTCAGAAATGCATCACTCTTCTTGGAGGTATGTTTTGAATAGAGAAACATCAAAATCAAGCAAATCCCTATAAAATTCAGTACACACACTCAATCCTCGCCCAATATTTGAACGAATTTTAATTCGATATCGGACAATCTTCCTTCATTAGATGGCCCACCTCCAGTTTTGTGCAGAGAGGCTCGTGCACTGGCGACTGTATATTTTAACTTACTCTTGTGGTCACTCCAGTATTGAAAAGATTACTTGAGTTACTAAACGTATTTAACAATAATGTGAATCATTTCCAGTTATGTAATACATATGAAATTTAGTTACCTTACACCAGCCCTTCCCATCCTTTTCGGCACCATCACCCTGGGAGTTCAAAGTGTCGGCGGCGATCTGCCACATCCTTTTGGAATACGCTCGGGCCTGGGAAGTTTTGTTGTAGCCAGTTGCAAGAGCTCTATTTTCATTTATAATCTCCCACAAGGTTTCGAGCTGGTTAAATGTTACTCTCCTTTTTCGACTAGAATGCAACAAAAAAAGCACTTCAGATTCTTGTCACAAAAACTTAAGTGGCTTCTCGTCGCATGATACATTTATTCACTTTCATTATAGGTGTATCTATAGACTTCTCGAAGGAATTATTTAGTTTCAGTACCTATACAAATTATACAATGTTTAAATACTTATGGCTTTCCTTGAAATCATTGTGTACTATGAAACTTTTCAAAACTACACTTCACTTAAATTTTCCCACCGTATTCACAACTCCGTACTTCCGCAGACTACGTATCTAGTCAACAGTGTTGCCAGGTCTGATTTTCACTACCCGTCTTACCCGCTTAGTCTCTACCCGAGATACAAGAAAAAATACTCCAAATTAATTCCATCAGTTTTTTCTTCCTTTACACATAAAATAACAGCTAGATATGTTTTCATTTTAATATATTATTTGCACATCACAATAAATGTTTCCTCTGTATTTACTGCATCGTTATCTTAGTTCACCAATTAGCTACTTTACATCAATAAATCGTTCTTTATGAGAAAATTAACTGTTTTATCGTGAAATTATTATTAGTTATGTTTATACTTTATAAAATTATAACGAATAAATATTTAGTAAACACTTATGTATGCAACATTTTATTCTTAATCCTTTATTTAAATAACAATATAAATACACCGTGACATTTTAGTCGTCTTAGAAAGGTGGTCCACTTAATGTATCTGTCATAAAATACCTCTAGGCGCGATTAAAACATTGTTACCATTAATTAATATAATAGGGACAAAGAAAAATAAAAAATGCTTTAGAATTATGAAACATCCTCCCTATTAATACTGTTTACGTATCAAACGGTACAAGATATGTACCTACCTACCATTACATTCCACCATTAATTCCATCTCCATAACAGGGTGTTTCCAACTACGTCATGCCTCATATTGAATGATATTTTCATTTTTTTAATTATGCAAATGTTCAAAAATACCATATTTTTTTATAAATGATTGGTAGTCATTGGATACATGAAGTGGGCTGCAGTTGTGAGAGGACTATAATGTCACGGTGTACATGAAAATAATTATTACATTATTAGTAATTATTCTCGTTTATTAATTTATTGAATAATAAAGAACAGATGAAGATTATTGTTGAAAAGAAAAAGTCTCATCGCGAGATTTGAACCCAGACCTATGAGTTCCTTAATCCAAGACGATACGTTACGAGCTATCGGAACTCGATATGAGAGCGTAAATTTTAGCAATGGTATGAACCGACCAAGGTCATACATAATTACGTACTCAGTGCGACAGTATGTTTTTTGTTTCATTCGACGCTAGTATGTGAGTTCTGAGGCGTGCGTTCTGTGTTGATACATCTCTAATATACACAGATGTAGGTACGGCCTGGACCGCTAGTGTTTAGCAATATAACCGCTTAGTAACCCCCTGGGTTTGTGTCGGGCAAGAATACGGCATCGTTTGCACCAAACAAATTGCCAGCCGAGCCGGCCCCCGGCCTCCCGCGCCACTCGAAACAACTCCCGATTCTGCTTCGTAAGGCAGAGATCAGCAGAAGTCATACCACGACGTACTCGTGCGGCCTCCAACATCTCGTCGCGTAGCATTTATGCGTCTGCCTCCAACGCGCTCGGTGCTCACAATATCGCGCACCTTGATTTTTACGCCCATCTTAGATGCCACTAGCATAGCCGTGTGTATGGGATTTTCACCGCTCGGCTCTGGCAAGTTCGAGATCTGTATTTCAGTGGCTAGCAGCTCCTCATCACGGTCATTTATATCGCTCCGCAATTGGGCGATTAATTGATGAACATCCGGTGAAGCTTGTGGTTGGACCGATTTTTGGTTTTCCATAACGGCCACTCTCTCCTCCAAACTGCTCATACGGTCATTTGTGGTCTTTAGTGAACATCTTAGGTCGGTATGGTCATTACGTAGAATTCGGAATTCACTTCGTACCGTGTTGATGAACTCATCCTTAAACTTTCTCAGTTCGGCGTTGATTTTTGATGCAAGGTCATGTGTGACGTCCAAAGCGGTAATACACTCGAGAGCAATGAATCCGGGTCACTTAAAGAATGTTAAAAATCTCGGAAACTAAAAATGATAGGTTAATGCAATAAATTGTATTTAATAGACAATGTAATACTCCTTAAATGAAAGTAAAAAAAATATGAGTCACCATACATTTTATTAACACAAAATTACATAAAGAAAAAAACTGCTGATCTCTCCTTAAAACAAAAATAGGAAACATGAAATTTTTGAACTTTATTACGATTTTCTTGAATTTTAATACTTCGTATTGCCTCCTCGTGCTTCCATTACTGCGTTTACGCGGTTTGGCATGCTGTACACCAAGTTCCTTATACGATTTTGGGGAATATTCTCCCATTCCTCTGTGAGAGCAATTTTGAGCTCACGAAGCGTGATTGGGGGAGGGTTTCGTTGTTTTACGCATCTGCCTAGCTCGTCCCAAGCATGCTCGATCGGGTTGATATCCGGGCTGCGCGCTGGCCACTCCATACGAGTAATGTTCATCTCTTGAAGGTAGTCATTCACAATCCTACCTGTATGAGGTCGGGCATTGTCATGCATAAATATAGCATCCTCACCTAAATTGACCATAAATGGACCAACGTGATCATTGAGGATTTCTTCCACATATCTTACGCTAGTTAAAGAGCCGTTTTCTATGATCACCAGCTCTGTGCGACTTTCAGAAGAAATTCCGGCCCACACAAGTACAGACCCACCACCGTAGGCTACTTTTTCTTCGATGCATGCTTGCTTGAATCTTTCCCCTGGTCTTCGATACACTCTGTGTCTTCCATCGTGCTTGTAGAGCATAAATTTTGATTCGTCGGAGAACATAACTTTTGACCAATCTTCAATACTCCAATTTACGTGGCTCTGGGCATATCTTAGTCTTGAAATACGATGCCCACGCTCCAGTTTAGGGCCGTTTGCAGGTCTAAGGGGTTTTAAGTTAGATTCAGCAAGCCGACGTCTTACTGTCCATGCACTTGGGTTACTTCCTCCGAGGCGTCGAAACTGATTTGTGAGTTCAGTTCCTGTGAGAAAGCGATTTCGAAGCATGGTGTTCACCAAGTATCGGTCTTCTCGTGCTGTGGTACACCTGGTTCTGCCCGTTCCTGGTCTGCGTAGGTTAGAACCAGTTTCTTCGTAACGTCGGAGAACTCTTTGTACTGTTGACAGCGACACACCGACAGTCCAGGCTGTATCGCGCTGACTCCGGCCGGTTTCCAGCATTGTAAGTATTCTGGTGCATTCTTCAGGCGTAAGCGACATAATTTCAGCTTGAATAATGAATATAGAGCACTATCAACATGGTTTATGTACCCACATAAATGACAGATTACAAACAAAAGCAAAACCAAATGCTGTAATTTCGTAGTTCCATCTTCGAAAGTGGCCCTTTTTCAAATTTGATTTTTTTATGATATAACTTTACAATAACTAAGAAGTTTTAATACCTTCATTTAAGGAGTATTACATTGTCTATTAAATACAATTTATTGCATTAACCTAGCATTTTTAGTTTCCGAGATTTTTAGGATTCTTTAAGTGACCCGGATTCATTGCTCTCGAGTGTATTAACAGAACTCTTGTCCATGAGATTTACCATGCTGTCTTGATCCGGTGGTGCCTTTGCACGGCCCCTAACTGGCGTATCGGCCGGTCGTCCCCCACAAGGTTTTTGTTCCACTTTACCATGGTGAAATTGGTTGGTTTTGCTCACATTGACTAAACAGTTCACTTACAAAATAATAGATGGCGCTGTTCTCAATAAAATACGTTTAAGGCAGTTATCACGGTGTTATGGCAGTTGTAGCACCATAAGATGAAACACAGCGTTACCGTAAGGGCGCACACACACTTTAAGTTAGTTAAACTGGAATACGTAAGATATAATTGACTGTTATGTACTAAATACCGCACATCACTGTGTTTTGCTAGATACAAATAAAAAAACTACGTAAATATGAAGCTTAGGATTCAAAGAAAACACTTACGTATTACAGATCAGCCCATTTCTTAGAAAAAACCGAAAGTTATTAGCACAACAATGCACACGTGTCAACTTCAAACCATAGAGAAATCTCAGTGTAAAATAAAAATGGCGTCAAATCCTCTTTCATTCAAGTGACACCCCCGATCTCTTTTCCCGGACCAAATTTTGCTACCCCCTAACGTTACTAGATTTTATCAACATCATTGCTAATTTTTTGTACGTTGATGCCCGCCACACTTGCCCCAACTGACGGTATAACAGTTATAAAAAAAATTGTTTTCGTCACTACAGATACAATTTGCATTGGTCAGGTCACTCTCGCTTAGCAAATTTAATATATCTTCATACAATGTCTTTCAATTTTTTTAATATATATTTTTTCTCATGCTTGTTAATAGGGGGTTCGAAGTTAACAAAAGCCTGTTTAAAACGTCTATATTGCACTCTACGCGCGAAAACTTTCTGGAATAGTTAAGTCTATATTGCCTTATGTGTTTGTTGCGAGCTTCCGCAGCTTCTTCAGAGAGTTGTCCCATTGGAAGAATTGCGTGTTTTATCATTTCAGCTTCGTGACGAAGTACTTTATGCAGTGTCGGAGACATGGGGTAAAACCCATATAAAGCCACATACATGTCGGCAGTTTCATCGCAGTATTTCTGGAAAGCTTCAACATTAATTTTATACCCGCAGCACATTGTGTCTAATATAACCTTAAGTCAATGCGCTTCTCCTGCGATGCTGACATTCGCTTTATTAGCTCGATTTTTAGAATTTATTGTTCTCTGGCGGTTTGGTAATAATGTCCTTAACTTGCAAGGCGCTGGTTTCCAGCTGTGAGGACACGTAATAGAATTTCGTGTTATCGCTCGTGATTCTGGACATAATAAATTGGCCCTCTAGCTGTGCAAACCATAAAGCCGGTTCTTCCGGGCAAAATGGTGGACAACGCAAGGGCATTCCAACCTTCGATACCTCGCCAGAGATAACAGGAGCGTCCTTGCAATCAACAAAACCGTCCGCTTCAGTCATCGTATTTAAAAAAAAAAAAAAATCGCTCACCGCTTATGACTTATGGTCACGGAAATAAACACGCAAGAATGGTTCCAGGCTTCGTTCCACTGGTGTTCTGGACTGCCTGGTAGCTTGGAGTCCTCAGTCTTGAAGGCGTTATCACGTCAGGGTCACCAATGTAGAAATTGATCGGATTGATCAATTCTACTCCGAGCGGGAATCGAACCCGGTATCTAATTATATTAAGTTTGAGTGAAGCGTAGCGGAAGGATGATAGAATGAGAGAATGAGTATAAGCGAGGGAAGAAATGAAGATTATTATTTACAGTTGTTAAATTATATTATTAAGATTAAGTTACACAATAGAACAAGCGGTTTTATATTAGCAAGAGATGATACGAAGCGCGTCGCGAACCGTGAGGTATGGCAGCTAGCCGAGAGTAGACTGATGCTCGTAGCTCGGCGCGCGCGCAGGTAGCTTCGTGTGCACGCCGTCGGCCCGGAGCTCAAGGACGTCATCGTCTCGGCCAGTACAAATATCACGCGCTCGGTACGTGCGCGCGGCGCGTGCCGTGCAGTCGTTGAACCCACGACGAACAAAGGATCACCTGATTTTAGGATCTGGCGCAATTTCATAGGCGGTAGCGGTTTTCTTGAAATTGTAAAATGTTGGTCTAAGTGACAATTGTTTCCGCCACAAAATGAAAGTCAATAATTCGTCATTATTAGGCATTTATTTAAAAAGAAAAACAAAAAGAAAGTTACAAATCTAAGAGAGTATTTACTCTTACAAAGAGGATTTGTTTTCAAGAGGATAATCATGAGGAGATCGAATCAATCAGAATCACTCTCTTGAGTTAGTTCACAGGTGATTTGGTCCTCATCATCTTCGTCGTAGGAACTATCACAATTCAGTGTTTTCGTGAGAAACATACTAATAGCTTCCTGGGAAAAAAAAATGCTTTTCTTCTTCCGTTTTATTCTGTTGCAGCTGATGAAGGGATCAGATGTCAGCAACAACCTATTTAAAATATCTCTGTTGCAGTCCACTCTTGAAAATTTTCTTGCAAAGTCAACGCGATATTTACGGAAATGTTTGTTCCGGGCTTCAGCAGCCTCCTCTGATAGTTGTCCGATAGGTATAATGTGACTCGATATTACTTGAGCGCCATGCATCAAAATCTTGTGAACTGTAGGTGACATGGGATGCCAACCATACAGTTCCACGTACAGTTTGGCAGTTGTGTTAGCAAAGTCATCGAATTTCACAGGATTAATATCATATCCGTTTGATATCACTTCAAGAATTATTTGGAACCTTTTTATCTAAACTATATTTATTCTAGTAATCCGAGATGAGCATTCAGGATTGTCAAAAATCTTCTCGACGTATTTCCATCGTTACTATTGCCGTAACCGGCTTTGGGTATATCAACAAGAAGGCCCATCTCTTCTTTGAAGCTTTTTTGTATTTTCTGTTTTGTTTCTTTCAACAAATTTTTGTCTTGTGCCATTCTGGCTTGCCACTTCTTTAAGGGCGCTTTGTATGCCAGGTGCAACCATAGCTCGAAGAAACGAATTCTCACAAACATTACTTCTTTCAAGTTTGTTGAAGTCCTTAGATGTCTGTCCACATATATAGCATCTCATTGTTGAAGCCGTAACAGTCGCGGCATAGCACACCTTTCCATCGACCATTGCGAGCAAAATGATGTGATTTATTTTAACGGAATCTTCCATACCAGTTGTTTCTTTGAGATTCCTTGCTTGTTCTTCAATATAGGTGATTTCTTCCTTTGTGATATCCTTTGTCTCGTGAATGAACTGAGCCCGGATAAGACGACAGAATCTCACTGAAGAAGGCACGGGATTTTGCACTACAATTTTTCTTGTCTCCATTAATAGAAACAACCATTCTCACAGGTAAAGGGTCTTTCAGCAAGGACGGGTCGATGTTGAAATTAAATAAAACAAGCTGTATGTGAGATATTAAATAAATTATTATTTTATTTGAAAGTCCCATTTATGCCATTATTTACGAAATATGACATCGTTTAATTGTCCACCGCGGCCTCGAACGGTGGCACGGATCCGAGAAGTCCAATTTTCAATTACTGTACTGCATAGATCCGGTTGAATCTGACCGATGGCCTGCGTTATGTTGATTTTCAGGGCATCGGTTGATTGCGGATTATTGGCATAGACCTGCGACTTGAGAAAACCCCAGAAGAAAAAGTCTAGCGGGGTCAAATCGCACGATCTTGGTGGCCAATTCACGTCACCTCTGCGAGAGATAACCCTACCCTCGAACCGTTCATGCAGGATGTCCATTGTGTCGCTCGCTGTGTGGCACGTAGCGCCGTCTTGTTGGAACCACATGTTGTCCACGTCCATATCGTTCAATTCAGGCCAAAAGAAATTGTTAATCATTGATCTGTAGCGCTCGCCGTTGACAGTAATGGCTTCGCCATCATCGTTTTCGAAGAAGTACGGACCAATGACGCCGCCGGACCAAAATCCGCACCAAACAGTATTTTTTTGTGGATGCTTTACCACCTGGTGAACCTCATGTGGGTTGTGGTCGTCCCATATACGGCAATTTTGCTTATTAACAAAACCATTCATCCAAAAATGCGCCTCGTCGCTAAAGATGATTTTTCGGCCAAAATCGGGGTCCTCTTCCAAACGTTCTGTAGCCCAGTCAGCGAACAAACGGCGTTGTCTATGGTCATACACTTTGAGCTCCTGGGTCAGTTGGATCTTGTACGGCTGTAGGCCCAAGTCACGACGCAAAATTCGCCAAGTTGAAGCAGACTTCAACTGCACAAGAACTCGGCCTTTCGCAGACGAAAGGCCGAGTTCTTGTGCACGGCGAGAAATCGACTGCCTCGGAGTCTCCTGCACATTCTCACGGACAGCAGCGACATTCTCGGCTGATCCGGCGTTCCTTTGACGTAAGGGTGTTGGTTGGTTGTTTACCGAACCAGTCGTCTCGAATTTGGTCATCAAACGTTGGAGAGTCGACTTTGAAGGGCCACCACGTCTGCCGTAAAATGGACGTAATGCGCGCAACGTTTGCACTAACGAACACTCATTTTGATAATAAAGTTTTACCATTTGGACGTGCTGCTCAATCGTGTAACTTTCCATAGTGATTTGGCATCAGTAACTGAAGAAATAACAACGCATTTGACAGATGCCGTCAAAACAACATGGCCGCCAGAAACTGTCAACATCGACCCGCCCTATTTGAAAGACCCTTTACAAGAGAACTTAAAAATATATTGGCATCATCGTCGCCAGTGTTGGCAAATATCTGCTTAAACTGTGTCTGATTAGATCCGTCGCTGCCCCATTTTGATATTAAGGTAAGATATTGTTTCTCAACCTCTGAAAATGTTTCAATCACTTCTTTTAAATACTGAAGTAGTCGGAAAGCCGTAAGGTCCAGTAAAGCTTGAAGTTCCACTTCAAAGCTAGTTTCAGTAGCTATTGTGCTATCGTCGGCGGGATAATATTCCTTTTTCGCCTTTTGTAAAAGCGAATAGCAAGGATAAATTTATATCCGGCCACCTTGTATTAATTCCCACTGCCCTCTTGTAAAATTACCTGCTACAAATAAAGCTAATGCTTCTTGTGGTGTGTATATTCTCGGAATTGGTACTTTTTTAGCTGACGATATTGTTTTTTTCATGCTTCCATAGTTTAAATGACCCATTATTCTGTGCCATAGATTTTCGTGTTTTGTTTGTCAACATTGCATCTAAATTCAGGTTAAGTTTGATTTAACATAGTCTCCCATTATTTTCTGACTTAAGGGTAAGGGCAAAAGAACAATTTCACTGGAGAGCCGAAAAACAACTCAAAACCTACCGTTATCTTATAGCTCTTTTATGGCAAAACTAATAATAAAACTTTATTTATCAGCTACAGAATACTGTAACTTTTTGTGCATCAAAAAACGTTTTTATTTCAATACATTTTATTTTTCAAAAAATGGTTGACATACGTCATGCCAACCATTCGTCCAACGTCCTTTTTGGCAGTTACCTAGATTTAATAATGTATGGAATGCATTGGAATTTCCGTTAAAATGGCCTTAAAAATAATAACAAATCTTCTAAAATTAATAATCCCTCATGGCTACTTTAAAAATGTATTTAACCTCCTGAGACCCAGACTATCAAATTTTGTCGGATCCATTTGGTTTTTGGTATGGGTGCTTAAAAATTGGCGTTTTTACCAAAAATATTTGAAAAAAAAAATTTAGCTTCCCCAGAAGTCTGAAATGGGGGGTATCATAGGTGATACTACGGGTCTTAATGAAACTAAATCATGTTATACTTTACTTTAATTTTTATTGGTATGAAAATCGTAAAAACAGTTTCGGTTGACATTCAAACATAAAAAAATTTCACATGATGAACATTTAATAAATGTGAGATTGTTGCAGCCACTCAACCGGCATTTCGAACGATTTTTTTTATCATTTTTAACGCACATGGGCAGGTGTTGCGCTTCTTTTAGCCTCTTGGCAATGTGGGGAATAGGCACCACAAGTCTGTGTTTTCTTTGTGATGATGTCGAAGGCGGATCATCTTGTGTTACAGGCAGTACAGGTCTGGGACTTTGGACAAAGCTGTTTCGAGTAAGACGATCAGTGCTGGGGCTAGAACATTGCAGCACTACCGGTGTTTCGCCGCCGAAAATCAAATGTTTTGCTAGGTCCATCTTAAAATCTAGGTACTGCATTATATTTTTTCTTGGCAACCCACGTTTAACGGCTACATTCCGATATTCAATCCAGGCTGCAGCCGCAGCAAAATCGAAGAAGTGAAAGATCGCTCTTACTGTCCACTTGCCAGTTCTTCCACGCATGGCGTATTTTCCGATCACTCTGTCCAAAAGGTCGATTCCTCCCATGTGAGAGTTATATTTTTTTACAGCGACAGGCTGTGGGACATCAATGTACCGCTGGTCTTTTTTGGACCACCCATGTCCCCAAAGGTTGAATAGCGTCCTCAGTTGATGCCAAGTGGATCGGCTTACTATCTAACCACTTGATGACTGCGAGTTTTTTATCTTGCCGCACTACACAATCGTAGCTACCTCGCCCACTTGCCTGCAACGATCTGTCACTCTTGAGTAAAGTCTTTGGTCTTCTATTTTGTTGGTTGGGGCGTCGGTACTCTGGTACACGGTTTTTCATTAGCGTGCCCGTTCCGTGTAGTTTCCTTTCTGTTAGCGTTTCCAGCAGCACAATAGAAGTGAAATATCTATCAATATAAATTGAAGTTTTTTGTGGCAATGTGTCAGCCAGTTTCAATACAACGCGACCACCTAAGTCAAGTTTTTCAGGCGTTGGATACATAGCTGATTCGATCGAAGAACCTTTAGCTTGATAGAGGTAGAGATCAAGAGGAAGGCCGTTAGGATTAGCCATCAAAAAAATTTTAATACCTTCAGGATTAGGTTTTCCTTTTACTACTTGCTTGAGTTTGCATTTACCAGTAAACGGCATCATTTGTTCGTCGATTGCCACACATTTCTCTCTTTGATTCTCTCTACACCCTTGTTCTATCCCAGATACAATAGGCCGTATTTTCCAGAATCTATCAACTTCTTTCTCAGCGTCAGTAATTAAGTGATCTTTAACAACCTTTATATTCGATCTCAGTTTGAAATACCTATTGCGAGTAATATTTTGAGCAATTAGGTTCACTCTAGTTTCTGCAGACCAAAACATCCTGAACCGTGGAAGACCTAGGACGCTCATTGCCATAGAGCACCCAAAGAACGTTTTAAGCTCTGCTGGAGTCGCATTTAGGGAGTTTCCAGTTCGAGCCACGCTGGAAATATTGGTGCAATCGGACATTATTTCAAACAAATTGGGTTTGATATACCTGTAAAAGTAATCTTGGGGAGCGAGGAGCTCGGAGTCACATTCCAGAGGGAGCTCTTCATCCATGCTCGAGCTATTAAAATCTTCTGTACGATCCCATCTCAGAGGACGATTGGTAGACAAACGATTGGAAGAACGAGCAACTTCTACAAGAGGCTCATCATCGGAGGAATCCCAATCCTCTTCAGCTGCGTCACGAGGTACCAATTCTTCAACAATACCATCCTGCTCTACTTCCAGGTTTTCTGAATCTTCTTCATCTTCTTCCTCGTATTCAGACACGTCCAAATTCAATAATAAGTCTTCAATTGCAGACTCTCCCAAGTCTGTTAAAAAAAGCAAATCTTAGGTCACTAGCGCCCAAAGTATCACCTACGATATTGTTCAAAAACCGCAAAAAATAACCGAGAAATTCATTAAATTTCTAGGTTTTTATTACTGAAATTTAAAGATGACATTGAATGCAAATCGAAACAAACAAAAAACTTCGAAATTACTACATAAAAACAAAAATTACCTGCACGTGACGTCGCCATGTTGTGATTAACAAAAAATGTTTACTTCAAAAGTGACATTTCACTAAAAAATGTGTTTGCACGGCAAAGTGATGCCATCTAGCGGAAACGCACACTCAAGGAGATAACTAAAAATGGTAAATGTTCTTACAAAATCCCATAGATGGCGCAAAAAAAAATATTTTACTGAGGTATCATAGGTGATACCGGGGGTCTCAGGAGGTTAAAAATAATTACTTGTGATCAACCTGCAAATGGCTGTAAAAATCATGATATGTTGAAGGAATAACTCCAGATCGACACAGCTCTTGCAAATCGTTGTACTTATCTGCTGTTATAGCTATTGGACCACTGTAAGCTTTTTGCAAAAAAGCCCCTTCTAAATACCTTAATTTTTTTGAAGTTTTCGCTGTCCAAGTCATATTTAAAATAGATATGTTCTGGGTCCTCCTTGCGATATTGAAGCCATTTGATTTTTAACCGACTTCAAAAAAAGGAGGAGGTTCTCAATTCGACTGTATGTTTTTTTAATGTTTTGTTACCTCAGAACTTTCGACTGGGTGAACCGATTTTGATGATTCTTTTTTTATTTGAAAGCTGGTGCTTCCCGTGTGGTCCCATTTCAATTTCATATAGATCTGATGATGCGTTTCGATGACAGACAACGGAACTCTTAAAAAATAACAGTAAATCAACCACGATTGCTGCTATCGCATAAGTATCCATTGTTTTGAGCCCATGGATGATGAAATTTCGAATTAATGGGGTAGGTACTATAACTAAAAAGTGAAAAATAAAGTCAGTTTCCAAAAAAATAACAACCGACTTGCAAAAAAACACTACAAAGTGAAAAATTACTTTAATTTGGGAAGGCGCTGACAAAAAATTAAAATACATATCGTCGGTGATATTCTGTAACCGCGGAACTAACATTGTTTAACTCTTAAATCACAGGCGGTTTCGTCGAACCAGTAGTAACTTACATGACCCGTTGCAATATCGTATAAAGTAAAGTTGTGCACAGCTAAGTTGGTTTTAAAATATAAAGCACTAGTTGCTAGCGAAGGGCACAGCTTAACAACCTGCAAATCGGCGGTCACAGCATGAAGAAGTCCTCTTTGAGCGCTTTGCTTGTCGCTAAGTTTTTCAGCTCGAGCCAATTCTTTCAGTTGGATGTGGTATTGTTAGTCTTCTTCAGAAACGTTGCCGGCTTTATATGGACAACAATAATCTCATGAATCTTTCTTGGGTTGAAATAGTGCAATGTTTTGTTCATCTAAGATGTCACAAAACAACTTTCTTGAAGGTACTGGCTTAGACATTGATGATGCAAATTCTACGTACGTATTATATAGCTGATATTTTGATTGAAATAAAGGTTCTAGATATTGTTTAGTGGTTGTTTTACGGCAGTAATGAGATGGTTACTTCGGTAATAAAGTCAGGTAATCCTTAACAGACGATTTTTTTCTTGTACTGTAATCTTGATTAGCGATAGTATTTAAATTTGTTGTAAGTTCTGTATTAGAGCGAGCATCACCTCTTCCTTCGCCTAACCAATAGCGTACAGTCCACTCATTTATACCCAACGTAGCTAGAAACGTTTTCAAGCAAACTCTCTCATTCCTCCCATTGACTTGTAGATAGTAAAATTTTGTATTAGAACGTCTAAAGTTATGTCCTTTCTTCCCTCTTCGAACAGGTACTTTGTCAATCGTTGAAATCACAAATATTTTCTTTTATTGCCACGACTTACTCCAAATATCTTCAAAAATAGGTTTTTGTAAATCTTCCGTTAATTGTGAGCAAAACATTACTGTGATTTTATTACGAAACGCTGAATTACATTTAGTACCTATTGCTTATTAGTTGATAATTGATATTATTAATTGATACTGCCACGAACTTCGATCAGCCTTTCTTTTTCTTGTACGTGATTCCAGTTTCACAGTATGCAATGCTATCATGAACATTTTCGGATGTAGAGGCATTTGGGAAACATGGCAGTTGCATCGCTGGAGACGGTTCAATTAATGTTTGAGGGATGCGTAAGTTAGTATTATTAAGTTTATCCATGATGAGCTTCACAAGGTCGTCGGTCCACCTTGTGGGAGGCCTTCCCGCTCTACGTCTTCCGGTACGCGGTCGCCACTCCAGAATCTTTCGGCCCCATCGGCCATCTGTTCTGCGAGCAATGTGCACTGCCCACTGGCACTTAAGTTTGGCAATTCTTCGGGCTATGTCGGTTACCTTGGTTCTCCTGCGGATCTCTTCATTCCTGATTCGATCGCGTAGGGAAACTCCGAGCATACCCCTCTCCATTGCTCTTTAGGTGACTTTAAGCCTTCTGATAAGGCCCATTGTGAGCGACCTCGTTTCTGAAGGCCGCGGGAATCCGCTGGATGTGGGAAGCACAAGACCGGTCGAAATGGAGGAGCATGGGGGAGGCCTATATCAAGCAGTGGACGTCTTTCGGCTGAAATGATGATAATGATGATGAAGGTGATGAGCTGCTTTTTACGTACAAGTTAGGCGCGACGTTTTGCTAGATCTCTTAAAGTGACAACAGATACATCCGCACATTCATTTTCTTGCTCCATGACGTATACTAAAACAAAACAAAGGTAGGGTCAGTTACCAAAACTATAATTAAATAGTAGTTGAATTCTCAAAGATAGGATCAAAAGATCCAGAGATAACTTTCTACAAACAGAAAAACTTTACCTCCTACCTACTATTATTACCTACTAGTAGGTATTAGTAGAGACATATTTAACCTGAGTTACGAGTAGGTACATACATTTTGCAACCGCGTATGTAACGGAAAACAAAAAACGCTATGAGTTTTAAAACCGCGTATCTTACATCAAAATAGTTAAAGACGTTTTCTTAGGGTAAATATTAATAATTCAAATAACAAACTATCCTAAAAAGTAACTTCACCAATATAATATGGAGTTATTGTGTTCACTTACCAGTTATTGCAGCATTTATAATTAAAACCACACTGTTTCAGGTACGCTTCGTTAAACAAACACACCTTTCATGTTATGATGTGCAGATTCGCGGTTTGGGCACAACAAACAATCACCTGACGATACGCGGTTTAAAAGACAATCGATTTCACGGCTTCCTATTGGATAATCGGCCCGGTCAACATCACAGAACGCAGCCAACCACTACAACGAAGCTAAGCCCGCGAAATCTCGATTTTGCTACTTTTGTAAATACGCGGTTTTAAACACTGTTAGTTCCGCGGTTTCAGAATATCACCGACTTATTCCTTAAGAGATTTATTATACAAAGTCTGTATGCATTGTGCTATTTTGGGATTATCTGTTTTAGTGAAGGAGTTATTTTCAGGGATCTTGGCCTGGTACACTGTTTATGTTAAGGGAATTGAGTATCCATGTTTTACCCAATTTAAAACAGACTTATTTTCTGTAAAGAGCCAATTTTTGTAGTATTTTTATAATCTACCTGCTTAACTTGCCTCTAGTAATGACGAAGTCCGCGATTATTTTGAAGTGTCCTGGGTTGTTTCGTCATTGATCGTAAATGCTGTCGTTGTTGATGATGTTGGTAGGATTTGCGTGGCTTCCCAGCCGTCTTCTGTGGTTGTAGTTGTTGAAGTGGTCGTGGTTGAGGTTGTCGATTGTATTCTCACCCGCCCGCCCCCTTGTTTGCTGTACGACGATAGACCAAGTCCTTAACAGAATTCTCTATATTTTTGTTTACCTTGAGTACAGTATTAATATCTTTCCAAAGAGGAAGTTATTGATTTGTTTTTTCTAAAGCGTCTTTCACTTTTTTGTTTAGACCGGGTAATATGACAGCCCGTCTTGTTTGTGATTCTTTGTTCTGTATGTACATGGCATAATAGCCTGATGCAATTTCCCTAATACTTAAAATCCTGATCAGGGTTTGTGTGTAAGTTTTTATACAATATATCTGTTAATCCACAGATAACCGAGCCAATTAGATCTTGTTTTTCACATAAGTGGTTGTCTCTTGTGACAGCTTGAGCTGTCATTGCAGCCTGAATTTCCGGATTTAGTTGTGGAGCAGCTGTAAGGCAGTCCATTATTTTTGGTATCTTTTTCAAGATATCATTTTTTGTGTTTTTTTCTAAGGCATTTTTTTATACTGTTCCACAAGTCTTTAATTTGGTTATGTATTTGTAACGTATTTTCAGGTGCTTTAACATGGCCCATTTTTTCCAAAAGGTTGGGTATGTGATCAAAAGGTGGAGTATTTTCCACTTCATCCTCCGACTCAGTTTCAATAATTATGCAGCTTCTCTTTTTAACTGGTTCTGGTTCGTGTGTAGAGAAGATTATCAGGTTAATGTATCACATGTACTCGCTCGTAGTACCGTGTGATAGTGACATTTTATTAATATTTGCAATGCCATAACAGGTAGGGCCAGGCCACAACAGTGCGTTGCGGCGTCGCATCGCAAAAACAACATTGCACAGCTATGCGATGCGATGTCGCAACGCAAAAATTTCATCGGATACGACATCGTACGACAAGACGCTAACCGTCAGTTCAGTTTCTAGTGAGACATGGACCGCACTGCGCGTGTTCTACTTCTGCTTGCGTTAAGGCGTATTAAGAAAAAGAAACAGAAAAGAAAGTACTGGGTGCACCCATTACTGACAATTATGAATAAAGATGGAAACCACTTCAAAAGGAAATATGAGGCGCTAAAAGTGGACGAGGTTAAATTTTTCGATTACTTTAGGATGAGTGTAGTAAGTTTTGAAGAACTTCTTAGTTTGATAAAGCCTCATTTACAAAAGAAATACATATTTAGAAAACCCATCGAACCTCTGGAGATGCTGGGATTAACTGTAAGGTAAGAAAAAAATAAACTATTTTTACTATAATCATACTGTTTAATCATTTTCATAATTTAGTGTTATTCAAAACTCGTATTCCGATTGTGTGTCATTCGTCAAATTTGTTAGTTCCTCATCGAAATCAATTTGTTCTGGCTCATTTACATCATCATTCCTTGGCGTTTGTGGAGACGATTGCATAGGTGCCGGTGATGTTTCGCATCCGCTTTGGAAGGCACTGCGTTGAATGGATGTTTGATAGCCACTCTGCATAGGCATTTGAGCTGATTGGTAGCCACTCTGCATAGACATTTGAGCTGTTTGATAGCCAGTCTGAACAGTTGTTTGAGATGTTTGATAGTTTGCTTGGACGGATGTTTGTGAAGTTTGATAGTGGCTGGGATAGTATGATGGTTGGTGTAAATCACGTAATATCTGTAGGACACGACTTTGGAAAATTATTGTTTGATTATCATTCAATTTTTCCAATGATGGCAAAATTCCTTTAAAAAAAGATAAATGTCTACTTTCAGGTGTTTTTAAAGCAGCTATAATATTCTTCTCAAATTCGTCTTCGTCAATTTTTCTTTTACGCGATGCAGGCTGGTAACGTGGCATGACAGGTTGCTGGCTTTGTTGGGTTGAGGTGCTTGGTCTTATTTCTTCATCGTCAAGACTTGATGTTGTTTTATTTTGAGAATTCTTTTTCAGAAATAGGAGCTGGTCGTATAGATGATATTGTTTAATTTTTTTGGCCCCAGCTCTGGATTTACATTGCTCGTTTAATTTTTTTTCGTATTTTGTAAAATTATCCTTGATTCCTCTCCATTTCTTTATGACATCGTTACCTAAAAAAATATGACGAATAATGATTTATTTTGTTTTCTTTCAGGTACCTGGCGACGGGAAATACTTTTAAAGATATGCATTTCACATATTATCGTGGAAAATCTACAATAACAGGAATAATAAAATTTGTTTGTCGTATTGTATGGAACATTCTTAAAAGGTTGGAATTACCAAAAATTACAACAGAGCTGATGGAACAAATTGCTCAAGAGTATGAAAAAAAGAGCAACTTTCCTAATTGTATAGGAGCGCTAGATGGAAAACACATTCGTATATTGAGCCCGGATCACAGTGGATCCCTATTTTTCAATTATAAAAATTATAATTCCATTGTTCTATTAGCACTTGTTGATACGAATTACAAATTTATATATGTCGATATAGGTGCATATGGTAAGGAATGTGACTCCACTGTTTTTCAGAACTGAAATCTATACGACTTATTAAAAAAAGGTCAATTATCTATACCTCCGCCAAAACCGTTACCTGGCTTTCAAAAAGAAATTCCTTTTGTCTTCGTGGCGGATGAAGGATTACCACTGACAAATAATATAATGCGCCCATATTCTGGGAAGTTTTTATCGATAGAAAAACGAGTTTTTAATTATCGTTTGAGCCGAGCCAGACGATATGTTGAGAGCGCTTTTGGCATACTCGCAAATAAATGGCGCATATTTCATCGACCCATTAATGTTTCTTACGATTTCACAATAGACATTATAAAAGCATGCTGTGTATTACACAACTTTGTATTGAATCGAGATGGCGCACAAACGTTTGAAGAAATGATTATTGACGATTCTTTGCAAATTTTACACGAAACAACACATGAAAGTAGAACAGGAGCTAACATAATCAGAAACGAATTTTGTAATTATTTTAATAGTAACATTGGAGGTCTTAGTTGGCAGTTAACAAAAATATAAATGTTTATAAGTACTTACCGAGTTTTGTTTTTTCAACACTATTTAACTCCTCAAAATTTGAATATAAACTTGTACACACTTCCCTCCATGCTTCTGTTTTTAAAAATTTGTCTTTGAATTGTGATATAGTTTTGTCCCAAAGGACGGGACGTTCGTAAATTAAAGATATCAGGTGGTCGACATCGTACTGCGCCATATCGCTTAAAAAACACGTGCAGGTCGTTCAAAGTATGGACACCGACTAAACGGCAAAGCGTTGTCGCATCGCAGATTTGTACGCTGCGGCAGCGCATCGGAAATTTCCACGATGCGTTGTGCGGCGTCGTTGATTTTTGCGATGCGACGCCGCAACGCACTGTTGTGGCCTGGCCCGTAGATATTTGGACCAAGTATAGGCGCTCGTCCTATCGCTAAGGTATCTGCACTCACTCGTTCTAACGTATGGGATAGTAAAATTCTTTTGTTTTGTTAGTATACATTTTTCCGTTCCGGATGGATTTTTTGGACCAAGTATAGGTGCTCATCTTATTGCTATGGTCTTTTATTCGCTCGTAATATGGCAAGTGATATATTTGATGTTGGTGTTGTATTTTATTCGCATAGTCCCTATGATTTTTTTTAGTTCAAGATCGCGTAGAAGAAGTATTTTCGTACATACTGTAGCATAATAAATTGAAGTGAAAACACACACTGCTACTAACACGTTTAATTTGGTGATAAAATAAAAAATACAAAATGTACAAAAACAACAGACAAAAATATAAAAAAGGTGAAAATTGTAGAATAAAATTCCAGATTTGGGAGGTTGATGCGGAGAGACTTAAGTAAAACAGAATTTAAAAGAGAGGAAAAAAAGGAAACGTAAATTATTTGGTACACGACCTATCCAGCGATTGCAATCGGTTAAAACAAAGCCTATGTACGCAAAAGTACGTTTGTTATACGTTATAACATTAAGGGAAACCGGGCGTCTTTATAGGATTACCTGAAATATTGACTATGTTAATCCTTTTTAAAAAAACAAACAGTAATCTAATACAAAAAAAAACAATATGAAGTAATGATTTTCGATACGCTTATGAAGTCCGAGAAACCAGACCGGTGGTGGAGCGCGCGGGACGGGTAGATAGAAGGGTCTTTCGGGGGTTACGTGGCTGCAGTGGAGCGACGCTTCAATTCTTGAAGCGCGTCACGTGCCGAGATGCCTCAGGTTTTCAGGGCTGGTGCGCGCCAACGTAGGTCGAAGGGAAACCACGCCGATATTAGGCCCGTGGGGAAGACCGAATCTCGGCCTGTAGCTTGTCCAATAAATGCGGAAGGAAACACTTATTTGCACTCGGAAACAGCTTAAACTGGTTGGTTTAACCACACAAAACAAAAACGTTGCTTTTTAAAACTTGTATCACATTAAGGCCTCTTTTCCATTACACGGTTGTTCAAACGTACGGTGTGTAAGCCGTACGGTTGAAAAAACGTGCTAGCTTGTACATGATACGGCAAAATCACCGCGCGAGACATTGGTAAGTACTGGCTAGTAGCGCTTTTTACTCGGGCTGTGTAGGACGTGCTGCGTCATGAATTTTCTTACGAAAAAAAAGATTATAGTTGCTTATTACATATATAGGAAAAAGAAAATAGAAAAAAAAAGGGAAGTAAGGTTTTGGATACATCCGATTTTAGAAAAAAGGGAGGAATATGGCGCGTTTCATACACTTGTCAAGAATCAATTGAGAGAAGATGAAGACAAGTTTTACAATTATTTTAGAATGCAGAAAACTACATTCGACAACTTGCTCCAAAAATTATCCCAGGAACTAAAACATCAAGATACTTTTATGCGAGAGAGTATATCGCCCGCAGAAAGATTGGCTGTAACTCTGAGGTAAGTAGGTACAAAATTAAATGACATATTTTAGTTTAAAATTGTTTATTGCACACAAACAAAATTATTACATGTAATTTAATTTTAATAATTATTAATTTAAGAACAAGTAAATCAAAAAATACACTACGCTGAAAATGCTTCTCAAGTGCGGTACTAAAATCGAATTCGTCTTCAATAGAAACTTGAGAATCTGCCGAGATACTTTCCGCATTTACACTATGTACAGATAATTGTGATTCGGGTCGGTAGTGGATTGGCTCTAAACCAGAACCGTGTCCAAAATCATGAGAAGACGTCTGTGGACGACTTATTCCATAGCCCGATCTAGCAGCTGTAGAATATCCATATGTTGACGATTGCGCATTTGAGGATGCTGTACCACTTAAATATCCTTGATGGCCTTGATCCCATTGGTTTCTTGATGTAGGTATATACTGAGTACACTGTCTTTGTTGAATATTTTTAATTATTGAAATTACTTGAAACTGAAAGTCTATCATATTTTCATCACTGAACTTGTCAACTGTATCAGCGATTCCCATAAAAAAGTTCATACTACGGCTTTTCTTTTTCTCATCTCGTTCTGCTGAATCCATAAACTTCATAAACCTAATGTCAACTTCACTTAGTTCATTTTTTCTTTTTTTTTAGCCCTTTGCGTCTCACTCCGTTCAGTGTATCCCGAGCTTGATTGATTCGGGACTGCACTATCAAAATTTTCATTACTGAGGCTAGAATCATGAACATGTTCAGTCATGTTAGAATCGGTCTTGCGATGCTCAACATTTTTTTTTAGGAACATCATTTCATCATAGAACATATATTTTCTTATTTTTTTTGCTGAAGAACCAGACTTACATTCATTAATTTTTTTGTCATATTTTATCCAGCTATCTTTCATATTGGTCCACTTCTTCATCACCATTTGCCCTGAAAATAAATAAATAATAATTATTAAATTCAAAATTTATAAAAACCGCCGACCTAAACTGAATCGACCCCGACCTAAAATGGGGTTTTAGTATTTGAACCTGAACCGTTTTGTTTTATATTTCAGGTATCTAGCAACAGGAGATACCTTTACTGACCTATACTACAGCTATAGAATTGGAATAAAAACCATAAGTTGCATCGTACGTGAAGTATGCCACTACATTTGGTTAGAACTGTATAAAGAATATATGAAAATGCCATCTAAAGAAGACTGGCTACACATTGCAAGCAAATTTCAAGAATCTTCCAACTTCCCGCTGTGCTTAGGAGCGGTCGATGGAAAACACATCAGACTTATTAAGCCAATTGATAGTGGCTCGATGTTTTTAAATTACAAACATTTTTTTTCTATAGTTTTGATGGCAGTAGTAGATAGCGATTACAACTTTATATTTGTTGACGTTGGCGCCTACGGAAAGGAGTGTGATTCCAGTGTGTTTAAAGAGACCCCATTTTGGAAAAATTTAACAAACAACGGATTAAATCTACCCGATGCAACACGTTTGCCTGGAATTGACTACGATTTGCCATATGTGTTCGTTGCGGACGAAGCCTTTGCTTTGCATTATCACTTGCTTCGTCCATTTGGTGGTCATCAGCTTGATCAATTAAAACGTACATTTAACTACAGACTCACCAGAGCGCGAAGATTTGTTGAATGTGCGTTTGGCATTTTATCCAATAAATGGCGAATTTTTCACCGGCCAATGAATGTGTCCATCGATTTGGCAGTTGATATTGTGAAAACATGTTGTGTTTTGCAAAATTTTATACATAAGCAGGAAAACTTTCAGTTTCACAATGCGAGTGAAAATGAGTCCACCCTTGATTCAGAATCGGAACTAATCCAGTTACCTATCACGAATGCAGTTCGCGGAAGTTTGGCGGCTAATGAAGTTCGCAACAGATTTGCACAATATTTTGTATCTAACGAAGGTCGCCTCTCCTATCAAAACAACTATGCATAAGTAAAAAGTTAATAATTAAATATCTGTAACTTACCAAACTTGTTTTTCTCATCACCACTTAAATCTTCAAATGTGGGCTGGAAATGAATAAATATTTCTTTCCAGGAATCATATTTAAGCCGCTTATTTTTATAATCGTCGATGGTCTTATCCCATATTACAGGCCTTTCTTGAATCAACGTAATTAATAATTCTTGATTTATGTTCATTTTATAATAAAATCGCGAAACAGCGTATATAAGCGGTCACGAATCCGTGCGTACGTCCGGCACCGTCGACACACCCCGATAGACTGCCATACAACACTGGTGAAAATCACGCCGTGCGTAGACGCGGCGCGCCGAGGGGCAGTCACGGCGCACGCGGCCGCGGCGCCGTGCCTTGGCGCCACCGTGCATGTCGACAAGCTCATATAGTGATCCATACCACACTGACGACCGTGCCTACACGCGGCGAATTAACCGTAGATTTTCACGGCGAGAAACCGTGTAATGGAAAAGAGGCCTAAAAGGAAAATTTTCTTAAAGGGAATTCATGCCGCCGTCAATGGCTCCCAAATCTGTAATGAGGGTTTTGTCAAGAGAAAACATTAGACAACTTTTTTCGATTCGAATTTTTGATCAAAAGCTATGAAGAAAAAATATTTTTTATTGAAAAGGTTGGACTAGAAATCAAAAAGGTTTTTACCGTAGCGGATTTACGCTACAATACCTTCTGACAAAGAATTAAGCAATTCCAGTAGTTTTCTTCTTAATTTCTCTTTTTCTTTTACCATGATTGCTTCTCAAAAAGAAGTATGTTGGGAAAGCTAAATAAATGACACAATTTACACAAAAATAGGTGTTTTTTCGGAAAGTTAAACGCTGTTCGTTTGAACACGAAAGACATAATGGAGAGACATTTACCTGTCAGTGTTGCCATAGCAAGCAGGGTGGCAACTACATATTTTCAAATTTGGTATTTTTCTCTACTAAATTCTTTAAACGCGTGTTTGTTGATACGAATAGTACGTAGACTACATAATCATCTCAGACGAGGCGTTAATAAGTATCCTTTCTACTTTCAGAGGCTGATCCGGTCCAGTCCACACGGCAAACAAACTGTGTTTTTTTTTGTGATATGCAACTGGCCCTGTATTTGAAAGAACTAGTCATGGTTGATGTTTACTGTGGTGATTTCGTTCTGTACACTCCAAAACTTGTTTTTTTTTTGCTCTTATGGCGTCGTTGGCATTCTTTCCAAAAGCAGATAAAGGGCACTTCATCAAATAAGGCATCTGGTGTAGCACTCAAGAATAAATATTTTTCATCAATGTGCAACCCACATTTTTGACCCGTGATATTTTCCTGCTTCGCTAATTGTTCCAAGGCAATTGACTCATTTGTTTAACCATGCTGGATAGCTGGAACGTGGCTTATTGAATAGCTATAAAACAAGTTCTTGACAAGAAGCGCTGAACTCATATTTTCACGTCGCTAGCAAACTTTAGAGAAATTGGATGCTGTTAAAAGACAGCGTCTTAGTTCCAGCTATAAAGCGCTTTCAGCTTGTAGAATGGTATCTCTTTCGAGTTCATGTCGGTCCTGTATTTGTTGCTTCAGATTTTCCAAAAACAGTTCCTTGGCGGCTTTATATACATCCGATGGCATGTAAGGCTTTTGACATGCTTGCCCGTAGACAGTAGTGTCAGCATTGAATAAAAGCTATTTTTTTTGGTATTCGTTTCTTCGTCCTAGTGTTTTGCGAAGTTGTACAGGAGGCTTCGAGCATGATATGCCAAACTGGATGCATTCGTTTTCAATTTTTGCATCAATGTTTTTATTTTTGGTACATTGTTCGGTTCTAACTTTTTTTCAGCGGTGCAGAAATAGTCTTCGCAATTACTATGTTCCCCATATATGTGTTCCGGACTGTTTAGATATCATTGTGTTGATTTTTATTTTGGTTGACAAAGACAGATTTTGAGGTTTTACGTCAGCAGTTTGAGATAGGACATCTCAAACTGCTGATTTAATGGTTATCCGTAAACGTTCAAGGTGATCACTGTTGAGCAGTTTTCGTTCACTTATTGGAATCGATGTATCCTTTGTCAAGTTTAAGTTATTACCACTATTATTGTGTAATGAATTATTGGAACACTGAATTTTGTCTACGCTATTATTTGGATAGGGTTGGCTTTCCAAAATTTTCTTATAAGTACTTGCGTCGCCGTCTGCAATTGTTTTGAATATACTAAATTGTGTACATCTATAGACAGTTTGAAACCGTCCACTATCGCCTCTTGTTCCATACTTGCGGAAGATCCTTTATGATTCTCATTGCATTTGTGTTAAGAAGGATCTTGTTTATTATTTATTGCTCGCACACATTATACAGTACTTATTTTTTACAGCAATATGCAGTACTTTTCCTGAGTTAACGCCTATTATGGCACCTACACCAGCCAACGATGAATAATTTGTGCGGTAGGATGGCTTACACCAACTCGTGTCTGCTGTCAAGGGTAGAGCACATGTCATCAAAAGGTGTATAATTCTCATGTACCCACAGATTACAGATTAAACATTGAAGCCAATCTTCAATGAGATGGGTTTTATAATAATTTTCACCACATCCAGCACAATTATAAGCTTCATTTTTTGCGTCTTCTTCACCAAATGTATCACATAATATTGGTTCCTCCTCGCTAGTGCTACTTTCAGACCTTCTGTCTATCTGTTTGACAGCTTTTCGTTTTTTGCTGTGCTTTGTTTTTTAGTCTTCATCCCATCCATTTTTACTAAACTCATTTTTTCTTTCCTAAGTTTCCGCTTATTTTCCTTCTTAATCTTCTCTTCTTCTTTGGTTTTTCGTAGTGTTATGTGGTTCTCCGAAGTCAAGAGCATACCAACTTGCTTGCTTCGTTTACAGGCTTCTATAACTTTTTGTGGAATAGGGGATATGTCTTTTAAAATTCGAGAAGGCGTCCATTTATCCATGCTATTATTTTGTTCAGTGGAAGTCCCTGGTATTACAAGGGATTCATTTTCAATATTCTCCTCCATATCTGTTGGATCAGGTAACGTTTCAGTTGGAGGGTTGACTAAAAGGGAGTTGGGTATATCAGTCGAGTCACCAATGAAAGCATAATCAGGTATTGCCGTTGATTCAAAAGGAACTACTCCAGTTGCCTTGAATCCAGAAATTGCGTTTTCTGCTGAAGCTGCTTTACCCCAGGCTTTATTTAACAAGGTTCCAAATGACAATCTTGTAATTCGGCGTCTTGGATTTTGATTTATCCATAAACGGCATTGGCAAACATGAGCAGCAATAATGTTGAACGGAATCCAGCCCATGATTGTTCTCGTCAATTAAAATGTAACAATGATACAATTTAGACGATGTATGTCTGCTCTTTATGTGCACTCGAATTAGTTGCACATTGCTAGTTGGCATCGAAAAATCGGAGAGGTCGTTAAGGCGACCCTTATAGTTTTGAATAAAAAATGTCTCCGTGGTGCTATGTGGCGTATGCTCGCTGTAATAGCTAGACGCAAGCTTGATTTGGTACGTTCCAACTGCAAAGATAGTCGATTCCTCCGGTGTTAAGCTGGGAAATGAAGCAACATTATCCCCACCCACTGAAATATTTTCGAAGTTGGCTCTGTTTCGGTTTAGCCTTCTTTCATCAACATACTCAGCTAAGTGGTTGACAACATTCAGCCGCTCTCTGGCTATATTGATAAATTCACGTGCATTGGCATTGTCTAATATCAACATGGAAGGCATTAGTTATCGCTGCAGCGATCCGAAGGTCAGTGTAAAAGTGGGTCATGGCCAGATTGTATTCACGACGAAAAATCTTAAAATCCCGTTTTAGTCGTCCATTTACCACCTCAACAGGCCATCGGCAAATGGTGCATAGCCGCGATTTATTGACGTCGAGTGTGGTAAGTTGTGTGCCTCTTCTGGTCTACGATTGTGGCATGATGCCAACATATCCATGTCGGTGAAAACCTCTGTCTAATATGAAAATATCATCCGCCTGTAATGGCCAATGAATGACTCTATGCGGCCCATCTAGAATGTTGTTTAAAATGGTTGCATCATTTGTAGTCGCAGCATAGGGCCCACAAACTTCAATAATATGTCCATCGCATGTGACTAACAAAAATGGTTTTAGTAGGTTCCTGTACTTGTGCATGCTTTGCTGTACGTATCTTTTTGAAACGAGAAATTGGAACTCGTTTGTATGTACATATAGGTTCTTGATTATTTGCAAACAATGCGTTAGGAACTGCTACATTTCTTTCAACGATCTGCTCTCTAGAAATATGGTCTATCGATTTAGACACTCCCTACCTATTTTCATTCTTCGTTCTAGATTTGGCTGAGACCTGTTGAAAAACGTGGCGAGTCGTTCATTAGATTCTCCAGTTCTCAGTTTGGCAAGTATTATACGTAATGTGGTTCGTGGATTGTGACACCTTTGTGCTAAAAGTGGAGGTTGATTAAATAATCTTTCGAATTCATCTCGAGTGCGGCCTGTCCAATAATGCAATTCTTCATCATGCAGCGCATTAAGGTTCTCAAAGTCGATAATTAGACTTCTGGGTTCTTTAAGTAATTCTAACATTGCAAAAACTTGGGGACTAAAATTAAAACAACGATTTGGTGCCGTAAAAAGAACATCCCAGGTGTTGTCTCCTAAATGCACCTGACACACACGTGCGTATGGTGGACCATAATAATAATTATTAATAAGTAACTGTACTTTCAAACTTTTTGGTACTCGCCGACGAGTATTATTTGTGCAATTGTAAACCATGCAAGCATTTGACGTATTCGGGGCTCAGCAGTAATTTTCGGGAAGGTGAAATGTTACGTTTTGTCCTAGTATCTCGTCTTCCTTGGCTGATTTTACACGGCAGGCGGATTACCCGCATCAGGTGGATTACTCACAGCAGGTGCATCTTCCACAGCAAATTCATCTTCTACAGCAGGTGCATCTTCCACAGCAGGCGCAACTTCCGCAGCAGGCGAAGCTTCTGCAGCAGGCATTGTAGGGAGCGTCCCACGGCGAGCATTTGTCCAACAGTTATGGCAAAGGTATTCCTCATTATTAAATATGATCTGGAACCAATAAAAAAAATTTATAAATAAATAACCGACGGCATAACACGAATCCGAAGTATAGTCGAATTATATTGTATACTCGAACCGGGCAGGTGACTCTTGAATAGGTATTCAAGAGCTGATAAGAGCAAACGTTCAGTTGACTACAGTCAACGCGTTTTAAAATAATTGGTCGGTTAAGAAATCATTTCCCTATAATAATATCTATCTCAACATCACCACGTAACTTCTACAAATCAACTATAAAAAATGCAAACAACTAGTGGTAACACAAAATGTAGTTTTTAATTAAAATAAGTATGTACACACAGCGTCAGTATGTGCTAACCTCTCAAGTTTTAAAAAGTTACACTGCTACAACATTGAATTCGTTACGAATAATCTAAAGAATATTTCAAAAAGAGTTCATTGTTTCGACTTGGATTCGAACCATCGCATCACCGAACGTCGTCATACTCATACAGCAGTTTGACGAACTAGCCAGCGAGCCCATATGAATTTCGATGAAACAGTTTCGCAGCAGTACTCTCCGAATTTTATTACATTTATTTTCTCTCCCGAAGAAACACAATGCAAAATCACAGCGTCAGTATGTGCTAACCTCTCAAGTTTTAAAAAGTTACACTGCTACAACATTGAATTCGTTACGAATAATCTAAAGAATATTTCAAAAAGAGTTCATTGTTTCGACTTGGATTCGAACCATCGCATCACCGAACGTCGTCATACTCATACAGCAGTTTGACGAACTAGCCAGCGAGCCCATATGAATTTCGATGAAACAGTTTCGCAGCAGTACTCTCCGAATTTTATTACATTTATTTTCTCTCCCGAAGAAACACAATGCAAAATCACAGCAATTCTCCTGATTAGTCTTCTCAGGGTTGGAAAAAAAAACCGCCTTGCTGCATTGCCACAATTGGTATTGCCACTCCCCTGTTTAACTACATCTAGCAGCAAACCGGTTTCTCTTAAGAAGGTTTCTTGAATTATTTCTTTTCGTTCTTTCACCTTTCTCTTCATTTCTTCGCCTTTAGCCTGCTATGATTTTATCTCAATTTTATAAGAGATGTACAGTAAGCACTCCATTGACCTAATCCACGCATGTAGTGAACTAAGGCCGTGCTTATATAATTCTTCATTCACTGGCTTCTTCCTCACATCCACTAAATTGTTCATTTCTGTAGGACGCGCTTTACAGATATCACATACAGCTGATGATGTTTCTGTTAAGTACGAGTGTATCTTGCCATCGATCATCCACCCCCCCACTTGCTGATCAACTGTAGTTGTTGACCTGCGTCAAAGCTGAAGTTCAAAGCTTTAATGAGTCTTCTCACTGTGATGTCAACCAGCGCTTTTATTTTGATTTTGGCTGAATTCGCCGTGATAGTCATATCCTCTTTTAGCACTCAGTTTTCTCCTTCTGTAGCATATAATAGCTCGGATACTTCATAAGCCCCTTTTTAAAACTAAAATCTGTAAGAGTAATGTAACGCCATTTCAATAACCGCAATGTGACAAATAGCGCTAAAGCTTTTTGTAGAGAAACTTCGGGAACTGACCTGTTCTGTTCACTTTTGATCATATTCAAAAATATGGGGACCTGATTTGGGTTCTATAAAATGTACTTCACAAAAGCAGCTTCATCACTCTTCCCTGAAGCCTTCAGAATATCCACTGCTGAAAATACTATTCCATCGGAACTGCACGATATACGAGGTGCGTCTTCTTTTCTGACGGTTACTTAGGTCATCAAAAAACTTGCGAGGAATTTTTTCAGTTGATGTCGAAGCATCTGATTTTGAAGGGGTAACTGGTTCTGCAGTCAAATCAACATAAGGCTCTTCAGGAAAATCAACATTAGGTTCTATGAGTATGTTTTCCTTGAAAGATTCTGGCCATTTAATGTTCGATTCTAGCCATTTAGTATTTTTGCTCATGAACTTGTTGACAGTTCTTTTAGCTTGGGACCATTTTGCGTAAACGCGGAAACAAAACTGACGACACCAGGCTTGTAAGTCTTTTTCAACACTCTTTGTTAATGGCACTTCACAACTTGATTTTAATGTATTAAACAATCGACTATGGTCCCTAAAATCATCTTGGTTGCGCAAAGCAACATAAGAGATCAAGGTTCGTAGTAAAACCGCGGAATAACATAGTAACAACAACGCTTGGAAGAAATTGTTAAAAGTGTAACTAGATAATTAGGCGTTGTTACCATTCTGCAATTATAAGGGTCGCAAGTAGCGTGACAATTAGCAATTCTCTATTTTTTTACCAAATTGATATAAGATTGATAAAAGATAATTAGCTAAATAAAACAATTAGGTAGCGTATTTACGCTAAACGTTTAATGGGTTCATCGTAATTGGCTATTTTTTTTACTAAATTGTATTGTTTAGAAGATGATTAGCTAAATAAAACAATTAGGTAGCGTATTTACGCTAAACGTTTAATGGGTTCAACGTAATTGGCTAATTGCCAATTTCGATGAAATAATTATCTATTTTTTTTTGTGTTACTTGGTAAATAATTAGCTAATTAATACAATTAGCATAAATAGCGTAATATATTAAATTGTATGAATTCCCAAGCTAGAGGCAAGTTTTTACTTCCTGATATTTCATAACATAATATGTTTATTTAATCTATCTGATCAATTTTATATTATAATAATGCAATGTATTATGAAAGTAAATGTACCTAGGCACGCATACCTACACACGTTATTTTGGTTCAAGCCAAATGAAAATTCGTGGTTAAAATGGTATTTTTGTCATGTTATTGTATTTTTTTTAATGAGAAAACGAAAATCGATTATACCTCTGAAAGTGCACCTTTGGGGCACCATGTGTCTTTGGATAAAATGTGGCACTTAGTAGATAGATACCATTTATAAAAATGACCACCCGAAACAAGGCGAAACTCAGGCGCTGGGGGAGCTTAAGTGTCCAATTCCATAAAAAAAAAAACCTTTTTATAGATTTTCTCACGAAGTATGAGCCCAATTAGAAAAAGTCTCAGATTAATATTTGTAGATATTTGATAACGGAATACGATAGCTTTTTTTTTTTTCATCCATTTTGATTTCACACCTGCCTATGTCCAATTGTCTATGTCCAATTGCCTCTTCTATGGAGACGGTCCACTGTGCGGCGCCGCCAACAAAATGTATACAACTCTATAGAGAGTATCTCACCAGGAGCCCCCTTGGTTGCACAACCATACATATATTTTCATGGCAGCGCGAGCTGGCTGCGAGACCAAGGCGTCCCCAGAGTAAAGAAGATGGACTTTGTTTGTGCTAAGAAGATACTGTAATCAGCAATATGCCTGCTAAGTGTAGAGTATACAAACTGACTGATATTGTCACGATCCTGATATTAAAGACAGAAAGCAAATTAAAATTGTAACTTTCAAACATTCACAACTAATTACTGAAAAAATAATAAACTGCTTACCTGCCATAAGTCCGAGGGCTACTCCAACTGATTGGCTGAATACCTGAGTACAATGTTTAACCCTCATTTTCGGGATTAATGCAGGCAACACGTGGTAAGCGCTATCTTTACGCCTTTATAACCTGGGCTCCTATTATACAGCTTCACAATGTGGTGGTCCCATTTTGCAATGCATTCTTTGCCTTTAATGGTAAATTTAAGGTCTTTTGTGATCAGGTTATTTCTAATCCCTTTTATAAGGTGAGGTGGATCGTAAATTGGGAAAATCTTATCCTTATTCACTGAGAAAAGACCCTCTTTATATTCTCGTCCACTGCGTAAAAATGTTGCTCTCGTTTCCTTGAGTAATGCGTTTATAGCTGCCACATTAGAGGTGCCATGGTCACATACTGTTGCCACGACTTTCAGTCCTGTTTCTTGCACTTTTTAAGTCTTTATTTGTTTTTTTAATTCACCTGTTTTAGTGCTTCCACTACAGAAATAAAAGGCCAAAGGCTGCTTGTATTTTTTTACAATGCCTCTTATCATAAATACTAATACATGTTCGCAATATTCTTTTTCAATTATATGACCATTGTCAACAAACCCGGATGTTTTGTCATTTTTTCTAGCATATGAAATGCCGGCTCCAATTGCTGTCTCATCAAATGTTAAAGAACAGTATTTATGGTTTTTTGTTTTTTGGCTGGGAAATCATCAAATAACTTCTCCCGCTCTGGGTGGAGCGGGAGGGCGTGTCAGACTTTTACTGACTATAAACCACCCGTGTTCTCTCAGTTGCTTGTGTGCCAGGGGCCGCCGCGGTATCTCTTTCGAACAACCCGCACCCCAGGCGGGCATCGGCACTTGCGGGTCCCACCAGTTGGTGCTGACATCTCTTTGAGGCGTGCGTGGAACACAATGCGCCGTCGACCCGGGCTTGGTCCTTACCGGACAGCGAGCTATCCATTACTCGCCGTCCGCAAGCCCGCGCCTACGGTGGCTGGGAATCAGCCTGGGATTCCCGACGCCCAGGGCGTCTCCTGCGAAGGCTTCGGCCGTGAGAGCGCATGAACTGCCTCTCCCTCACGTGCGCCGCTTCCCTCTTTGCGAGCATCACTGCTTCGCTAAAGGAGGTGACGGCTAACCATGCGCTCTCGCACCGCGGCCCCTGGCACACAGGCAACTGAGGGAACACAGTTGGGTTTTAGTCAGTAAAAGTTTGACACGCCCTCCGCTCCCCCCAGAGCGGGAGAAGTTATTTGATGATTTCCCACCCAAAACAAAAACCATGCACTCTCGCTCCGTACCATGGCCTGGACCAAGGCCGGACGCGAGAGATCGCCGCCGCCGATCGCCTCCACGAGGACATGGCGGTGCTCCGCCCAAGCCGGGCAGACCTCCACCGTATTCGCCACCGTGTCCTCAGGGCGATCTTCGCAGTGGAAACATCCGGGCGTTTCCTCCCGCCTTATCTGAAACAGGAACCTCCCGAAACAACTGTGTCCGGTGAGGACCTGTGTCAGGCGGAAGGTGAGGACGCCATGCCGCCTCTCAAGCCACTCCTCAAAGAGGGGGCTTACCACCGCAATCGTGGCTTGCCCAACAGTATTTATGGTTTTCTGAAGTTTATAATGCAGCGTAGCCACCAAAATGAACGTCCGGAACAGGGGGTCTACTCTCTAAGTCCATCAACAACAATACGGGCCCGTCCGAAGGTTGTTCGAAACACAGAACACTTATACCACAGAGTACATTAGAATATACTGAAATAGAGACCAATCTTCGGCCGTAAAATGGGTAACCACTTACGACTCGCCCGTAACGCCATCTGTTATCACTAGTGAGAATCTTTACTCATCCTATCTATAACCATAGCTATACCTGTGTATGTGTGCATACCGTACGTAGGTATGCACGATCATAATTTCATTGAAGATTATTTATGGATTTAGAAATGAAACATTTTATTAATCAAAAATAGTTTATTTGTGTCTTTTATTAAATAAGTGAAATTAAATAAGTGCTTTATTTAATTTCTTGGCTTTTATTTGTAGATTGTCCTCATCATCATCAACTTGTCTTCTCCCAGCTAATATTTTATTAATATTTTTACAATAATTAAATATCATACAACGAATGACAATTCGAATTAAATAATCGACTACCTTCCTTTTATGAATTTTACATTTACGCACCATAAAAACTTGGGCGTGATCTGCAAAGTCACCCTTTCTTTCTTGCCCATTGTCAACAAGACCGGTTATTTTATCTTTTCTCTCCTGGTAAGTGACATTGGTTTTCAGTGAGACTTCGTCAAACATTAGTACACACAGCTTTTCTTCTATTTTCATAAGGTCAGCTTTGGTTTTCAATTGAGAGAAAATGTTTTTGTTAATTCCAGGCTTGAGATTACTCATTTGAATTAATTTAATGAGAGTTTGCTGAGCATGCAAAATAAAAATCTTCCTGAAAAATCGATATCCTTTGGGACTTTGCTTGAATATTGATAAAGCAGCAATTTTTTCTTGTAACGTGAAACGTCGTCCTTTTTCTTTTTTCCGTCCTCCCGTCATTGTATTCCCATTAATAATTTAGCAGTACTTGTGCAATTTTCAAGGGTATCTATGGCTGCAGGACTAGATACCAATTTTTTTGCTTGTTTTAAGTTAGCTGCCTGTTTTCTTACTTTATCTTTTATTTTGCTTATTTTTATTCTTGCAGCAATAAGTTTTTGATGCAATTCTTTTTCTACATTAGTAAGGAATACTTTTTTAGTAGTTTTCTTGCCTACTCTCTTTTTTCCTGTAAAATAGAAACATACATAGTAAATAATTTTATATATTTTTGGTAACATTCTTTAATAGAAAAATCCGGGAAAATCAATTGACCGCTACTACGATTATTAGGAATCAAAGTAAAAGATGTTTATCCAAAACAAAATAAACTTATTAATATTTATGTGGTAGAAGGTTAACTGACTAGCTATATTTGTTGGGATATAAATTGGATAGGTTGCAAACTTAGCCAATTACAGATTTTCACAAATAAACTTACCAAGATTTTGTTTAGTATTTTTCTTGGGAATTGGGAGATGTCCTAGTGGGATTACAATATGCTCATGTACTGGAGTGTCCGGATCTGAAATATGAGTTAATTTCATTTTAACACACAAACACAAGCTAACAATATTTTAAATTACATTACTCTATTATATATTTTTAATAAACAATATTTCGATCGTGTAGTACAGGGCCTATACTTATAGTGTTTGGCCAACAAGTGGCCAGTATATTAATAGTTTAAAATAATTGTTGCATAGAAGTTTATTATTTATAAAAAATATAATTATTATGATATTTTCTATGCTAAGAGTGGTTGGGATACCTGAATATGTTCAATGAAATACCTATGTATTCTTTTATACTTCAAATATCAAATCTCATAATGCAGTGAAAAATTAAGTCAGTAAAAATCTAAATTATGTTTAAATTATAAACAAATAGGCTTACCAATATTTTCTTTTTGTGATACGTTCTTTCCAACATTAATTGATGCATGCGGCAAATATTCAATATTTGGAGTGGGATCTGGAAGAAAAATTACATCATGATTGATTTCATATTAAAATTTTAAATAAATGCTTTTATCAAATTTAAGAGTATAAATAGGTACCTAATGATGTTGATGGCAGCTCCAGAATTTGTTGTAATGGCTTTTTATTAAGAGATGTAAATCCCTTCAGTGATAATGGTGCTGAAAGAAAGAACACTTATTTAAATAGAGCCACAGATAATTAAAGTATCAACCTCAATCCGAACAGGAATACGTTCAGCATAGAGGAGTATATTGCTTTGTATGTATGTGCATGACAATTTATACTAACCTGGCATATTTAATGTTGGCACAGCAATGTTGCTGATTTTGTTGTTACGACACAGATATTTATCTTCAAAGTGTGAGCGACACACCCGGCGGTACTTAAATATGCGCTCATTTTCCAAGCCCAAGATATCACTACCAACGGCATAAAGCCATGTGTTGAAGCGCTCTCTATCTCTTTCAGGGTTTGGAAACCCATGGAGCACTCGACGCATACCTAAAACAAAAAATAAAGTCCTTAAAATTAGCAAATAACTAAGTAAAACACTAATTTTGGTTATACTGTCAAGAGCTTAACCATTCATTAACAATAGCACTGTGTTATTATCCTCTTTGAACAATAGTTAGGCTACCAGCTTTTGTTTGGTACACTTTGGGCCGATGGATGCAAATGATCAAGTATCAGTATGTATTGACCACAGATGACTATCTGATCGTTTTCAGCCCCATTGGCAAGTACAGTTGCAGTGGTTTGGTATCATAAATACACTGTGAAAACAACAATAACAAAAACTTTGTGTGCCTTTTTAAGAAAATTATGCAGACAGCGGAGTATGAAATTTGGTACGGTTAAAGTTAGGTTGATGGAGAGGGAATGCAGAAAGCCAAAAATGTCTATTTATATGAAATACATGTAGTTGAATTTCGACCACTGGGCGACCACTAGTTTGTATGGTGACAGTGTGATAATCATCACACTGTCACCATACAAACTTGCAACTTGCCTTTTCAATTTAGAGTGTTGAATTCATAGACGAAAAATCAATGTGTAACCGAGAACTTTTGCTTTTGCCCGCGACTTCGTCCGCGTGAATGTCAGTTATCGCAGAGATAGACGAGTCGCGGATTAAAAAGAAGCTTTTTGGGGTTCAAGCTTAAACTGTTTAAAATTTAGGTCAGTGGGTCGTCTTTTCATCAAAATCGGTTTTGTAGTTTAGCCGTAAAAGCGAAACAAACAAACCAACATTAGGATGGATTATAAATTGACCAACATATTATTACTAACAGAGTAGACTAGTACTAAGTAAAATAACTCTGACATACTCCACTCTCCTTGCACCCTGGAACACAGCAGTGCTTGTCCGAAGACATAGTGCAATGTGCAATAAAACAGATTCACTTTATGAGTCCTACTATCTCAAACACAACACTACGAGCCCTGTCTCAGTTTTTGTATAAAAACACACAAAATTCTTTCTACTCACAATGATGGATTAACCGGAGGAACTTTAGCTCAACTCAACGACAAATGCACAATGGAAAATACAGAAAGATTACAAAAATATCGCAAAACCCGGCGCAAGCGTCAGGCATCAGCAGACATTTGCATTTGGGGCTACCAGTTTATTGAAAAATAAACCACTATTCAAATTCTACTATCACTACTTTCTCCTGGAGTAAAATATTATAATAGATTTTGTTAAACCTCTTTAGAATACTTTTTGTTATTTCCTATAAACGAATGAAATGTCTTAATAAAAGATTTGTACTAACATATTATTATAATTTATGGAATTGAACAATAATTTTTGTCACAAAGTATAATAAAATCTACTAGTTTAGTAGCAATCAGTCACACAAAATTGACAATATTCGGTTTTGTTTAGTGCCTTCTGTTGGAATTATAATGAACATTAGTGCAGAGCTGCCATCTGTTATCCATAGTTAGAAAATATCCACGTTATAATCCGACAAAATAAAAAAAAACATCTTACAACTTGTTGGCTTATGGACTATTATATACTTCGTGATTTAGTATCATTGTAACCACTGACTTCCCCGGTTTTATGTACTCTTAATTGAAGCGCCTGACTTATACTCCAGAAGAATAACAACTTCATAGAAAATAAATGTCATCGAAAGCGATGTCGCCAGCGCCATCTGTTGCACACTCCCTGGGGCTAAATAGTTCTAGGGGTTATTTTAGAGCAATTTTTATATTGGCTAGTAATAATAAAAACAAAGTCTCAAGACAGTCAGAAAACATTGTCTCAAGACGAAAGTCTTTGACCAGTGTGTGTTGCCAGTGATGACCTATGGTACAGAAACGTGGTCGCTTACAATGGGCCTTATCAGAAGGCTTAAAGTCACCCAAAGAGCAATGGAGAGGGCTATGCTCGGAGTTTCCCTACGCGATCGAACCAGGAATGAAGAGATCCGCGGGAGAACCAAGGTAACCGACATAGCCCGAAAAATTGCCAAACTTAAGTGGCAGTGGGCAGGGCACATTGCTCGCAGAACAGATGGCCGATGGGGCCGAAAGGTTCTGGAGTGGCGACCGCGTACCGGAAGAGGTAGAGTGGGAAGGGCTCCCACAAGGTGGACCGACGACCTTGTGAAGGCCGCGGGAATCCGCTCGATGTGGGAAGCACAAGACCGGTCGAAGCGGAGGAGCATGGGGGAGGCCTATGTCCAGCAGTGGACGTCTTTCGGCTAAAATTATGATGATGATGAATAAAAACAATATGTTAAAATGAAATATCTTTATTCTGAGAAACAACCAGTTACGGTGTCATTTATTTACTAGAATCGCGTTTACAAAACCGCTAAGGTTGCCCGGAAAATTCATATTTGCTTTTATTTTCTGCAATTTGCAGGTCAGTGTTAGGGTTGTATGTTGATGAAGAACTTGACGAGTTGTTTTATGATTACAATTCTGTAAAGCAATATTTATTACGGTCGCGAATTATATTATAAACAACATACAACCTGACATTGACCGTGTGTCGTGTAGTACATAAACAAATGCATCTGATTATGATTTATTATTTAGATGCTCCCCATTTATGTGATAAAATACTATTTTATTTTCTGAAGGAGGCTTTTGGAGCATTCTTGTGCAAAAGACCAATTTTTTTTAAAACAAAACCGTTTTACTACTATGTAAAAAACACTTTATTAAATGAAACATAGTTTCTTCTTTCTGCTCCATGCAGTATTTAAAATATTTATGAGTGCTTGCCTTATTATGCTTTTAAAAATATTTATGATTGCTTGCCTTATTTTTAATTTATGTGCATTGTTATCCAAATAATTATTTATTTCAGTGGCACATACTTCTACACAGGGCACTAAGTTTTGATGAGGGTAGTTTAGGGATTCTTTTACATTGCTATATTCTTTGAATTCTATAAAATTATGAATAGATGTGTGGTCTTAAGAAGTGAAGATCAATATGCACTTCTCGCAGTCATATTTATATTTTTTTATTATAAAACCACAAACATAGGCACATGCTTGTATTTCGCTGGTTTCATCGGATAATCATTTTTCAGCACACTCGAATTCCTGATTTCCACTGGATGATGCAACTGTTCCTTCAGATGGGCCGTCATCTAAAGTAATAATTTCATCTTCAGTGCTGTCCTTACTTTCGGCATTTAAAAATAATTTAAAATGATTGATTATGACACTATTATTATCCAGTTCACTATTTCCAACACCTATGTGGGACAGGTTGCTCAGCAATGTCGTTTTTAGGGCTCCAACAAACTGTCCCGTGGTAGCGTAGCAATTTGCGCCACAGTTGGCTCGGATGCACCCAAATAAATTTTCCAGTGGATCTTGCTGTATCCTTCTGGTGGCTAAACTTTTAATTGTGTTGTGTTTTTGACGCAAAGTCCTCCACAATCTTTCCACACCATTTAGCGTCCAAAGCCAACCTTCTTGTGATGGTGGTACACGTGTGGCACCTATAAAGGGGATTGTCCAATTTGTATAGGACTTTGGCCACTCATGAACAAACAGTTCAGCTAATAATATGTGATTGATTTAATAGCTTATATTAGTTAGAATGAGGACATAAACCTAGTTTTGTATCAAGATGTATATTTAGATATTTTTTTTAAACAGGTTGTGAATGAAATAAAACTTGTTTTTTTTATTAAATTATATTTATTATTCAGATTCAGCAACCTACTGTTCTACGACCCACCATACAGTTGCAGCAATATTGTTTTATTGCTGAACCCCCTTCAGTATTGTTTTCATATAATATATAAACGAAATATGTTTTTCTACTAATGTGTCTGCTGTGTATTTTTCCACGCAATAAACCGCAGTTGACCGAAGGGAGCGGGAAACCTTCCAGTAGGTTGCTGGCAGTATTTCTGCACAGCTCAATAGTATAGGAACCATCGCCTCTTATGTGCTCTCCATAGTAAGAACGTGCTTGTTTCAATTGATATGTTCCACATGCAATTAGAATTAAATCACTACATTCCAGCGTCGGAAAGGATACAACACTTTCACTGCCAAGTCTCTAGACTTCATCCTAATCCGCAGGCCCTAAAATGTGTCTCGCAAATACATACCCGTCAGTCGAGTCCATCGGCGTGATGATTACGTAACGGGACCCCTATGCCCAGGCACCCGGTAACCGAGTTCACTAAGCCACGCCCACTCAGCGCCAGCTAGATACAGGGTTGTCAAACGCCCGTGACCGCCACCTACAAAATTTGATAAATTCAAAATAAAGTATTTTGTTCTTTATTTACTTATATTTTTATTTGTTTTCGTAATTAAATCATAATATTTACGCCAAGAGAACCTATAAAAAGGATATGCCCACATATTCTTAAATGATTTTACTTACCCAGGCAACTACCGATTTTGTAGGTTATACTAATAATAAATCTTTAATAATGTTAATAACATGATTTTGTGGTTTATCGTAGCCAACACGCATGCGCGTTTTTTGGACGTTTCCGGCGTGCTCGCGGCGCGTATGCGACCAAACAATTTATTTATTTCGCGCTTCCACTGTGCATCTAATCATCGTGTCTATACGTACCTAATTGTTAACATTGTTTCGTAAGCGTACAATAATCTTTCTAGTTTATGGCCATTAAATATCCGACTATAGTCATCAGACCGTACTGCCTAGTTTTAGGTGAATTGATATTAGGTAAAATTATCCTATATTCTTAACGACGTAATTTAAAATTTTAATCGACGTAAAACGTCGAACCTAGTTTTTTGGTATGGATCGAATCTGATCTGTATATGGAAAGTAGTAACAAAATATTTACAGATCTCTGTAGCCATGCCAAAAATACACTTATTTAAAAAAAATATTCTAACTCCTAGGTACACACCTCAACCAACAAATAGGATCATTTTTTGTCGTAGTACAATGAAGTCTAGTACCTATCTAGTTCATACTCGCCTATTATCAGCCTTACCTTAAGAAGATCTTCTAAGCACAGAAAAAAATATTTGACTAGTCTTACTCTCTGAACGGCTTGTATTCATTCCAACTGCATGCACTACTTTTTACATAACTTATTTAACAAGCGCCTACCACAACACTTTTCACTTACACTGCATACATAACAATAAAAAAATAACTCTCACATTACGACCAATTAATTCTACTTTACACTATACTCTACCAAAATATACTCACATAACACATCCACGCGTCCAAAGCGCCACACAACTTCTAAAATATTATGTCGTACTTAATACCATTTTTAAAACTTTTCCTAACCATTCAACAAGATTGGAATTCATATGTAATAATATAATTTCACATGAAAATATATCAGCACTTAATACTATGGACAAATTAACCCACAACTATGATCCTGCTATATTGTTACTTGGGAGAAATTCAACGAGTTAACACAATTACAAAGTGAAATAGACTCTTTTAATGTTGCTGATATTGTGATCTGTGATGCGGAGGACTGCTCGAGTATGTTACCAAACTCCAAAAAATGTCTTAAAATGTTTCAACAAAATATTCGGAGTGTTAAATGTAACCTACCCGGCTTATTACCGATAATAGCCAGAACTGCGGTGGATTGGGATTGCATTGTTTTGACGGAGTGCTGGTTGCCATCAACTGTGTTCTTACCCTCCTTGGATGGATATGACAGTTTTGCCACCACTAACAACCTTACGCAGAATGAAGGAGTTGTTGTGTACTACAAGAACGGTTTGTTTATCTCAGTTGAAGAACCTGTAATTGAGGACGCAAACTGTCTTGCTATTACTCTAAATAAAGACACAGTAGCCTTGGCCATTTATAGGCCACCCGGCTACAGAAATATTGATAACTTTTTGCAATCTCTCAATCAGGTACTATTAAAATATTCGCTGATGCAAAATCTCATATTATTGGGGGACATCAATATTAACATTGCCGAGCATAGTGCTGACAGCAATCTTTCTGCTTATCTTGATATGATGGCATTCCACGGTATGATGCCAGCATACACATCTCCTACGCACAATAAAACATGTTTGGATCACACGTTTCTAAAAACAAAGCTAATGGCTCGCTGTCTTATACTCCACACAACAATTACAGATCATAGTAGTGTTGCTTTGTACATAGCTAGTCTTCCCAAACAAAAACCTGCCAAAATTATAAATTACTTAGATCACAACTCTCTAAATGCGGAACTCAAAAGTGTTGACTTTAGTCCACTATACACAGTTCAAAACGCCAATAAGGCTGCTGATTTCTTCCACAGTATCCTATATAGGGCTATCAAAAACAACACTAAAGAAGTCAAAATATCAAACAAGAAAAAAATTCTAAAACCGTGGGTAACCCCAGGCATTCTAAAGTGCATTAGAAACCGCGATAATCTATATAAAAAAGTAAAGAAACACCCAGACAATGAGATACATAAAACTACATACAAACGATACCGAAATTTTTGTTCGTCTTTATTAAAAAAACTTAAAAGAGAATATGAGAAGCTACAATTCCAAAACGCAGGGAAAAATAGTAAAAAAATTTGGAAAGTAGTTAAAGAGATTACATACTCAACTAAACCCAAAGACAGCCCGACTGAGCTTATAAGCACCAATGACCCCCAAAACTCAGCAAACAATGTTAATCAATACTTCGCAAATGTTGGTAAAACGCTAGCAGAAAAAATCATTAACAATAATCTACAAACGGGACCCAACACCCTTATTAACTCGTGTAGCCATTCTTTTTGTCTGCTACCTACGGATGAAGATGAGGTTAGGTCTTTAATAACCGGGTTAAAGAGTGATTGCTCGGTGGGCCTTGATTTGATATCTAGTGACATCCTGAAATCTAATATGGATATTCTAACAATACCTATAACATACGTATATAATTTGTCACTCACTACCGGCATATTTCCGAAGATCTATAAGAAGTCAAGAGTTCACCCGATACATAAGAGTGGTGACAGAGACTGTGTCAATAATTATAGGCCAATTTCAATTCTCCCTACCTTATCAAAAATTTTAGAGCGCATCATTAACAAAAGACTTGTTATCTACTTGGAAAGTAAAAATCTCCTCTCACAAGCACAATTTGGTTTCAGAGCCAAGAGATCCACCGCTGACGCTGTGTCAGAACTAACAAATTATATAGTTAACAACATAGATTCAAAGAGGAAAACGATTGGAATATTTTTAGATTTAGCAAAGGCCTCTGTCCCTATTCTGTTAACAAAACTCGAAAGCCTGGGTATCCGGGATCTACAATTAAAACTTTTTAAAGACTACTTAACCGATAGAACACAGTGTGTTAAAATCGGTAACATAACTAGTGATGAGGTCCCGGTGACTTTTGGAGTTCCACAGGGCAGTATTCTTGGACCGACACTGTTTCTAGTTTATATAAATGATATATGTCAGTTAATGTTTCCGGATTCGAAAACTGTTGCGTTTGCCGATGATACGGCCTTACTTTTCAGTGGGAGCTCCTGGCATGATGTTTTTGCCAAAGCTCAGATAGGCATGAACACTGTGACTGGTTGGTTAAATAAGAATTTACTTACATTAAATGCAGAAAAAACGACCTTCATCACGTTTTCCATTCAACCTAATGACAAACCGGATCAGTCTTTGAGTATTGTCTCCCATTCGTGCCCAAATGCAAATGACACATATTGTAAGTGTCCTAACCTAAAAAACACTGAATCAACAAAGTACTTAGGAGTCATTATTGACAGAAATCTTAAATTTCATGAACATGTCGATCTTCTTTCAGCGAGAGTGCGTAGACTTATAGTAATATTTAAAGCCTTAAGAAACACTGCACCTAAATCTGTTATAAAGTCGGTCTACTATGCTCTCTGTCAGTCTCAGCTTGAATACTGTATCACCACATGGGGTGGCGCATATAAAACTCAATTTTTAAAAGTTGAGAGAGCACAAAGAGCACTCCTAAAGGTTAGTTTGTTCCTACCTTTTTATCACCCAACTACTGACCTCTACTCGAAATGGGAGGTACTTACTGTGAGACAGCTATTCATCTTGAGAACGGTTATGAAACAACATGCCCTAACAACTTTTGAACCAGAAAGAATCAGAAACAAACGTCGCAAACATATAGTCTGTTATTCATCGTCATTCAAAACTAAGTTTGCACATCGTTTTTTCTGCTACCAGGGTTTAAATCTATACAATAAGGTAAACCGAGCCTTAACGCTATATCCCTTGCCAAAGACCAAATGTAAGTCTGTGGTTTCGGACTGGTTAAAAAAAATGGATTATAATTTTACAGAAAGTCTACTTCATTCAAATTAAATTAGTACGATATAAGTTTATAACTTGTACCAAAACCCTCTCACTTACACATCGGCATACTACACCTGACACTCAACACTACACATTAGCATTATACACACGACACAGGCGCCTTGATTAACTTTTTGTTGATAGTTTCTTTTTAGCTTCTACCCCCAAATTGTTGTTACATGTTTTTAGTCTTAAATCTCCTTATTTACTTATAACACTGTATTATAATATCATATTTTGTTAAGTAAAACTTTCTGTTCTTCCGTGGGGTGGGGACCTGGTGATTTCTAATACAGGCATTTCGCCTAACTCAGACACCAGCTCCTCACATTGCTAAGAAAACAAATACTGAATATGTGAAACCTAGAATAAGTTTGTCATTGTGAGGAGAAATAAACAACTTATTATTTATTTATTTTATTTATTTACCTGTTCAGTCTTCACTTCATGTTTGTGTGTGATGGAAATTAGATACAAAGGGTAATGCTAATGACAATAAAATAAAAAAAGCTTGAGGAAAAGTTCATAGTTTATTGGGGGAGCCCTGATGAGCCGCTCGGACAAGAACGATCACCAGGGCTCCCCATAATCATCACGCTCTTGGAGCCATATTTGCCACACGCAAGCTGCACGCTGCACTTGTGCTGCTGGTGCAGGCCGCTGTCCGTTCCTACAAAAAAAGGAAAAAATGATTTGTGTATTAAAAATAAACCCTAATTTGAATCTCTATTGAAAACCAAAATGTAACAAATATTCTCGAATGTACTTGGCAGATCATGTATGTGTACTCAAGCAAGTATGTACTCACTGTATGTCCATGTACTCGCCGTCTTCCGGCCTGTACACCAGCAGCGGGTGAAGGTTTAGTTCCAACCGCCGCAAGCGAACCGACACGTCGGCGATTGGAACTAACAATCGCCGAATCTGTGAAAGTAAAACATAATGAAATTTGAGTGACCATAAACATGTAGAGTACAGTCGACTGTGGCATCTTTACTTTCCATGAGCAACTTTACCAATGCGAACTGTACTTAAATTTCTCTCGATTACTAAAACTCTGTTGCTGCTATTTAATATCGAAGCGATACAGAAGGAGAATAATGTACTAATTGTAACAAATTTTTAGCATCCAAGAGATATTTTAATTCAGTTTTCATTGGTAAAGTTGCTCATGGAAAGTAAAGATGCCACAGTTGAAGATACCTATATTATTATTATTCCGTTTTTAACTTTAACCTTTTATTTAACAAAAGTGGCACTAATCAATGAATAACGGTATATACCTCGTCCACCGCGTCCACCACCAACTGCAACTTGCTCGCCGTGTCGCGGTTCTGGTGCAGCTGCTCCAATGATTGATAAATTGGTCTGAAATAAAAAATAAAAAAACAATTACAATAATATTAAATACCTAATCAATGCAAAATTGCTTTCATGCGATATTCATTCAGATGTTTATACTTACTCATCGGTGGAAGCTTCTGGTGCATCAGCACCAGAACCGCAACAAACAATACGGCGAAAGGCCCGGCCCCAAGACTTTATCACGTTCATTATAATAAAAATTAATAAACAAAACTCACGCCAGTAATATATTTGTGGGATCGAAGACAAAGTAAATAGCCAATTTGTACGTTTAACAAGAAGTTTTAATGGCTCAAAATACACTTTATAATAATTAAGATGAACCGCGCGCACCGTCGTCCATTTGTCGTCCCTTTTTTTTCCATTCATTCCTTCCCTTCACTCCCGTCTCACTCTTTCCTTTCATTCCTCATACCATGTTACCGTTCCATTCATCTTACATTCCCACACTCGGCCATTCCGACTCTCATAACTCCGTGCAGTACCCAGCTGTCCTTTTAACTTGCATTATTATAATCTTATCTATATATGAGTACAACAAATATCTGCACAATAATTCTCTTAATCTCTAAACATCTTCATCATAGGAAAAACTTAACATTACTGGTGTAACTTTATACTATTTAGTTTAATCATGTTTTTAGTTATGTTTACATAAATAAAATAGACAAATACACAACAAAGATGGTTACTACTCTGTGTTATTTATACTTTATAAATAACACAGATTGCTCCTGTATAGTTACGTTTTTTGAAATATGGTTTATCAAAAATACTTACTTAAAAAAAATGTATGCCACTTAGAAATCTTAGTACTAATATGTTTACAAACTTAACCTTAATAAATCTTATCAAGAAAATGTTGCTTTCAGTCATCATCTTTCATACTAACACAAGAAATCATGAATCTTACCCATAACTTATCTTTTCATCATGCAGGCCACAATTTCATACTATCTGCTGCTGATGATGTTTTCTTTGGGCCTTCACTATCAGATGCAAATTTTTCAACATCATAGCGATCATTCCCTTTTACTTTCGTTACTTTATAGGGTCCAAAAAACTTTGGTTTAATTTTTAATCCCACCCCAAATTGTGTCCTTCTTATCGCTACCCGGTCTCCTTCTTTACTGAATGGCTTCTTTTTTCTTCTTATTGAAATTATGAATATTTTCTTCTTGCACTTGCAATATTTGTTCCTTGGCTTTCTGCCTACGCTGTTCCCTTTCTAACATGAAACTATCTCAATGTCCTCTTTAGATTTCATTTTCACTCCCACTAACAGTTCAAATGGTGTTGTACCTGTACTTCTTTGGTATGTGCTGTTCAGTGCCCGCTGCACCCGACTCACATGCCGATACCATAGTGTGGGGTTTTCTATACACAGTTTTGTAAGAATAGAGATCATGATTCTATGAATGCGCTCGACTTGACCATTACCTCTTGGAATCCCAGTTGTTATTTGCACATGCTGTATCCCTTCTTCATTGCAATATTCCTGGAACTTGGAACTTGTGTATGCAGTACCTCGGTCTGTAATAATTCTACTCGGGTTTCCAAACTGCTGCTGATGTATACGAAGTCTATCTATAGTCTCTTTACTCATCGTTCTCTTTGTTGGGAATAGCCAGACGTATTTTGTAAAGGCGTCTACCATTGTCAAGATATGATTAGATTGCTTCTTTGTATCCGTCATAGGACCAATATGATCCAGATGCAGGGTGTGCAAAGGTACAACTTCTTTGTCAATTACATGGAGTAATCCCTCTTGCTTTCCCTCCTTCCTAGTTGCCAATAAGCATGGAATACAGGTTACCAAGAATTCATCAATTTTTTTTATTTGCATTCTTTATGAAATAATCTTTATTTAGCAGTTCCAGCATCTTCTTTTTGCCGAAGTGACCGTTTTGGTGGATTCTTCTTATAATTTCGTCTTCCATATTCTTTGGGATCACTAGCTTTTTGTCAATCCCTTTATACACTAGACCATTGTCCAAAAAATAGTCTTCATATTGTGAATTCTGTAAAGTAGTGGTTATGGCTTTTAAACCTTCATCGGCTTGTTGAGCTTTCTTAATTTTATCATGAAAATCATCTATAATGGCTACCGGGTCCGGGTTTCGGCTTAGAGCATCAGATTGTCTCATTCTCGAACCTTCTCGATGTTCAATGGTAAAATCGAAGTCCTGAAGAAACAGTATCCACCGGGCAACCCGTGTAGACATCACAAGGTCTTTTTTATTCAATGTCATCTGAAAGGCTTTACAGTCTGTTATAATTCTAAACTGCCTACCAAAAAGGTAATGTCTAAACTTCTTAACTCCTTCGATTATGGCTAATGCTTCTAATTCATAACTGGTATATTTACTTTCAGCATCTGTGGTTTTGCGGCTCATGTAGTAAACTGGGTGAAATTGTCCATCATCAACACTACATTGCATCAGAATGGCAGCATAGCCAATGCTGGATACATCGGTATGAAGCTCCTGTTTGCAGTTTAGGGTTGAATATCTTTAATACTAGATCACTCGATAACTTCTCCTTGATCAAATTGAAGGCATGTTGTTCCTTTTCTTTAAATTTAAAATCTATATTCTTTTTTAATAGGTCAGTTAAAGGTCTAGCAATTAATGCAAATTCTGGAATATACTTTCTAAAGTATTACGCTAAACCCACAAAACTATGTAACTGTTTGACCGTCTTTGGCTCTGGAAACTTCCTAACTGCATCAGTCTGATCATTGGAAGGTCTCAGTTCACCAGCTTGAATCATTTGTCCGAGATAAGTAATACTACGACATACCAGATTTGCTTTTTTCCAATTAAATTGTAATCCATACTGGGACGCAACTGCCAAAACTTCCTTCAATCTTTCAACTGCTTCCTGTTCACTTTCCGCTGGTATCAAAATATCATCGATGAAGATCATGACTTTTCCTTCAGCTATGAAATCTCTGAAAGCAATTGAAATAAAACGCATGAAGTACTTGGGACATATTGACAAACCAAACGGAGCTCTTAAAAACTCATATTGTCCGTTGTGAGTTACAAAATAAGTATACTTTACACTTTCCTCACTGACTCTTAAATGAAAAAATCCATTTTTCAAATCTAGTACACTAAAGACTTTAGCATCTGCCAATCCTGCCAATCGTCGATGTAATCTTCAATTAGGGGTAGAGGAAATTCATCTTTAACTATCTTCTTATTAAGTTGTCTATAGTCCACACACATACGGGTAGAACCATCCTTTTTACGCACCAATACAAGAGGGCTTGCATAATCAGAAAAACTTACCCTAATGATGTCATTTTCCAACCACTCTGTTATTTGTTTATTTACCTCTTCTTGCTCCCTCAATGCTATACGTCGTGGTCGCTGAGCTACCGGGATATCGCCTTTAAGTATGATTTTGAGTTGAATTGGGACGTGTTTAACTTGCTTAGGTTAATAGTTGTTGACACATACGATGATCTGGTCTATTAACTGTTCGCAACCAATATAACCTATAACATCAGAAACACATGGAAAACAGTTCAACCTACTCCACCAACCTTCATTGACAGGCCTCATCCGCACAAAACTTCCATTCAATACGCAAGTTATATTTTTTAAGAAATCTTGTCCTAATAACATTTTAAAGGGCATACACGTTTGTGGAACAATATAACAACCAAGATTTTTATATTTGTAACCATCGATTTCAAAAGTAGTGTTCAAATATCCAATGGAAAGCACTTCGGAAAATCCTAAACCTGTCATCTTATGAATATTATTTTTATCCAACTGTGGCGAACCTATATGTTTGTAGCACTCACTAGATATTAAATTAATGTCACTGCCACTGTCTATTAACGCGGTGATTATTAAATCGTTTATTTTCACGTCCTTGAATGGTTTCTCAGTTGAAATTATTCGTTTGTTTATATTGCAAACTTCACGTTCGTAAACGTCATTGTTGATCAAAATGTCATCTCGTGCGTTCGTGTCACTGTCAATGTCAATAATTTGTGGGCCGCCAACATTACCACGCGTATTTTCCTCCGAATCCGCCTGCGCTGTGTTGCCATCTGAATACTGCGCCTGCGACGAATTGAAGAAACTTCCTCTGGATGTTGACTGTTGGCTAACCTGCTATCTTGTTTTCGATTTTGTATTATCGGTCTTCACGTTCAATGCATTATCTATCTCTTTTTTGCATTCCGAAGCAACATGGCCGAACTCATTACAACGAAAGCATTTCTTGTCTTTCGTTTTGTTTGGACATGCCGATGAAACATGATTTTCTTCTCCACAGTTATAACATCGTTTCGCATTAGACGATTTTGAATGTGATTTTCCTTGCTGCTTTAGATTCGTACTATCCTTCTTCATGTTTTCCTTCAGGCTGTCATAAATCCTTAGTTTTTCTTTATGATCCGGATATGTTTTTACACCATACAGCATCATTTTATTGACTTCTAAGTCGATAATTCCGTCAACAATATATTTTATGGCAACGTAGTCTGGCATTTTACCTCTTTTTCCCATTTCTTTCATTATTAATAGATAATCCAAACAGCAGCCCCAGGGCCGCGGTGCCGACCAAAGCGCGTCGAGCAACGAGGAGCTGCTGGACAGGGGTCCATTCAAATATTAACGCATGACCTTCCACATCCTGAACCCATCGCGAAGCTGAATAGGTCTTATCTTCTCCGTCAAATCTAGGTATTAACTCCGCACTCATGTGAAGTGTCGACGTCGGAGGGTGATCTTGACCTTGAATGACCTGAGCGGTTTTCGCGGCAGCAGCGTCGTCTTGTCGTTTTGCCACGCTGGTTTACCTTTTTTCTATTTTTTTCCTGGTATCGTTGTAGCGTGCGTCGTCTTCGTCTTTCGTTGTTCGTCTTCAATTACAGGAAAAAAAAATTACCAGTACGGTTAACCTCTTCGAACACGCGGTCACCTCGTAGTGTAGATACTTTGTTTTTTCTTTCCGATCTCGGACGAGCCCCCAATTTGTGGGATCGAAGGCAAAGTAAATAGCCAATTTGTACTTTTAACAAGAAGTTTTAATGGCTTTAAATACACTTTATAATAATTAAGATGAACCGCGCGCACCGTCGTCCATTTGTCGTCCCTTTTTTTCCATTCATTCCTTCCCTTCACTCCCGTCTCACTCTTTCCTTTCATTTCTCATACCATGTTACCGTTCCATTCATCTTACATTCCCAAATACATGTCAATGACTCACGCGCAACTCTTGCGGTAAAAGTTAAAACTCATGTGTCAGTGTCAAATTTAAATCGTAATTTTAGAATTTTGAAGGAATGAATGACAAAACGGTGTTACCATATAAATATTTTTGGATAATACTGGCCGCTAATATGTGTAAAGAAATGGGTTTCAATAGTTGAATATTGTATTGATTGGATCAAGGATGGTGAGTCTTATTTACTTATATCTTCAACAACAAACTTTTTCATTACTTAGGTAATATAAAATTAGATGTTTATTGTATTAAATTAGGTTCGGCTTTCGGCTAAGTTGTTTTTCTAGGTGTTTTATGTTCGGTCATTTGTTTGTAATTTAAATAGTTTTGTAATTTAAATGTATCAGTGTAAAAACTATGGATTAGAATTATGTCTGAAAAAAATTAAATGTTATTTAATTATTATTTCACTATTTCATTATACTGTTGCCAGGTGCCGCACCGGTAATGTAAAAGACATTCTTAACAAAAGGGTTTTGGCTGCGGTGGATACTTTTGTTAAAAATTACAATATGAAAACAAGGAATTAAAAACCCTAGTCTCAATAAAACATGTTAGGGCGTTCTGTTATCTTTTACAAATTCATGGGAAAGGATTAAACATTCTTATCTCTTTTGTTTCTAAATACATTGTTTACTCGGTTAAATATTGACGTCGCAAGAACAGATTTAAAATGATTGCCTTCTATTGTTTTTAATTACATTGTTAAGCCTATTCAGAAGTTCAGAAAGGTACGGTCCAATGACTATGGCCTGCCCATCAAGGAAAAATTTAGCTTAGATAATGGAATACACTAGATTATTTGTTATGCGGCACATGTGGCCCTTACGATGCTCAAGTAGTAAAAAAAAATACTTTAGAAATTTTGCGTGGCGCCAAAGGCGAAGGTAAATGGAGATGGCATTGTTGTCTTAATCTATGCAGAACTAAATGTAAGTCTATACGTATTAGGTATTGCAAGTCCATAGATACACGTCATCAATAGTTAAGCGTCGCTATTTTACGATAACATTGATAATATGTATTGTTTTTGAAATTGGAGGTAAAATTTGTCATACAGCGTAGAAAGTTTACTATTACGAAAATATAATATTTAACTACATCTGCAGAAATAATTAAAGTAAATAAGTCATCGTTTTAACGCTTACTCAAAAGTACCTACCTTCTTTAAATCATTCATTCACACCTAGTTTATGTTTGGCAGCCCTAGTAGCGTGTTTTGATTTGCACCCGGTAGGTGGGTGCTGGGCATGGTCGCATGCCAACAATAGTTATCTATATGTACGACTCGGGAGCCGAGTTGTGGGCACACGAACGAGTTATCGTTCGACCCGGGAGCCGGGTGCTGGGCAATGAAAGTGACATTAATTGAGAGGAAATCTGCTTGACGTCAATTTAAATTATTTTGATTGACAAAATCAGCAAGAGAATTATTTATGTGTATGTTTTGATTTATCATTTCAAGTATTTGCCCTGCATCCTCTCTGTCTCTGATTCTTTGGTGAAACCTATTTATCAGAGCTGCTGCTATGCGAAAGTCTGTCATTGCATGTCTTGATGCACGATTAAAAAATTCGTGCCTAAGCAATTTAAACGATTGTTTAAATATGCCATTTACGGCTTCAACCACCCACCTACAAACCGTGACAGCTCTCGACTTATTAGCAGCAATGGTTGACAATTGAGTTTCACCTTGTTGTAAGGATGCAGGCATATGAATTGAATAATTACATTCTCTCAGCAATGGCACAGAATCTCTAAAGCCCCTATCCAGAATAAATACATCACCTGCTTGGAAATATCTCCATAGCGGTTTTGTTTCTTCATTAAGTTCATTAATTATTACATTAGCATCTGATGTTGTAGCTGGATAGGGGCCCAATACATCCATAATGTATCCATCACAACAAACCATAAGTAAAGGCTTCATCAAGTTATTATACTTGTGCAGAGAATATGTATCTTTTTGGTACATATAATTAGATGATTTTTGTACATATAAATATGTTCCATCGCTTATAGTAATTGGTTGCCTATTTTCACCACCAAATAAACCATTAGGTATTAATAGATTTCTTTCAGAGATTTGTGTTTTACTTATATTAGTGATTCCTAAGTTATTTGGGACAAATACTCGCTCTATTATATCTCGAGCTTGACCCATTAACCTCATTAATGTAGTGCAAGGTGTATTTAAAAGTGCTGAGTTGAGATCCTTTGATCACTATCACCCGTTCGCAATTTAATCAGATAGGCAGCAAGCGCTAATTTATTTTGGCGAATGTTTTGTATTTCTGGCAATTCTAAATAGAGTTGTCCAAATTGTTCTTTGCTCAACCCAATCCAATAATGAAGAAGTTCATCTGACATAAATTCTATGTTAGAAAAATCCAGAATTAACTGTCGCTCATTTACAAATGTTGCAAAATCTTCGATGTGTCCTGCATTAAAACTATGAATGGGTGACTGGATATCAGCTAGAACTTCCCAATTATTACTGTATAAATGTAATGAGCAAATCCTACAGTTCTGTGGCACATAGAATTTGTAATCTACAAATAACTTCACCCTTAGCCATTTACAGGACAGCTAACCTTTGGGTCGAATGACAATCCGGATAAAAACAGTGCCTTTGAGTGCCTGATGCTCTGGTATACAAAGGCAGGTTTATAGTTGTCATCCGAATGTCTCTCAGCCTCAGTGGAACGGACAGCAGCTCAATCAACTCGTTGCCAGCAGGTATGACAGATTTGATCGGATCCATGTAACTATAACTAAATAAATAAATATCAGAAGTTAAAATGATATGCTTAGCTTTCATTTTTATACACAAAACCAAGGCACACTAACACATATGCCAAACTATGTTCAAATGCTGCTGTGGGGAGAGCCCCTGAGTGCCAATATATACAAGCTTATTTAGTTTGTGTTCCAGTTTCCCGCGTTATTGTAAATATTAATTTTAACAAAACTGTGGTGAGAAATAATTCACATATGTTGGATTTTATAAATACACTGAATAATTACGTAAAATACTTACTTGACTAGGAGCAATCTGTTCCATCACCATATTCCTAATAGGAGATTCTCTTTCCGTCTCAGTATGCAGCCTATGAGATCTTGTCCGTAACAAAGAGCTTCCACAGTAGACACAGATACTTCGACGATGACCACTGCTAGTTGTTCGTTCATTTATTATTTGCGTCCGTGAATGGTGAAGAGCCATAGTCCAGCAAGGATGACAAACTAAACTATCATCTTCAATCTAAGCAAACCAGAAAATAGATATTGTTAGTGTTAGAATAGTTTGAGTTTTATTCAAAATCATTAAGGTTTAACGGTAATAAAAACTTACCAAACGAGGAGCAATCAAATGTTGTACAACTGACCGCACATCCATTAGAACGAGACTGTGTCTCCTTTGGAATAAATCGCTTCCACAATTCACACATCGCTGCGTTGTCGCTTCATTCGTCATCAGATCAACGTGAGGTAACACGGGATCCATATCTACATTCAAGCCGGGGTTATCGTTAGGGCGATGTTCGGTGTCCGTAGGTGTGCCAGGTTCAACATAAATACAAGGTTCGAGGTCCATAGAAGTGCCAGGGTCGTCAAGAAGGGAAGAATCGGAATTCATTTGAAATAAAACAAAGTAGTCAAAAAAACAACACTCACGATGCAAAGAAACAAAGCGAATGTTAACTGTCATTTTGGCAATTTGACACAACATTTTTTAAGCATCGTGTTGCCATATAAAAAAACAACTACTTATCGACCCTTTTGAAATCGATCAAAATGATAAAGTTCTCCAGAAATAATGTATAAAACGTCAGTTTATCATTTATTATGTCCTACATGATATATATCGTTTATTATCATTTTTAATAATGTGATTAACGAAAAATAGGTTAAATAAACCGGAGAATTTGCGCTGTATTTTAAATCGATTTGCATTTTATTGTTTTATCTGGCTTTGGTTTGGCATCACTGAAACCAAATCCAAAGCCGGTTCGTGTGTAGCATCAAATCAGATACTAAAAAATACATGTTTTTTTACAGTGCTAATTGATACAAAGTTATTCGGATCAGATATTTACCAAAAAAATAAATTTTAAATATTGGGAAATATATTTTTTGTATAGCATCGTGTTTAAAAATGGCCAAGTTCAGACAATGTCCTTTAATGTTTTGGAAAAAACATTTCATTTCCTCTATGAACTTCAGGTGAGGTGTATTATCTTTTAGATTTGTGGAAAATCGCTTTCCTCTGCATAGATCCACTGTGTCACTGTTCAAGGTATCGAAAATCATGTCCATTTTAGATAATACATCTGCTGTCACAACTGCATCAATAGATAATCCTGAAAAGAATTTAATACTTATATTAAAATGTATAATTATATTCTTGACATGGAAGTGCTGCTCATAAGTGCATAACTACAGACAGGGAAACCTACTATGGTGGGTGTCAAATCATGGCAGAACACAGACTATTCTCTAATAACTCTCATGGTCATGAGACATGACATTAACCCACGTGGTGACATAATTATCATCCATGCAGTACTAGAACTGGCACATACATTATGCATGAGACCTTTTACAATTGTTATTTGTTTAAGCGATAGTCTGTTAATTATTAAAACAAATTACCTATTCCAATTTTAGCATACATGGCAGAAGAAACAGTATGACTTAACACCTGAACTGCCAGCTTCACTTTAATTTTTTGTTAAATGTTAGGATTCAGGTGGTCCGGTTTGAGTAAAGGTGCCTAAGCAAAATTTGACTCCACTTGGCTATACCTGCAAAAATATTGATTAATTTAATTAAAACATATCTTATCTTCCTTTAGAAACTTTCAATTCATTTCATTCGGGCGTTCAGTTTAGTTCATGTTTTACCTGTTCCAGTTCTTCCATCGGATGATCTATCTGTTGGGCATTCAATATCATACTTCAGAAATAAATTTCTGAAGCACTTAATTAAATGTGGAGGATCAAAAAATGCAATAACTTCATGATCATTGGCTTATAATGTTATAATGGTTTAATGAAATCTTAAACTAGGGGTGCGGGTGCGGGCGCGTGTGCGGGCGCGGGTGCGGGCGCACACAGTGACACGGGCGACGAGCGCAAAGGACATTTGGGTACTGAACCTGCGTGCGGACAGGCCACAGAGGGTGGTGGGGAGGGTCGCACGACGGGGGTGCCAGGGACGCACGCTATACTCTCCCCCTTTTGACCAAGAGGCGAAATCTCATTGGTCAAACTCCTAACAATAAATAGCAAACCTACGGTTGGAGTTTCCGGGGGCGACCTCTGCGTCGCTTCGGAACAATAGGCTCCGGACACTCACCGCCTCTGTCATGGTATCTACGCAGATCCGACATGTGGTACTTACCCACTACTTCGAGGTAAGAACATATGTAGTAGGACTCACCTTCTTGGAGACTACATATGGACCGTCCTGTTTCCGAATAAACTTGGAAGTAACACCTTTGGAAGCATTGCTTAAGACATGTGTCTTCATAAGCACAAGATTCTTCGAAAGGATCCGACGCACGACGGCCACAATCCGCTTGATGCTTGCGCAGATCCTGCTGATGCTCGATGTTCTCCTTAGCTTGAGAGAGAGAATCGACAAGCTTCAAAAGGTACGGTGTGATCTGAGGGACCAAATTCTCAGATTCGATGACGGGACGTAAATCAGCCTGGACAGAAAGGGGAGAACGAAGCTCGCGACCAAATGTCAAGTAAGCTGGAGTGGAACCGGTGGACATGGTAAATGAGCTATTAAGAGCAAAACGGACGAACGGTAAAACCTCAGGCCATTGCTTGTGATTGCCCTCTACAAGAATAGCCAGGTGAGCCTTCAAGTCCCGATTTCTTCTCTCTACCGGGTTGGCTTTGGGATGATACAGTGGTATCAGATTCTGTTTCACACCTAAGACAAACAGCGCCTTCTGCATTACATCAGCTACGAATTGAACTCCGTTGTCTGAGATCATACGCCTAGGGAATCCATACCTCATAAAAATCTCACCCACTAAGGTTTTCGCACAGATCTCGGCTGTAGCTTCGGTAAGTGCAAAAAGTTCAACCCACTTACTAGCGGTGTCCTCTACTATTAATACCCACCTTTCGCCTTGAGGCCCTTTAGGTAACGGTCCGAAGAGATCAACAGCGATGATTTCAAATCTCTGAGCGGGTACAGGAGTCTGGAGTAAGCCAAGTGGTTTCAGGTTTGAGGGCTTGTACCGCTGACACTCCGTACAGGTCTTCAGGTAGTCGGTAATATACTTCCTCGTGCCTGGGAAATAGAACTGCTGAGATATGCGACGAAGAGTTTTCTGGATACCCCCATGAGCGGCGGTCGGCGAATCGTGACACTCGTACATGACTTTGCTTCTCAAGCTCTCCGGAACGACCATCTGAGGCTCTTCAGCATCAGAAGCCTCTACATACCTGTACAATACTCCCTGATTGATAAGGTACCCTCTATCCGACCAACGGTGCGCTGACAATTCATCAGCACTTTCTAAGTCAATGAGAATCTTAGCTACTTCTGGATCGGACAATTGAGCTTCACGGGTAGAGGTGGCGTCCCATCGTGGAATGTCCACGGTGGCCGGACAGACACCACATTCCGATGTACTATCTATAACTGGGCGGCTGAGTGTGTCGGCTACCACATTAGCCTTCCCAGGTGTGTACTCGATTTGTAAATCAAAAGACTGTAACTTCAATGCCCAACGAACAAGCCTACCGGTAGGCGATTTAAGCGTGAGCCACTTAAGGGGTTGATGATTACTCCTGACACATACCTGATGACCATCGATGTAGCCACGGAATCTCTCCACTGCCCAGACAACGGCCAACGCCTCCCTCTCTGTGGTGGAGTAGTTCCGTTCTGCTGGCGTCAGGAGACGACTAGCGTACTCGATGGGGTGTTCATCTTGTGGTGACTCTCCCTGGAGTAAGGCTGCACCTAAAGCGAAATCGCTGGAGTCCGTTCTAAGGATGAAAGGTCTTAAGTAGTCCGGCTGGGTCAGAATGGGGGGTGAAGCTAAAAAAGACTTAAGCTGTATGAAGGCGCTAGCTCGATCCTCATCCCATTTCCAGGCCTGTGACTTTTTGGTTAGACGCGTAAGAGGTTCAGCCACCTTGGCGAACTCTGGGATAAACTTGCGGAAGCATGAGCAAGTTTGGAGGAAGGTGCGAAGTTGCTAAAGAGTTGTCGGTTCCTTCATCTCTAAAACAGCACTTACTTTCTCTTCGTCTGGAGATATACCATCATGAGATATCACGTGGCCAAGGTATTTGAGCCGGTCTCTGGCAAACACACACTTCTCTCGGTTTGCTCGAAGCTTGTACATACGGAGACGCTCGAATACCGCACGCAAATCTGCTACATGGGACTCCAGGTCCTCCGAAATAACCAAAAGGTCATCCAAATAACCTAAAATAGTCTTACCACCAAGTGTTGACCCTGATCTGCAACGGTCTATGAGCTTCTGAAACGTCGCTGGCGCATTCTTAAGGCCAAACGGCATACGTTTGAAGCGATAGGTACCAAAAGGCGTGACAAATGCAGTTTTATCGTGATCGGCGGTGCTTACCTGCCAATAACCACTGCGAAGATCTAGAGAACTCATTACACAACCCTTCTTGGTCGACTGTAAGAGCTCGTCAATACGCGGCATGGGGTACGCATCCGTCTTAGTAACAGCGTTCAACTTTCGGTAGTCGACGCTAAACCTATATGTACCATTACGTTTCGGTACTAAGACGCACCCGGTGCTACCCAGGCGGATTCACACTCCTCGATCACGTCCTCCGCTAACATCTTGTCTAACTCGGCGCGCATGATTTCCTTCTTGGCAGGCGTAAGGCGATACGGGGGCAAAGCAATAGGCGGATGGTCGCCGGTATTTATGTGGTGTTCCGCAAATGGTGTAGGCTCTCCGAATTTATCAAAAATGTCGGAGTACTCACCTAAAAGATTCTCCAACGTCGATCTCTCCGACCCCGATAACATAGCGCCCTCATCCGTCCTCAGTACGTTCACCGAAGCACACTGAATAGGTGCGCGTTCAGATTCCCATAACAAAGTGTAAAGTGTCCGAGGCTGATCCATTGTACGCCAAGTCCAATTAGAACAATCGATAACCATCTTAGCTTTAGTAATAAAATCAATGCCTAACAGAGTATCGTTGTTAACGGCCTCAGGTATAATAATGAATTCAATAGGCATCGATAATGAAGCAAGTTGAACATTAACTATCGTCAGTAGCACATCACTATTCCTAACAATACCATCCACAAGCTTCAACGATATCGTTTCGGCGCGAAAGTTTGAACCAATACGTTTCATTACGGAATAAAGTGAATAACTCGCAATACTACGACGCGCGGCGGTATCTAACAACGCGGTGCCCTGATAACCCCCCACACACACGCGCGCGATAGGCCGACCCTGCTTATTGTTATCGTTAACAAAACCCGAACATGATGACTTCTTACTATATATACCGCATGATTTTTTTTACCGTCTGGAAAAAAATAGGGCATAATAGGTGAACGGAGTAGAAGCCTATGGCACAGAAATTTCACTTCTTTTTTTTTTTAAATCCTAACATGAAATTAACCTATCAATAAATACTATTACTTATTTGTAGTAAACTTTTCATACTAAAATTTAAAAAATAATAAAAATAAAAAAGAGTAAAAATATCGGCAAATAATATCAAAACCCAACTTATAGGCACCTTACTCTACGCGCAGAAATTATCAATGAATTCGTAGCGACATTCAATCCTTTGATTGAAGCCGCCGGGGATAGGTAACTACTCTCGCAAAATAACTTTCCTCAGGCGTACCGCTCACGTGTCACCGCTTGCGCATACCCTCCCGCTCGCGCGTCCTTCGACCCGAGTACCGCGTCTCGTGCTCTCTCTCTCTCTAGTCACCTGCTATTAGTCATAGCGTGACGTCGATCGCTGTTTTTTTACGTTTGAACCGTGTGTGCTTCGACCGCCCAGTGATTGTTTTCATAATGACGTACGCATACACCAACTCCACCCGCAGGCGAACATTCTATGGAGCGACGAGTCCATATTTACCCGCACTGGTATCTACACAACGAGCAATGGTGGAGTTTTCAAAACCCACTTACAATAAACGAACACGCTCATCAAGTTCTATTCAGTGTCAATGTTTGGGCCGGGATAATACACGTTGGCATAATGGGTCCAGTTTGTATCGAAGGTCGATTGACAGGGATAATGTATCGTGAAATTACACAGTCCGTTATCGCCACAATGTTGGAAGACGTTCCTCTGGACTATCTGCCGGACATGTACTTTCAGCACGACGGGTGTCCAGCTCACTACGAGCGATCTGTGTTCGCGTATTTAGATAGTGAATTCCGTGATAAGTGGATAGGTCGCGGTGGACCTGTGATCTAGCCGGCGAGATCACCAGACCTAACGCCATTAGACTTTTATTTGTGGGTCGAACTAAAACGTTTCGTGTACACCGAAGAAGCTCGTAGTGTAAATGAGTTAAAACAGCGAATAATAGACGTTTTTAATATTCTGAAAAGTGACAGAGACACGCTTAGAAGTCTAACAACCAATTTGCAAAAACGTGGGAGTTTGTGTTTAGAAAGAAACGGTGGACATTTCGAACAAATATTGCAATATCATTGAAAAGGTACTTTTTGTTGTAAATAATAACTCATTTTCTGTAATTTTGTAAAAATTAATCAGTGTAATTATTTGTAAATAAGTTGATTACGATCTCTAAATACGCCTAGTAAGTTGTAGTATCCGATTTGGATTAAACAACCTTGTTGGAATCCTTTTTTATTACACATCACGTTAAAACCTTCGAAATACAGATGAATGTGAGTGATTGTTATAAGTATTTAACATCAGCGGTTTGTTTACATTTCTATCAAAGCTTTACCGATCGTATGAGACGTAATTTGTTTGGTTTATAGTTTCAAGACACTCGTCACTCAGTGTATCAAATTATTTGCCTACTACAACTACATACAGCACGGTGACGTATGTAGGTACACACGCAAATGTGTGCGTGAGTGTGTAGGGATCGGGCGGTATCGTCTTGTGCGCAGGAGAGCGAAGTTAATGCTAGCGTCCCGCTCACACTTCCATCATGCTTCATTCATGTGCAATCGCAGCTGACGCCGTTTACTATTACCTATTTTGGATAATATTTGTTTTACGCGAGTGCCGTAGGATGTGTTCTCAATCAATCAATCAATCATTTATTTGCAACGAATGTAGGTAGGTTACATTGAAATACAGGTGGAGTAGATAAGAGAGTGCCATGTACATTCTGCCTGGAAATAGGCACGCAAAAATTATAAAAAAAATGATAAGAAGCTAATTACAAATTAAAATGTCAAAGTTAGAATGATTACAATTATACATACATATTGAAAAATGTCAAATTTCAATGTTGCTATGGATATAAAATAAAATAAAAAATAAATGTATATTAGGTCCATAATTTCAGGATAACATTAATTATATTTATTATACACATCGCTGATTAAAAGGTTTTGTCTATTAAAAAATCATTAATCGAGTAATAACATTTTTCTATTAGGAAGGCCACCAATTTCTTTTTAAAGTTTTTAATTGTATCATTTTTCATTACATCTGGCAATTTATTGTATATAGTAGGACCCATACAAATAACGCTTTTTCTCAATAGCGCTGTGTTACAGGACTCGATTTTTAATACATTTTTGTACTGGTTTCGGACAGGTCGTTTTCTAGTTTCTGCCATAGTAGGAAATAGGTTTTTATTGGTCTTCACAAACATGGCCATTTCAAGAACATACAATGACGGAAACGTAAGCACTTTTAAGGACTTAAACTTTGGTTCGCAACTGTCAGTGGTCTTCATACCACACATCCCTCTAATACAACGTTTTTGCGCCTTGAAAATGTATTCCCTTGAGCTGCAATTGCCCCAGAATTCTTTTTCATGTATTTTAAGGATATTCGCAACTTTTATTAAATAAATGGTACCAGGTAAATAGTAGGATATATGAGTTCTATTCTACTTACACAAAACGTCATATTGTTGTCCAGACGCTAAAAAATTTCAGCCGGTATACACAGAAGAAAACACATTTTCTATCTTAACGTTTGTGTTACTATCTCTGGCACTATCTTGTTTACCTTTAGGACAATTAACTCTAACATGACCTTTTTCACCACAAATATAGCAAGTCCCGTACGTGTCCTCGCACTTTACAATACACGCACAACAACTTCTTATCACTGTTATCACTTTTGCTCACACACTGATCACTACGCGGCGATTTCGTTCGCGGGACGTGGGTAGCGCAAACTGGCGGCGGCGGCGTCGAACTCGATCCCGGAGCGACGTGTTCGTGCGCGCTTTCGCTGATTGATTGTTTGATTGTTCTAGTGTTTCGTTGACTGTGAATTTTATTCAGATTATGTATTAGGTATTTGAGACTGAAGTAGAAAACTAAGAGGAACTAAGTTTTCTACTTCAGAGGACATGGTGGAGCATACGGTGGAGGTCTGCCCAGCTTGGGCGGAGCAACGCCGTGTCCTCATGGAGGTGATCGGCGGCGGCGATCTCTCGCGTCCGACCCTGGTCCAGGCCATGGTACGGAGCGAGAGGGCATGGCTGGCAGTCGCTTCCTTCAGCGAAGCAGTTATGCTCGCAAAGAGGGAGGCGGCGCACGTGAGGGAGATGCAGTACATGCGCCCTCACAGCCGTGGCCTTCGCAGGAGACGCCCTGGGCGTCGGGAATCCCAGGCTGATTCCCGGCCACCGTAGGCACGGGCTTGCGGACGGCGAGTAATGGGTACCTCGCTGTCCGGTAAGGACCAAGCCCGAGTCGACGGCGCGTTGTGTTCCACGCGCGCCTCAAAGAGATGTCAGCAGCAACAGAGGGGCCCGCAATGGCCGATGCCTGCCGGGGATGCGGGTTGTTCGAAAGAGATACCGCCGCCCCTGGCACACAGGCAACTGAGGGAACACGGGTGGGTTTTAGTCAGTAAAAGTCTTCAGCTCCACCCAGAGCGGGAGAAGTTATTTGATGATTTCCCACCCAGCAAAAAAAAAAAAAAAAACTAAGTTCTTAGGAATAAAATCAAGACCAAAATCAAAAGTCATTTATTCAAACTAGGCTGAGAGTCAGCACTTTTTGAACGTCAAATTTACATAAGACAGTCCTCAGTCCCCCAAAACGCCCACCCTTCACCACTTCCTAGCGCTTTAGCTGGGAAGAAGAAGTGGCGCAACAAACTCCCCAGCAGCACAGCTGTCTGTTATGCTGGAAGAACTTGATTCTATACAATAATAGCATATAACCATCATTCAACGATCAATGAACATTTAATTAATAAAAATGGTATATGCAGTTAATAAACAATGATATGAAGTAATTCATATGACCTGTCAGTAGTTAAGCTAATTCTGGTGAAAGGACACAAACGTTGTCTTGAGTTAATCACAGCGACCAACAATTCTTATCGTTTAAGTAGTCGTTGATAGAATAGTATGCCTTCGAACAAAGATTTGATTTTACTTTCGCTTTAAACGCATTAAAATGTAAATCTAGCAAAGAAGAGGGAAGCTTGTTATAAAAGGTTATACGAAGCCCAACAAATGAGTTATGAACTTTATGAAGCCGGTGAAAGGGAGCACGTAGTTTGTCCTTATTTCTAGTATTAATATTATGAATATCACTGTTTTAGTGTATAAGTGTATGTTTTGCCTAATATATAAGATGTTAGCGAAGATGAATTGCGATGCCACCGTGAGAATACCAATATCTTTAAAAACATCTCTCAGAGAAACTCTAGCACCTAGTTGGTAAATAGCAATAACTGAAGACTACAACAAAGAAAATGTTTTTTTATTGTTATAGTGAATTGTTGACTGTATATTTACTCTATTTGATTGGTGCCAATAAAAAAAAACTACTTTTTTCATGAAATGTAATGCTTTTATTGTGTAAATCTTTTTAAATTCCAGTCCCAAAACCTATTATGTCCTGTAAACAAAATAAACAGTTTGTAAAATATTTATTTTACCCTAATCAATAATATAAATACCATATGTATTTATTGACATGTTAGTATTATTAGGAGAGTAGTTTTCTTAAGAGACTGCATATGTACCTATTTCTCTCCAGCAATTGCACTAATCTGTCCCTTGCTTTTTGCCCTTGCTGAAGAGCTTGATGAGCGGACGTAGACTCATCTCGCTGCCCTCTCTGTCTACTGCGTTCTAACATCAGGTCTTCTTCGGTGAGAGTTGGTGCTTCTAAACCTGCCCGATTACACATATTATGTAATCGGGCAGCAACACAGCAGGTAATGACAATTTTACCTAAGAAAAATGAAAAAAATACTGTTCACTAGTTCAATGCATTATAAGATAGTTATAGTGCAAATTGTAACAAATTCCTGCTGTGACGGGTGATGCAGCTCTCGTGCTGCTAAGAGCCATCTTCATCGACCTTTTAAAATTCCAAATGTGCGCTCTATGGTGGAGCGAGCACCTTTTTGGATGTTATTGTATCTCCCTTCTAGAGAATCTTCGACAGCATTGTCTATTGGAGTCATCGTGAATTCCCGAAGTGGGTACCCAGAATCCCCTGTAACAAACATGGCATGGTAAACGATTGCTGCATAATAAATCTGCCACATGGAACACGTTGGACTCATAATATACTAATAAATAAAGAAAATATTTTAGACTGTAAAAAACCAAATAACAGCCTGCAGAAAAAAATAAGAAGGGATAGATTTTTTTTATAACAAACCACATACCCAATAGATATGGTGCCTCCTGTTGTAGACTCTCCAGGTGAGCTTTAACTTCATGGTGTGACCAAATGAAGGAGTCATGGGTTGCTCCACCATAGGATGCATCAACATCTAAAATAGTGCATTCTGCATCACATATCTGTTACGCATGCAGAAAATAAATTTAATTTTTTGAGAACTCGCGACCACAATCACAAATTCAAATATATTTATGACAGACCTATCCTTATGTAAAAGTTAAGCCAATAAGTAGCCGTCATTAGTTAGATATTTACTTTTATGTTTTAAAACTTAATGCATTCTATTTTATTTTAAGGTAAGTATATATTTTTACATAAAAAATTGGTTATTAATAATAATAATAATCTTTAATAATCTTTATTACACAAGAAAGTGGTTACAAAAGAGTATGAAGTCCCTGACTCACGTGCTAGGTGATATACCTGTGTTACAAGAGCCAGGGCCCTCTCCCAGTAGGAGATATTACAGAATCTTATGCAAAAAGATTAACAAAAATAACAAGAATATGGTAACGACAAAAAAGTTAACTAAACTAAAAATGGATTAAAAGAAGCCTGTATTAAGTTTGCGAGTGTTTGTGTTATGTTTGAGTCTCAGTGTGAGTGTAAATGTGTGTGTTTGTGTATGAGGCTGTGTTTGTGTGTGTGTGTGGGTCAGTGTATGTGTTTATGTGTGTGTGTCAGTGATTGATCAGGAGAGGTTTTAATGTTAAGAAATAGATATGATGATTTTCTCTGTTTCGTCATAGTTCAGTGACAGTAGCCATGGCTTAAGAGTCTGCTTGACTTTATGTAGGGTTAGTTTATAAATTGAAAGTTTTTTGTTTATTTTGTTATACATTACTGCGCTTTGGGCACGATAGTGTCGTCGCGCAAGTGCAGTACGACATTGGACAGACTCACAGATAGGAAAGCCAATCCGCCGATTACATAGCTTGCTATCTAGTGGCATCGTAGAATGTCGGCGTAAGATAGAGCGAAGAATGTACAATTTTCTCACAGTTAGTACTTGGGCTTCCAAGTACAACTGAGCCGTGGGGTAGTCCCTTTTGCGGAAATAAATAACTTTAAGAACAGCCCGTTGAGCTCGTTCCACTCTCAGCATCACTGTTTTAAAGGTACCGCCCCATACCGGGATGCAGTAAGTAATAATCGACTCGCATAGAGAACGGTATACTAGTAATGCTGTTTCAATGTCAGCCACATGTCTGAGCCCTTTAAATAAATAAATTACTTTACGAAGCCGGGAACATAGAGTATCAGTATGGGTGCGCCAATCCATTCTCTCGTCGATATAAACGCCTAGATATTTGATACTTGGCACCATGTCAAGGCACTTGCAATTGCAAGGAGAGGAGTCGTGACAAATATGTGCTATTATTTTATCCGAGTTCATTGACGGTTTAGGTGAATTTGGTGGTTTGAACTGAATTACTTTGGTCTTTGAGATATTAAGCGTCAGAAGATTAGTGGAAAGCCAGTCCATAATTGTTCGCAAGGTAAGTTCAGTGGTTTGTTTAGCCGTTTCCCAGGTCACGTCGGATATCAACAGTGCTGTGTCGTCGGCGTAGGTAAAAATGTCACAATGCGAAAGGGAGAGTTGACAGAGGTCATTTATATATATTTGAAAGAGCGTGGGACCCAAGATACTGCCTTGAGGTATACCGTAGTTGATAAATTCTTCGTTACTAAGAACAGAATCAATTTTAACACATTGGCTACGCCCGCTAAGATAATCTTTGTAAATATCTAGAGCCACACCACGTACTCCCATATGCTCCATTTTGGCCACCAGTCTGGGAATAGACACCGTATCAAAGGCCTTAGTTAGATCTAGGAAGATACCGTAGCAATTAAAGCGACTATCCAATCTATCAATCAGTGTTTTTGTGAAATCAGAGACAGCATCTTCTGTGGAAATTCCAGACCGAAATCCGTATTGATTTTGAGCAATTAATTTATTTTTACACAGAAATTTTGTCAGACTGGTGTTGAGGATACGTTCCAGTATTTTAGATAAGGAGCTAAGAACTGAAATTGGCCGATAATTGGAAATGACATCCTTGGCTTTGCCTTTGTACACTGGGTGAACAATCGCACGCTTGAAAGCTTTTGGGAAAACACCCGAATTGATGGCACAGTTACAGATATGGGCAATGGGAGGTGCCAGAATGCAGCTAGATTGTTTTATTATACTTGCTGGGATGTTGTCCCACCCCACTGCACAGTCACTACGTAGTCCGTGAATAGTGCTAATTACAAGTGCCTCATCAACTTGAGGAATAACCAAAGAGTTAACTGGAGATGAGGAAGAAGATGAATAAACTGACGGTGTGACAGTAGAAAATTTTGATGCAAGGTTTGTTCCAACGTTCACAAAAAAATTATTCACATTATTAACAGATACGGTAGGCGCGACGGAGGATTGTAGAAGGGCATTAGGAGAGTGCCTTTGAGGATTACTGTGTGTGATTGATTTGATTATTTTCCACGTAGCTCTCGGGTTGTTATTTGCCTTTTTAAGTTCTGCTTTTTCATAGGCACGTTTTAGTTTTTTAAGTAGGGAGTTACAAAAATTGCGGTACCGTGTGTAAGTCGTTTTTAATGTTAGATTGTTGGGAGACTTACTGACCCGTCGGTGCATTTTGTCGCGATTTCGGAGGCATCGTACTAAGCCAGCAGTCATCCAGGGTTTTTTAACAGTTTTTCTATTGGGAGTCTGAACAATCTTAGTATGTTTTATTGTGACAGCTTGAATATCGGTAATTAAAATATTTGTTGCCCGGTCTGGGTCGGTGGTGCTGAAAATAGGAGTAAAATCATGATTACTAATTTCCTTTTTTATTTCGTCATAGTCATATCGGAGAGAGGTTTTTTTTGGTGGGGATGTAGTTGCTTTATTAGTCTCTAGGAAAACAGCAACAGGAAGATGATCAGTAACGTGGGTGTCCAGCACAAGAACCTTTGCAGGTGATTTAGTCTTCATCATAACGTGATCCAGACAGTTGTTTATCCTTGTTGGGAGACTGTGGGCAGGCAATAATCCGTGCGTTGCTACTAACGTTAAATAGTCGTCTGAATTACGATCATTGTTTCCGGGTTTGATATCAATATTAATATCACCGATGAGCATGATGTTGTTTTGAGATTTAACGGATGTTATTGTATCATTTAAACTAGACAGGAAGTTAGTTGGGTTTAAATAAGATGGAGAACGATAAACTGCTATTATAGCTGTGTTATTATAGCAAGTTACTAGACAGTTGGCATCCGAAAATAATGGTACTTACAACTTGGACATTTAACGAGTGAAAATGTTTCCTGTTAAAGAAACGCTCTTCATATTCACTGGGTTTCACCATTGCTACATGCCTACAGTCAATGCAGCCAACTAATCCTGGCAGGCCATATTTTTCATAAAATCTGTAAACATATCGCTTATTAAAATTAAAAAGTCTAATCTGTTTAAGTGCACACTCTTTAAGTGTATAAAAACTCTTCAATAGATAGGTAGTCATTGTTCAAATGACATGTTTCGGTCTTAAGCAGTTTTGTCAAAATTTTATAAAATACCTGGGTTTGTTTTAAAACAATGGTACATTTTTTTATACTTACTGTCTTTTAATAAAGTTCCTCTCGGCCAAATTCTGTGGAAACTTCATGTATTTTTGCGTAATTGAGGGGCTACTTAATACATCTGTAACATACCGCAGACAGCGTGACACTGTCTGTTGTGCCATTGGGACGTCACTGCTAAGGCCCACTGCACCTTGGTAGCTCCCCCGGGCATAAAAATTAAGAGTGTGTGAGAAAGAAGTTTGGACATATTGGTAACACAACTCAATACTTTGCAGAATCTACAATATGTATATAATTCTTTCATCATTCTACATTCTGAGATTAAACCATTACCTACCTTCATTCTTGGATCAACACCATTTCATCGCATTTGTTGAGGCAAAAGAGGTAATAGAGCCTCACACAAATTCTCAAATAATTCCCGTGTGAGCCTATAGTTCCCTATAAACTTAACGTCGGGAATACTCGGCAACCGAAAGTTTTGTCGCAAGTATAATCGGCGTCGCCTCCGCTCTTCTTGTAGAAGTTCTTCGAGCATTAAAAAAGCAGCCATAATATAATTTTTTGTCGAACTCTAACTTTCGTCAACAGCGCGGGAGCTATTTTGTTGTCGCATCAACTGACTTAAAGATCCGTCAAAACAAGTGTCAAAATAAAGTTTTCGGACGGGCAAAAACACATCGGGAGTAAGGACAATTGTCAAATCGTGTTGTCATTCATTCTGAGTTCGGGCTGCTAACTAATCATATGTCCGAAGGTGATGCGGAGTAGGAAACGCCCGTAACAAAGGCCGTACCTACGGATTTCGTGCTTAGAGAGTAGATCCCCAGACACAAACACGTAAGTTCACAAATGTGCCAGCTGCACAGAGTACATTTTACATAGGGAGATAGACGTCACTCGAACATTTTATGGCGCCCTCTACCAACAAGTAAAAACAACAATCTATGAAGCAATATACGTATAGCTTCAAATCTATCCTATTTCTTTCCTTTTAAAAAACTACTACTACTAGTAGTACTACTTAGTAGTTTTTTCTGTTAATTCAAAATAAAACATTACATAAAGTCAAAGTCAAAGCATTTATTTCAAATAGGCACTTAAAAGGCATTTTTGAACGTCAACATTTACATTAAAATAGAATTGATTCTAGTCGCCCCTTCCAAAATGTAGTTTCGTATGGAGAAGAATGGGCAAGAAACTCCACCGTTACTCTTTTAACCCTTAATTTGGCAAAGAAAAAAAAGTAAGAAATACATAAATTTAATTATTGTAAGGCTTTAGGGGTGTGCTAAAGAGCCCCGAAAAATTGTAAAAATAAATCATGGGTTGCCCACTGTTGGGAAAATTCGTGTCCGTCACAGCGGACATTACCAATGACTTAACGATAAACGTGTAGATTTGCATGTCCGCTGTGGCGGACAGTGCTAAATTATGGAAAAATAAAAAACGTTACTATTATTATATTTATTTTAGTAAAATAAGAAAATACAAAAATGAAAAACGCAGAAATTGACCTGAAAATGTTATTTTTCTTGATGTGAAAATTTAAAAAACAATTTCTCGGGGTTTTGCCTGTTACAAAGCATAATCTTATATTGCATTTGATGCAATATACGACGGTCTTCTTTTGGCCATATCTGCAACGACCTTCTTCCATCGTTGAGGGGAAATCGCCTATGTTGTCATATTTGACTGGACTCGATGGGCGGGCTACATGTGGTTTGCTTACTTTGCTGTCTCAGTTTTATTTCTTTTGGCACATCTGTTTGCCTTCAACAATATTTCATAATCATCGTATCTGAATGCTTTTAGAGGTATTTTAGCTTTCGCGTTACTTGATTGCTTACGGCAGTAGAGTAACCAAGCGTTATTCACACATATGTCGAGCATTTGTGAAAATATAGCTAAATACCATCTCCTACTCTTAAATGGTGTTTTATATAGTGAGATGAGCATGTCAGCAAGATCAACACCTCCCATATGTTTATTGTATTGGCGCACAATCTGTGGACATTTGACGTCGATCTTGCATTTTGCGTCCTTACAATATCTGCAGATTTTTCCTACAGACTCACTTGTCACAAAAGAACTTATAAATGTGACGGCCTTATTGTCATTCCAGCGAACTATAGTTAAGCGATTTTGGTTACATACGGCTTCTGTGACGGAATTGTGCTACTTTCCATTTATAAGCCAGCTGAAATTTTTTACCCTTCTTCGCTCTCTTTGCTGGTACTGTAGGTGGTCGTTTTGCTGGACATTGTGTTTCGAGATGCAAGTGGAGAAGAAGAATCTACAGGTGCTACAGGCGTTGATGGCAGTGAACAAATAGCAGATAGGGATGGAACATTCTCATAATTACACTCTCCAATTTCGCGCAAGATAGAATCTGTATTTACAAAATGTAAATCGCAATTCTGGTGGTACTACACCAGAGTTGCGATTGCCGCAAAATTTCATTGAGCTTATAATTTTCTTTGCTTCAGCCCATACTGTCTTGTGAGTTGAATTTGGCGTTACTGGTCCAAGCAGAGGTTGCCCGGCTCTTTTTGTTTGAGTTGTCGTAGCTCCCGTTAACGGAGTCGAACAAATCGTAGAAAAATAAAAGCAAATCTGCTGTTTCTTGGCATGCCTTTGGCAGAATTCCCATGCCTAGAAAATAAAGATAAATTCATTATCATCAATTTAATCTCTCGATTTGTTAAATTATAATTAGTTACATTATTCTTGATTTACATTTAAAAATTAGTTATCGATAATTATTAGCCTACGTGAATCTAATGACAAAATTTTATTTTAATAATTTTAGTTCAAAATTTGACAAGAACGAATCATGCTATTTAAATTAATGAATATGTTGTATTAATTTTATTATGTTTCATACTTACATGCACGATAACGATTTGCTGCCACAGAACGACTGAAAACCTGTGTGGCACATTTAACTTTCATCTTAGAAATTTTGTTTGGGATGACATGTCTGTCGGTCTATTTAGGCATCAGCCTTATATTTGTAAGCACGATTTTCATTCCATTCCATAACATGATCCCATTTAGCAGTGTTTTCCTGATCATCTATTTTAAATCTTATTTTTTTTTAAATTAAATTATTTCTTATTCCTTTAATAAGGAGGAGGGAGGATCATAACGAGGAACTACTTCTTCTCCATCTACCTCAAATATTTTATATTTTTGCACTCTTTCTTGTCTAAGGTATCCTTCCATTGTGTCTCTGATAAGCCAATTAATTGCACTTACATTTGTAGCACCCTGGTCACATACAGTTGCTATAACTTTTAGCCCAATTGAAAGTACTCTTCTTATTCGCTTTATTTGCGAAGCCAATTCTAAAGCTGGTGTGGTGCTTCCACAAAATGTGTATGAAATTGGTTGCTTATAATTCTTTTGCACACCTCTCACCATAAACACCAGAGCGTGGTCTGCAATTTTTTAACTGTTGTAGTGCCATTGTTAACAAAACCACTCACATAATCAGTTCTTCTATTGTAGTCGAAATGTGGGGTAAGTGCAACTTCGTCAAAAAGTAATATGCATAACTTTTCTGCTGATTTCATTTTTTTACTTTTATTTCTAGCTGTTTAAATAAGTCTTCATTGATTCCTGGGTGCAATGAAGCCCGTGATATCATCCTGGCAAGTGTAAGTGGGGATGGCACTACAAAAAAAAATCTTAGCCACCTGTAGGCTCTAGGTCCCTGTTTATACAGGGTTAAGGACATAATTTTTTCATCCTTTGTGAATCTGCAACCTAGTTTATGTTTCCCTGCCTCTCGGAATTGTAGCATTGTGAATATATTTGCTGCTGATGAAAATTTGCTAAGTGCTTTCTTGAATGCAGCATTTTCTGACAGTTTTAAAGCTTTCTTTAATCTTGTCATTGCAGAATCCTTTTGTCCTTGTAATTTTTTAATCTGATTCTGCAGCATAATTCTATCTGAATCAAAACTTCTGAAAATCCTTCTCTTGACGTCTTGTGTACCTGAAAGTACAAATTATGACTTAATTCTAATATAAAGTAAAGTAAAACTGTATAGTAGTGGTAATAGAGTGATATAGTATGTATATAGTGATATAGTATGTATATAGTGATATAAGATTGAAAAAAAAAAAACATTTTGCACCGAAGTAATATAGGACAAGGGCAAGAAGAAGAGTATAGTAAAAATTAAATATTAATTCATCATTACTCATCACTGACAACTGTTAGTAATTATGAATGGAACCAAGACAGAAACAGGAAAATGTTTAATTATGTATTGCACATTTCTTGTATGAATGAGATGTTCCTTTTTTTCGATTTAAGAAAATGATGTAGTTAGGCAATAACAAAATAATTCTAATAAGTACCTTTAGATGTTGATGGGGTAGGTTGCTCAAATATTGATATAGCAGGCTGATTTGGAGATAGAACAGCTGGGTGCAACAATTTTTCACATCTCTGATCAGAAAAGATAGTCTTTGTTGTGTTGGTTACATCTTGTAAAGGCAAAGTTGAGTTGATACCTGAAATAGAATTAGGTATATTTATTAAAATATATCATCGGGTTAGAGACGGCTTAGAAAGTACATGAGAAATATTTGCATAATTTAAAAAACATTATTGACGTACAGTTTTGCTTATTTGGTAGGTCCTAAGTTTTCAGATTGTTAATTTGAATATGTGAGGAGCCAGCTGATATGTACTAGGCATACTTGAACAATAAGGGCCTGCGAGAAGAGTTCAATATTTTAAAAGCAATTAAGTTTTAAACCATCAGCAGGTGTCACCTGCTAATAGTATACCTAATAAAAACAAATTTATGTTGCATGAACTGATTATCAGACCTGATAAAAAAAAATGTTGGAATTGCATTTTTGCCAAGTCTTTTGCTGGCAATGTTGAATTTTGCATTAAAATGTGAGTGGCAGACTCTTCCATTCTTAAAGACAGATTTAGGGTCTATCACCAACACATTTCCACCAATTGCATATATCCATCTATCGAATCTATCCAATTCCTTTTCAGGATCGGGGAACTTATGCAAAATAGTATCTGAACCTGAAAATAGACCAAAGATTTTATTATTTCCTCACTATAAACTTTCCTCCATATTGATTTTCGATTGGTAATGAAGTTAAAGCAGTGTGCAGTTATTTATGTATCCTATCCTATGAAAACAGTTGTTTGTTTTTTAAATAGAGCAAATAGTCGGTTCGTACCTACAGAGAACCATTATTACTTGTAAGCACACACATACATTCATTAACAGTAGTATAATTATTTGTACTAACGAGTATTTTTGCAGTTCAGCACACTTGCTCGCGTTTATGTTTAGAGGCAACAAAATAACGGTTTTCACAATCAAGTAAATAGTCCAGATGTTCGTGCAAGGGTCAATCAAATAAAGCGATGTCATCGGTATCCAATGCTTTTCCAGGTCAATGTTTAAAAGTAGAATCGTCAATGTCCATACAAGCCAAGTCGTCAGAAAAATCCACAAATTAATCGCAGCGCATCCATTCACGGAAAGAGAAAAACGGAATTTTTTTTAAAACAAATTTGAAGTTACCGCGAGGTGCGTTCCTTTTTTTCGCATATAAATTAAGACATTTAAAAAAAATAGCGTTGCGTTATTAAACGTTACAAGATATCACAATAAGTTTAGAAGGTGTATTAACCCCTTAAATATCCTTATTTGTTTAAAAAAAAAATGCTATTATTTAACGAAAATCTAAGTTATATGGATTATACATTTAGACTAAACCCATGAACATTTAGAACAACGCCATCTATCAATAAGTAAATCAAACTTTTGATATTATCATACGAGTAAATTAAAAATCTGTTTTCCGTACAAATTGAGTAATGTGTACGGAAATGCAGAAGCCTACCTAAATTGGTTGGTTATGAATCCCTTACTTTTGTTCTAAGCTATAGCACCGTGGCCAGCTGGCTGACTGACGTACTGCACAATACACTGACGTTTCAGCTTTTCTTTTGAAAGGGTGTTACGGCTCTGGGTCTATGTATTTTGAGCCTGACGATATTTATATTAGTTGTTAAGTGATGGTGTTGCTATCCCCAAATTAAAAATAATACTAATTTTGAATACGGCGTATCAATAAATGTTAGTGTAATGCAGGGCAAGTAAAATTGTGTGACGCGAAAATTCCCAGTATTTTCGATTTAAAATGTTTCATATTACCATTATTGTATAAAAAAGTAGTTTATTTAATATATTTTTAACTGTATATTGAAAAAAAGAAAGAAAATAATAAAGTACCGAAAGTAACGAAAGAACCGGGACTCTGGGGTGAAGACCCGGTACCGGATTGTTTAAAAAATCTAGCTATTTCCCGGTATTTTCGAGACCGGTATTTCCCGAGAGCATACCGATACCGAGCAAGACTTTTAATCGATATCTCGATTTCCTTGAGTACTTGGTGCACTTGATGAAACACACATTAGGATACAATCACCATATGAGTGCATTGTATTAGACCTGTACTAACTAGCTTTATTACTAACTTTAATTACAAATAAATATTTCATCACAATATATTTTTTATGTCAGGTACTCAAATTGGAGAAGAATTTGGAAACCGTAATTGGTACTTTTCCATTAATGTGCAAGCAGCTTGCAACTCCAATTTGCAGTTTATGAATGTAGTGGCTCGCTGGCCAGGATCTGGTGATGATGCCACCAGATTTTACACTTCAGAACTGCGAGGTACATAATTAATGTTGTTATATTTCATTATTGTAAAACAAAAGAAATGTTTAATTTAAAACTGTTTTTACTCAATTATAGTACTAATTTTCAGCACAATGTGAAAATGGACATTTTGGAAATAAGTGGGTGCTTGAGGATAGTGCATATCCTTTGAAACCATATCTCTAAACTCCTTTGTTAAATCCAGTAACACGAGGTGAACAACTTTATAATGAAGCCCACATCTGAGCTAGAAATGTCATTGAAAGGTATGTAGAGGTTAAGGAATAACTATCCTTACAGACTGATTTGACTGTCTAGCATTGCATTCGTTTAAGTATTATACTAACATACTCGTATGTAAGTGAAGTCTACTTTAAGCAAGAATAAATAAATAGATGTACTTTGATCACTTTCAATACACAGCCAATTAATTAATTACAATAAGTATTTGACAATAATGGACAGTGTAAATGTTGTTTCTACGACGAAGCGCGAGTAAAAAGTGAGCCCAACCCACTCAGCTCGGAGCTTTTTAAAATCTTGGTATTCCCGCGCCGAAGTGACAAATAACTCGCCAGCAACGTTCCAACATCCAGTCCGACGTAGGTGGCAGCACTGGACTCACGGTGCGTCGCTTGACTCGTGATACTAGCGCTATGTTTGGTCGCCGGTAGCAGTGGCGCCAACACATATTACTTATTTTCTTATGTTTTGGAGTTTGGGAGCGAAGATTTCTAATTGTGGCTTTAACCTTACGTCTGAGTCTTTTAATAGTCAATGCAGTAATTACTGCTACAGCAGTACTACACAACATGTGTAGAAGCCTAGATGATATTCCACCAGAGGTTGAGATTCCAGATGTGGATGAAGTGCCTACACCTAATAATACTGAGGCAAATAGTAATCAGACGTTAAGAACATTCACTCTACGCGGGCTGGCAACAACGCATTTATAGTAGTTTTTCATGATTATTTAATTAAATACAAACAAAACGACTATTTTTTTGAGCCAAGCACTAGATCGTTGGTATTTATAATTATTTTTGCATTTATTCTTTAATAAAAACATTTAATCGTACTAAGTTGTGTAAATAGAAAATAATTTACGGGATATCGATTTTTTTTAAAGTAAATACCAAAATAACAGAAATAAATGAGCATACAAACTTGAAAATACCAACGATCTAGTGCATGGTTGATAAAAATATTTACTTTTGTTTGTATTTAATTAAATAATCACGAAAAACTACTTTAAATGCGTTGGTGCCAACCCGCGAGGAATGAATGCTCTTAAGAGAAACTTTGATCATAGAATATTTCAATAAGTGAGTTATGCAAATCATATTAATACTCATTGTAAATACTCTTTTAGTTATGCCATAAGTATGTCATACATATTACAAAGACATTTATATAAATGGATTTTTATTTTCCGCAATACTTTGTAAATAATATCGAATAAATGTTGATTAAAATGTTTCATTTGTCATTATTTATTTTTTCCGTATCAACTTTGCTAACAAATTACTAAATTAAAAACTAAATAAAAATACAAAAAGTGTTACTGGCAAAAAGGAAAAGGTGATGGTTGACAGACAATAATCATAAATATTATTAATATTTTTCTTGTTAGCTAACTTTAGCAGTCTTATCTCTAATCTAACTTTTCTGTCTTCTTATTATAATAATTTATAGCTAATTTTTTCCAGTTTTCCAACTCCAAATCTTTTTTTCTTGCCTGTAAAAAAATAAAAACTGTGTTTATTCATAACACCTACAATAATAGCTGTACTTGCTATTAAACGTTAGAGAAAGACGAATTATATGAGATTTCATAATAATTACCCTTGTTTTGAAGAGATTTTGTCACTGTAGGCATTCCATATAAACATTTTGCTCCTGCATTGCCCTCTACAACCCCTTCTTCTGGGGTCACAACATTTAATTTTCTCTTCTTAACTGAAAAAAGGAAATAACTTATACATCTTTCTAAACAAATGTGTATGAACTGGGTTTGTAATTATCATATAATTATTATAACCCAGAAATTATTACATTACTCGGTAATTATTATTGATTCAATAACCCATTGCAGTCCAGAACATAGGGCTCTCCCATGCCGCACCACAACTGTCAGTGTCCACGTTTCCGCACAGTATGTTATTACGGGCAGGCCATACTGGTTGAAGTCTTTAGACATTGCGGGATAGGCGATGAGAAAACTTGACGAAGTTTCCCAAACGCTGCTCAACCCAACTGGATCCTTTTGTCGGCTTCTTTCTCTTAAGTTGTGTCTACCGAGCTGAATGACTTGCCCTAAGTAGACTTCATCATCATCATTTCAGCCGAAAGACGTCCACTGCTGGATATAGGCCTCCCACAATTTGGGCGGATTTGCCATAATCGCCATACTTGGCAGGCAGGTTGGCGATCGCAGTATGTTGGTAAAATGCGCAAAGAACCATGCTGCCCATTCTCTAGTAAGTCCCTTAGTCGCTTCCTACGACAACCACGGGACGAGATGTGATGATCCTATTCTTTACGTCCGGCACCACATGGAACAAGTAGATATACTCTTTAGCAACTTTGAGAAGCGACCCCGCGATGTGGATTGGGCCCTACCGGGTCCAATGATTGGTTGTAATGATTGATTAAATCTTATTGATACAACCACAGCCAGCTCTACGGAACTTACTGGTATTTATAGTAAATACTCAAACAAATGAGGTAGCAGAACGCAAGTATGTAGAAACATATTAAATAATTACAAGACTTGGCATCATTGCTACACCAACACTTGCCTAGACTTGAAATTTTGGATGGATGGATGATAATCTGAAAAAGTTGATTTAATTAGAAATCATAACAATACCTTCATTTGTGTATGGATATTTGTATTCTTGCACTGTCACCAATTTCTTGTTCTACATCAGTGCCCCCCTCCAACTCTACAAGCATAGTACTAGACCAGTACGTAAGCATAGTACAGTATCCATCACCACCAAAGGGAAAATCAAAGCCCGTGCAGGTAGACCCCATTAAACTTGCCACTTTGTCGAGAATTTCATCCGTTGGAATGAAATCTGCTGTCCCACCACCAGTCTGCAACAAAATACAATTATGAAAGATAATTAGACCTAGGCACAGGATAATTATGTATTCTTTTGCCTTGAGTAGCAACCTAACTATATAAATATTATGTTTGCTACTGACACTTGTTACAAAATTGACTAGTACGTATAGTATATTATTTGAAGGTACCTTTAACCTATTCATGCGAATTTGTTGCGTTCTTTTTCTGGCTGCCTTTTTCAAATTGTCCTATTTTAGTTTGAGTTGCTCTTTGGTTTTTGGGAAACCTCCACATTTTGCATTGAAGTGAAAGTGACTCAGGCTTCGTCTTTTAACTTGTTGGAGCTGGCAATTGTTTCTTTTGTGGTTAAAACAGAGCAATTTTGATTTACTCCACAAAATAAAGTACTTCATCCCTCGTCATTGCCTTTTTGTTCTTTTGTAAATAGGTAAAACAAATCACAAAATCATTACAATTTCACCATTATGTCACATAAAATCGTGACAAGGAACAGACTACTTACCGGTGTAGTATCCATATTTTATGATATTTTTATCGAATAATTGAAGAGATTTTTTGAATTATAATATTATGTATAATAAAGTGTTTTATTATACATTTCGTGAAAATTATAATTTTAAATAATAAAACCTAACGATAACGACGCTTTGCTGGAATTCTGGGTTTGCCATAGACTTGACGTCACAGTTATTATAGCGTTTTGTTCACACTTTAGCAACAATAGCAACTGTGTTCAAGATGTAAGTCATAAAGGACCTAATTTTTTTCTCAGTGTACCGCAATAAAAGAAAAGCTAACAATAATAGCGTTTCAATATCTCACAATGTTTGAAAATAGGTCGTAGTTTCTGAACTACACATTACATCATTTTTGTAATAACGAAACGCAAAGAGGTGCATTGCGGACCATCGGTTATCAAGTAACCTACGAATGTTCGTAGCTGGTAGGTTAGATAAAACCTTTGTGGAACACTATATTACGACTCGTTATTAGTAACTAGGAAACGGGTGGTAGCTGATAGTGCCCCGCGCATTACGTGGCCAGGCCACGAGGCTAGGTTGCCGAGGCCTAACCGAGAATTTGTTTGTTGGACCACAAATTCTAATATTTGATATGCTCTTTACAAGGATGAAAGCAATCCGTATTCCCTTGTACAGTGATTATAAAGATATTATTCTCTATATGGTTACATTAAAATGTTTTACATAATTAGATTTTGAAGTACAGCAGATTGTGTGAATTTATTATGGAGCGGAATTTACATTACAAGTTTAAAAGGAGCGGTGGTTACAGAAGAAAAGTAAAAAAAGTCTACGATAACATGGTTGTGATCATTGCACCTACCACCTCTACTCCTATGATGCTACAGAATGACTAAGCGATACCAACGAATCAGCCAGTGGTTCCGCAGAGGATTATTTTGTAGAAAATAAGAATGAAAAAGAAACCAGTGAGGAAGAATATAATTGTAGCGATAGTGATATAGACATATTTTTTAATGAAGAGTTGAAGAATATTGATATTCGTAGTGATATCAGAGAATGGGCAGTGAAATTCAACATTTCCCATATCGCTTTAAGTGACTTATTAAAAATATTACATAATGTAATGCCAAACAAAATGCCATTGGATGCGCGTACATTGCTCAAAACAAATAAAGTAGAAATTTGCATTACTGAAATCGGTACTGGACATTATTGGCATAATGGATTACTCATACAATTCCAAAAAACCTTACAAAACTATGAAGTGCCCAAGAAAATAATCTTGAACTTAAATATCGAGGTTTTACCGATATATAAAAGGTCGAATCATCAACTCTGGCCAGTACTGTGCAACATTATTGAAATAATAAAAAATATCTCCTATCGTGGTGGGAATATATGAAGGGAAATCAAAACCTGCCGATTTAAACTTATATTGAAATCATTTTGTCAATGAAATGAAGCACATTGAGAATGGTTTCACAATTACCACTTTAACTGGAGAGCAAAAACCGATTTAAGTTAGTATTAGAGCATTTATATGCGATTCACCCACGAGGGCACTTATAAAAGGCGATGTACACCTAAAGGGGAATGCCCATCAGCCAAGAACAAAAATGCCTGAAATGAACAACAATGAAATATACGCCAAATTGCACTACAAATCGTAGGGAACCCATTAAAATTTCAATCATTATCAAATACCTAGGTAGACGCCAGTTCCAACCAAGTTCTTTAAAATATAGGTTAAGTCAAGCTTAAGCAACAAAACATCATTTAAATGTTTTAATCGATGCAATATCGAGATAGTCGTTAACACAATGTACGTTTCTATCTCAGAAGTGAAAACAATATCCTTAAAAATGGCCACAGTGGTTGATCAATATCCTATAAAGCAATATGTATGTAATTCAAGTCGTAAACACAAAAAAAATAATCACAATCAATTCAAGTAAACAATCGAAAGAATGAAATGCAGTAATGTCAAACTGTCACTAAGGCAAAGGACAAGTGACGCATACAGCCTACGATACGTTTTGTATTTTGAACATAATTTGATTTTAATGATATATTGGTATGCATATATTATTTTAATTATATTTAGGTAGTATTTACCCACTCGTCCGTCTTTGACAGCTGCCACCGCTTACTACGTCCGCGCGCGCGGGGATGTACTAAGCGGTCGAGCGCCCCATGGCGTCACCGATTTAAAGCCTATTTTCTAACAAACTCCTATAAGGAATCAAAATATGTGAAAACTAAATTATAACTCTTATCGTAAAATGTACAAAAAAAAGTTGAACTTTACAATATGGGTGAAATTTGAGTAAAATATTTGTTAATTACAAGTTTTTACGAAACATTTCGTAACATATCTTAATGTTATTTATTTATTAATAAACTAGATTAAATAAGCTTTGTTTATACCAATATATCATCACTGTCCTGTATCAATTTGATATCGCCTCGGATGACGAAATCACGGCACGGATGGCCGACCATCTTTTCTTTTTTGGGTGAGAAATCATCAAATAACTTCTCCCGCTCTGGGTGGAGCGGGAGGGCGTGTCAGACTTTTACTGACTAAAACCCACCCGTTTTCCCTCAGTTGCCTGTGTGCCAGGGGCCGCGGTATCTCTTTCGAACAACCCGCACCCCTGGCAGGTATCGGCCCTTGCGGGCCCCATCAGTTGCTGCTGACATCTCTCTGAGGCGCGCGTGGAACACAACGCGCCGTCGACCCGGACTTGGGCTTACCGGACAGCGAGCTACCCATTACTCGCCGTCCGCAAGCCCGTGCCTACGGTGGCCGGGAATCAGCCTGGGATTCCCGACGCCCAGGGCGGCTCCTGCGAAGGCCACGGCTGTGAGGGCGCATGTACTGCATCTACCTCACGTGCGCCGCCTCCCTCTTTGCGAGCATGACTGCTTCGCTGAAGGAGGCGACTGCTAGCCATGCACTCTCGCTGCGTACCATGGCCTGGATCAGGGTCGGACGCGAGAGATCGCCGCCGCCGATCGCCTTCACGAGGACACGGCGGTGCTCCGCCCAATCCGGGCAGACCTCCACCGTATGCTCCACCATGTCCTCAGGGCGATCTTCGCAATGGAAACACTCGGGCGTTTCCTCTCCCCTATGCGAAACAGGAACCTTCCGAAACAGCCATGTCCGGTGAGGACCTGTGTCAGGCGGAAGGTGAGGACGCCATGCCGCCTCTCAAGCCACTCCTCAAAGAGGGGACTTACCGTCGCAACCGTGGCGTGCCCAGCACTGGGTTGCGACAATCGCACTTTCCACGTCGCCGTGAGATCCTGCCGGAGCTCTGTCCGCCGTGCCGCGATTTCCCGTGGCATGGCCGACCATCTTAGGGTTCGTACTTATACTTTTAGGATTATTTCGTTTTAGGAATAGGTTGGTTTTTTTTTGGTTAGTAGATATTCAATCATTATATTTAAATGATAGGCAGGTTGTAGGTATACATTATTTATTATTTTCTTTAAAAAAAAACTATAGTATTTATGTACATACCGTACATAAAAAGTGTAAATAAAATAATGAAAATAACAAACAATTACAAAATAATAATAACAAACTATAATACGACCTAGTAGGTACTTCTGAACACGGCACGTATTGTTAGGAGGTACCTCTCTCAAGAGCCCCGACCACTGGTAGCTCGGACCCTGCTCCCAATGCTGAAGAGTGGACTACTGCACGCTAGTGCACTGCTAGTGCAGTGCTGCTGCTAGTGTGGTGTGCTGTGGATATACTTTTGTTATAAAAATGCAAATAATATGTAAGGATAACCTCTTCCTTTTCTGAAGTCGGTTAAAATGAAGAAAGAAATTATACCTTAAGGCTTGTGATATACCCTGAAACAGCCCTCTATACACAGGTTTATGTCACACTCCTCACATTTCCAAATTGTCCTGGTCTTTTTAGGGCACATCCCGAATAGGGAAGTAGATAGCTTCAACCGTCGGTCTGGCCTGCGTCTTGTGTCGAGTATTGCGTTTAAGTAATGTCCTCTTCACCTGTCCAGTCGTGTTGGATCTACTGTTCAAACGTCGGCATTCAGTCGTCAAATCAATTGGTCGGTGTCTCTTGATTAAATCTTCCGCCAATTCAGTACGAAACTGACGATGTGATATTTTCCGGTGTAAACTGGAAAATATCACAAAACAATTGAAGATGGCGACATTGTACATTCGGTGGAAGAGTTTCTTGTACCAAACCTTGTTCCTCAGACGTTCCATGGGTTGAGCTGATAAAAATTGGCCTTTCCTATCAACTCCTTCCATGCTCTTGTTGTAGTCGAGTACAATGTTTGGTTTGTAAGTCAGTCTGTTGTACTTGTCTTGAGTCTGGATTTGAAGATTATGGTATGTAGAGATCATACTAACTATGTTAGCGTCTCGCCATACCATAATAGCTAAATCGGAACAGTACGCAGCCACTACTTCACCTTGTCGAAGTTCAGTCTTTGTCAAAGTCTTGACTGTATCAGGAACGAATTCCCGATTCAGTCTGAGTGTTCCGTAAACAGTCTGTCTTGTGGTTTTTTCAGTCTCCGCAATAATAATTATTATAATCCTCCATTATAATGGAGGATTATAAAAATTGTCCATTATTGCAGTATGCCCACGGTGATGTAGTTGCTTGATCAAATCGTAAATGATTTTCGCTGTAGCGCTCATGGGACGGTCTCCGTGTTCACCACTCCTAAGTCTGTCTGTCGATCCGTCATTATCGAGTCTGTCGTTTGTCGCATCTTCGTCAAATCTGTCAATGGCCTCCTCCTCGACTGGTCTGTCATTTGTACGTCGGTGCTATCAGGATTCGAGGTCGGTTTGTCTTTTCCAGCGTATACAAAAAACTTCCAGAGATAGCCAGTAGATGAGTAGACTCGCAAAGTTCGTAGGTTTTCACCCCGACTTGTGCGGCCTTGATGAAATTTTTTGGGCGAAATTTAATCGCCTATGCCACTTCAAAAGCGATTCATTTATGGCTCTATATCTCTTGTGAAGGCATGTAAAGGCTGGAAAATTTTTGGTTGAAGTAGTCAATGACGGGTCGTATTTTAATAAGTCTAGTCATGTCTTTGCAAGTCTGGCTGTCGACGAAATGGAGAAAAGTTTTTAGCAATAAAAACCGGTTGTAGGACATGATTTTGCAAAGTATGGCTTAGTGCCAAAACCGTTAAAAATGAAGTATGCCTCTTCCTCCGGTACCTTATACCGGTTATGACCTTGCAAAATAATTATAATTTCCTCCCTATCTGTAGTAGACCAACGGTTAAAACGAGAATACGGAGTTTATCTTGTTTGTTCTCGCAACAAAGCAATCTTTTGCTCTGCATACCTGTTGGTCTCCATACAAAGTTGGTCAATAAAGGTCCGTCGAACATTTTGACAAATATGTCGATGGCTCGAGTCTGGTTTGTCACGTCAAAAGTAGGCCCCGATGTACCTGTGAATTTCTCGCGTCATCCATGAAAAGCTCTCCTGTCCTTACTCCAAGCGAAAGTGTAACAGTCGTTGGGCACAATGTCGCGTATTGCACGGTCATTCGACTCATCCTCCCTCTGTAACATTTCCTCCGCTTGGAATGGTGTCAAGTCACTGTCACATGCAGGTTCAGTCGCAGCATTATACTCGTGTACAGTCAGGAGGAGACAATCGTTGTCATCAATATTTATGTCGTAATCGCTGTCACAAATCTCGTCAGTCAGTCGCAACCACTCATTCATAATAGAATCGATGTTTTCATTGCCAAGACCTGGAATAAAACAATGCGACACATATTTAAGATAAACAGGACTCGTTCCTGTATATCATAAAATATGTGTATTGATTGTTCTGTCATTCGTAACGAATGCTGTATATAATTACCAATTGCTGAAGATAGCCCTGAAATGTGTGGTGAGGCAGATGAGGCAATGACAACTTCCGCACCAACGTCTGGAGAAAAATAAAAAGTGGAACAGCAGTTCAAATTATGTATTCTAAATTAAATCAGTCCGATTCAGAAGAGCTGACATACTGTCTTCTTTTTCTTATTGGCCTCAGCATAACGTTCGGCAAGTTATTACTCGTCGAAAATCGGCTATGGGAGCTGTACGGCGAATTGGGAACAGTATCTGCCTTTGCGATTTCTTCTTCCGCTGGACCTGGCCAAGCTCCGTCAACTGTAACAAACACGCTTGTATGCAATCAATTGTTTTACAGTCTTATTTTGACACCAACAAAACCATAACTTACCTACAAACACTATTTCCGCAGAGCAGGGTTCTGTAACAAGCAAATAAGATGTAGTATACATTAAAATAAAAGATACTCGAAGGAGAAGATACTAAGAATATACGATACTACTAATAATAATAGCTATCTTACCGACAGAACGAGATACACCCGAAGTTGAGGACTCAGCTACAGCGGGTTCTTCGGGAAGAAGTTCTGTAACAAGTTATGATGTAACCTATATTGCACAGCAAAGTAGTTATAAAACGAGTCTTTGAAATACACATCTTACCGAAAGAACGGGATGCCCCAGAAGTAGGGGCCTCTACTCCAGAATAATGGCACATTCCAGACGTCGAAGCCACGACCGTTGGTTCTTCAGGGTTAAATTATGTGAAAAACAAGTAATAATATAGCATAGATTAAACAGAAAAGTACTTATTAATTCTATGAAATAACCATCTTACTGAAATACTGTTCAACAGATGGATTGACCAGAATGCAGAGCTGACGTTCTGGAGAAATCTTTCTGAAAAATAAATATACTATTAATCACTACACTAACGTGTTCTTACAAATAGAATAATACAAACAATAATTTAACTTGGAAGCATACTGACAGACTAGTACTTGGCAGTTTGAACGTCACTTCAAAGAATTATGGCAACGTGAATTGTAAAGTCGCTGTCCGTGATTGGGAGAATAAAAAACTAGAAGGAAATGATTACTTTGTTTGCCGTTTGCGCGGTGGTGCATCTGGCAGAAGCATTCGCTTCAGATGCGCTTCACACTTTCGCGAGATCAATGCTTGTCGGGCAGCTGACGGTAGCACGGCCATTTGACGCTGCATCAACGGCCTCTCTGCTTTGATCTGGTAGAGAGGGTCTTCCAAAGTGGCACTGCAAACAATTATACAGTTGCACAACATTGGAGATATTTTTAAAATAAACTGGAATATGAAACGATGTTACAATTTGTTAGGTATGACAAAAAGACACGTACGTTTGATCATTGCTACCTTTCCCACGCCCTCGACCACTCCCTCTCCCGTGCCCTCGTCCTTGTCCTCGACCACCTTCACTCGGATTACTGCAGTTCTAAAATAAATTGTAGTAAAAATATATTCACTTATACCACTCCGTTTTCAAGGAATAAAATATTAATATTGCATACACAAGGTTGGCTTGACGGTGCTTTACCCCGCCGTGTCCTCGTGGAGGTGATCGGCGGCGGCGATCTCTCGCGTCGCTCGCTCGCAAAGAGGGACGCGGCGCACGTGAGGGAGATGCAGTACATGCGCCCTCACAGCCGTGGCCTTCGCAGGAGACGCCCTGGGCGTCGGGAATCCCAGGCTGATTCCCGGCCACCGTAGGCACGGGCTTGCGGACGGCGAGTAATGGGTAGCTCGCTGTCCGGTAAGGACCAAGCCCGGGTCGACGGCGCGTTGTGTTCCACGCGCGCCTCAAAGAGATGTCAGCAGCAACAGATGGGGCCCGCAAGGGCCGATGCCTGCCGGGGGTGCGGGTTGTTCGAAAGAGATACCGCCGCCCCTGGCACACAGGCAACTGAGGGAAAACGGGTGGGTTTTAGTCAGTAAAAGTCTGACACGCCCTCCCGCTCCACCCAGAGCGGGAGAAGTTATTTGATGATTTCCCACCCAGAAAAAAAAAAAATCGGAGCTTTACCCGACCCTCGGCCTCCACCCGACCCTCGGCCTCCACGTACATTTTGACTCAGACCTAGAATGCAATCGTGACTTCGATTTCGCACTTGGCTTCAGAACTTTTAATAAATACAACAAAACAAGCTCTGCCACCAACCACACCTATGAAAAGTAATTATTTTCTTCAATTCCTACCAAAACCATTCAATACTTACAATCTGTTAATACAATACTTATAAAATTAACAACTATATTATGTGTATATAGATACTTATAAGGTGCCATGCTTAAAAGCTGCAGCGGAAAAATAATTTTAAACACAAGCACGATTCCTTCGTTGTACGTACCCTTATTTCGATACTTATCGTAAACGTTTACGGGCGGCTATGGTCGCCCATACCTAAACCCTGAGGAATAAAATATAAAAATGTGTAATTCGTCTTATTCCTTTCGTTTAAGTCTACATAGATATTAATAATGACCTATTTTTCCAATCACAAGAAGTATTTTACTATAATATGTAACATATCATACAAACGAAAAATCGGCACACACCGGCAAAAATTTTTGCTTGTCGACTTGAACTCATTTAAAAACATCATGACAGACTGTGGATGCTTAGAATTTGTAGATCTTCCGAAAGAATGAATCTTCAGGGTTATTTCAATATGTAACACGAATGCAATCGGATAATAAATATATTATTACTTACATTTTAAGGGCGGCGCTCACAGACACTTCAAGGCCATTCAATGCACTTGACACGAAGTTTGTAAACATTTTTTTTTAATGCTTGCTGTCGCCCAGCGTGTTGTTATAGTGACCAAAAGACGCGTTATTTAATAAAGAACCATCTTGCGGAACACTCGTGTACCTCTTGAACGTTGTCACAGTTAAAAACACGTTTAAAAATGGGTGAGTCATCTGGGCTGCTAACGTTTAACGCCAAAAATATTTTGGGTGACCATAGTCGCCCGGACGTTTCAATGGCGAAATAGGTCCAATTATATTTAATTATAATGTGTTTACCTGTGCAGTAATTCTGTTAAATGGACTACATCATAAAGTAGATTCCCCTCTACTTTAATTGAAAATTGATATGACCGAAAATTTTCTGATTGGTCTGCTGCTGTTGGTCTTTCCACTGCATCTTAAAGACCTCGGAGTTATGAAACGTTTATTAATGGGATGGCGAGATGGAAATCCTACCAAATTATAAATGCGAAAGTTTGTAAGTATGGATGGATGGATGGATGTTTGTTACTCTTTCACGCAAAAACGGCTGAACAGATTTGAATGAAATTTGGCACACAGGTAGTCTGTAACCTGGAATAACACATAGAATACTTTTCACCCCGCTACTACGTTCCCTTGGAATAATTTTCGGCATTAATTTTTGGGTGGGAAGTCATCAAATGACTTCTCTCGCTCTGGGCATGTCAGACTTTTACTGACTAAAACCCACCCGTGTTCCCTCAGTTGCCTGTGTGCCAGGGGCCGTGGTTTCTCATTCGAACAACCCTCAGTTGGTGCTGACGTCTCTTTGAGGCGCGCGTGGAGCACAACGCGCCGTCGACCCGGTGGCCGGGAAGTAGCCTGGGATTCCCGACGTCCAGGGCGTCTCCTGTGGAGGTTACGGCCATGAGGGTGCATGTACTGCCTCTCCCTCACGTGCGCCGCCTCCCTCTTCGCGAGCATTACTGCTTCGCAGAAGGATGTGACGGCTACCCATGCACTCTCGCTCCGTACCATGGCCTGGACCGGGGCCGGACGCGAGAGATCGTTGCCGCCGATCAGTTCACGAGGACACGGCGGTGCTCCGCCCAAGCCAGGCAGACCTCCACCGTGTCCTCAGGGCGATCAAACACCCGGCTGCAAACATCTGGGCGTTTCCTCCCGCCTTACCCGAAACAGGAACCTCCCGAAACAACCGTGTCCGGTGAGGACCTGCGTCACGCGGAAGGTGAGGACGCCATGCCGCCTCTCAAGTCACTCCTCAAAAAGGGGACTTACCGCCGCAATTGTGGCGTGCCCAAGTGGCTTAGTGGGTATTCCTGAAACGGATGCAGATGACATCGGGTCATCATCATCATCATTGCCTGGACCAGATTTTTCAGTAACTGGCTCTGAGCGGTTTTCTGAACTAGAGCCAGACGTCCCAACAGCTAGTAATGATACCTCTGAGATGGGTAAAGATGGCTGTGTTTTGTTACACAAGTTCTTACGCTTTGCTTTTATTTTTGGTCGATTTTTGGTTCTAGATGTTCGTTCTTGTTTGCTTTCGTTGCGCTGACGTGAGATTTTCAGGATATTTTTTGAAGAATTTATGGCAGTCTAATAAGGAAAATGAACTATCCGACTCAGAAATAATATGAAAAAAGAAATTTATGATTTTAATATGGCTTTTAAAGCAAATCTTTTGTTCAGAAGTTCGAGATCCTCCAGCCCAGCTACACTAGAGTAAAAATCATTTGCTAAACATGGAATCCACCAGTGCATACGCGTTATTTACCCCTCGACCTTTTCCTTTCCTACAAATAATACAAACTCTTTACTGACATTATAATTAAGAATTTAACAACAAAACACAGAATCATCCGTTCGTTACCGCAGCGCAAGGCCAAATGGCGGCAATTTGAATTCCGGTTTGACCACTCACGAGCTGCGCAGCGTGGAGTTGTGCCACGCCGCGCAACGGTTCATTCTCGATGAGTTGGACTGCGGCCGTTGGAGTCGCGCCGCAAGTTTAAAACTCATATCAAACGTGTCCTTATCAAAAAAGCATATTATAAAATAAAAGACTACGTTGAAGACAAGGAAGTTTGGCTTTAATTCCTTCTACACATGTGGCTTCTCTGGTAACTCATTAGCACCATAACTATGTGAGCGTCCATTAACTGCTTCCAAATTACAATGTTAATTTTATTAATTTTATTTTTTACCCTTTCTGACATATTCTCGTCATTATTTGACATTATACGACACTTGTAATATCGAGTATTTATTAGTGATTCTCATGGAAATCATATCACTTGGTCTAAATAGGTTGATTTTACTTATGTAGATTCTTTTACATATTGTGAATGAGAGAACGCTGTTGGCCTACAGTTTCTATTCTTTATTTTCATTCCTCTAAGTACCTGGTACTTATTGACAGGCCTGCACTGTCCTCCCATACCTAATATCACTGTAATTTGAAAACATTATAAAAGCCAATTATTTTTAAAAGAGTAACCGTGGAGTTTCTTGCCGGCTCTTCTCCGTAGGAAGCGACAAATTGGAACCGTGCACCTAGCTTCTGACGTTTCATAAGTGCCCTTGCAGGTTTATGTGAAATAAAATATTTTGATTTTGATTGGATTTTGGAAATCGTTTTTATTTTCGTTTGGAAATCCAACACGTGGAGTGATGCTTCGAAATCCACGTGGTTTTTAACATTCATGACGAGTTATTGCATTATTTTGGAGTTTTGGCGTGGAGCGCTTCCAGATGGAGTGCCCGTGAATGGCCAGCTTAAGTATCGTTTTTCTTCATAGTCGTCAAAGTTAAATTTATAAAGTTTTACATCGGGCACCTTTTTTAAGATCTGTTTTAGAAAACTATATTTTGGTTAAAAGCTAGTCTTGGAATACAAGTAAAAATTTTTAAACTTTAAACCATTTTTGCGAACTAACAAACTAATAATGACATTCGTTTTTCCGCAATTTGAAAGACCATATCTTATATTATTGGGCAGAAGAATAATATGCTTTGCGTGTAGCTTATTAACTTCCTGTTTGAAATATTTCTCATAAAAATTGTCCAATTTATTTAGCATTACTTTGATAAAGTGGTTGTTTCTGCTGACATACACTACTTTCATGTCTTTGTATGTGTAAACAACCAAATTACAGTAGGACTGTCCTGTACAGTACATCTTTTCCTCCTGTATTTGGTAATAATAAGGTGAACTATGCTTCAGCGTTAAGATGTTGAAAATGTATACCAAATATGGGACGATTGTGGATTTCAAATATGGTGTCTGAACCAAGAAGCCCATCCGGAACAGCTACTAAATATAGTCTTTGTTCGCTTATACAGGTTTCTTGCAAGCCGATATTGTGGCTTTGCAAGAAACCTGGTTATTCCCACACGACTTGGCTGTCCTTGGGAAAATTAGCGACGCGTTTGGTTTTACTGGCAAGTCTGCAGTTGACACGTCTGCAAACATAGTACGAGGCAGACCCTATGGCGGTGTAGCAATACTGTGGCGGAAGGATGCCTTCGATTTTGTGACTGTGCTTGAAACGAATAGTGTGTGGCTATCGGCAATAAAAGTGAGTGCTAATGATCGATCATTCGTAGTGTTCTCTGTTTACATGCCAGTCGACTTAAATGAAAACCTAGTTCAATTTACGGAATGTCTTAGTGAGATGAGTTCGATAATTGAAAACACACAAGTGGCGTCTGTGTACATGCTTGGGGACTATAATGCTCATCCAGGCGAGAGGTTTGGCAGAGAACTGGAAAGATTTTGTTGCGACCAACTATGGTCATGTATAGACGTCGAGAAGTTAGATAGCGCCTTCACTTTTATAAGTGATGCTCACGGTACCACTCGCTGGCTTGATCACTGCGTAGTGACTGCGGCCGCCAGGCAGTCGGTTGTAGACGTGAAGGTACACTATGACTCAGCTTGGTCTGACCATCTGGCTCTGGAAATTAATTGCTGTTTAAATGTATTGAGGCCCCATTATGTTCTTAGAGAAGCCAGCTGTAATAAAGCTGTATGGGGTAATCGGGATAATAAACAAATTGAGTATTATCACTTGTTGTGTAATGAACAATTTAGAGACTTAGATTTTCCTATAGAATTAAGCCAGTGTTGTGATGGCATGTGTAACAAAATAGAACATAGATCCGTGATTGAAAAGATGTATACAAATATTATTCATGTACTATGTCAAGCGGCTGTGGATAGCTTTGATCATAAATTTCAAGCGCGTAAAAAGTGTGTTGTGGGCTGGAACAGGCATGTTTACCCAGCACATAAGGAGGCGCGGTTGCAGTTTCAGCTATGGTTGTCACTTGGTCGTCCGCGTAGTGGACCAGTGTATGAGAAAATGACAGAGTCTCGTCGTATTTTCAAATCTAAACTGAAATGGTGTCAGAATAACGCGGATCAGGTAAAGATGGATGTTTTGGCCTCACAGCATGCTAATAAAAACTTTAAAAGCTTTTGGAAGGAGACCAACAAGCTGAATCCACGACCGTACACCCCTCTCAGCGTCGGCGGCTTCGGTAAGTCACTTGACATTGCTAACTTGTTTGTTAATAAATTCAAAGTGGTGCCTCCTGATCGGCCACCTGCTTTGCCGCGGGTGCTCAAGGCTGACGCTTGTAGGCCAACTACATTACCATCAGTCAGTTTCTCTGCTAAGGCAGTAGCTTCGACTATTAGCAAGATGAAGAGGGGTAAGTCCCCTGGACATGACGGCGTCAGTATTGAGCACCTGAGGCATGCAGGTGTACACTTGCCTAGAGTGTTATCGATATTTTATACTTTTTGTATAAGACACTCATACATACCGGATGACTGTACGAAAACTGTTGTTGTGCCAGTAATCAAGAATAAGACAGGAGACCCCTCTGATGGCTCTAATTATAGACCCATCTCGCTAGCCACCACTGTAGCTAAAGTGCTGGACAGTATGCTGGATCAACAATTATGTAAACATCTAAAAATAAATGATGCGCAGTTCGGCTTCCAAGCGGGACTGTCGACAGAAACTGCAATTTTATGTCTTAAGCATACTGTCCGGTATTACACTGACAGGAAGACCCCAATTTATGGATGCTTCCTTGATTTATCGAAAGCTTTCGATTTGGTGTCCTATGAACATCTTTGGGAGAAGCTGAGGTCCACCTCACTCCCCGAAGACATCATTAACGTTCTTGATTACTGGTATTACAATCAAGTTAATGTTGTAAGGTGGGCGAATGTTATGTCCGATGAGTACAGGTTGGAGTGTGGTGTAAGACAGGGTGGCTTAACATCCCCTCGACTCTTCAACTTGTACATCAATGAGTTGATTGAGGGTCTCAGTAGCACTGCAGTCGGCTGCACTATTGATGGCACCACCATTAATAACTTAAGTTATGCGGACGATTTGGTATTGCTGAGTCCTTCAATTAGCGGTTTACGGAAACTGGTTAGGAGATGTGAGGAGTACGCCGTGGCCCATGGGCTCAAGTACAATGCGAACAAAAGCGAGCTGTTGGTATTCCTACCGCGGAATTCTAAAGTCGACACCGTCCCATCTGTGACACTAAATAGTGTACCGCTTAAAAGAGTGACGCAGCTTAAGTACTTGGGTCACTGGGTCACGGAGGACCTCTCTGATGACGTGGACGTTGAGAGGGAACGAAGGGCGTTGGCTGTCCGTGGGAACATGCTGGCTCGCAGGTTTAAACGATGCCCGAACGAGGTAAAGTACACAATGTTCAGGGCATACTGCCAATCGTTTTACACGAGCACCCTGTGGATCAGCTGTACTCAGCGGGCACTCAATGCCCTTCGTATACAATATAATAATGCTTTTAGGATGTTGTTGGGGCTGCCGAGATGCTGTAGTGCTTCTGGAATGTTTATGGAGGCTCGGATTGATGGCTTTCATGCCATCATGAGAAAGCGAGCGGCCTCCATATTGCACCGTATTCGAGCAAGCTCCAATAGCATTCTAAAGGTAATAGCAGATCGATTAGACGGTCCTTTTGTTAGACACTGGATTGCACTCCACGTGTCTAATTGATTTAGTTTTAGTTGAAATGTATTGTAATGTTACTAACTTAGCTCTTAAGTACATACTAACACAAATATGGATATCTGATTCATCCGAAATAAATGATTATATATATACCGTATGATTTTTTTTACCGTCTGGAAAAAAATAGGGCATAATAGGTGAACGGAGTAGAAGCCTATGGCATAGAAATTTCACTTCTTTTTTTTTTAAATCCTAACATGAAATGAACCTATCAATAAATACTATTACTTATTTGTAGTAAACTTTTCATACTAAAATTTAAAAAATAATAAAAATAGAAAAGAGTAAAAATATCGGCAAATAATATCAAAACCCAACTTATAGGCACCCTACTCTACGCGCAGAAATTATCAATGAATTCGTAGCGACATTAAATCCTTTGATTGAAGCCGGCCGGGGATAGGTAACTACTATCGCAAAATATCTTTCCTTAGGCGTACCGCTCACGTGTCACCGCATGCGCATCCCCTCCCGCCCGCGCGCCCTTCAAACCGAGTACCGCGTCTCGTGCTCTCTCTCTCTAGTCACCTGCGATTAGCCATAGCGTGACGTCGATCGCTGTTTTTTTACGTTTGAACCGTGTGTGCTTCGACCGGCCAGTGATTGTTTTCATAATGACGTACGCATACTCCAACTCCACCCGCAGGCGAACATTCTATGGAGCGACGAGTCCATATTTACCCGCACTGGTATCTACAACGTACCTACACAACGAGCAATGGTGGAGTTTCAAAACTCACTTAAAATAAACGAACACGCTCATCAAGTTCTATTCAGTGTCAATGTTTGGGCCGGGATAATACACGTTGGCATAATGGGTCCAGTTTGTATCGAAGGTCGATTGACAGATAATGTATCGTGAAATTATACAGTCCGTTATCGACACAATGTTGGAAGACGTTCCTCTGGACTATCTGCCGGACATGTACTTTCAGCACGACGGGTGTCCAGCTCACTACGAGCGATCTGTGCTCGCGTATTTAGATAGTGAATTCCGTGATAAGTGGATAGGTCCCGGTGGACCTGGGAACTGGCCGGCGAGATCACCAGACCTATCGCCATTAGACTTTTATTTGTGGGTTGAACTAAAACGCTTAGTGTACACCGAAGAAGCTCGTAGTGTAAATGAGTTAAAACAGCGAATAATAGACGTTTTTAATATTCTGAAAAGTGACAGAGACACGCTTAGGAGTCTAACAACCAATTTGCAAAAACGTGGGAGTTTGTGTTTAGAAAGAAACGGTGGACATTTAGAACAAATATTGCAATATCGTTGAAAAGGTACTTTTTCTTGTAAATAATAACTCATTTTCTGTAATTTTGTAAAAATTAATCAGTATTATTATTTGTAAATAAGTTGATTAAGATCTTTAAATACGCCTAGTAAGTTGTAGTATCCGATTTGGATTAAACAACCTTGTTGGAATCCTTTTTTATTACACATCACGTTAAAACCTTCGAAATACATATGAATGTGAGTGATTGTTATAAGTATTTAACATCAGCGGTTTGTTTACATTTCTATCAAAGCTTTACCGATCTTACGAGACGTCATTTATTTGGTTTACGGTTTCAAGACACGCGTCACTCAGTGTATCAAATTATAAGCCTACTACAACTACATACAGCACGGTGACGTATGTAGGTACACGCGCAAATGTGTGCGTGAGTGTGTAGGGATCAGGCGGTATCGTCCTGTGCGCAGGAGAGCGAAGTTAATGCTAGCGTCTCGCTCACACTTCCATCATGCTTCATTCATGTGCAATCGCAGCTGACGCCGTTTACTATTACCTATTTTGGATAATATTAGTTTTACGCGAGTGCCGTAGGATGTATTCTTTTTCATGTATTTTAAGGATATTCGGAACTTTTATTAAATAAATGGTACCAGGTAAATATTAGGGTATATGAGTTCTATTCTACTTACACAAAACGTCATATTGTTGTCCAGACGCTAAAAAATGTCAGCCGGTATATAGTCTACACAGATCTATTTCTAAATCATACTTCACAAAATATTGCTTCAGGGCTATCTTTTCATTCAATATACCATGGTTGGCTTGCTCTGGATTGAAATATTTCCTTGTGCATAATTTGTTCTGCATATCTCTCCATTGTTGTAGTTTTTCATATTGTATGAAAATTACTTGCAGTATGGCGATGAAGATACCATTCAAAGCTTGATACTTGTTCTCTGGTCATTTGTTTAATGTCTGTTTTTGTCACATTCAATATTTTTAAATCTTTAATGTCATCTTCCACATTTTTTCCTATGTAATTATGATCTATTTGTATACCACAAGGGTTTGCTGGTCCATACAACTGTTTCATTGACATAGTTGTATTTTCAAAGTTGAGCACCAAATTTCTGACTCTGTTATTATAGTTTCCTTTGTTCAACTTTTTGATAGGATATGGTTCAAATAGAATATTAATAGAGCCTCGTCTTTTGGGCAACTTTTCAGCTCCAGGTGAACCAGTGTAAAGCTTTTTTGGGACATGAAATTGTTGCAATTTTTCCGTGCACACTTCATATTTTAATAATATTTTTTTCTTTACTTATGTGCTCAACACCAAGCAAAAGGACAGCAACATGTTTACAAACTGCATTCAGTCCGCTGCCAGCGGGACATTCACAGTAAGTTTCTATAGGATTTCCAAATTTGTCAAGTTTAATGTCCACTTCATATTGCAATTTTTTCATTGTTTTCCGGAAAAATCATTTAATGCATGTGTCACTGCCAATAACTGATGCTTACAGTTATTAAGTGCCTCGACTTGTACAACTCAACTGCTGCTTTCAGTTTTTTTCAGTGTTGAAATATAAATAACATTAGTATAATATGGTTATCGATTACATTGTTAATAAGTACCATCAAACCTGGCAACTTTGTAATTTTCGGAAGGTATCAAATTCAACGCCAATTTTCCAACAAAAAAGTACCCTCTCAGGCTAGACGTCAATGTTAAGTTTTGACATCATATTCTTCAGATTCGGTAAATATTACTAAAAAAATGCAAACATTAAAAGACACAATAGACAAAAATAGAAAATGGCAAAGTTAACCTTACTGCGTGGTATCTTTACCATCAGGATTTTATGTGAAAATAAAAAGATTTTATCATTAAAGAAGAAGGTAAGTTTGCGCCTTTTATAATGTTGCAAGGGACAATATTTACGGTAGTGGTAAAGTTGCTCACCCATTATTCAATTTTTCATACAAATTTGAAATGAGTAAAGTAAGGGTTGCCAAAAAATTAAATAACCTTAATTGCTCTGAATGAAATTATTTTATTTCGTATTTATAACGAACTAATAACTGAAACATTTATAGCTTACAGTTAACATTTTTATGGCACTTATCTTTAAAAACGACTTAATTTAATTAGTTGCAAAAGTATTGTAAAGAAAAACAAAAATACTCTTCTAAAGTAAAAATAAATATTTGTCTAAACAGATATTATTGATATATTTTTATCACAAAGTAAAAATCTTCATTGGACGGCATTGCTATAATAAGTGAAAAATAAATCTTAACTCATTTCTTAGTCGACATAATTTTATAAAAAATAAAAAAGTACTACTATGAAGTCAAAAATTGTGCAACTAACAACCTATTTATCTTAACAAAGAAAAAATATATTTACACACAGTAAAATTTTTCATTGGACATCATTGGTATGTAATTCAAAAATAAATGTAGGCACAATCACATCTTAGCAGATGTAATTTTCTTTGATGTAAAAAAAATATTTAAAAGTCTTCTTAACAAAACAGATTACAAATATTTACGACGTTCGTCGTTATTTCTTCAAATTTAAAAATTTCAAATGTTTATTGATTTTAGTAATCTATACATCTATACATATGAATAAAATTGGAGTGTCTGTTTGTAATATTAAAATAACCGCGGTACATATACCAAAATATTTTTTTAAAATTTTTGTCTGTCTGTCTGTCGGTCTGTCTGTCTGTCTGTTTGTTCCCGCTAATCTCGGAAATAGATGGACCGTTTTCGACGGGACTTTCACTGGCAGGTAGCTGATGTAATAAGGAGTAACTTAGACTACTTATATTTTAGAAATTTTATTTTCTTTTATTAATACATAAATAACTATTCCACGCGGACGAAGTCGCGGGCACAGCTAGTATTCAAATAATTTTGTATCATATCCGTAATATGGATTATTTTGAGGTTTAGTTTCAATCTCCCTTTCGTAATGAAAATGAATACTTAAGCTATAACATCAATAAGTACTATTAAATACGATTTGTTAACTTTGAGGCTTGAGATAGAACGAACTCACTCGCAGTAGAATAAAAGTAGTATTACTGAGTAATTTGATTGTATTGTGACAACGCGTCTGCAGTTGTTATATCTAAGTGGGTAGATTTGCGTAGATTATTGTGGTTTCTTTAGAGTACCCACACACAGTAGTAATTACAGCACAATATTGTTATATTAATAGGATACAATATTTCACAAATATAAGCCTGATTATCATAGTTCTCGAATTAGCTACTTGACTTCAATAAATTTTTCTTTATGAGAAAATAAACTGTTTTAATAAGAAGTTCTTATTAGTTATGTTTATACTTCATAAAATTATAACGATTAAATATTTTGTAATCACTTATTAAACATTTTATTATTAATCCTTTATTTAAATAACAATATAAGTATTTTAAAAAATCACATTATTATTCTCGTTTATTAATTTATCGAATAATAACCCCTCCCCGGTGACGTCTCTATTGCGTCACTCCGCAGGGCCGTAATGGCGCGCCCGTCCGAAATCGTGCGATTTCTCCGCGTTCACTAAAACTACGATATCTCTGAAATTACGCATCGCACCTCGACAAACTTTTTGACATTAAAATTGGTATAAAATAAGCTATCTGATTATCTATAGTTTAGTACAGTTTAATCATGGAATTCATTGTTGGTTCGAAGTTGAAAGAATGGTGTGCTACTTTTTTCCAGTTTAAAAAAAAAGTCGTCATATTAATAAAAAAAAGCATTTTTTTCCAAAGTTATTATTTTATTTATATATTATCACATTATTTTACAATAATGAAGAAAAAGAATAGACACCTCCATACATATTTTACACACTGCAAGCTAAACAAATACTCGGCTCAGGTAGTCGACCTTTACGCCGAACAAAAAAAAGGTTATGTTTACACATTCATTCCGAGAACTCTGTAAGCCAAGTGGCTAATTATAACATCTGATTCGATAGTTTGGTACACAATCTTATCGCAGACAAAGTTGTAATTGTTTAACTTACGAAATATGAGTCCCAATGTAAACACTTGAGAAAGAGCTCTAACAAAGACCCTTTCATAATTTTTATCACAGAGGAAGTATTATTGCATTTATTTGAAATCTTATTTCACAATCCACATAATGATGATATTTACTAATGAAAAAACACAACACAAGGGCATGTAGCCTAGCAAAAACATTAACAAAATCAACAAATACAAAATAGAAAATGTGCAATTTCAGTACAAAAATTCCAAGTACACAATATACCACCAATAAAAAAAAAAACAAATGAAAATGAAGCGATTTCAAACAGAGACGAGACAGGGGTTTCAAACAGGGGTAAGATTACTTTTCTAACCGATGAAAAAAACGGAGGAGGTTCGCAGGTTGTCGTATATGTATATTTTTTTAAATGAATGACCACACAACTTTTTACAGAGTAGTCCGATTTTGATCATTCTTTTTTATTGGAAAGCGAAGTTGGTCCGATATATATTTATTAATATGAAAATCTAATCTGTTTTTTTTTAATAAGGAAATTATAAAATTTAAAATAATGTTCAACGCACATCACGCTAATAGATGAACATCCTACAATTCACCAATGAAACGAACAAAGCTCCCGTCCAAAAATATATAGGTATACAATATATAGATACATACAAAGGAATAAATATTTATAAATATATTATATTTAGATACACTATTGATGAAGGGTGTTAGAATCTTATATGGTTGGTGAAGAATGTAAATGAAAGTCTGGAGTCCAGTATTAAGTGTATTGATAATTCAGGGATTATGTTACAGTGGGGTTGGTTACAATATATTGCTAAGACACAAGTTAACACTAGGGCGCGGCGCGGGCGACTGGCGCTCGACCGTTCGCGCGGGGCTCATTGCAATTTGCCTCGTGTGCATTATTGCTACTGCAGTTCCTACAAAGGGCAACGAAACAGCTGGTAAAACACATAGCTTTGTTGCAACCAACACAGTATGTATGTACCTGCTTACGGCAAGCCACGTTAGCGCACTTCCGCCGCTGGCGTTGGTGTTTTGACTGAGCCCCAAATGGATACTCAGCCAAGTGGTGCAAGCGCACGTCGTACTGCGTATTCTGGTGCATACTCAGTATGGTTGCAGGCTGGAAAGTGGGGGGAGAGGAGCGATGTTTAGATAGAATAGTATTGACAAGACAAATACGGAAGTTGTGATGAGTTAAACAAGAAGTAGAAGCAGAAGAAGAAGATGAATGGCGATGCATGATATAAGAATTGAGAACGGAGACGTTCAACAGTCTCCGGAATAGTTTTTTGTACCAGACCCTTGTTCATTTCCGCTCGATAGGGAACATGGTCAACATCTGATCTTTTTATCCACCCCACCCATCATGATATTGTAGTCATTTATCAAGATGGGTTTGGTGGAAGACTCCCGGGCTCGAGAAACGCCGTTACCATACCATGACATCGACGTCTCCCGAGCTGAGACCAGTAATGCCGAGCTGAGAAAAGTAAAGACCTTTGGTCATGTTCACCTTGGTCAGACTGTGCAGGGCCTGCGGAACAAACTTACTATTGGTCCGGAAGGTTCCTACATAGTCAAAGCCCAGCACCTTCAGGCGGAAAGCGAGGCATGGCGAATTGTAAAAATTATCCATCCACAACGTGTGGACCCTTGCCCTCAAGACCTTGTGTAACCCTTAGGACAATTGCCGGCGTGGATGCTTTCATTGGGTCTTCAAACTGCTGCGGTGGAGATCTTTGTGACTTTCCGATAGCTTGAACCTCAAACCGCCATAAGTAGCCGGTGAAATTTGTTATTCAGATGTGGCAACAATGGCTGCACCTTAAAAAGTTTAGCCTCGGAGGCTTCCAGATTTAGCTTACACGTGGCATCGTTTTTTACAAAATGTAAATACTTGCTTAGCAAACTAAAGTATTCCCGTTCGTCCCCTCGACTTCGTCCCCCGAGGGGGACGAACGGGAATTCGTTATTTATTTTCCCGATGGTCCCTCAAAATTTTTTGGGGGGACGAATGGGAATAATTTATTAATTCTTTTTTGGGTCTATTGCTCCCACTAAATAATATAAGACTGGTGGTTTTAATTGGTAAAAAAACAAAATTGAAATACAAATCAGTCATTTATTAAGGAATAAAAATCACAGTAAAAATCACAGAATCAACTTTGCGATAACTCGCAATATTTTTATATATAATATTTTTTTAATTATGAATAAAATTCTCCTTATAACTAAAAATTATGATTTAAAAATCTGTGTATACAGATTACAATAAAAAAAAGTCTGTATTATATTACAATTAAACACTACAAACAGACTTTTTACCATTCAGGTTGTTTCCTTTTGAAATATAAGTCACTATTTTTCGTAGAGTTGCTTATATCGCCTATCCCTATTAACATTGTCGGATGTGAAAATCGGCAACTTTACAAGAGAGCACGTCAAAGTTTGATTTGTTGATATTTTTTTAATTATACGAACTAGGTTAACAAAATTTAACAGAATTATAATACATGTTTATGAGTTTACTTACATGGTAATAAAGTACTATTATTGTTTTTTTAAGCGTGTTAAAAATCAGAAATGACTTTTTTAACCGTATGAAATCAATTGTATTTTGTCGGATCTGCCACATAAGGCAATGTTATGTGTACAAACTAATTGACTATTTGTTGGAAGTGCCACATATGACATTGTTACGTGTATAAAGTTATTGATTATTTGTTGGAAGTGACACATACGTTACTGTTAATAGTAAATCCTAGATCAAATGATTGTCTGTCGTATCTATATCGAAATTATAAATAAAACATTTTTTTAGATATCTTTGTAACTAGACATTTATTTAAAAAATCAACACACAGAGCCTTAAACGTAACAAAAAGGTTTTATAAGTACTTCCTTTAAAAAACCTTCAAAAGGATAAAAAATAAAAACCGTGTGACTTACACAGCCTCAAACAAAAAACTTATAAAATTGCAGACTCCTGGAAAGTAATATAGAAACGGCTTGAGCTACATAGTCTCACTCAAAAATAAACCTTGTTATTATGAAGTGACTATGAGGATAAATAATGAAATGGGCCAAACTTACATAACAATCTTACATTCATTAGAAAAGTTAACAAAATTATTAAAAACTTTTGTCTAAATTAAATAATCATTCTTAACTTATATCAATAATTATCATAATAATTTTAACAATGGCACTTAATCATCACATTTTAGGTTTTATTATCATAAAATAGGAACAAAATAGTCAGTCTTAAAATAATAACATTTTTAATTAATCGTCCTCATCAGTATCTTCACGTGGCTCTTGGGCATTTTGATCAAATTTTAAGTTTTGGTAAAAGTTGTGATATTTCTCCGGAATTACTCCACTTTGACACATGTTAATTAAATCTTTATATTTATCACGACTGATAAAAATATCCCCATTATAAGCCTGCTTGATTTGAAATTCACGAGACAGCCTTTCAGCGTTTCGGTTACCAGATCTCAACACTATTATTGTTTTCGGTTCGTCTTCAAAATTATACTTATATTCAATTCTATCATAGTGTTGTGCATGTACCGTCACTTCTCTTAAGCGTGTCCACTGGATTTTCTCATTTTCACTGTTTTTCGACCAATTTTTTTTTGCTAGCAGAGATTTAAAGTCAAAAATGTCAGAGGTTTTCATCTCTTTTACTACATAAGGGTTACCTTCGGCTTTAGCCCAGCGAACAAGACAGTACCATTCTTCTGGAACATAGATCAGCCTGCGATCACTAGCGCGCTCAATAGTCGAATGGACACTATCACCCTCGTTTTGGGTGTGGCCCTTCTCCATAAAACGATGGCTGATTGTGACTCCAAATTCTTTCGCAGCTATAAGGTAAAGGGCAAAAACAATACGGTTCCTGTTTTGCCCTGCACAATTGTCTGACCAGAAACGAAATGTTTTTACACCATTTTGTAAAACTTTTTGTTTTATAAACTGATAGAGACAACTAGAGACTTCGTTTGCGCCTCGTTTTGCTATTGCCTCGTGCCACATAAAGCAAGTAGCTTCTTTTGTAGCTAACTCGTATAAGGTAAAGTTAAGTGTAGATAATTTTCTTTTATAGTAAAATACACTTACGTCTCCATGTGGTGTAATTAAAACTTTTTCAAAGTCGAAAGTTGCTGCAACAACCTCTTCATTTGATATCGCTTCATTTTTGTCTTGCTGTTTTAGTTGACGCGCCATTTTTTTGGCAGATTGATGTTTTAAAAATGTAGATTTTTCTTCTTCCGTCGGAATTTCTTTAGTAAAATAGACGTGACAGATATCACAGAGATCTTTCTTAGGCTTATGAAAGCCAATGTTGAAATTTGTGTTAAGAATATCACGATATTGCCGTTTTGTTGATGCTTTGCTGCGATATTTGTCACTGTCAAACCATTCACAATATAAGTTATACATACGAGATGCACTTTTTACTTCCTCCAAGTATAATTTCTTTGAATTCTTTCTGACGTAATGGGACTCCACCAAAGAAAATGATTTGACGTGATCACATACGCTTTTGATCATCTCTTCATCTATTACACTATTTCTATGTATATATTTTCCTCGTTTATCCTGCGATATCGTTATTTCTCCATCATATTTTTTCCACGACGTAGTCACGATTCGCTCTCCCGTAGAAATTGTATTCAAGAACATAGTCTTACACACTTTTGTTGTTTGTTTATCCTCGGTAGGAAGAAAATAGTGAAAAGTATTTTTACGGTAATGTTTAGTAACTTCAGTTGTTTGACGGCGTTTTGGTACTTTTTGTGTATACTTAATAACGAATTGCCATTGCTTTTGACGGTCTCCGAGATTCCAAAATTTTTTAAAAATTATATTTCGCTGACTCTCACTGAATTTTGTGGAACATTTCATTCGACACTTTTCATTACATGGTTCTTTTAACTGCTTTTCTTCTACTTGTTTTCCTCTGTGATTTGTAAAACTCTTTCCCTGATTTTTTAAAGTTTTTCTCTTGTTTACCACCCAATTTTCTTTATGTATGAGTCTTTTCTTGCCTTTATCAGTTTTAAAAGTAGACTGGCGACTTTGTTTAGTAGAAGTGGGAGTATTAACACTGGAAAAGGAAGTCACAGAAGGTGTGGGTAAGTTTCCATATAAGTCATCGTTGGTCAAGATTGGTGGCGGTAGTGCCACGTATTCTGAAACTGCGGATTCACTTTGAGAGATATGCGTGGCACCAAAGGCGTCATTGCTATTTTCATGAGAAGATGGTATTGGTGTAATTGATATTTTTTCATGGTCAACAGCAACATTACTTTCATTCGGAATTTCAGAATAACTAGATGTCGAATCAGTGGGTTCATTATTTTCTGTTTCCGGAGTTTCATCTTCATTGAAAACGTCACCAAGCAATTCATTCAACTTAATTAACTGATCTTGGAAACCACTTGGTAGTGGAGATTCTCTATTAACTGAAAAAAAAAGTTTTATTAAGCAATTAATAAAAAAGTAGGTACATTTTTGTGTGCCTTGTAGTGGGAAGATTATATTTGTTAATTGAGCCAAACTAGTGTAGATGCAACAAAAGGGTCAAAATGCATTTTTATAATTATAATATAAAAAACCAAAATTAAAATGCCATAACCAACATACAAAACATATAATTAATCGGTGAACAAAGCAATATGTACCACATCCAACAAAAAATATTGAAATGAATACCGTTAACAAAGTTGGAAGTAACACATCCGACAAATTGAACATAAATTAAAACGACCAAAAAAGTCGGATCTGGTACTACCGACATACTTTACCTCACAAAAATCGATCAACAATGTTGGATGTGATACTACCGACATATTTTACTCTACAAAAGACAGTTAACAATGTCGATTACGTCACTTCCTACAATTTTAACCGAACTAATTACAATACATACTTTTATTTTATTGTTAATGAAATATGTTTATTAAAAATAAACTAAAAGTATCTAAGTGTAGTAATTAGTTAAGTTTTGAATAGTTAGTGTCATGTTCGGAAAGCTATGTTAGTAATAAAATTACAATTATTTTTTAAGTACCTGTTTTTTCATCTTCATCTGCATTAGACAAATTATTTATATCAACACTTTTGTTTTTATCCATACAATGTTGTTCAGATTGTTTAGTGGCTAGTTTTATTAAGCGGGCGGACCTTGTACACATTATTCTTATTGTTAAGAACTAAAAGTAAAATAAAAAAATATCTTAAACAACGCAATGTCACACAACGTGCGCTCGTCCGTGTAACATAGTCCGTACTGGCACAACCGCACGCGCCGCCGCCCCTCACGCCCCGCAAACGTTGTTGCGAGTTAACATCCGTCATTGTTAACTGGCGGTTGTGACATATCCGACAATGTTAACGTGGCTATTTTAAGAAATAATGTTTAATTTTTTATTTTTTGTGACCGCTCCTAAAAGAGGGAACTTTTTTAAAGTGAGTAATGATATAAAAAGAAAATGGCAAAAATGCACATACGACAATGTTAATAGGGATAGGCGATATGTATGGTGGCAAGATTTTACGTTTTACGTTATGTAAGTGATTAGAAAAGTTTACTCATTATTTTAACACATAAATAGGGTCAGTAAATTATCACACTTTCAAAAGCAAAATTAAATAAAATACCTAAAATATCACGAAATCAAGATAAAAATAACAAAAAAAAACTTATCGTACTAATTTTTAAAAAGTCACATTTGCTTATATGTATAGGTATACGGTGTCACATTTTTGTGTTACATATTGTATAAGGAATCAGAACAGGTTACACATTAATTTTACATATAAATAGCGTCAATAAATTAGCACAATTTCAAAATCAAAATAAAAAACATATACAAAATCAAAGTGAAAAAACATGAACACAAAACATCATAGAGGGTAACAACAATAAAAAATTCACAAGTATTGAAGAAAGTAGTCGAGGTCATAACAGTAGGCAGTAATAATTATTGCACACAAAGCCTAGAGATTACATCAACGTACAAGAAAGTAGTCGAGGTCATAACAGTAGGCAGTAATAATTATTGCACACAAAGCCTAGAGATTACATCAACGTACACAACCATCGAGCACTTTACTTATTATGATTAATACCTACGTAAGTTTTTCTAAAAAATGTCCTACAGTTATTTCTGAATTAAGAAGTTGCATTTGGCAATCCATAATATATTGGTCTGTCAAGATTGAATGTAGCTTACGCCGTTTTGGATTTTGTTTTGCTTTCACGCTGTATAAGTTAGAGTCTTGATGTAACACCGTAAGCAATTTTAAAATATTAGGTTTTTTTTTGCCTATGGCACTATTTAATTTAAAATGCCACCCTTCGGCAAAGTTATTAGTACGGTGTCGTTGTCCAAAACTGCACCACACTTTTACGAAATTCGATTGAAGCCACTGCGATAGCATGTATTGCCGAAATTTTTCACTTTGGCTATCACCGGGGCTTTCGCTAGCGATATAAAACCAGCCTTCAAAAATACGTTCCTCTGGTAATAATGGAAGCACCGCACTTAGGGCTACTTGACGTCTTAAAGTTTTATTTTTTGTTAGATTTAATTCACGGCCTTTCCTCCAAATAGCATTATTAAAATGGTAATAACAGCCGTGGATCTCTGGAAAAATTGTACGCATAGCAGACATAGCTGCTTCTTCAAAATCACTGGTAAATGATGTAGGATTCCAATCGTTGATTTGAGATTTAACAAGTCTGAAAAGTATCTCGTATGTTTCTTTTTTACGGTTTGACATTAAAGCGTAAAATAATGGCGTCATAGCTGTGCTTTGATTATTACTTCCTAAATCACCATGAACGGTGTAGAGCTGTTGGAATGGAGGTGGACAACTCTTAAATGTACCGTCACCAAATATATTTTTTAAAACTATCAATTTTTCTTTAGCTTCTTGGGAACAAAAAATGAGTAAGCGTGTGTTACCGTAACAGTAATCTGCTAACAAAAATGATTGAAATTTTTGAGGAACCTCAACCGTTTTAACGTTATTGAAAGTGATTTTACTCATATTATAAGTGCTATTTCGATGGCGATACAAAGTGCTTTTGATGTTTGCAAACTTAGGAATATCTTTGGGTAAAGTTACTTTATCAAGTCCTTCGTCCAAAATTTTCGAAATTGTTGAATTAAAGGCGGCTGGTACGCAAGGTACATCATCAGAAGTTATATTTTTCTTGCATTCATCAATATGAATGTCTATTATGTTTTTATTGAAGTCCGGTGTACAGGATGTGTGTGTGGTTTCTTTCAAAATTTGATCATTCTGCAATAAACGTGCATAATTTATTTACCCATTGTCTGGTTTTGCATGAAAAAAGAAGTCAAAAAAGTAGGTACTTACTTTTATGGTTAAGGTCCCACTGCACTTATTCTTTCTTCTAAGATGACATTCCCATACAACAGCTCCACTTTTGTTTTGCCTTTTCCTTAAAAATTGGTATCCAGCACGCAGAAGCACGATTCCACCTTTCCTTTGTATATACTGCAAACAGCTTCCTGTACTACCAGAGGGACCAGGATGCGCTTCTTGTAACATTGTTAAGCTCTAAAAAACAGGAGACAACAATTACACACTTATTAATTTAATTTAGAATGATATTTAAAATATAAAATTAAATACTAAAATTGAATACAAATATTGATACCGTACATTATTAGCATAAATTAATAAGACATGAGACAATATAGTATTGACTATAAACAATCTAATAATATTTGTAACTTACAAAAATGTAGGTACTTACATCAGTAGTTTTCCGCAGAACTCGTGTCGAATATATATTATTACATTAACACCCGTGCACTTTCATTGTTTTGTCAACACTAACCCGACCGGTCTAATTTAAGGATAGGAAAGGGAGAGAATGTCAGGTAAACCAATAGGATTTACGCAAATAACACAATGTTATCGGCACTCTTTTGTTAACTACCAGAATCGCCGGCGCTTCCCGTCAGAGTTGCTATATTTAGTGTAGGTAAACATAATGAAACAATGATAAACTTGAATTTTGTAAAATAATGATTAAATCTAACGAAGAAACTAATTTAAAAGTAAACTACGAAACATCGAATAAACATATTTTCTGCACAAATCTTTTTAGTGGGACGAATGGCACTAATCGAAGAACATATTCCCATTCGTCCTCTCTTGAATTAGGATTGGGACGATCGGGAACAAATTAAATATTATTTTTGTAAATTCCCGTTCGTCCCCCTCGGGGGACGAAGTCGAGGGGACGAACGGGAATACACGAAAACGATGCCCAGACATGTGTGCGCTAAAACCAGGTGTACAGAATACGTCACGAGTTGAAATCCAGTATTCCTCGATGCGCGACTTGACCACAACCCCCATCGCAATAACCACAACGAAGTAAACGTACAACTCGTCAGCAGTTGTGTCACCTCCATAAGTTGCCGATCCCATATGCTAATGAAAATCTCATATGGGTCGACACATGGAGTTGTCGGACCCACATCGTTGTGCAAAAACATTTCCCGTCTCTATTCAGGTGGAATCGGAACATTCGGAAACGGTTTCCAATCAAATTCATAGAGACCCCAAGGCTGATCCGTCGCGCTTGGTCAACACATGGGATGCTGCTGGTGTTGGCGTCCACGAGCGCAGAAGTAGGAGCGTAGGCTGCAGGCTGGTTGTCGGCTGCAGGCTGGTCGTCGGCATCATCCAGTGGCGTGTCCCAAAAGCTCCTCTTCGCTCTTGTGCAAAGCTCGGTTGATGTCGCCACATAGTCTTCGTCGCTCTCGCCAGAGTCTGGTTCGCTTCCTGTGTAATACTAAGTAGGTGAAACATCTGGTGGGAACTAGAAGTTTTCCCCCTAGCCCTACCCCGAGCTAAAATCAGCAGTACTTACCATAAAAGAGCTGGTGATAAATTTCTTCATCCAGCAGACTCTGGCGAGGACGAAGACTTGTGGACGACTCACCCTCCAAAAACCTAAAAAAAATGTTGAATATGAGACATGGTGATTCAAATAAACACAAATTAAAAAAGTTAAATAGAAAAGTCAGTAAGATACTTACAACGCTGGCAAGGGCACACTGGGCGAAGGAAGTGGTGATAGGCTGGGTAGAGGGACGTCCTCAACCACAACCTCAGCCATCAGAGGTGGTGGTGGGCTGGGTGGAGGGACCTCCTCCACCACAACCTGAGCCGCCATCTGAGGTGTTGGTGGTAATGGTGCTGGAGCAGTTATGAAAACAGGAATAATTTAAAATTATTCTCGCTAGCGGTAAATATAACTAGATACAATTTAGTACTACTTACGGTGGCCACCGGCGCTTCCGGTTAGGGTACAGAGCGACCTCTAAGGGCTGACCCACCGGCAGTTGCTCGATGTCATAAATTGTTAATCTGAAATACAAAATTCAATTTGAATACTGAAAAATAATAAGAAAATATGATTTTGTAAAAAAAGATTTAAAAAAGCTGTAACTCTTCTATGGTGCTTGGCCCAGGCCTGTCGATCCTGCCAGGGAGTGCTGTCCTCGGCCACGTCCTCCTGGCCCACCTCGACCACGTCCCGTGCCGCCTCGCGGTACCACCACCACACCTTCACCCTGCCCCAAAGCTACGCTAGTCGTGCTTGAGCCGCCTCGGCCACGCACTCGACCAAGTCGAGTGCTGCCGCTGCCTCGCGGAACCGCCACCGCAACTTCCGGCTCCAAAGTTGGAGGCGAAGCAACAGCTAGCGTAGCCCTGAAGCCACCTCGCAAACGCACTCGACTACGTCGAGTACTGCCGCCGCCTCGCACATGCACTCGCTCTCGCGTGCTGCCACCACGCGGCACAAATTCTTCGTCACCCAGCCACAAAGCCATGTTTCGCAAGCTTGAACAATAAAATATAATTACATGGTCATATGTAGAAAAGCAGTTTAGAATTAACGACGAAATGCAAAACCAACTCACCAAAAAAAAAAAAACTCCAAAAAATTTAAATAATTTAACCTCGATTTTTTTCTAAATCGGTCAAAACTTGTTGATTTTCTGACCACTGTCCATACTGTGTACGAAACACAGAAAACATGGCGGCATAAACGTCAAATGCCTGTCAGTTACAATATCTCCTGGAGATGCGATTTTCGATTACATTTTCACATTTCAATATTTACACTATTTTTATCGAATTTCACTAATAAAATGCCTAATACGTACGTAGTAACGTATCTAAATCATGTTTCTAACAACATTTAGCCGTCACTAGCGTATTTTCTACTCACAACAAGTAGAAATGTACCGGCAAAGCGCGGGAATTTTGAGACTATGTTTGGTGAAATAACAAATTCTGTACAAAATCTTAATCCAATATATAATACAATGCAGCAATTAAAAACTGTTTAGTAGTTACTCATCCATGGTTGTAAATTATCACTTCACTTCACAATCACTTTAAAGTTATTTAAATCTTAAAAAAAAACTCCCGCCGTGTCCGTTGACTAAAACGCTGTGAGCCCGGATGCACAGACTAAATTGAGTGCAACATTCCGTACCAAATTGTTGTTGGATGTTTAGCATGTGATGTTATATGCCTTTCCTATTCTTTTGCCTACAGTCTGTGTAAGTTAGAGTAGGAAAGGTACACTCTAGACTGGCAATATTTGGGATTAAATCCGACCCTCACGAAATCTCCAGGAGCGTTGTTACCGACGCGCGGTATTGACGTTTGAATCTCCTGGAGATTCAGTTACGGTTCAGGGGTCGCTTAGTATGTTAGTGCACTTATGACTCGTTACTGTACATTTACGAGCTTTTCTAACTTGGGGAGTTATGTTATGATTTTAATTGCAAAAGACATAATACTGATTACACACTGAACACTTCCAGCGGTCTCTATAGTGATAACATCGAGGTTGCTCTGGAATTTGCAACTTTATTTACCAACATTCCTATTAAAACTACAAATTGAAACTTTAAATTCTTCTCCTGCACTTGCTATTGATTATTAAAAGCGAATGTTTCAGCCTGTGCCGTGGAAGTCAAATTTAAATATATAAACCCTGTGTAAAGGCATTTAAGCAACTTAAGATCAAAATTACCGAAGAACTGTGGGGCATGTCTACTAAAGTTTGTCAATCCATTACTGAGACAATTGCACCCTATTTGGCTTTAATATTTAATTTGTATGTAGATCAAGAGGTTTTCCCGGAGTCAATGAAGTACAGTAAAGTTATTCTACCCTTCAAATCTGGCGACCGCAAAGATACTAATAATTATAGACCCGTATCGATTTTGCCGGTTTTCAGCAAGGTTTTTGAAAAAGTTATGTTAAATCAAATGCTCAATCATTTTAATCGTAAACGTTTAATAACATCCTACACGATCAACAGTATGGTTTCACCAGAGGACGTTGCACAACCGACGCCGGTGTCACCTTATTGAAAACACATCTTTACCGCATGGGAAGAGTTATCTTGCAACAGGTATCTTTTGCGACATATCTATGGCGTTTGATTGCGTGAATCACGAAACAATTCTCTTGAAACTTGGGCATTACAGACTGGGTGAACTTGCGCTTAGCTTGGTAAAATCGTACTTGAATGATAGACTGCAGCTAGTTCGAATAAACGGTATGAATTCCTTGGGCTTAAATTTCAAAATGGGCATACCACAGGGCTTAATACTGGGTCCGTTCCTCTAATAAATCAAACGTTTGAGTCACAGACAAGAACTAACTTACTCACAGTATTACATACTCTTTGTTAGATGGCGCTACTATCTATGAATATGTGATATTGTCGATACAAAATAGACACAATATAACACCCCCACTTATCGCAATATTCACTAAACAATTTTACAAAAGATTTTTCTATACAAACTATGCCAAGAAGCAACATAAATTTATGTTTTGCTGACCATAAACTTTTACTTAAAATGTCAGCCGGCATTTCAGCTGTTGACAAATACAGTACTTTAACAATTTTATCTTTTACTAGATCACGACAAAAATTATATTTGATATCAATGTGCTTTGTACGTTTGTGAAAGACTGGGTTTGCACACAGCTTCTGTGCGCCCTGGTTTACATTGAATAGGCTGATTCTGTACATCTTATATTGGTTATTTTATATTGCAATCCCTTTAGATATAACGCTTCTCTACATGCCTCAGATAAACCAATATACTCTGATTCAGTGCTAGAGAGGGCTACACATTTCTGTTTTCTGCATTCCCCTACAGAATCAGAGGCCCAATCAGTATCTACATAGCCTGTTATTTCTGAATTACCTTCTTTACAATATTTTATTTCATAACATTTAGTTCGTTTTAGATATTTTGATACTCTCTTTGCATATTCCCAATGCTCTTTTGTGTGGCAATTATTAAATTGACTTAAAAAACTTATAGCGTAACTAGTATCTGGCCTAGTTAAGACTGACAAGTAGGGGCAATTGCGGAACATGTGGACACTTTCCAGAATTTGGAATAAAACGATTTTTATTTCTGCATTGGTTAAACTTTTTTTATTTTTAACATATGACATGTCTTAGGGGATAATCAGCCTTTCTTAAACTATAATTCTAGTCTCAATATCACTTATTACTTACGAAAATAACCAACTTTCAATAAAACAACATATTTGTCCACAGGTTCAACCGACGATTGTACCTATGTACAGTAAAATTGTACCTGTGGACGGTGTTGTACCTAGGGACGGTTCACATTAATTAGACAACAAAAACAAAAATAAAACAATTATAGACTTCTAAAATACTTCAAACAAACGTAAAACTTGTTTGAAGAGATACACATAACTTATTTGAATGCATTACGACACTCTTCATACAAGTTTTGAGTAGATTCATCGCTATCGCCATCATTGTCTAATACGAAGCATGCCACGCAAACGAAACCTTCACCTTCATCATCAGACTCAAAGTTTTCTCTGTGTGACTTCGGAACACAACAAATATGATAGCTATGATTGCAAAAACTACATTTGAGCATTTGGTTTTTGTCTTTGGAATAAGTTTTACACTTCATACATCTAACGAACGATAACTTCTCTTGTTGAATTATTTTAATTTTTTTTTCGCCAGATTTCTCAGTGTTTTCATTCGAAAGTGCGTTGGAAGGACCAGGTTCAGAAAAAATATTAGCCAGCAGAGGAGTTGGATAATGTTTAGTGCAGCTAGCGTCAACTTCTGAGGAACTAGATTGTGAAAGAGCTGTGGCAGCAATGATTGTTTTAAGAGCAGCTTTTGCGTTTTTTTTCTTCTTCGTTTTTTGGACTGCGATTTTCTTCTTTTCAGCTTTTTAAATGCTTCACCTAGAATTTAATCTTTTTCTGGCGTGTCAGTTAAAATCCTGGTTCTTCCAGGTTTTCTTCCACGTTGAGCACCTTTTCGAGGACCAGCTTTTTCGAATGGGCGGACGGTTTCGGGTGTTATTTGTGGATCAATACTCTTAAGCAGAGTTCGGAATACAGGTGGGTCTGGTATCAACTGATCAACTTTCTGGAATGGCGGAACTGGTTCTGGGATGGCCTGAATAACAGAATTTCCAAATAGTTCGTTTTGATCAAAGTTATCTGGATAGGTTTGGCTAGAGATCTGGTCAACGGATTGTTGTAAGTCCAAATTAAGTATCGGCTTTTCTTGATCAGTTTCGGCGACTTCAATATCAGGCTGTTCTTGATTTTCAGACAGGTTTCCAGTAAAATTTTGGCTTGGGTCTGGACGATCTGTTACATATGAGCATAAGAAATCTTCGTCTGAAAATACTTTTCTATTGTGTGGATAAATGCCTGAAACCTCGAAGCCTTTTATGATATTTTTTGGTGTAAAAGAGACTACATATGCTTCGCCAGCTATTTCTGCTAAAGTCTGGCAAACGAAAGTAGGGACTGGAAAAGCGCGGCAAATTTAAAAATTCTCAGCACTAGGCTGAGAGCCTTTGGGGTTACTAGAACCCCAAATTTTGTATGAAGTACCTGGAATAACCTGATTTGATACTTTAGAGTTATTTGTTTTTTGTGTAAAACAATATTTGTGCAATACTGCTTGACAGCATGTGGACAGGTCCAAAAATGGGCACCTCTACAGTACTTGTTTTATGTAAAGTCGTATTTTTAATCAGATGAAGCAAACTGAAGTTTCGAGATGTAAAATTATGTCTACCCATTATGATCCAAACTAAAGAAACATTTCGTGCGTGACATTTAGAAATCAGTTTGCTTCATTGGAATAAAAATACGACTAGGTAATATGTCATATTATCTGAATAAAAACAACAACAATATTCTATAATAATTTTGGTTTATTCACTACCATAATCAAAATCTGAATCTAGGATTTCCATGTGGAAAGATTAATTTGACCCACTGGAATCACTATCTCCAACATGAATAATAAAACTTTCTAAATTATCTTCTGTAATTCTATCCCTTTCTTTATATTTATTTTCAATGTGAATTACATGATCAGTCATTTTCTTCCATTTCTGTGGAGTTATGCTTTCAAAAGTCTCTACAATAAGTTTCTCTAACTCCACAGCAGGCAGGGTAATATTTTTACTTGCCACTTTACGTTTAGCCAAACTTCATACCAGCTCAATGGCATTTAGATCGCAGTGGTACGGGGGAAGTCGCAATACCTCATGCCCATTCTGCTTCAGAAGCTCATTAGCTTCATATACTGGTTCTGGTGTGTTTCGTTTCACAAGACAGCAGCTCTGCTTTTGTGTGATACTGTTCAAATGGAATATCATTCAAAGTAAGCCATTCTCTTATCTCATTTTTGCGACTTTGTGATGTAGGAGCTTTATTTATGATTATTGAATGATAACTGGCATTATCCATAACTAATACACTCGGTTCATTTAAATTGGGTATGAGCTTTTCCCTTAGCCATTTATTAAAGTTAACGGCATTCATGTCGTGGTGGTAGTCTGCCATTTTAGATTTAGTGCCAAATACTAATAATGAGTTAGGCACAGGGCCTTTTTCCGATCCAGCATATACAATTATATACCTTTTCCCTGTTGAAACATTTTCAATAGCACCACTTGTAGATGGACCTTGCCAAGACTTCTTGGGCCTGTAGTTTTTATGAATATAGGTCTCATCTAAATAAATGATTGACTTTCCTTCTCTACGTTTCAAAGCCATGGTTCTTAAAAACCGATGTCTCCAGGCAGATATGTCATAACGTTCAATTAACAATGAACGCTCATTTTTATTTCTTTTAAATTCATAGCCATTGGATAATAATAAGTGGCGAAGAGTTTCCCGGCATCCATTAAATCCAATGCTTTCTCTTAATTCCACTAACAGAGTTCTCAACGTAGAAACTTGTTTTCTAACAATGTAAAATTTGTTAATTTTGTTACGAATAGCATCTATATCGAAACTATCTAGGTTAGACACCGTGGGTTTATGTGGCCGTTTTTTCCCTGGGGTATTCCAGACGCCTTCATTTACCACACCTTCCTTTTTTATTCTTTTTAATGTTGTAACACTCACTTCTGTAAAGCATGATGAAACAGAATTATGAGGTGCTGCATTTTTAAAAGCAAATCATGTAGTAAATTATATCATTGTAAAACTTATGTATGCATTTAAAAACTTGCCAGTGATTGAAGCTATTTCATCCAGATACTGGTTCTGGGTTCTTATGCGTAACAGCCAAACTCAAGGCCGTGAAAATAGTACTCAAGTTAGATATCGTGTCGTACACGTCAAAAGCGAATAATTGGGGCTACCAAATTCGCAATCAATCACTTAGTTCAATTAATCACCTATGGCAATCACCATTCGTTTCGAAACGATCACGACAATCGAAAGTCGTTTTGGTAGCCCCTAAGATCATAATAATTAACACATGACATTTACGTGAACGGTACTGATAGTGTTTTGAATTCAATTTGACTGCCGCTTAGTGATGTTATACTTAAAAAGTACTTACGTGGAGTTAAAGCTTGAATGATGTTTTGAACCGCATGATGACGGTTGTTCTGTAGATTACGAGTTAACGTGTGTCTTCTGGTTCTTTCCACAGAACGGTTACAAAGTAAACATACCCTGTGGTGATAAATGATAAATGATTTTATTTTTGTAAGTAGGTTTGTACAAACACTTTTACACGTCAATCATATTTTTAAACTAGATGAGGTCGGCATTTCCTATCTGACTACTCTGAGAAGAAAGGCCGAAACAAACTCAGAGGTCACAGTCTCTTTTAAAGTCCAGACATAATCTTGGTCAGATCATGTGAAGACCATGTGGATCGGTGTCTGAAATGGTCTTTTGAAGAAAGAACCACACAGATTGAGTGGACCTGTCCATTCAGTGCACGCATTTGTCAGTAATCATACAGCTCAACTCAGAACTTGAGGAGCTGGAGCAAGTGTGGTTGATACATTGCTCAAAACACTTAGCACTTCGAAAATAAACTCAATCTAAACACAATATGTAGCACTACTATAGTTCAAATGAAAAGCCAGGTCAACGGGTGAAGCAAATATAAAAGTCCAAATACAGCCAAGTCGTTAAAAATAATGGATGAAATAAAAATGCGCACAGTACACAACATATCACGGGTGAAGTTAGACTGCAGTGCGAAATCAGTGGCGCACGCGCAAGCAGGTACAGACACTGGGCACGCCACGATTGCGGCGGTAAGTCCCCTCTTTGAGGAGTGGTTTGAGAGGTGGTATGGCGTCCTCACCTTCCGCCTGACACAGGTCCTCACCGGACACGGTTGTTTCGGGAGGTTCCTGTTTCGGATAGTGCGGGAGGAAACGCCCGGGTGTTTCCATTGCGAAGATCGCCCTGAGGACACGGTGGAGCATACGGTGGAGGTCTGCCCGGCTTGGGCGGAGCACCGCCGTGTCCTCGTGGAGGTGATCAGCGGCGGCGATCTCTCGCGTCCGACCCTGGTCCAGGCCATGGTACGGAGCGAGAGTGCATGGCTAGCAGTCGCTTCCTTCAGCGAAGCAGTTATGCTCGCAAAGAGGGAGGCGGCGCATGTGAGGGAGATGCAGTACATGCGCCCTCACAGCCTTGGCCTTCGCAGGAGACGCCCTGGGCGTCGGGAATCCCAGGCTGATTCCCGGCCACCGTAGGCACGGGCTTGCGGACGGCGAATAATGGGTAGCTCGCTGTCCGGTAAGGACCAAGCCCGGGTCGACGGCGCGTTGTGTTCCACGCGCGCCTCAAAGAGATGTCAGCAACAGATGGGGCCCGCAAGGGCCGATGCCTGCCAGGGGTTCGGGTTGTTCGAAAGAGATACCGCCGTCCCTGGCATACAGGCAAGTGAGGGAACACGGGTGGGTTTTAGTCAGTAAAAGTCTGACACGCCCTCCCGCTCCACCCAGAGCGGGAGAAGTTATTTGATGATTTCCCACCCAGGAAAAAAAAAAGAAAAAAGCAGGTACAGACACAGGTACAGGCGCGCGATGCATGAGAGAGACAAACATATACATAATCCAAATGTGCGCACGCGAGACAACATTTTTCTCACAACTCTGATTGTGTTGCAACTCTCAGCCGGTAAGCATTCATTAGAACAGGTTTTCGAGCCGAGCGAGATTTCGTTTGATGGAATCTGATTGTCATGGAGTTACATATTATTTTTGTACGAAAACATTTTATTAAAATAATAGTTAACTAAAATCGTCCCGAAAATCTTAAAAGCAAAACTAAAAAAATACCCTGGGACCGATTTTTTTTTTAATATTTTTTAAAATTATATATTAATGCAGCAAAGGTACACGTTTTCACAGGTACGTAAGTTGGAGTGTATAAACATGCTGTTGTTGCTATGCGAGACCTCGGCTGGTCGGTATGCGTTGATAGTGTGTCATAGCTGTTCACCAAAATCGTGACTCATTGGGCTTCCCTTTGTTTCAACAAAAAAAAAACCAGGTAATCGTAGCGATGTCCCGTAGGAATATTGTACAGGACTAATCCCTGTGTCGCTGCGCGTTGCCTCGCGTAGTCCAAGTAGTACGGTCGGTAACTCGTCAAACCACTTTCCGTTAGCCCTAGCAGTGCAGCGCGCGGTAAATTCGGCTTTGGGTGAGCGGTACCACCGTTCGATGATTTCATTTGATTGTGGGTGATATGCAGTTGTTCTCGTTATGTTTATTCCGAACTGTTTGCTTTCGAACTGACGACCTTGATCGCTTGTTATCGTGTTAGGACAACCAAATCCACGGAACATATATACTCTATGGAGAAGAATAACGACTTCGTATAAAAAAAGTAAAGACAGAGAAGCCACCCCAGAACAACTAAAGGGCGCGAGCAGATAGAGAAATTTGAAATAAAGTAAATTACTGTCTAATCAAAACTGAATTTTTCCTTCTTATTGTGCAATAGGAATGCTTATCTCAAATTAGCATTAATGACGTACGTATTATGCTAATTTGACATAACTTTTCATTTCTATTGCACAACCAGAAAGAAAAAAACTCAGGAATTATAATAATTTTCTTTATTTGTAAGTAACAAAATTTTATTTTATTTTATTTGTGTTTTAAGATATCCGTTTTTCTTTTTAAGGAAGTTTTCGAAGCTTTCTCCAAGAACTGACGATTTTTTAATGTACAGTGCCTCTTTACGCAAATATATGATGTACTTCCTATGGCATAATTGTGATTTTTTCCCAATGTGCTGGACACGTCTTTAAAAACTCATGATCGACTGATTCTATAATTTTTTCTTTAACTCTTTTAAGCACATGCTTTTCGTGTCCTGTAGCTTCAAACATTTTGTTTGCCACCGAAGCACAGGATTCCACATAATTGATAATATTTATATGAGGATAATTTAGGCCCTGCTTTTCTGAATTGTATTCTTTAAATTGAATAAATAAATGTGCCATTCCTGACCAATTTTCTTTCAAATTAAAATGTTATGAGAGTTTGTGCAGGTACAATCAAGTCTTTTAATTAAAAATCCACAAACATGCTTCCTGCTTGAGCTTCACCACTTGATGGTTCAGAATTACATATTTTTTTGAAGTTCCTCAGAGAAATCTGAGGAATATGAATAATTCTGAAATATTGATAGTGTATAATTTATGTTTGTGGATTTGGTCATTACCTCTTTATAATCATCAATTATGCTTTCGCAGTAATCGCTTTCACAGTTTTCAGTGCTTAGGCGAGCTAGGTTGCCCAAGATAGAATTTTTAGGGCTGCAACAAATTGTCCAGCAGTGGGATTGTAATTTGCACCACAATTACCCGAAATGCAGCTAAACAGGTTTTCCAGTGGGTCTTGCTGTAGTTTGCGGGTGGCAAGACTTTGAACATTTGAATGTTTATTACAGAGTTTATTCCATAAAAGTTCGACTGCATTCAGAGCAACACCCATCCTTCTTTTGAAGGTGATGTGCGTGTGCAGCCTAAGAATTTTAAAGTATTAAAAAATAATTTCATTTCCTTTAATAACTGGAGATGTGGTGTGGTTTGTTTTAAATTTGTCGCATGTAGGTATTTTCCCGCGAAGCAAATTTGAGGAGTCGCTATTGACAGAATCAATAAGCATGTCCATTTTTGAAATGACACCTGCAGTTACAGCTGCTTCCGAAGTCTTAGTTTAAACTATGTCTTTATTGCTTAGCGAAAAAAAAAACACGGTTTTAATAATATATTGAAGTAATATTATTAAAACATATATTATTTATATACCTTATGAAATTTTTGCCACCATCGCAGCAGCAACTGTATGGCTCAAGATTTGTGCCGCTAATTTAACCTTCATTATTTGCTTGCTGTTTGGATTGAGGTGTTCTAATTTTTAACCCGGAGCAAATACAAAATTGAGGTTTTGATTGTCACAAGTTGATTTTTTTTTAAATTAAATGAACTTTTTTTATTTTAAGTGTTGCAAAATGGTATCATTACCTTTATAATAGAACGAAGTTGGGTTAGTTACACCATTTATAACTCAAAAACGGCTAGACCGGTTTCTATGATCTTTGATTAGTTGGATTTTTCTCCGCCCCGAATGGCAGAATAACTGTTAAAACATGGGAAAAATTTACGATTTTTTTATTAAGGTTTTCATTTTCACATAATTCGTTTTTATTGATTTTGATGCGGTACGAAGTTTGCTGGATCAGCTAGTTATTTACTCAATGAGAACACTTCTTATAATATTCATAGTTCTTACCATTTCCACTTGTGTTGTTTGATGTTATTTGTGTAGTGCACTGGATATCATATTCCAGAAATCAATTTCTGAAACACTTTACAAGATGAGGTGGGTCGTACATACTGATAATCTCTATATCATCAATAGTAATGGAAATGGCCAAGATGGACAAACCTCATCCATGTCGCAAACCGTTGCCGCTATGCTAAGACCCGCCTCACGACATTCACGTATAATCTGAAAACAAAAATGCCAATTAATACACATGCATGATTATTTAATTTAATTTGTGGAAACTGACTAGGGTCATGTATTACTTAAATTCAGTATCTAAAATTATTTTTTAACATTATATGTTTCAAATTACTTTTTCTAAATATACGTTGACGTATAGAGTTCTGAGTTTTATTAGATAGGTAGCTGTAATTATGGTGTTTTAATATTAATTACTAGTTGTGCCCCACGGTTTCACCCGCATAGGTGTAGATCCCGTGGGAATATCGAGATAAAAGCATTCTATGTGTTAATCCTGGTTATACTGTCTGTGTGCCAAATTTCGTCCAAATCCTTTCAGCCGTTTGTGCGTGAAGAAGTAACAAACATATAAGCACACACACTCACAATCTTGCGCTTTTATTATTTTAGTGTGATTGCTTTGATAACATTATCTCTTTAATGAAGACTGCTAGTACATACTCGCTGGATAAGAAGTAAGCCACAGGCTGCCTAATCTTTTTTCTAATGCCAGCTAATATGAACACTAGGCTACTATAACTACTACTATGTTGCTAATTCTGGCGATCTGCCTTGAAGTCCATGGTCTTGGAATCCTTCTATTATATCTGTCTTTCGGTTATACATTTTTTTTTAAATTGACATCTCATCAAACACGATAACGTATTCATTGTCAGATGCACTTTAAAGTTCTGCTGTTCTTTTCAATACAGAGAAAATACATTTATTGATTCCCACTTCGAGGGAGAATTTCCTCAAAAGACATTTTAACCCTTTACCAGGCCTAGGACAAATCCTGCAGTAATAATGTTTTTTTCGTAGATTTAGATGAGTGATAACGTTTGGTATGAGATTTTATGAATTATATTTAGAAAATAAGCTGAAAACCTGAAAAAAACCATGTGGGAAAACATAATCCCATTGCCTGTCTAGACGACGACTTTTATATCTATATATAAAATAAAAAACGATTGTCATTTTGATAGCATTTTTTATTGTTGTTGTTTCACTTATCATTATAAATACACAATAAACAAATGAAAAAATGATTGAGAGTGAACTAAAAAGTTTTTTATTATTCTTCTGGATTTTGATTAGAGAAAAGAAAGAAAGAAAGCCAAAATTAATTGAGAATTTCTGTATTTTGATTTTGGTGGTACAATTAAGGATTGAGAATGAACTAAAAAGTTTTTTATTATTCTTCTGGATTTTGATTAGAAAAAAGAAACAAAAAGAAAAAAGAAGAGAAAGAAAGAAAGCCAAAATTAATAGAAAATTTCTGGATTTTGATTTTGGTGGTACAATTTCATGCAAGGGGTGATGCATAATGCTACCTTACAAATTTTGACCGCTTTTCGTGTTTCCTTGTGCTACAAAACCTGCACTGTTTGTATGTAGACTGCCAAAAAATGACTTCCTCTTTGCCCCAATCTTATTTCATCCGGAACACACCTCCTTTTTTGTTTTTGTATACCACCGGATCTTGTTTTTTGTTGAGATATGGTCCGATTTCAAACTTCTAGATAACCGTAATCGGAAATCGCGATGTATGTTTTTACGATTTTGATTATTGTGTTTATATAAAATATATGCGTTTATAATGGCACTCTCAAACAAGAACCAAAACATCCGGAACCAGGATTTTTTTGATCTGCGGCCAATTGAGTAGGAACTTCGATAGTGATCAAAGTGATCCACACCACCCATACTCCTTGTGTACTCTGCGATCGCAGTAGGACAAAACATGTCTTTCTTTTGCCCGTTCTTTTGAGTTCTCTGGATCACTTCCACTTTGGTTGGGTTAACTGCAGTTGTTACGACAAAAACTTCTTTAGTGTCTTGCCATTTGATTACAGCACAGGGGTGGCAGAAGCGGTATGTAAACTCCCCAGGATCCAATTTATTTTCTTTGGCAAGTCTTCGTTCTTCAGGTGTTTTAGGTCGTGGTGGACACATATCTTTAGGTAGGCCTTTTCGATTCATTCGCACTGTTCCTGTTGCCAAAATACCTCTATGATAAAGAGCTTCCATCAGAGCCAAAGAGGAGAAAAAGTTGTCAAAAACCAAATGCGTGTTTCGTGGTAAATTCCCTACAAGTTTCATTACAACTCTGTAACCTAATCCTTCCTCATTGGCTTCTTGGTCTTTGCCTGTGTAAATATCAAACTGATATAAATATCCAGTCTTGGAATCACAACGGCACCATGCCTTGAACCCTCTTTTGATGGGCTTGGCTGGCTGGCATGTACTGTTTCTTACTGTTGCGCCCTTTAAATTTGATCATACTTTCATCCACTGATTGGGATTCCGAATTGGTGGCATTTTCTTGAAAAAACCTGTTGAGACAGTCTAACAGGGGTCTTATTTTTTGAAATTTGTCGTGATCTTTGTGATTCTGGGGCAAATGAGTTGAATTGTCGCAAACATGTAGATTTTCTAAAACTTTTTTAAATCTCTTGCATATCATTGTACCACTAATCTCTATGTTATTGTAAAAAGGATCTGCGCTCCAATATAGCTCTATATCTGACTGAGGATTTATTCCCATTAGGATGATTATAGCTAGGAATGCTTTTAGTTCCTTTACGTTGGTGTCACCCCAAAATTTGCTTTGTTTCATGTGTGCGTATTTATTTGTGTATTCGACGATCATTTGCATAAACTCATCCGGAAATAAGTTACTGAAATATTCAATGGGGAGACTCTGCTGGCTATATGGTTTAGTAGGTTCTAATAACTTGTCAAAATTGTACTCATTAAAATTTTCAACATGTGTAGTCCATGTTCTATCCCGTACTTGCAATTCAGCATAAGTTGGCACATTAGCGGGTATGCTAGAGGATGGTGCAGGCAATCGAACACAAGGTGGTAATTCTTCGTCAACAGAAGGAGTAAGCATTTCAGAGTGAGCAGGTAAGTCAGGCAATGGTGCAAACAAAACACAAGCTGCCCTTTCTTCGTTAACAGAAGGAGTAAGCATGTCAGAGTGAGCAGGTAAGTCAGGCGATGGTGCAAACAAAACACAAGCAGCCCTTTCTTCGTCAACAGAAGGAGTAAGCATTTCAGAGTGAGCAGGTAAGTCAGGCAATGGTGAAAACAAAACACAAGCAGCCCTTTCTTCGTCAACAGAAGGAGTAAGTATTACAGAGTGAGCAGGTAAGTCAGGCGATGGTGCAAACAAAACACAAGCTGCCCTTTCTTCGTCAACAGAAGGAGTAAGCATTTCAGGCAAGTCATGGGATGGTGCAGACAATGTAATGCAAGGTGGAATTTCCTCATCAGGTGACTCTTCATAAGCTTCATCATCGTCTAATATTTGTAATAACTGTCGGTTTGACATACCTTGAATCTCATTCAATCTTGCGTTGAATGGTTTTGGGAAATAGTCTAAATATGGGTCATCTTCATCTTCTTCTTCTGAAGAAAATATTTTATTTAGTAAATCTTCTAGTTGACGATCGTTTATTACCTGAATAACAAAAAATACACTAAAGTAGACTGACAAATAATGACGACAAAAGTATACCACTACCCACATTTTATATTTCAATAAATCCTAAATAAAACCCGCGGCAAAAACCTAGTATAAAATAAAGATTTCAATTCACCGGGCAATGGACATAATAACTCTCGCAATAATCAGGCAATCACAGGCTTAGGTCATATGGTTCCCCACATGTTTTATTTTGTTATATCATAATAGTTTAGAAGTTTTTACCTATAATTTATGCACACATCACTAGAAAAACTCAAATGCTTCCAACATATCAAAAAATTGTACGACTTACCCTTCTCCGATTCGCCATAGCGAATAAAAATACGGTGCACTTGTCACAAAAACATTGGTATACCGGCCGACCACAGATGAAATGGCTCTAAAAGTGACATTTACGTTCCGTTCTACTTTTTTTTGTGTTACCATAGGTAATATTTCTATGTTGACTTTTTTGACAGATTGTGGGAGATTCTTTACCAAAACTCGGTAAAAGCTCCTAAAAATCATGTGGGAAATGCTCAACCCATAGCCTGGTTAAGGGAGTAGATTAAGCTGGTAGACAAAATAATCTTCTCATCAGTCTATAGCAAGTTGGTGATCTTTTATATCCATACCAAGCGTGAATAACTTAACAAATCGAAAATGCACATTTTTCATGGCAGCCATTTTTAAGTTTAAGTTTTATGTGTAAATTCTGATTTCATGTTATTAAATATTCTTTTATCTGAATGTAATTCATTTGCTTTGAGTTTTCAGATAACATAAGATTATTTAATGAATTTACCGTATTTATAATAAAAAAATGACATATCAAGTTGTTCACCAATGAGTTATCAAGTTGTTCACCTAAGTACCTACTTTAAGTACGTGTGTAAAAAAATCAAGAGTAATAAGTATAGTCTCTGCCTACCTCTTATGGGACCGAAATCGTGATAGGTAGGATGTAGGTATGTATAGGTCATAAAAAACAAACAATTGCAAAATAATATTTTTTATTTCGAAAACGAAGTTAAAATATTATAGAATTAGTTGAATTCGTCTCCGTTTCCTCCCGCATTTATTACTACTGCTTACTAATTTTCGTCTACACCAGCGCCCCATTTTCTAAAAGAGACAATTTTTACGTTATCGTGGCAACATAATAATATTTTATTTTTCTCGATCTAGTAAAACCCAGATAAATAATAATAATTGTTTATTGAGTGAAAATTCAACCTATTCAAATAACCGACATTAGACAACAAAATATTATATACTCTATGAAACTCTTGCGATAAAGAATCGATTGACAATTCATTTACAAAATCGGTCCAATGAGACCGATTCTGCTTTAGGACATCTATACAAACACACATACATACTGTCAAGTACAGTACAACCCTTCATTTAATAATAATAATAATCATTTTATTATCAGGCAACTAAGGCCCATACATAAAATACACAAAATAATCTTAAACAATAATGACATACTAATACATATTAAAAACCAGCTTAAAACTATAACTAAACACGTAAAGTTGACGGCGTCGTGTTTCGCTGCGAGGTGTCACGTAACCGTCCTTGGAAACGACGATATACAACACCTTTCGGCCAAAAGTCCTCTTTCAAGCAGTACTGTAGATGGTGGGTTGGAATTCGTACCACGAATGACTTAAAGTTGATGTCGTGGCGCGACTCCAACCTTTCGACCCTCAGTGTCCAGTTGGTCTTCACTTTCATGTACTGCACGACTTCCTCAATCTTCGTGGAATGATGCAGACGCGAAATGTACAGCTGCGTCGTAGGCACAGCAGGGCGCAGCAGCATGCTGGGTCCACTCGGTGCGGTACCGCACAAGTTACGAGAGCAGGGCTTCTTCTTCTTCTTTTCTACCTTCGTAAAACCCTCCTCATCAACGATGGCAGTTCTTGGCAAGGAGCTACAGACCGCAGTCAGGGCAGGTTGAGTACCCTTTTCCAGTTTGTCCATTTGCTTTACCGTAGTCGGGTATAAATACTAAGTTATAAGTGACAACCCTAGGTTGTACCAAAACATGGTAAAGTAACCAACATATCTTGGGCCAATCAGTAACCAACTTATCTTAACTTTCGAATGGGTGAACCGATTTTGATGATACTTTTTTTATTTGAAAGCTCGTGCTTCCCGTGTGGTCCCATTTAGATCATATACAACGCGTAATAGAATAAGCGCAAGACCTGAAAGTAGTTTGCTCAGAATCGGCATGTGAATCGATTTCTATCATTATTTATACAACGTGTCGTTTTGCATCCTCGTCAAATTCAAGGAGGTAACTATGCTAATGATTCTCGACACGAATCAATAATAAAATAAGTAGGTATTTTTTTTGTTTTTTTTTTTTAATTTTAAAACACGGCCCGTGTGATACCGCACTGTAATTGGTTAACCTGGGTTCAAACAGTTTTCGTCGCACAAACCAGTCCTCGAATTACTTGTTGCGATTTTTTATTTTACGGCTATGAAAATACAGTCGAGAACGCAATGGTAATTGAACCATTGCGTTCTCGACTGTATTTTCATAGCCGTAAAATAAAAAATCGCAACAAGTAATTCGAGGACTGGTTTGTTGGATTTGTAGACCGTATTTCACCTTCTTTTGTTAAGAAACGCCGAAATATTAGAAACTTTGTAGTACATTTTTTGTAAATGGAAGATTAATGTGAAAGAGCGACATGCATTAATTTTGCGACTTACCCCTTAGATGTTTGACATAGACGCACGCGCCGCCACATCAAAGGTTTAGTTATTCGCCGACAGCGACAAGTGAAAGGGTTCCCGAATTTCGCTTTGATTACGCGCGCGATGTCATTTCAGTACACCAACATTCAGTACACGGAGATGGTGAGGACACTGGCTCGGTGCTATGATAATGTTGAATTAGCATGTCGAGAGTTTAACCAAAGATATGGTACCAGAGTGAGCGCCAGGACAATGTTAAGTGCAACTCAGCGTTTGAGGGACTCCGGTACCTTTCGTCCTAACACGGCAATAGATAGAGGGGCGAACGTGCGCACTACTCGCTTACAGACAAACATACTCAATTATTTTGACGAACACCCAGAGACCAGCACGAGAGAAGCAGCGCCACTGTTCGACTGCAGCCACATGTACGTGTGGCGAACGTTACGCGCTGATGGTGAACACCCGTTTCACCTACGACGTTGTCAGGAGCTAACGCCGAACGACTACTTGCCCCGTTTGGAATTTAGTAGATGGTTGTTGGAGAACTGGCAACGAAACATCATTTGGACTGACGAGAGCACCTTCACGCGAGTTGGCATTTACAACCAGCATAACCAACATTTGTGGAGACATGAGAATCCACATGCATGCTGTGTTGATTCCTTTCAGCACAGGTTCTCCTTGATCGTGTGGGCGGGCATCATACGCACACGCGTACTCGGCCCTGTTTTTCTACCAAGGTTGACTGGGGATACCTACCTACAGTTCTTGCGGGAAACTTTGCCCGAGTTATTGGAGGACGTGCCTCTCTTCTTTTGAAGAGACGTGTGTTACCAACACGACGGTGCTCCCGCGCATTTCACGTGGATTGTACGGCGGCATCTTGATGCGGAATATGGTCCCTTTTGGATTGGTCGTGGAGGACCAGTACAGTAGCCTCCCAGATCAGCTGATCTAACGCCGATTGACTTTTATTTGTGGGGTCGAATACAATCGCTCGTATACGTAAACGAGGCAACGAGTGTCGAAAACCTCAGACAAAAAACTGAACACTCATTCAATCTTGTGAAAAATGACACTGAAGTGCTAAATAAATTAAAATTTAACTTAAGGAAGCGTGCAATTAAGTGTATCGAGCAAGACGGTGGACATTTCGAAAGTTTAATGAAAAGGGGACGAAGAAATAGTGTCGTGTAAATACTTGGTCCAGTTCTGTAAGTACCTACCTTACCTTTATCGTTATCGATTGTAATTACTACTTACTTTGAATATGATATCGAGACGTTAGTTAGTTACGCGTCAGAGATTATACGTGAGCCGGGTCCGGGGCGGCTATGCGGCGACTGCAACGGCGCGGGCGCCCGTCGAAGGGCGCGGCCACCCTACGTTACCGAAAGATTGCAGACGGGTAAAAGTTGCTTGATTTAAAAATGCTTCTCCTGTACTAAACCTAATATAACCTAATTAAACGTGTAATCGGTTAAAAGTCTTAAGCTTGTGGAAATGTGACGGAAAGATAGAATTAATAATTTTACCAGCTGGACAACTATCAATAATAGTTACACTAGTTAATCAAATTACGTGTGACGATCAGTACGTAATGTTCGGTCATTGAACTGACGTACATACCTAGTGCGTACGCTTGCAGTGCCTACTTAACCAGCTGGCGCACAAGTGTGCGATGGGGTATTAGTGTGCGTTAATCGAGTAGTGTGCTCAAGCGTTTTATGTTTCGTCAGTACAACTATTTTATAAAAATAATATTAAATGTAGTTTAACTAAATTTAATTACAGATGTAATTTTAGTCTTATAATTTAAAGTTCTATTTAGGGTGTATGAGCTCTTGCGTTAATTCCGTTACTCGTTGTAGATCTGATGATGTGTTTCTTCAAAAAAGAACAGTAAATAAACCGCGATTGCTGCTATCGCATAAATATGCATTGTTTTGACCCCAAGGATGATGAAATTTCGAATTAGTGGGGTAGGTACTAAAAAGTGAAAAATAAAAACTTTATCCAAAAAAACAACCGACTTCCGAAAAAACACTACAAAGTGAAACAATTTTAATTTCGAGAGGCGGTGAAAAAATATTTAAATACATATCCAAAGTCACCGACTTCCGAAATTAAAGTTATTTTTCACTTTATAGTGTTTTTTCGGAAGTCGGTTGTTTTTTTGGAAAAAGTTTTTATAGACATAATATGTAATAATCATTTTTTTTGTCTTGTAGTTAACATTTTTTTCTCCACAAACGAACTAAAATTAATAACAGACGTGTATAGTCTATAGTACCCTACATACGACTGCCAGAAAGAAATCTTATCATTTACACGTTCCCTTTCGTCTTGTCTGCAGCAGACACGATAAATTTTCGTGCCTAAATCCCACAAAAATCTTTTCGTGTACATGATGAATTGATCCTATCTGCAGCAGACACGGCGACTGTTCTTAGCGTGTACTTGAAGCGGCCTAAGAAATAATAATAAAATAAAACAATTTACTAATTGACGTTACAAGTTAGTACAGCCACTTACAACAAAGTTCAAATTAACGACGAAAAAAAATGGAAAATAGAATGACAGTAACAAATTATAAAAAGGAATAATAATAAAAACGGAAATCGAGTAAATAATTTGACTTAAAATTTCTCACATTTGTTTAAAGCTCGCTTAAAAAAAGTGAGTTTAGTTTTAGTCAAAATTATAAAATTGTCCTTGATTGACAACCCTGAAAATTATGTTTCTATTGAACTCTTTTTCGTTTCTATTAACCCCTCACTAGTATTCTATTTATCCCTTTCTTCGTGTCTATTGACCCTGAAGGCGTTTCTATTCACCCCCCGCTCGTATCTATTCACCTCAAATACAGGAAAAGTACCAGTGTCCTGATTTTACTAGAAATCCGAACAAAATCTTTAAATATTTGTACTCACCTTGGTATCCCGGAGAGATGAGAAACTTAACTACCTGATTATATAAAAAGAAGGAGAAAACCGAAGAACTTTAATTTTGGTAAAAGTTTTACACAGCCTAAAATCACTTGCACACGCAGACATCACTTTAACCGCTTTTTGCTTTATGACATTAAACTTAATTTTGGGGTAGCCAGAATGATAGAAAATGTTGCCGTTTAATAAATAGTAGAAATAAATATACGATAATAGACTATAGGCAAAAAAGACAACAATAATAAACTCCCAGATTTGTTTCTATTCACCCCGCAATTTCTATTCACCCCATTTTACGGTTTACTGTCAAATCCATCATCTGCCAAAGGATAATGTTGCCATATTTTGAAATATAATTGATTAGTTGCATCGATTATATTATTGGTCTTGATCAATTTATTTTTGATCTAACTACTGTAAAGCCATAAAGAATACAACGATTTTACCATTCCATGTTTATGTATGGGTGAACTTTAGGATCTGTGGTCTGAGGTGTTTATGGACATAATTGTTTGATCTTAAATTCGAGTACCATAGAAATAAATAAAATCGGTTTAAAAACTGAAACCCGACTAACGTATTTTGCAATATTATAAGCTCGTCCCGAAGTCAAGAGCATAAATCGATACCTTTAGACTCAAAGGGCGTATCCACCAAAACGCGACTTTTCAGGAGAGTGAGATAAAGAACATCGTAGAGTAATATTTAAAGTAAATCTAACCAAAAAAAATAGACTTCGTATTTACACCCTATAAATTAATAAAAAGTCGGTTACGCCAAAAATAAGCTCCTGTACAAACAGCTAAGGGTGTAATAGCCATTCATACAAAATCAACTAACAATTTATGGTGTAAGTTACAATCTCTTGTATCTACTATCTAACAAATGATGTAAGCTGCAAACCTTTTGTCCAATATGTGGTGTAAGTGACGGTTGTGGCATTGCTTATCAATGATTTCGCACTATAGCTCAGGTTAATAAGTTGAATTTTATCGATCAGGTCCTTTGTTTTATAGTTTAGTGCTACTCCTACTCATAATAACAGAGCAGTCCAAAAATAGCATTAAAAATAAATGAATTAATATTGTATCAAAAACGTTTAATCACAGCAATAATTGTAATAGAATCTGTCATCGTGAAAACAATAACTGTGCAATAATTAAGAATGCATGATTGTAAAAACCCACCTCAGACCAAATGCAAAAGTTTCAGAAAATCAATGAAAACTGTCTGGTGTAAAAAAAATTAGGTCCATGTTTTTCTTTTTTTACTATTTATGTGTAAAAATATTTAATATATGGTATGTTAAAAAGTGGCAGCATAATATGTATATTCATAGATATTTTTATTTGATTTTTTTAAGTTTTGGGATGAGGTGGACTTTTACAGTCATCATGTACAAGGTGTGTTTTTACAATCAAAGTCCATTTTTTACGAATATTAAACAATATTTATTTTCTTAAAAAAATAACAGAATTAATCTAATTCTTCATCTTCGACATTTTCAGCTGTTGGCCATTGCAATATTTCGTTCCAGAACTTAGTTTTTTCGTCTTCAGGCACAAACTGAACGCATTTTTTCAGGTCCTGCATCTTCTTTGCATTAATGCAGAGCTGCCTTGGTCCATATGCAGGTTCATTCGGTAGCGATACGGTAATCTGTGGCCTTATCTTCAACAAAAATGTATGCGTTATCATTCCATCAATGAATTCCTGCGTTTTTACCGGCACATCACTGCCGATCTTTTTGAATATGAGGTGATGGAACTTTGAGATAGTGAAGCTTACTTTCTCCGTTCTCGGAATTCGCCGATCCTTAGTTTCAAGGGATAGTGCAGTCTTTTTGAAATGTTGAACCCACCATTTTTAAACTCGGTCACATCCTCTCCGCTGATCAAGTGAACTGTAAAAAAATCACTCTGTCTGCTCGAAGATACGATTAATTCCATAAGTTTCTGTACACTGTACAGCCTTTCTTTACGACGAAGGCTTCTTTTTATAATCCCAAATGCTCTATCACACGGCAAAAAAGAATGGCCACGCATCGGAAAGATATGTTGAATTTTTTTGAAACGCCCGCTGTCAACTAGGGCCATATTCATTCGTACTGATGTATTGTTTTTATTCTGCCCTGCGCAGTTATCAGAAAAGAGCATTAGTTCTACCACTTTTTTGTCGACGTACTCTTTAATGTATGTCATAATAAACGAGCATACTTCGTTTGGTCCCTTTTTTGCTTGCCGTTCATGATATACGAACAGGACATTTTTACCCGTTTTCAAATTGTGGATGCAGAAGATAGAAACGCTCAGTTGCCGCAAATAAAATATTTCTTGCACTGGAATTATTGGCAGCGACACATTCTGCATGTAATCGTAGCAAATTCCCAAAAATGTTTCATCTTCTTGGAATCTTTGCCTTGCTTCTTGAAGTTTATTATAGAACTTCTTTGCCCTCTTTTTGTGTACTAGCTTTTCCGCCAAAGCTACCTTTTTAGCTACGTCATTCAGGGTTTTCGAATTGATTTTCAAGTCTAGACTCTCGCAGAGGCAGCACGTATCTACTGCTGGTCGTCCAAAGCGAAGAGCGAAGTTCTCCCTGAATATTTTATTATAATATTCGTACTTAATCCTAGTTCCTGGGTACTTTTCCTTATAAAGTCGAAAAAATTTTTTTACTGATAGGTCAGCAGGAAGATACTTTATTATGCCAGAAGAATAGTGGCTCTCTTTTGCTGGTAAACAGGAAATATGAGAGATCACTGCAGTGATTTCATCACTAGACATCGCATTGACCGTTTTCGATTTCCCTCTCTTGTCTTCCGGTATTTTACCCAAGACCAACAAGTCACGGACCCTCTTAACACGGTCCTTAGTAATACCAAACAAGCTAAGAAAAACAGAATGGCATACATCTTTCTTCTCATTACCAATTTGAACGGTGTATGTAAACATTTTCTGTCTCAATGGGTTCTCCTTCAGCATTCGGCGTCGTTTTATGTCCTTACAGGATATTAACCCCTGGAGATAGATATCTTGTTCAGTTTCTGTCGCCAAGTTATATAATTTGGCAAGGTTCTCTAATTTGTCATTTTCGGATATGGTTTCCCAGGATTTTTTAGCACACTTGCATGGAGGTCCTATTGTCTTAGCCCGTACAGTTTTATTTTTTGCCGTCACATAAGCTTGCCCATGAATACGTGCTTGTTTGATCTTATTCCGAGAATAATCAGCAGAGTTATCACGTCATTTTTTACTGCGTGTTTCACCCGAGGAGGACTCACCTGGGTTTAAATATATTACACTTTCCTCCATTTCAGCACTCATTTTCACCATTAAGCAGCAAAATTTAATTTAATTTGTGTAATACAAGTAATTCGTGTCCGTTACAGTCACCTCAGTTGTTCAAACTAAACAAACTAACGTTAAAAACGTCAATATTGACAGCTGACAGTTTTAGGTGTTGCCACATGTTTGGTTGTAAAAAAACACCTCATCCAGGATAAGGTGGATTTTTACGCTCATTGAAATATTTGTGCTTCTATTACTGTGGAATGCTTACATGACTGAGGTGTGTTTTTACACTCAAACAGTTTGTCTTGGCGTAGAGAATATAAATCCACAATAAACAGTATTTTGGATAAAGTGGTCTGAGGTGGGTTTTTACAATCACGCATTCTATTATTAATAGTCGTCTTAATTACTATCTTATTAATAATAATATAAAAATGTACTACACTTATTATCACATGCAAGTAGGTATCTAATATCCATTTAACGTAATTTGAATGTAATGAGACAAGTTTCGTCTATCGTTATTACCTCTAATATTTATAATACTTGAAGGCAAAACAAAACACAGCCTCTAATAAAGCAAGTTAATTAAATTTTATGTTGTTAATGCAAGTACAAAATGTTACAAGGATTTTGCATTTCTTGGTGTATGTATGTATGTATGCGAAATCAGGAATTATTAATCAGTAATTCCATACATGCATTAGAAATCTTAACTAAACTGACCGCATACTTTTTCTTTAAATATTTTTATAAAAATTACTAAGAAACATTGTGGTAGACAATAGTAAACAATAGACCTTATATTATAGAGTTATACTTTGGTCTTTTAAAATTACACAACCGAGAAATTTGCCATATTAACAATGTCATAATTATGATATAAAAAAACGTAAAAAAGAGCATAAGCATCCGGAACGACAAGGATATAAACATAAGACTATGTATCTTCGTCTTCGTCATCTGTTTCAGGTAATGTATCGGTTACATCATCAGTAGAACGGAGCCGACGATACTCTTCATGAAAGGTCTTAGGGATTGTCCCATTGTCATAGTCTCATAAGGTCCTTATATTTCGCTACTGATATCGGTAGTTTGACGTTACACAAAGGCTCTAAAATGTAGCTTTCGTGTTCGGATATATCGCTCACAACATTTTCATCTGTACTATTCTCAGTGGTCTTATTTTTACTATTCCTTGTTTTCGTGTCCTTTCCTTTTCCTTTTCCCTAACTTTGCTAATTCCTTTCTTTTGTGTCTTTTCAAATAATTTTATTTGTTTCTCTGCCACACTCTCAATACTCAATACTTTTTGTATTTTACAATTTATGTGCTTAGGTGGTAAACATTAGCTTTATGACACAATCGTGTCATGGAATATTTTAGTTGAACTTTATTTGGATTCTTCTTTTAAAAAGTAGCTGTTCTTATTGCTTTGAAGAAAATATTTTTTTAACGTAAAAGGCGAAAATGTTTGGTTAGCCATATCTCCTAAATCTAAGAAATCTGAATATGCCATGACGTTGACATGATAGGGTCTCGGCCTTTTTCGGGCTGCTACGAAAAAGGTCGCCCATTGTGATGGACTCCAAACAATGATTCTTTTCACTTCTCTTTCGATGACAGCATGGTCCGAATCCACGAGCATTTACAACCTTATTTTTAGTATATGCGAAACCCGAAACAAGTGTTTAGTATTTTATGTAAAGAATCTACGTACAAAATTTCAAAACTGTATCATGAAAAATCATAAAGTTATAAACTTGTTATGTTACCTGGTTGTGTACACAAACATGGTCACCACGCGCCCCCGCGACGCCCGCGCGTCTAGCGTCGTTTTGTGCTCATTGATAATAATTAGGCTGTAGGTACCTAACCGTGCGGCGATTGTATAAAATTTGAGAAAATGTTGAAAATATAACATGGTGTATAAAATATTGGAATCGATTCAGTTACGCATATACTAAAAATAATGTTATAGGTGTGACCGGGGAGCAACATGTTGATCTGTATGACTTCCAGATTTATAGAAAGTGATTGAAGACAGCCAACACTGTTTTATTTTTGTTTTGGCCACTGCATGAGTCGCAGTACAATAAAAGGTTTTGCACACCTCTTCTATCTACTTCAACGAGATATTTGATTACGCAGCTAGCAATCTCATTGCTACCACGTTTGCCATCACACTCACCCCAGGTGAAGCAAAAAGCACCTTGCGGGTTACTCTCGTAAAGAGTAAAATTGTACACAGAATATTTTCGTGAATAGTATAACAACATGCTTTCTCCATGGGGAGTATTCAATACTGTTTGCAAGTCAAAAGAAGCAGTAATGGTATCATCTGTAAGTGGTTTAAGGTTCTGGTGAAATTTAAATCTTCTATAAGTGGCATTCTTTTCTTCAAGATGTGCTTTTATAGCTGTACATGTTGAGGATTATTCTCTCCCTTATTGTTTTAGTATTTTGTACACAAAACGCACTTATCATTTTTAGGTGTATGCACGCTGATATTATACCCTTGAAATATCTGCCTAAATATAGCCTCACTCACCATTTCATGGCTATCTTTTTTGCAGTCTTCGAAATAATTGCGATAAATATGCGCAGTGTTCTTAAACACTTAAGGCAAATACATTCTATTGCTTTTTTTCCGACTGTAATGAGATGGAAGTACAGGCAATTGCTCTATGAATTTTGTTACAAAAATTTTTGCAGCTTCATATACAGTAAGTATTTTTGGCTGATGTCCAGGGTGGCATGTAAAAACTTTTGACAGACTTGTCTGTGATCCTCTCCGTCATTAATTAAATATTCATAGATGGCATTTCTGCGACATTCCAGTGCATACGTCCTCTTTCTCTTTATTGAAACATAACGGCAACATCTTATTACCCAGTCACGTCTGCGCTGATTATCCAAACTTCAAAAATGATTAAACAAAGAAGTATCATGGCGGCGAGTGGTTAACCAATGAAAGACTATTTATTGTTCTGGCACGTTAAACAGTTTAATCAACACACACTAGGTACCATTTATAAAGTTTTTTCGCTAATTTCGGCGGAGCGAGCGAGAACCGCGGAAACAAAAATTGCGTGCGCGCGTCGGAGCGGGCGTAGTACGACTCCCGCGTATTCGAGGGGCGCCGCAGGCGACGCGCGGGCTGTCCGCATGCGCGGTGCTCGGCCGACATCGAGTTAACCCTGCGGCAGCACACCATGTCACGTTCCAACCCGCAAAATGCGTGTGATAGTCTCCCCCTCTAACCCTAACGAACGCCCTCGTGTTTGGGTTAGTTTCTACGAGGCCTCCCCCTTTTACGTTTCTCCTGTACTGGAGCTTGGATACGACCAACGAAGGGAGTCAGTACAGAGGCATGGTACTTACCTAGCACCGTGCCGTCGCTGAGGCGCTCGAGGATGTATGTAGTGGAGCTGACCACAGCCTGTATCTTGTATGTTCCGTCACGGCGAGGAATAAACTTTGACGTCTGCTCTCTGCCGGTGTCATTAGCCCCTTGAGTTTTCAATAGTACTAGATCACCAACCTTATAATCCGGAGCTGGTCGACGATGTTCATCAGTGTACTTCTTATGTGCCGCCTGGGCACTCTCATAGACGTTACGAGCGTCTAAGAGTACCGACGAAATTTTCTTAAGAAAATTAGTAATGTCACCTACATAATTATCGATCTCAATAATGGTGCGCATCTCTGACATGACATCTGCTGGCGCGCGCATGTCTCGCGCGAAGTTTAAATAGGCGGGTGAGTAGCCCGTTCCTGATGTGACTGCCGAGTTCATGGCGAAGCGGACTGCAGGTAAGTGGCTATCCCATGTATCATGGTCTTTACCTACCAAAATCGCCAGCTGTGGCTTGAGGTCCCGGTTTTTACGTTCCACCGGGTTCGCCTCGGGGTGGTAAAATGAGGCAAGTGATTGTGTAATTCCCATTGCGTGACAGGTCTGCTGCATTACCTCACTGATAAATTGGACACCGTTGTCACTGACAAGGCGCCTGGGGACCCCGAACCGTAAGTATACTTCTGATACAAGTACCTTTGCGCATTCCTCACTGGTAGCTGAAGCAAGGGCAAACAGCTCCACCCAGCGCGTGCAGGTGTCCTCAACTATCAGGATTCATTTGCGTTCTTTTGCTGTTTCAGGTAGAGGGCCGAACAGGTCCACGGCTAACACCTCAAACCGGCGTGTAGAAGCGGGCGTCTGCAACAACCCAGCTGGTTTCCTAGTGCCTGCTTTATAACGCTGACAAGGTACGCAATTTTTAACGTACTGCGTAACGTAGGAACGCTTTTCTGGCCAGTAGTACTTATCGACTAAATGTTGCAGAGTACGTTCCGCGCCCATGAGACCGGCGGTGGGCGCGTCATGGTATTCGGCCAGTACTTTGGCGCGGTCCTGTTCCGGGACCACCAGACTGGCGTCGTCGTGCTCCTCGTTCTCAGGGCAATATCTGTACAACACACCTTCGGCGAGCACATACCCTTTGTTTGCCCATACCCTCCCCCTAGAGGTATCGTCGGATTCCAGTGCCTCGACGATCTTACTTACCTCCGTGTCCTTTATTTGGTTCTCGCGCAGTTCCTTCTGACTGCGAGAGGGCACGTTAATCGCAGCGCAGCACAGGTCGCAATCGGCGTCTTCGGCGCATGCCGGACGCGACAGGGTGTCAGCTATGACATTAGCCTTACCTGGTGTGTATCCTATTTTCAGGTTATACTCCTGAAGGCTCAGGGCCCACCTCGCCAGGCGACCGCTCGGAGACTTCATACTCATCAGCCACCTAAGCGGTTGATGGTCTGACTTGATCACGACTTCAGCGCCATCTATATACCCCCTGAACTTAAAAACTGCCCGGACGACTGCTAGAGCCTCCTTCTCCGTCGTACTGTAGTTTCTTTCAGCCGCGTTCAAGAGTCGGCTGGCGTATTCTATTGGGCGCTCGTCGGTTCTCCTCCAGGGGGAGGGGTCCCCCTGGAGGAGAACCGCCCCAAGAGCATATCCACTGCTATCGGTTCTGAGGACGAAGGGTAACGTCGCGTCAGCCTGACGCAGGATCGGCGCCGATGAGACGCTACCGGGCGATACGTAGTCAAGCTTCCATTTCGCGGATCAAATCCACGAAGTAAAATCGGATACACCAAAGAACTCGCACTGAAACGATTTCATGATCTTGAACAGCGTTTCAAGAAAAACTATGAGATCAAAAGAAAATACACCAAAGTAATCCAAGAATACCTTGACTTTGGACAAATGAAGATGGCGTCTCGCGAAACTGATACTAAGCAGTCAGAAGCAGTCTATCTGCCTCACCACGCAGTGATTCGCGAGGATACGACCTCTATCAAGGTCAGATTTGTGTTCGGCGCTTCTGCTTAAGGTTCTAATGGTGAATCCCTTAATGATACGTTGGTGGGAGGTCCTACCATACAACCAGAACTATGTCACATTATTATGAGATGGCGTACGTATGCAATTGTATTATGTGCAGTCGCTCCTGAAGACACACACTTCCAGAGACTACTTTGGCGGAGTGAACCTGCATCTAAAATAAAAGAGTATGAGTTGCTGGCCGTGAATTCGTTGCAGCAGCTGGCATACGATGAAGGAGCTGAGATTCCGCTGGTATCTGAAACATTAAAAAGCGATTTTTAAAGTACCCTTGGCATGATTGGTGGAGTTTTCATCGTTTCTAAAATTGCCCAATTGCTGCACATACCAACATTTGGGAGCCAATTATCATGTTTTGCTAGGAATAAGCCACGCCCGTCCACATACGTCACCGCTCCCGAGTTTCACTCATCACATCGTTCATTTATCCTTTACGTCAGTCATTAAAAATTTGTGGAGTCGTGCTGTGTGCGTGTTATTAGTAACTCTAACTTTATAACATGATTACGTTATATTATTAGGGCGATTGGCGCCTCAGTTGACGCAAGTTGAAAGAGAGTGGATCATAGCGCTTCGATTGAGTGGATGTTGGATGACAGAGATTTGTCGTCAGACGCCGCCGGGCATAACGGTGAGTAATATTTTTATAATTATATTTTTTTAGTTAAAATGAACAAATGTGTCAATGGTGTTTTTCTATAAAATATTCGAAATAAGTTAACAGAAGCGATAAGTAGGTAGGTATCGTCTTCGTGTTCTTTTATAATGAGTTTCTGTTATTGTTGGTGAGCGCTGTTCCTAGTAGAGTAACCGTGAAAGCGTTAGAGAGTTATACTTATGTAAACGAACTATTGTTTTTGATTCCATTAAGTCATCAACTGTTCTAAACAAAAGGATGATGACCAGGTAAGTGCTTATCGATTCTCAGTATCTGATTGAGCACGGGTGCTGCTACACGATACATTCTGAAGGTCTGATGATGACCAGGTAAGTGCTTATCGGTTCTCAGTAACGGAAATAGTTAGGATGATCTAGCTTTCAACATTTACCTGATTGAGCACGGGTGCTGCTACATGACACACTCTGAAGGTCTGATGATGACCAGGTAAGTGCTTATCGGTTCTCAGTAATGGACATAGTTAAGTTGACTCAGCTTTCAAAATTCATGTGATTGAGCACGGGTGCTGCCACATGACATATTCTGAAGATTTGATGATGACCAGGTAAGTGCTTATCGGTTCTCAGTAACGGAAATAGTTAGGATGACCTAGCTTTCAACATTTATCTGATTGAGTACGGGTGCTGCTACATGACACATTCTGGAGGTCTGATCATGACCAGGTAAGTGCTTATCATCAAATCGCAGATTTACACCTTATAGGTTTACAAGATCAGATTAAATTTTCTGACAAAACTTCATATCACATTCGTGACAAGTATCGCCAGCTAATTTAATTTGACCATGTATTTTCCATTATTATGTAATTAAGTTGGATGTCTGATGATGATTGGTATAAATAAAAAAAATTAAGAATGTTTAAATTTTTGTTTACAAAATCTGAAACTCTAATTTCCCGATAAAAGTTATTGAAGTCCAAGTACCGTGAACAGGTCGGTTGGTCATTTATTGGGATTGGTGTTGATGGTGCATATAGACTTTCTCGAAGTACACACATATTATTATCTTCGTCTTCTGGTTTTTGTTGCATCTTTTTCCGGTCTTCCTTGTTCTTTATTGATTCTAATACATATGGCGGATTTCTAATGTCCATATTTCGACTATGCCGCGGATCCAAAAGTCCCGGCAAAATACCATTTAAATAAAATGTACATAATTTTATTTTCAGATTATAAAAATCATCGTCTCTAATAATTGACTCTGTTTTCAGAGGCTTTGACTCATTGAACCATACTCCAAATAAACATTTTGCTTTCCGAGGCACATGTAGTTGTCCTTGAACTTGGTAATACCAATTGTGGTATTTATTAATCTGCAAGTTGCCCGAATTATCTCTAATCCAAAAATTTACTTTTTTTTGAGATATGCTTTATCTAGTCCTATTTTGTGCGCTAAAATTGGACATTTCACTTCTAGTATCGCTTCTTCTCCAATAAGCCCATATGGTGTAGCTCCTAAATATGGGATTTCAGGATCTATAAAAAGTCCGCATGGTCTGATTTCAACATTTTCTTGCCTAGCCAGCTGATCTAGCGCTTCTTTTTCGAGTTCTCTTCCACGCTGTATATACGCAGGATCTATGTTTATCTTGTAGAGCAGTTGTTGGACTATGCTGGCACAACTAGTAACACGCCTCATTTTAATTACTCTTCCAAAGTTTGACGCCGTCAACAAGGAGCGCCGGAGCTCAAGCCGTTCGCTTGACTCGCTCTGCAGAATTGTTTGTCTTTAAAATTTTCTTCTTTCTTCCTCACTTTTGTCTAAGTTGGATAGAAAGTTCTCCTTCATTTGTTCTAGCATCGAATCGCTCACATCGGGCTTTATACTTTGTTCTCCATAATCTTTATTTACGGTGTCATGTGTCTGTCGTTTTTCTAATGCATACGTTTAACCAAATTTCTCTTTCTGCGATACTTGTTATCATCGAGTTTGATATCCACGCCGTCACGAGTAATTCACTCTTTTGCCACCCACAAATTTGGCCACCACGGTATGAAAACTTTCCACGATGTTACTATCAACATCATGAACAAGACTTCTGGAATGTCCTGCAATAGTGCCATGTCCTCTTTGGCACGTTCTTGGGTGGTGTACATAATATTTTTTTGTGTAAATACCAAGGTATCAATCAAGAATTTCTGGCATACTTGCTTATGGCCTTCACTGTCGTTGATAAAATACTCATACGTAATATTTATTCGGCTGAAATCATTCTTCGTTTTTTTTCTCTTTATCGGAGTCCTATGAGCAGAGCGCACTATCTGGAATATTGTAATTTCGAGCATCGCTATGCTCGGATATCTATGGCTATGGTACATTTCACAAAATTATGGGTTATATAGTAAAGGATTTAATTTTTATTAAGTTGTAATTCTAGATTAAATTCATTGTTTGAATATACTAGGATTTATGGAACAATTCCTCGTTAACGTTTATTTACGCACTTAGTGGAAGCACAGAATTATAATTAAACTAGGTCGTAAAGGACGCTTGTATATTTTTATTAATTTGTAAGGGTATATAGTACAATTTGTAAAGGCGATGTCCTTTACATCCAAATTTTTGAGGTGACTTATATTAACCACCTAAGGTGGTATAAGACAATTAATAATTTTTGTTTTATACTTTGCTTTACTACCAAAATGAGTACACTCTGTTATCAGAGTGTTATTTACCTCCATATTGTGACGGTACACTTTGTTTAGCGTGTCAAATTATGTGAGTCGTAAAGGCATTTTTTTTGCGAATTTTGTAAAACGGAATATTCAGATCGGTAGAGAATTAAAAACTGCGTAAAACTGTGTCAAAAAGTCATTTTTGACAAAATGTCCTTTACGACCTTTGAGACCAGAGGTATCGATTTTTGTTCATCCCGAGTTAGCGGGATCATGTTTCTACTCTCTAATAATATTTCATATAATCGTGTAACATCATTAATTAGTCAAAGATTTCATAAATTTCTTAGAACAATCAGGCCCTCGGTAAGATACAAATTCATTTAATTCTGGATTTGAATTACAGCAAATATACATATAGGTAATGAGCAAAACACGTAGCCTCATAAATTTGAATATTTTCTAAATATGTTGATTTATGTTTGTCAGAATATTCACGTAATAAACTTTCAAAATCACCATATATCACTACTGGTACTCTTTGAGTTCTTTCATAATTTATGAAACTTATTTCAGTGCTCGTCTCAGGTAATATGGATTGAATTCAATTGAAAATTGATTGAAATATTCGTGACAATACAATTTCTCTTCAGTGTGAAAGTAAATAAAACATTCATCACATAAATATATTTTACTTTTATTTTGGGTCAATTGGTTGTGTACAAGTTTTTCAAAGCTTTTAATTAAACAGAAATGAATCTGTCTACTGTTGGTATTGTAAAATAAATTGACATGGAACAAACGACGTGATGATGTTTTATATAATGGACCTGTAACTGTAACTTTATTATATAAATCGTATATGTTAATACACGATGTTAGGATTGTTTATTTCAAAGCGCTTAATATCGTTGGGGTAAAACTAATGCCAGAAATATTAATTAGGTCGGAATAATGCGGATATGAAGAAGTTCTGTTTGGATTAGTCTTTGCTGGAAACATATCAGCTACAATACACCAAAGAAAATAATACTGGTCTTCATTTTTTATGTTTAGGCATGATTTAGTATTGACAATACGCTTAGGCAATGGTAAATAAGAACCACCTCGTAAAGGATTAAATTTTACGATATTTATTTCTAAATGACTGATAGACTATTTATTGTCCAGCCTGACTCGTACAGTTCGAATTCGGAACATTTACAAATAAGTTTATCACAAAATGATTTATCTAAGGACAAAATATCCGTGTTTTGCAATACTATATTATACTTTGTGTTAGATGAATTTAAAGATATTTCATAATTTTTTGGTAATATGTACCAAACAAATAGTTCAAACTTCTAACGACTTACGTTTTTTCACATGGTCTTTGATAAGGTAATAAGCCGTTTCAGAAATTTGCGTTAAAAATAATTCAAGTGAAATGTTAACCATTCTAGGATTCACTTTATAACTGATTATCCGATTTCGAAAAGCTGTTGCTATTATTATAAACATTATCAAAACGTGTCTGTAATAAGTAATTCGATTTGTGTACATTGTTTTTTTTTGTGCAGAATATTTCGGAATTGAAACGTTACAGACTTCACAGAAAAACATTTAAATATTTATAATTACAAAAACTACCTTAAAGTAACTACTTAAATATTCCTACTTAAGGTGAACGGCAGGCTTGTATGGGCGTTTCGTACCGCTAACAATATTTCGTGTTTTGGGATGTTTTTTGGTTTAATTGGTAGTTAATATGATAGAGAAGCCCATTTAAAATTCTTAGATTTTTAGAAGTTGGGACGTAAAAGTTATAACCAGTTTTTTTTTTAAGGTTATGTACTAGTTTACCAATTTAGATTGTTACTGTTTTAGATTGCTTGTCGCTATCTTTGTAGTGTTTCATTTAGCATTAAGTAGGTAGATTGAGATGAGCATCGTACCTACACAGTGGGGTGCATTAGTTGCAGTGCATTGTTGCAGTCCGCTGCTGGACCTATGTCCAGACTGTAACAGTTCGATGATGATGAAGTTCTGATGGAGTTTTGAGTGTAAGTAAATACAACAATACTTTGTTTTTGTAAGTAGATTTATTTTATTGTACTTATAATTAATTCATGTTATTTCTATTGCTAAATAACAACAATTGCAACATTCCGGAGCGAAATGTTGCTAGATGTTTAACATGTGATGTTATATGCCTTGCCTTATCTTTTTCTACACTTCGTCTAAGTTAGAGCAGGCAAGGTATAGTTTAAACAGGCAATTTGGAGCGTTTTTTTTCGATCCAGATTGTGCAGACGAGCACGCAGTTTTTGATGGCTGGGCTGCATTCTGAGTTATGATAAAATCGATTTGAGCGTGCTCACGCCCCTTCTGATTTAACGTGAGCACAATAACGATGTCCCGTGAATCGTCATAGATGACGTCATGACATGTGCTGTCTTATGATAACGCCGACCGTGCCCTAAACTAATATCACCGTGAGAGCTGTCATAAGTGATATGCTTAGATTCGTCAGAAATAGTGATTCTGGCTAGACTCGCTACCTAACCAAATAAGAAGAAGAAAACTGTGTGTATATAACTTTTGAGTGAGCACTGTTAGCGCGTCCACGAGTGTTCCGTATTGTTGACAAAAATGAAAAATGACAGCTGTTAGCTGTCATAATCGTGATATCTAAATCGGAACGCACCAAATGATTGATGTGAGCCCTGTGAGTGATATTTTCTCATTCGGAAAAATGAGTCGTGCCGACAACAATCTTTTTATAGATATTATTAATAAATCCCAACTTCTAAAAATAGTACACTTACACGAAAATAAAAGGCTTAGTTGCCTTAATAAGTGGTACAAATTCTATAACAGGACAACATAAAAAGTATGCGGTACGAAATCTGCCGTTCACCTTTCTAAGAATTGTTGGTCGCTGTGCAATGTCTGTGTTCTTTCACCAGAATTAGCTTAACTACTGACAGGTCATATGAGTTACTTCATATGAGTTAGTTCATATCATTGTCTATTTTATTTGACTGTATAAACCGTATTTTTTTTTAATTCTGTATTAAATAAATTTTCATTTATTGTTGAAGGTTAATTATATGCTATTATTATATAGAATCAAGTTCTTCCAACTTAACAGACAGCTGTGCTGCTGGGGAGTTTATTGTGCCACTTCTTCTTCCCAGCTAAAGCACTAGGAAGTGGTGGAGGGCGGGCGTTTTGGGGGACTGTCTTATGTAATTTTGGCGTTCAAAACGTGCTGACTCTCAGCATAGTTTGAATAAATGACTTTGATTTTGATTTTGATCCTGTAAATTATTATTAAATTCGAATTTAAAGTGGTGGAAAGTTTAGACGTAAAACAAATTACAAATCGAATATTACTATTAAGATATGAAGATATTCGAGGTTGAAAATAATAAAACTGATGAACTATTAAGAACGAACGTATTTGAGGCGTATAGAATCAAAGGCAGCTATATCCACCTAGGTATTTTTTTCGTAAAACAGAAAAAACGTTTTATTTTTACTGTGGCAACACGATGAAAAAAAAAACGAAAAAAAGGATTTGGAAAGGTGGTACCACTGAACACACACACATCAGTCAATCCAATGATTAAATTACTTTTTAGCGGTAATTTTAAAACCACTTAGCTGCATTTGATACCAACGAAAGGATTTAGCTGTTTTTGATTCTGATTGTATTGGATATAGCTGTTTTTGTTTGCATTTTTTTGGTGATGACGTCACAAGACTAGTGATGTATATTTTAACTTTGTCTAAAGATTTTGTCATATCATAGCGACAGTCAACGTTAAAAAGATATGTGTATAAAGTATATTCAAATGTATAACATAACCAAAATACGTGCATTTTGAAGTGTTTTGAAGACCCACATGTAAATAAAATAATATTTATGAAAAAGTATTATTTTTAATTAAATCTTAATTATTTAAATTGTTACTCTCAAATTATCTTCTTCTTGAACCTCACAAAAATCTCGTACAGTATCGTTTTCTTCTTCAACTCTTTCTTCTAATAGCCGAAGCTCATCTTCGTCTAGAGTATTCAACACGGCGTGGAAATATCTTAAATGTGCAAGATCTTTCCAAGAGTCGCCATAGTGTTTTTGAAGAAGGTTTCTGACATCTCGCAACTTTAGTGGATTCACTTCTATGCCAGAAGGAATTATTGTTGGCCGTATAGCATCAGCTTTTTTGCTTGCTTTACACAAACTTTTGGGGTTTCCCGTGTCAGAATTGTAATACAATTCACCACGTACCAACACACTTCCTTGAGTTTTGGATCTTCGAAGAATAAATCTTTTACACTGAGAAATTTTGAAGTGGATTTGAGCCGGTGTTTTTACGACACTATGTATAGCAGTTTTCCAGTCAAGCACGGGTATATCTCTTAGTTTCGTAACTGTAGAGTGTTGACTGATTACATCGACGTACTCTTCTGGAGAAGTGATGACCTCCATTTTTCGGATACTTTTTTCAATATTGCCGAAAACTCGATCAGGCGGCATGAAAGAATGGCCTGTCACGGGAAACACTAGTTCCATTTGCTTTATTTGTCTATTTTCCAAAATCCAACGCATGCACATGGTAATCATAATTAAATTTTTGTTTTGGCCTGCACATCCATCTGCCACTAAACGGACGTGGGTTACATGAGTCAGGTCAGTTTTGTTGAGCCTATCGTATACAGCGGAAGCTATTTGGTTTGAACCTTTAGCGTATTCATTTTCTGTCCAGATGTATGCAAATGTGGTGTTTTCTTTCAAGGGATCTTTCGCTGAACCCTGGACTACTGTAAAATTATACAGATACAGCTGTCTGCTGTAGTAACAACTCTGGTCGGGTACTTTTGGAAGAACCAAATTCTTTTGGCAATCGAATGAAAACGTAATCATTTGCTCTTTTTTATCTTTGAGTAATTTAAAAAATGCTTGTGCTCTTAGTTTGTGTATCCTTTTCTCTATCATCAGTTGGCTTTTCTTCGATGGATCATTTTCGTTTTTCAGTTTTTCTTGAAGTTCAATGCATTTCGAGCATACATCCGTCCTTGGACTCCCAAAACCAAGATTAAAGTCCTCGTTAAAGAAGACGGATCATTATCATCGCCTGACAGGTATTCTTCATTTGAAGATTGACCTGAACTAATTTGTAATTCTTCCTTGCAGGGTTCTTCAGTTAACTGTATTTCAGAATTACTGTTAGGCATGCAAGGTAAGTACACATTATGCTCAATTCTTTGAACATTTTCTAAAAATATTACATCTCTACTTTTAATAATTTTATTCGTGTCAGGATCAAGTAGCCGATAACCCTTACTTGATTCACAATAACCAATGAATAACAATTTTTTTAATTTAGAGTTCCATTTTTGACGTTTTTCTTTAGTTATTTGGGTCATTACCTCAGAGCCAAAACTTTTTATATTTGATAAGGTTAGGTTTCTTGCCTGACCACATCTCTATCGGAGTTTTGCCATCAAGTGATCTAGTGGGAGATCTATTAACTATATAAGCTGCTGTTGCTAGTGCCTCTGCCCAAAATTGCTTTGACAAATTAGCATCAAACAGCATACACTTTGCCCTCATTACCAGTGTCCTATTCATCCTTTCTGCTAGGCCATTCTGCTGAGGTAAGTATGGGATACTTGTTTGATGTTCAATTCCATGCTTACTCAAAAAAAAAAACAATCAAATTCTTTGTTGCAATACTCCTTCCCATCGTCTGATTTAACAGTCTTAATTTTAGTGTCAAGTTCATTTTCTACTACTTTTATAATCTTTGAACACTTCTAACACATTCAATTTGTCTTTCAAAAAATAAACATGAACGTTCCTGCTAAAGTCATCGATAAAGGTAATGAAATATTTCGTACCTCCCAGTGATGTTTGCTCCATCGGTCCACACAAGTCGGTATGGATAAGTTGCAGTGTTTGTTTACCTTCTAGGCAGGTGGTACATGTGAAAGGGCCTTTACTTTTATCAGGAAACGGATTGACACCCTCTGCACTCTCCGGTAACTTATTAACATGTAAAAAATTCAGATGTCCCATGCGTCTATGCCACAGAACAACATCATTTAAGATATTTGAGTGCGATAGATTAGAAAAGACTTCTCTGTGAGTGTTCAGTTGATATAAATTGTTTACTAAAACGGCTGAACAGAGGAATTTAATTATATTATCAAATATATCACAACTTTTATCTCTTAAATTTACTTTACATCCATTTTTCACCATTGCGCTTACAAACAAAAGATTAGCAGCAAGTTTAGGTATGTATAGAACTTCTCTCACCTGTATTTTATTTTGATCATTACCATTCATCAATAAATTAACCCTTCCCATACATTCCACAGGTAGCGGTGTCTTACTGGCTACAGTTATGGTGTGTATCGGTAGACTTGTTACATCATAGTAGTAATAGTCTAGAATCGGTACTTACAGCCTATCACGGTTATGTTGCGTCAACACTCAGATATGGCGTAATGTACTGGGGCAATTCAGTTGATAGAGAATTAGTCTTTAGAGCCCAAAAAAGATGTATCAGACCTATGTGTGGCCTAAAAAGCACAGACAGTTGCCAACCGACTTTTATACGACATAAAATCCTTACCTTACCATCGTTGTACATATACGAAACAAATGTATTCGTCAAATCCAACATTTCATCATACAAAATAGCTGCTAAAAGTTCCTACAGAAAATTACGCGATAAAAATAAGTCAGAACTCGAAGTGACTTATGGCAAAACTGCACTAATGAATAAAAGCACATTCTGTATGGCCAAAAAAATATTTAATAAACTGGTCGAAAAAATTAAAACGTTAAATGTGGACAAATTAAAAAAAGAACTATTTATAATTTTGACCAATAAATGCTATTACTCAATAAAGGACTATTTCGACGACAATTCTATAATTACTGCCTTAGAACACCCTACCTGACCTGTTTTAATGACCTTGAATTTTGTTCGACATTATCATTATTAATTATGGCATGTAATTGAACCATTTGACATTTATTTAGAAATTGATTGTATGTTTATTTTTCTTTTGATACGCTATGCCTATTTAAACTGATTTTATTACTGACGTGAAAGTTGACAGAATTTCACCAATTTGTTATTTTTAAACTTAAACAATTATATTTGTACGCCTCTGGGCAAAACATGGAGGATCTACCTATTTATAATACCTCACACTATGTGTAACTTGACCTGTGTTCACAAATAAAGCTGTCTGATTTCTGATTTCTGATTTCATACATCCAGTCACATCTATTGGTCATATGCATGGAGGCACCTGAGTCCACATACCAAAGGTCCGGATTTATTGTCTGTGAACATGCTGAAAAAGCTGCAACAAAACTTTTATTTTCTTCTACTTTTTCAAAAAATCAAAATCAAATCAAAAAGTCATTTATTCAAACTAGGCTGAGAGTCAGCACTTTTTGAACGTCAAAATTACATAAGACAGTCCCCCCAAAACGCCCACCCTTCACCACTTCCTAGTGCTTTAGCTGGGAAGAAGAAGTGGCGCAACAAACTCCCCAGCAGCACAGCTGTCTGTTAAGTTAGAAGAACTTGATTCTATACAATAGTGGGTAATTAACATTACGAAACACAAAAACATTAAATTTGCCATATCTCAGCTAGCACAGGCTTATATACCAACAAAACATTGAAAACATAGTACAGGCAAATAAAATAAACCAACACATGAACTAATATAATTATATAACCTGTCAGTAGTCAAGCTATTACTGGTGAAAGAACATGAACATTGTCTTGAGTTAATCACAGCGACCAACAATTATTATCGTTTAAGTAGTCGTTGACAGAATAGTAAGCCTTTGAACAGAGGGTGGATTTAACTTTAACTTTAAACGCATTAAAATTCAAATCTAGCAAAGAAGAGGGGAGCTTGTTATAAAAAGTTATACCAAGACCAACAAAAGAGTTATGAACCTTATGAAGCCGGTGAAAGGGAACACGTAGTTTGTCCTTATTTCTAGTATTAATATTATGAATATCACCGTTTTTAGTATACAAGTGTATATTTTGCCTGATATATAAGATGTTGGCCAAGATGAATTGCGATGCGACCGTGAGAATCCCAATATCCTTAAAAAAATCTCTCAGAGAAACTCTAGCACCTAGTTGGTAAATGGCTCGAACAGCTCGTTTTTGAAGAACAAAAATATTTTGAATGTCAGCTGCTTTGCCCCACAGCAGAATGCCGTAGGACATAACACTATGAAAATAACTAAAATAAACTAACCGAGCTGTATCAACGTCAGTGTATTGTCTTACTTTTCTGACGGCGTAGGCAGCCGAACTGAGCCTTCCCGCTAGGCTTGATATATGTAATCCTCACTGAAGTTTGGCATCTACTGTTAAGCCCAGAAAAACTACCGAGTCTACAGTTTCAAGCACCTCATTTTCTAAGACGATGTTAGGTCCTAGATTCTTAACATTCGGTAAGGCGAACTTGATATATTTCGTTTTCTTGGCATTGAGAACTAGATTATTTGTGGTAAACCAATCCGTAACCATTGAAAGTGCACTGTTTACGTCGTCAAAATCTTGTCTGTTCCTGTCTACTTTAAAGATAAGAGGGGTATCATCAGCAAACAGCACAACGTCACAGATACTCTTTAAATAGTATGGTAAGTCATTAATATACACTAAAAATAAGAATGGTCCTAGTATTGAGCCTTGAGGTACACCTAACTGAACTGGTAGCCTGGAAGATTTCACACCATTAACATCTACACATTGGTGCCTATTTTGCAAATAAGAATTTATTACGTTGAGAGCTTCATTTTGAACACCGTAATGACGTAGTTTACGCAATAGCGTGTCATGGTGCACGCAATCAAAAGCTTTGGAGAGATCACAGAAAACTCCAACAGCATTTTGCGAGTTTTCCCACGCGTTAAAAATGTGTTTCAGCAGAGCAACACCCGCATCTGTAGTCGAACGACCTTTTGTAAAGCCATATTGATCATCATGAAGTAGGCTATTTAAATTAAAATGTCTTAGCAACTGCTTGAGTATTAACTTTTCAAATATTTTACTAAATGCAGGTAAGATAGAAATAGGCCTGAAATTACCAACGTTATCTTTATTACCTGATTTAAATAATGGTATGACTTTACTACTCTTCATGAGGTCAGGAAAAGATCCTAAATCAACACATTTATTAAAAGTAACAGCTAAATAGGGGGCTACGATGTCGATTATATGACTTAAAAGCTTAATGGAGATGCCCCAGTAATCTCCAGTGTTTTTAGACTTAAGTGTGTTAAATATGTTAACTACATCCACAGGCGTTACATGTTCGAAACTAAATAAGCGACTACATTTAGGCACACTACTGTGTAAAAGATTTTCAGATTTAGACGGGGACGAATTTAAGGAGCGAGTCGTAGTAATAGGTAGGTAATAGGTATATTAGCAAAAAAATATTCTTTATTAAATATTCTTCGGAGCACGACAATTCTTAGCAAAATGTCCATGCTTATTACAGTTGTAACATCTGGGCCCTTTCTTAACATGGGCCTTTTCTGTCCTGTGAGCCCCTGTCTTCTTGGTGAAGAATGCTGTGGTTTCTGAACACTGAACCTCTTGCAGAAGTTTTGTTTTTATGGAGTCAGCACTGATCTTCATCCTTGAGCTCTCCAATGCCATAATCATTGGCTTATAGGTTTCCGGTAAGCCAGCTAACATCAAAGTTCAGAGCCATTTGTCATCAATGTCGAATTTGATGTTCCTCAATTTATGGGCAGTCGACATTATATTATTTACGTAGTCATCTACATTTCGAGAACTGTCCAATGTAGTTGTGATGAGGTCTCTCAGAAAAGCCACTTTTCTATACAACCCGCTGTCATCGAAAGCCTGTTTCAAGCTGTCCCAGACTTCTTTACATGTAGTAGCACTTTGTACATGCACGTAGATGATCTGATCTAGCAGTAAAATAAGCTTAGATTTTGCTTTTATTTCCTTTCTGGTGTCAGTATTAGTCCCTTCAACACAACTCCACAAATCTTCAAGATTGAGATACGCTTCCACAGCAAATTTCCAGCTAACATAATTATCTCTTCCTACGAGTCTGTCAATGTGAAACGGATTTTGGCATGTACTGGACATCTTCTTCCAAGAATTATCGGTTTTAAAAACGATTTTTTTTTCTAGCTGAGCACGCCACTCCCAATTTGGTCAGGTAACCTCAAAATGTATGACGCTGACGTGACGTAAAAAAAAAATACGCCCTGCCGGATATTTCGTAGTTCTTTCTGAGCTTTTCACTTGTCAGCAACCACGCTCTGCTACCATGAAGATATTCGAGGTTGAAAATAATAAAACTGATGAACTATTAAGAACGAACGTATTTATATTGAGCCCAAAACTAGGTTTTTTTACAAGACAGAAGATAACGAAGTAAAAAATAATACCAACATAACATTAGTTCACCTAGACAATATAGGCAACATTAAGTATATAACGAGTATTCTTGGTATCGAGTTTTCTCAGTATTGAGTATTCTCGGTATCGAGTATTCTTAGTATCGAGTTTTCTCAGTATCGAGTATTCTTAGTATCGAGTATTTGGAAATTTTATATTTCATATACTTGAGCTTCCTATAAATAAATCGCAATTTAATTAAACGAAACTAAAATTTAAAGCACATGTTATGTATTACGTTTCTTGATAAGTAGTAAGAGTAAAATAGGTATCCCAACAATATTATTTTATTCCGTCAAATAATATTATTAGGATACAGAACAGGCTGCACATCCCTAAATTCAGCTTTCGCTGCAGTTACAAGATTATTAGTGGCCCGCCAAGTCGCTGAATTGGAGTATACAGAGGCCATACGTACTATACGTGAGAAGCGCTTACTTCCATCGGTCCTTTTTCCGCGTCCCTATGGTTATAAATACGGAGCTCGATATAATAATCACCGCTCTGTATTAGGTCCTGCTGGTAGGAGTTTCCAGAAAATGTTCTTCTGGACAGGGATGATCGCAGCGCAGTTGCCCTCACCGGTTCAAGATTTCCCTCTTCCTCCTTTAATAACATTAGATAAACATATTTATTTGAGAGGAGGCGAGGAGAGCAGTGGCGGTCCAGTGGTAACGGCTGCAACTTAGAAGTTGTAGGTTGTGGGCAATTGTGGGTCAATTATTTCATCAGTGAAGGAAAACATCGAGAGGAAACCTAGAAAAAAATCGAAGACATGTGACATCTGCCAACCCGCACTGGGCCCGCCTGGTGGATTGCGGCCCATTCCCTCTCACAGAAAAGAGGCCTGTGTCCAGCAGTGGGAACAAATTGTCAAATTGAAATCTTATCGTTAATTATCGTTAATATTTATATATAATCTTAAACACATTTTGATGAAATATCATTTCTTTTTTACTCACCGAGGAATTAGCCACGCGATTGCGCTCGAGTTTTTTAAGCCCGTTTGGCGAAGTATCTGTTTCGGAATCCGACTCGCTATACAATAATTATTTTACGGGTGGAGTTGAGGCAGCAGCTACTTTCTTCGATTTGCCTTTAGCCACTTTGATTTTTGGCTTTGAAGATATTTTTTTTCTTTGGTTTAAACAATGAAGAGGGCTCGTTGGGATGTGACTCTTCATCGGATTCGAATGGATTTACAAATGTTGACCTAAAATTAAAATAAATAGTAGGGAAGAAGTAATAAAACGAACAATTGTTATCGATCCTTAAATTGTTATCGATGCTTTGAAAATTTAATAAGTCGTTATTTGGTTTTAGAACTCAGGGTCAATACTTCACGTTGTGCAATAGTAGAACGGTTATAAAACTACTGCACGAGGAGAAGCGAGTAAAATGACTCAATAATACATTTTAATTCCGATCTGGAATCCAACCCAAAACTTTGCATTCGACAGTTACACTGATGTCGACTGGGAACGTAAGAAAGAAAAACCAATTAACACATTAAATATTTATATCTTGGAGTCGAACTGAAGATTATAATTGATCGATGATGATCACTGAGTTACTAGTAAGTAATTAAACCCGTAAATATACAATACATACTTAAAATTATAAATCGGCAGTTACACTGATGTCGACTGGACTACAGGGAACGTAAGAAAGAAAAAACAATCAACATTAATTAGACCCTAGGGTCTTACCACAAAAACTTAAACCGTTGTTCAACTCGTGTCCAATGTCAGTCTTACATCAAAATCTATAGAAAAATGTCTTGTTTGACGGCTGTTTAGCTAAACAACTGCTAAATATGTTTTTGTGGCAGGCCGGTAATTGTTATTTGTTGAAATACATTTAGGAAAATGTATGGCATACAAGGATCATAGTAAATCTCCCAATCTTCAAAGCGATCCGGTATTTTGTCACATTTTCAACGACACGTTTGGCGCATTGATTACGAGCTCGTCTCTTTGCATCACAATGTAAATATTAGTAAATAAATGTGCTGCTACTAAATGCGCCAAGTGTCGTGTGTTCGATTCCCGCACGGAACGAATAGGTATTGCTCCGGGTCTGGATTTTGCTTTAGGGTGAAAATCATTTAAAATGACCATTGTGACAAAAATGAAACAAAAATGGAAATGTAACAAAAATGAAACGCGTAACAAAAAATAACAAAAATGAAATATTAGGGCTCGGTTACAATACACATTATTATCTGACTGTTATTTATTTTATTGATTTATCATATGGTGTTTCGCAATAAAACACTGTTTATTTCTTTTTTATCATTTGTTTTATTAATTAATTATGAGGAATCTATAAGGAAATTAGAATCTCTTAAAAACATTTTTTTTTCCTTTGGCGACAATAAAAAGAGATCAACGTTATATGAGTTGCCTATCTTATCAGTTTAAGAATAGTCATATTGAGAATATTATTCTCAGATATAAAGTTATCAATCTAAAATAAATCAACAATGCAAAAATAAATGGACATTCTTGTCAACAATATTCATTAGTAACATAAACATAACACTTGAAAAAAGGGCAAAATAAAAAAACTTCTATATTTTCTAACACAATCGTACGCTGCATCATTATTTTTTATAAAGTCCGTTCTGAGCCAGGTTATCATTAAGTATTTATTTTGATGTAGGTCATCAAAATAAATACTTAATGATAACTTTAAAAAAATTGGTATGAAAACCCAAAACTTAATTACAGTAAGTTTAAAATATCCTACTGTATGAACACAATGAAAAACACGACATTTGTTATAAAATAATAATGAACTTAACAATAAAAACATTGTCATTAAAAAAAACAACGTCAGATATTACTCACTTTCACTTGAACTAGAAATAGAAAAAAATGACTTTTTCTTTGATGATACATAATTAGAAGATGAACTACCAAGAAATTCAGGAAAATCTGCTTTAAGATTAAAAGAAGATACATTTTGTCTCTTTGTGTTGCTAGTCATTTTCTTTAAATCACTTAGTGAATAATTTACTCGAACATTAGACAGAATAGTCACAGGTGCCACATTTTTATTTTTTATTTCATTCCGATGATCAACATTTTCTTTATTTGTCATGGCGGCCGCGGCAAAAGTATGGTCTGCATCCACATGGGTTTTAATTTGCGTTAGGTTGCTTTTCACTTTATCTTTAGATGATTCAGTATTATCAACACTAGGTGACAAATCAAAAATATCAAAAGAGTCTAAATCACCGTAACCAGTATTTAATGTATCTTCTTCAACATTGGGGCTATTTTTTGAAGATACCAGTATTGTTTTGCTTTCGCAATTCGTGATATCAGTCAATGTATTCATATTATGGGTTTGTCTATCAAATGGTGAGGGCAGGCAGTCATCTGAATCGGATGTTAACCGAGTTCGTTTTCTGGGGCGAGGTTTTAGCAGGCAATGTCTTTTAATATCGAAACAGTCGCAGAAGCCTCTAATGTTTGAGCTGTTACAAAAACAACTTAAAACTCGGTAGTTAATTTCATTACAGTTGTTTTCTGATTCGACTTGTATTTGGTGAACTTTCATAGTTTTAGGAACAGGCACTAAAACTTCGAGAGCTGTTTGGTTTTTGCTTATAACCTCGTTGATATCAGACTCATCAACACAGAAGAGGTTAACTGTAGTGTCTTCTTTCAGAAGAGAGTACGCTGCTGAAGTGTCTAAAACATCCATTCCATGTAATACTCTAGCATCTAAAAGTCGCTTTATAGCACCTCCTACACCATCTGCAGCACCCTTCCCATGATACGACTCTGAAAAGTTCCAAGTCCCTCTTTCGAAATTCAAGTCTTCAAGATATAATTTATAGAGATAAAAATTCTTTTTCTGCTTGTATTGGGTGGCGGGGCCATCCGAAAATACGTGCACAATATTAATTTGAGGAAATTTTCTTTTGATGTCAATCAGAATTGGTCTCAAATGTGCCCATATTGCTGGAGGTGAATGATCTGTTGAGTCAGATAGCGTGCAATATGCTTGAGGTTTCAAACCTTTAATGTATATGACGCTTGTATGTAAAGAAATTTGATTTTGTGACCCGAAGTGGGCAGATTGAATTTGCCGATGCATTTTACAATTGTAATTTTCGGAAAAGTCGCAGTGAATCATAACCTCGTCTTCTAGAAGACTGCTTTTGAGAATTCTATATACGTTGTATTGGTGCCAAATATTAAAATAGTGCTCTTTAAACTTTGTAAGTTCCTGTTCAAAAAGGCTTATAAGGTTTTCCAGATTTCCCGTTTTAGATTCAGTTAATACTTTTTTAGTTTTCTTAGTCTCTTCATTTTTTTGGTATTCGACATCTTTCGTGGTCCACTCTAACCAGGTAACGACATCATGTTTTTTAGCTTTAGTGAAATTGTAGGTTGGAGACATCGTATTGCAAATATTACATTGAGAATACATGCATTCTTTCGATTTTGCATCGCACACTATCTCTTCCAATATATTTATTAATTTTGTACCTGATTCAAAAATCGTCAGTTTTTTTAGCGCGATAAATTTAAACTCAATATTTGCATGAATTTTGCAAACACAAGTTTCACGGTTGGACAGTCGAGGTTTGACTACATAAAAAGGTCGGTGCCTGCGAAACGTGGCAATGGATACATTAATACCAGTGTTTTCCCTAAATTTTTTACGTAAATTCGTCAAACTGTCGAGAAGATATCGTTTTTGACATTTTTGTTTTTTAAAAGTCTTGGTTTCTTTTTTCCCCGCCGTAGCACGGCTTACGTCATCGCGCAGGTAAAAGTGACGAATTTTTTTCGCCAATTCACTGTTTCTCCTGGAGCCCAATTTTGCATGATTACGGATTCTGCTTTTTAAACCGACCACCCATCTCAACCGCGAGTGCAATCTATACTTTTTAACAATTGAGGACGTAAAAATATTCCGTAAAACCTACTTTGCTTTTTTGTTGTTCACGTATTCCTGCCCTATTGCTTCAGTCAAAACGAAATTTTCTAGTAGGACTTTTTTAATTTTCATTTTATCTTGGTCTGAGGGAGTGGTCATAGTTTTGATAAATAATTCTGATTTTGAATTTGGTGTTTGCGGCTCTTCATGTATTACGAGATTTGCTTCTGCTTGCTCTGAAACAGTCATCTGACAATTAAGTAGGATTTTTTGTCGATAGATTTTCTTTTTTAGCGCTTGTATTTGTTTTCTTTGTTTATTTATAGTGTTTCTTTGTTTTTCATTTTCTTTCTTTAGCCTTTTATAGTATCGTTGGTATTCTTTTGAACTATTTATATTTTTTATTTGTGTCTTATGTTTTCTCTCTTGATTTTTCTTAAGCTTTCTCCAGTTCCTTCTTCTTATCGACTTTTGGTTTTCTGATATTTTAGAAACTGGCACATATTTCTTCTTAATTCTGGTCAAATTTTTCAATCGTATTTCTTCATACTTCTCTGGATTTGATTCTTTAAGGCGTTGCCTATATAGCCGTTGACGTTCAGCTGCTGTCATTGGCATCCTAAAAAAATATATATCGTAAGCACAAAGAGACGGAGAGTCAAACAAACAAATATAAAAAGATGCATAAATGAATAAACAAACAAGAAGCTAGACAAATTAAGGCGATGATTGACGGCAAGCATATGAAAGGCTAACCGACGGATAGAAGTTAAATAGACAAGCAAGCGAACTTGATGACGGAAGAATAATAAAACCGAAAGCAGACAATTAAATAGATAGACAAGAAAACCCTAGAAAAGATTGAAAAATAATAAGAACCGATTTCAAAACGCAGCAAAAGTTGGAAGTCATAGAGCGATCTTCGGCTACCGTAGACGCAGGCTTGCGGCGATAAGCAATGGGTAGCTCGCCGTCCGCCCGTCCAGTAAGGTTTAATCCGAGTAGTCAACGGCGCATAGTGTTCTTCGCACGCCTCAAAACGATGTCAGGAAAAACGTAGGGGCCCAGTAGGGCCGATGCCCTCTAGAAACCTGTGGTCCTAGGACATAAAAGGCAACTGATGGACACAGGTGTGGTTTCCGTCAGTAAGAATCTGCCACGCCCCCGCTACACGCTAGAGCGGGAGAAGTCATAGGATGATTTCAAACGTCAAAAAACACCTTCGAGAACTACCCTAAACTTTAAAATATCTAATAATAAATTATCAGAATTGATTTATAAACATATAAATCATACATAAAAATATACAATCGATTTGAGAACCTTTCCTTTTTGAAGTCGGTTCAAAGACATGTTCTAAGTGAGCTACAGCATTAACCTTGTCATCGCTTTTTATCAAATGAGACGAAGGTCAAATGAGAAATTTGAAGAAACCCACCTATAGATGTCGCACCGATAAAATCCCTAATTCATCAGTCACCGAAGCCACTTTTAGTTGCACTAGGCTACGGATGTAGTTCCAGAGTCGACGGATTAGCCATCTCAACGCACCTCTCTTATACGTATACGGAAGTCAACACTAGTCCAAGAAAGCGGAAGTCATACTACAACCCGCAGCTGTCGACGTTAGTGTGCACCTGTGAAGACCTGTTTGTGGGTACGAATTTGACAGACCCCTCCGCCCACTTCAGGGCAGAGAACATGACGGACAAGGCGGAAGACATCCACGAGGATTACCTCTACGAAAAAGAAGACTACGGGCGCTTCTAACACGGAAATATAAATATTCGTGTGCAATATAAAATAAATAAGGGCTAACAAATGACATTGTACATAACAAAAAGAAAGACATACGGACCCATATTATATACACCGAAAATTCACTCACATATTTTATACAACATTAAAATCACGCGCTATTAATAACATTTTATCAGCAATGTGATTGCGTCTTTATTTCACTTTTGTTATTTCATTTTTGTAACGTAATTAAATCATAACAAAAATGAAAAACTGCTGTACTTTGAAAGTAATTTCAAATACGTTAAGCCAAACAGAAATCGCAATGAGTTACAACCACCTAGCATTTCAATAAATGTCAACAATAAAGTACCTAATTGCTTAATTTAATAATATAAGTGTTCACTTACCTGCGTTGTTAGAAACAAAACAAAACAGATAATTTATAATTGGAATTTTTCTCGCCGACAAAAAAACACACGTCATTCACTATTTTCACTCGAGGACAAAATGGCCGACTCATATTAGATTCTGGCATGTGATTGGCTCGTTATAGTTTGAGTGTTGCCATTTTACAAATTCTATATATTACCAAATTGGGCGTTACAAAAATGAATAACAAAAATGATCAAAATAATGGACACTATTTTGAACCCAAAATTTAAATATTTTAAGTAATTAATAAAAAATATTTTTAACCGTAATCAAGGGCTATCAACAACGATTTGGCAAAAAGTTCATGAATAAGTAAATACTGTAGCTAATAAATTTATTCAGATGATTTTTGTAACGTAGCCCGTGAAGAGGACAAATTATTTTGTATGGAGATTATCCGACTTTGATGAGAACAAAGCAATATAAAGAATTTATTATGCTCAACAGATATAGATGTGTGTGTTATATAGTTAGATAATATACATCAGAGTACTAATAGGTAGTTTTTACATAGTAAAAATAACTGTATCATAAAATATCGGGTATGGACAAATTTTGCAATCAAAATGGTCATTTTAAATGATTTTAACCCTTTAATGTTTTATTTTTGACATTGGTGCTGATTCTGTTATCACAAAATTCTCTAAACTAGACTAAAAATCACTAAAATTTAGTTTAGTCCTGTCAAACAACGTTTCCCATTCTGAAATACACTAAACTGACACAACATAATTAAATTTTAGTTTGACAAGCACTGATGACGTTTAGTTACTCAATTTAGTGAAAATGGCAATTGCGCTATTCTGAATGTGCCGTTTTTCACCTAAAAATTTTACTGTCAAACTAAATCAGACTATTTTTAATCGCGACTAAAAAGGTGTGGATTAAAAATAATTTTCAAGAACTAAAGTATTTAAAGCGCATTTCTCGTATTTTTTTTAAGACTTTGGGAATAATTATGGAAGCTTTGCTTTGATTGCAGCTGTTGTGGATTTGGCAGAAAGGTAAATACATATACATTTTTTGTTATTTATTTATTTATTTATTTAACCATTTATGTACACACATATATAAACAGACAAGAAGATTAGAACAGAAAAATAGGTACAGAGGTGATGCTTATTTCTAAAGAAATCTCTTCCAGCATACCTGCGATAGGAGAGAAGATAAAGAAATGAATGATGATGATGATTTGTTATTACAGTAGAATCTAATACGAAATCCCTTAGTGAAAACAGTAAGGGATTTTTGTACTGAACATCTAAGTAGGAGCCTAAGTTCTTGTATAAACCTATCTTATTCTTAATACAGCTTTTTACAAAAACTGGAAAAACCCACTTCCAGATTTCGTGAAGTAAGAAATAACTATTTTTTTAGAAACCATCAAGAAAGGGTTCAGCTGGAAAGATTGCGAGATCATTCCAACCCATTCCAAATAGCTGAAGAAAAATTTTAAAATGTTTTTAGACTGCCTAGATCCGGCGCACTTTATTTGGTGGATACCTTAAGAAATCCTCGGTTGGATGAAGGAGTTCTCCCCAAACACAAAGGTTAGTGCAGTTTTGTCTCCTTTAAGTATCTATCTTTCTTTTGTGTCCTTTCCTAACAGATGCTTACACCCTCTATGTAGGTTGTATACTTGTTAAATTAATAGTTTGTCAGAGATAGGTATAGTTCCCAAGATAATGTGATTTTTCAGTCTAGAGTGGTATCTCAGTGTATTTATGGATGGTAGATTATACCTAGGGGGAGGCTACCGAAATAACTACTAATAGAGAAGTGTGAAAAAAAATACATGGTGTTATTTTTTTCTATTGTTACATTAAAACAATTATTTTAAATAAACAACGATAGCAGTTTAAAATGCGTATTTAATTACGTCCTTTTAGCATATACATAGGTATAATTAAAATAAAGTTATTGTAAATTGGGACCTCATAACACAAGACAATAGAATTTAGCTCGTTAATCACCTACAGTTCGAAAATCCTCCAGTAAGCTAAAGCAAGCTACTCCCATGAAATCAAACGCAAATTGCCCAATACAACAAATTAACAGCGAGTATTAATTACATTTAAATAAGTAAAGTGAGCACTTTTATAACAATTAAGGAAAATACTTAGCTTCTTGTTAAAATCAGAAATATGATTTACTGTTGTTTTTAATTAGCGACTTGATCATATCAGATTACAAAATGAACTGCCTAAAAATTCTCCCGGCAAAACTTCAACACCTCGTTATTCTATCTTCAAAATCAAATCTCCAGCCTGATTGTTTCGCGGTGGTGGCGCGATGATGTCCTCTCCCTATTGGTCGACGCCCGCCGTTTAATACCGCAAACATCCACCGATGGCAGCACCGTTTGCCTTGACGACGACAGCTTCGTGTTATGGAGTTTCTACGCGTTCTGTCGCCCCATCTAGCGCCTAACGTGTGGAATATTCACACTATACTACAAAAAAATTACACACCCTAAATAAATTGGGATAAGAGCAGGAGACTTTACTTAGTGTTATGATGTTGTTTAATAATTATGAGACATTTTGTACTTTTAATTACTGTATATTCAAATAAATACAACATCGGTTAAAGAGGTAATTAGCGTCGGGCGTGACATACGGAAGAAGGGAAATGTCTAGTCTAGTTGTCAGTGAGCGGAAGCTATTGGAGATGCACCGGACATAATACAGATTATAATCAATTAGTAATTAATTGGGTTGTACCAAAACTTAGTACTACTTAGTAGTATTACTTAGTACCTGTATTATAATAGAACTCATATTCAGATTCTAGCTGCACTCAACTTTTTTGCCCAAGGCAGCTATCAAACAGCTGTTGGGCAAGATAATATACTTGGGCTCAGCCAACCATCAGTGAGCAGGTGGCTAGCTGTAACAGCAGAGGAAATTTTGGCAAGCTTATCCCTTCAACACTTGAGATTTCCCATGACCCGTGAAGAAATGGAAGCAGCCAAGACTGAGTACGTTCAGTTTAATATTTCTAAGTTTTAAAAGGTACTTGGTTTCTGAATTGCTTTCTTTAAAACCCAGGATTCACTGTCTAACTACAGAAAACTCAAAAGAGATTAAAAAAATAATTTAAGATAATTCAAACATCCCTCTTTACAGTTACTAAAATTGCGCCACTCTTATTCATGTAATACTTTGCTTGTTTCCATTTTCAAGACATATATAATATGCCATATGCCCAACACATTAGGTGCAGTAGATGGGACCCATGTAGCAATAGCAAAACCACCGCTCAATCACCCTACTGCATCTGGCAACCTTTTTTACAATCGAAAGGGCTATCATAGCATCAACTGCCAGATTGTGAGTATAAACTAGGTACATGGTACATTTTAACATAACTAATAGTCTAGTATAAACTAAGTACATTTTAACACAGTCAATTGTCTTAAAATATTTATTAAAACAAAAAATCTTTCAGGTATGCAGTGCAAGGGGTAAAATTATTGGCCTAAACCCAAATTTCCCGGGGTTCACCCATGATGCTGCAATTTGGAGGGCATGAAGAATATATGCAGTACTTAGGAATGAGTTTGTGCGTCGTGAACGATCTCAGTGGCTTCTGGGTAGGTCACTAGTAGATTTTTATACCTATGTTCTATGTTATGGGTTTGGTTTCCGCACTTAGGTCCGTATTACAGAAGAAAACTTAAGCACTGATCACTGTTTAAAACTAGTTTTGAGTCTGGTTTTAATTTTAGAACGTTCCTCAAGCATAGATTCGTTGATCATAGTTTAGCTGAGTTTGGCTTTATTTTAGATCGTTACTCCGTTCGTGAATCGAACCCAAGCAGTGATTGGATCTGTAATCACCCAAGTGTGGTCGAGACCGCGCTTGAGCGTAGATTTTTACACATTATGTCAATTTCTGTTTCGTTATCGAGTTTTTAAATATTGTTGTATTGATTTAGAACTATCGAAATGGATAAACTTGAAGAAGTAGATCATTACAATAATTTATTCAACGATCACGTGTTTATAATCTTTCAGAATTTTTAAAAGCAGGTTTTTTTCTAATGTAGGTATTAACATTTTTCTTTCGTCGTGCCATTTCTAAATGAGAAAATTAAATTAAATCAGCAAAACAAATAAACGATAAACAAACTGCTGGTATTTATTTTAGTAGCGGTGCATTTAATTGACATACTAACCTTTTAACAGCAGACTTATTTATGGACATAGTTACAAATCTTTTAAGCTAAACATTTTTGCATACAAAATTACCATAATTTATTTCAATGAATGGGGCATTGCATTGTTCTATTCGGGACCGGAAAAAATAACGCTGATTTACTCAATAATTGGGTACTTACAGTTTATTTTATTATTTTTGATCCACTGAAGAGACAGAACAAACTTGGTAAATAAATAAATCGTAAATGAAAACAGGCTGATGCATAGACAATACACATCTCTGCTTGAGGCTCGATCTGAGTCTCGATTTAACTGAGTATAGATTGATTACCGTTCTGGAATAAGAACGATGCTCAAGTATTGATGCTATACTTAAACTGTGATCAACTGATTGAAGATCAAACTGTATTTGAGGAAGGTTCTGTAATACGGACCTTAGTCCTTCAAGTGGACCATTGTGCGTCCGTCCCGCCTTGGGTTGTTATACCAGCCAGCCCACCTCCCTCCAGAAGTTTAGAATTTTTAGACCTAGCAGGTATATCTATTAGCGAAGTACAATATAAAATTTTATGTATTGTAGGAGATAAGGGATATCCACTCCAGCCATGGCTCATGACTCCCATTATGGAGCCAACTACTGAAGTGGAGGCTGCATACAACGAGAGCCATGCTAGGGCAAGGAATGTGGTGGAAATGTGCAATGGGCGCCTAATAAACAAATTTAGATGCCTACACAGGCATCGTTGTCTGCATTACCAGCCAGAAAAGGCAGCTAAAATTATTCTGGCATGTTGCACCCTGTACAATATGTTTTTGGAAACATTGGATGGTAAGTGCAATTAGTTCGCTTATTAATATTTTTATACAATTTTTTGTTTTATTTACATTTGCAAAATAAGAAATCTAACTAATTGTATTTTTACAGATGAAGAAGATATCAATGTCACTGAGGACAGCGAGCAGGGTGCTATTGTGGAGGATACCAGCACCGATTTCCTTGCCGAAGCAAGGGAAATTCGGCAATCGCTTGTCAGCAATTTTAATTAAATTAAACATTTAATTTCTTCACTAGTAATACTTTAATTTTCGTCCAAAAAAACCTATCCTTAACCCTAAACAATATAATAAACAATTTATAAAATGTAATAATCAACAAAATAAGAAACAATTAACAAAATATAATAATCAACAAATTAGAACAATCAACAAAATATAATAATCAACAAATTAGAACAATCAACAAAATAATTTACAATCAGCACATAATTTAGGGAATAATTTAAAACTAAACAAAAATATTGGCTATTATCACTAACATCAGTAGCGAGCTGAGAGGAGATTATGGAACAAGCACTTAATGAGAGTAGCGGTTTGTTGGTGTCGAAAGCTTCAAGATGAAGTAATGGAGAAAAGCCCATCAGGTTTCATCCCCATTATTTCCGGGCATGTGTAACTAGATATTGAACACCGGAAGAGCGAATGGCAGCAGCTAAAATTTCTACAGCCTGGACAATACTCTCTCGGAGTATCCGGCTATTATCATTAAGTGCTTGTACCAAATTGTGGTGCACTGGTGGGCGAGGAGTCCTTGGCAGTCTTCGACGACGCGTAACTCAACCGGTTTACTGCCGCTATGGTACTGCAGGAGTTCCGTCGTCGTTATCTACTTGCTGCTCTTCCAGTACGGGCTGCAGAGACGGTGACATATTTTGCTGCAGGCAGGTGACATGGGCAGTGGAGACAAGACAGGTATTCCCTGAAAAAAAAAAAGCACTTAATCCATTGAAAATCACCCAAGCACCAGTAATAATAATAGATAATTAATAGTCTTATTAATTGGTTCATTAAAGATTAATAAATAAATTTCTAAAAACCAGTATTATTTAGAAAAAAATACTGCCCTACAGCCATAAAAATACCATGAATACTGAAATAAATTACCATTTCCAACGTGGCAAAACCATCGACAGAAGCAGACCAATGATATCAAGAATTTTTTTCTCAATATCATTAAGATCTGCCTCTGCAGGCCCTCCACCTATGGCCCTGATGGAGACTCTGACTTTTCTTGCCTTGGTCTTTACTTTGGCCACCCACACATTCCAAATTTGTTGAAATTAAATTAGTTTAGAACACAATGAAAATTATACATGTATTTTATTTTAACCAATCCATATTAACATTTTATCTGACATAAACAACTTACATGTTGCCACTGCTCTACAGTCCTGCTGCAGCCCAATGCATTAAGCTCGCTACTAACGTTGGCCAAAAACTACAACACCTCCGCATCAGCCTGATTTACTAAAATAAGACACTAATGGTAAACCGGCGAAGCTATAAGTGACTTGATCATCATAAGAGCAATAAACATCGCATTATAAATAATTGCGCTCTCAGATTGTCCACGAAATGAAAATTTTCTTTCGATAAATATGTAAGAAAGTAATTGCTATGGAATTATTAACTTCAGTTGTATTTCTTACCTCTGGCCATTTGCCTATTATTATGAAGCCGCTCCACGAGAAGCTCCTGTTGCCTTTTAGTGGCTCGTTTCCTCGATGCCTGCATTTTTTTCTCAAGATCAATCGACCGACCGTTTTATGGTAAACAACTTCAAAATTTGTTGAGCAACACAACAGAAGCAACCAAGACGTCCTTGATACGGGGAGAGCTCGAGAGACTTTCGTACGGCGGCGAGAATACCAGAGATTTTCAACTTACTTAACGAAAAACCGGATTTTCTTTTCTCGAGATCACATTTTTATTCGTAAATTAACTTCATTACACTGAATTATTAGGAAGATAATCATGTGTATGAAAAAATAATTAAATGCTGTAGTTTTTTTTTTTTTTGTAAAATTAAAAGTTTCTTTCTAGTTGAAAACTGAAAAAAAATCGCTAAAGTTCAAAATCATTATCGGTGTACAACTCTTGCATGATCGCCTTGATCACAGATAACAAAAGCAAATACGTTATTGCATATTTACGTTGCAATTGATTAAAATATAAACAACAATAAAGTATAAGCCGTCATTATATTCACTTTATTTCTTTTAAGATAATTATTTAATAATTTTACTCAGGCTTTTTTTGCACATCGGATCATTTCGTTCACTTTCATTCAATGTTTATTCAAATCTTGGTTTATGATTTACTCAACTTAGCGATTGTCAAACTTGATTTTAGTTGTGTCAATTTTATTTTTAAGTTTAGAGAATCTTGTTTGCAGAATAGCTTTTAAGATTCTCTAAACAAAAAATAAGAAATTTTAGTGATAGTTTAGTTTAGTTCGGTGTACAACAGAATCGGCACCATTATTCAATTTAATGTATTATGAATAATGTATGTATGTATTCTTTATTTTCGGACAACAATGATCCAGCGTGTTAGTAAATAATATTATAACTTATCACTAGTGTTAGTAGTTAAAAACAATAGAGAAGTCTGATTATATAGTATTGAGAAAAGGACATCCCCAAATTAACAATTAGTGATTGTCCTTCTCACAAAACCTTTAATAATTGGAGATTCAATACTCTCTGCCACAGTTTTCAGAATGCAGTTGCCACTCGCCCGTAACCTTGACAACAGCGACGCGGTTTTCTTGCGAATGACGGCGTGGAAGCCGTCAGTTCGGTTTTGCGCAAACATAGTAGACGATAATAATAATACTCTGAAAAATGCGCAAGTAATGAGCCTAGATCAAAGCATCCTATATGTACCTACTTAATGGTAAGGCAGTACGATTGGTGGTGTTGTGAGCTGTAGCCACGCCACCGTATATTTTTTCATTATAATATAACCCGTTTTTATGTACGGCTGATGGTCATGACGTACATGCGTTGTTTATGAATGTACGACGTTTAATTTTAAAGAAAAAGTAAATTAATGTGGCGTTGCTGCGAAAAATTTTCTGTAGCCACGCCACCTGTAATCAACATTTGTAGATACAATTTCAACTATTTCTCTGAAGTTATATAATGTACGAACGCTGTGTATTATGTACACGTGATTAGAATTAACATATTTTTTCATACTTATCACGTGTACATAACACACAGCGTCACAGCGTTCGTAATTCTAAACTCGCAAATTTTCCCTTATAGTGTATATAAACCAGTATATTTTAGCGATTACTTCATATTGATAGGAAAATTAAAATAAAACTAAACAGATTTCATAAATAGAAGTTATTTCTTATAAATCCGTGTTATAAACAGTGGTTACAAAATATTTTACCTTTATAATAATTAAAAAAGATAAAAAGAAAATCTCTCTCAAACAAAGAAAAATCGGTAAAAAATACATGACACCAGATTTACAGTGTATTAATTATATTATGGTAAATTCAAAAAAACGTCCAAGTTAAATAGATCCGGAATATATATACATATATATTAATGGGAATTAATGTTTGTCTTTTTTTAACGCGAATCACTTTAGTAATCATGTCGTCATAACACTCCCATTCTGAATTACGACGGTAACAGTATGTTTTATAATGACCAAATCCTCCATTTTCATTCGAAGTATATCCTATTACTGCTCCAAGTTTAACATTTTTGTCAATAAGTAACATTTCTAAAGGAACATCGTCCAGAGATATATTTAAATCTAATTGCCTCGTTAATGTTCATAAATCTGGTCATACATACACGTACGAGTACATGGCTACACACCAAGCCTTAAAAAAATATGAAATTGTCCGAAATGACATTATTTGTACATACTTTTCCATTACAAACCCTTACTTTACAATCAGTTATTGTTACATCTTCAATCATAGATATTGCTGAATAACTCAATGAACTTACACCATAGTCAGTTATTGTAAGCAAAAATGGTAGAATACAACATTTTCTGGTTTCAGTTTTTTCCCAGACTGAACAAATTTTTGACAAAATTGCACTGAAAACTTCATCATATAGAATTTTTTCTATCACAAAAGTTACATTACAACAGCAATCAACCACTTCTAGATTTCCTTGAACTAGCAATTCATAATACATTTAAGAATTTTGGTTCTCATTATTAATGGATTAACTGAAATATCTTTATGTCGCAATGTTATTTATTTAAGAATTTTGGTTCTCATTTTTAATGGATTAACTAAAACATCTTTATGTCGCAATGTACTAACCAGATTAGAAAAAGGGTTATTCAATAAACTAATAAACGCTGAAATATTAACGTAGTCTGTACAAATTACTACCAAAGCAGTGAGTACAGCAACGAACGCACAAGTATTATTTAACTACAACTTTGTCAATGTCAGAAGAACAAATGTTTCCATTTGGCAAAGTCTCTATTTTATTTTTTGAATTTGTCAATCAAGGGTATGTGTTTTTGATTCCCTGTTTTATTCCGCAAGTTTTTTTTTTCAAGTTTAGGATTTTTAGTAAAAACTGATTCTTTAGTAAAATCATCTTTATTATTAGTCTTGTCAAAAATGATTTTCAGTTTTTACATTAACAAAACAACTGGAGAGGGCTAACTTTACTTCCCCTGATAAGTATTCCGTATGTTGCATTATAAAATCGTTTACTCTCATTGTACCACTACGACTACGTAAAAGTAACTTTTTTTGTATTTTTAAAGTAGCTTTCTACATTACTACTACTTGGAGCATTATCTAAAGAGCACTGAATGTACTGACACATAATGTTTGACCCTAGTGGTAATCGAAATATCAGTTTGCGGAAGCTATCTATACATTTTGGTAAGTAATACATATTTTCAAATCCTGTGTTTTCACTTAAATCACTACATATTACCTCAGAGTCAACAATTTCATCAAACCAAGTTATAATAATGCCTTCTATAGCCAAATTGTCCTCTTCAAGTATACTATTGTTATGAGCTTGGGGTTCGTGACAATTAAAAACAGCCGATATAAATTACCAACATTAACACTTTAATTTTAACACCCTAATAACAACACAAACACACTAATTAGAAAACGCAATTGCACTACTGATCACTCTAAGTTGCACTTAAAGATCGCTTTAGATGTGTTTCGCTTGTACCGCTCGACGATACTGCCCGGGTCGCGATCTGTTCCGGCCTTTTATAGGGCCATTATACAATCCAGAACATTCCAGTAAAAAGACATCTAGAAAGTTCGAGTACATACCGGCCTCGACTGAACAGATGTCGAAAGTTCTAGCATCGAGATTTCTAGTTTTTTTTTTTTTTTTATAAGGGCATCTCGTAGTTGACCTTGAGAGGCCGTAACTACTTAACCGGGCTTTCCTGTGGGGACTAATAGTTTTTAGGCTAAGAGCCTCCAGCCAGGGCTTACAAACTAAAATTAAAAACCTACAGCAACTGCGCACTGAGGGCACCCCCTGCGGGGTACGAGCCTCGGCTCAGGGAGTCACTTTCAGGGAGGGCAGCAAGTGGGGACAGGCTGGATCAATAATTTCTTTATTATTAATCATGGGGATTTTAACTCTACTTGCTCAGCTTCGGCGCGGGCTGGCACTTCTGCGGGCAAGGGACGGTTGGGGGAGGATTCGTTTACTCGGGGTCTTCGCGAGGCGCGAGGACCTCGGCGGCGAGGTCGGAAACACGGTCTGTTTTTGTGTGCTGTGCTGGTGGCCCTACTGCTTTCTTGGAGAAGAGTGATGGGGTCATCAGGGTCGGAGAGGACATGTCGCGGCCGGCGAATACGACTGATTCTACTGGGGAGAATTCTAGAAAGATCTTAACTCTATTAATTCTGCTACTCGATACTAGATGGCGCTAGTGGTAACTAATTTTGTCGCGTAACACTATTTTTTGTGGAGTACCGTCTGTTATATCAACGTCTCGAGATATCTCATTTTTATCTCTCAAGTCTTTTAATTCCACTTTGGCTGCATCGCATTTGCTTATGCTGCCGACCGTAAATTTTCTGTTGTATTTATGAAGGGCTACAATAATTACATTTTGGATTATTATCTTAGCTGTTGCATAACTTGTACAGGGTGTCCGGTGGCAGAATTAGGATTTCAAAATTAAATAATAAAAAAACTGCAAAATATTTTTTTTTATTTCAATGACTATAACAAAGAAGGGAAGTGCGGGTTTTATTTCTTAAAAATTATTTCGTCTAAATGTTGACCATCACGTCGGACACACTCTTGGAATCTGGCTTCAGTATTGCGCGCCACTCGCTGGAGAAGGGACGTCGGGATGCCATTAACCTCGCGAACGATATTTTCTTTTAATGCTGAGATGGTCGGTGGGGCGGTTTCATAAACTTTACTTTTGAGGTACCCCCACAGAAAAAAGTCCATGGGGGTAAGATCCGGCGACCTGGGTGGCCAGGGGATGTCAGCAAAACGGCTTATCAATTTGTTAGGGAACAAATCACGAAGAAGCGCCATGGTCTCTCTAGCAGTGTGAGGCGTGGTGCCATCTTGCTGAAACCATGTCTGTGAACTGTAGGCAGGATGTTCTCTTAATATTGGCAGAAAAAAATCGTTAAGCATTTGCCGATAAGAAACGCCGGTCACAGTAATGGCTTGTCCTTGACGATTTTCAAAAAAATAGGGTCCGATTACTCCTCTGCTTGACAATGCACACCAAACCGTCACTTTGGGACTGTGAAGTGGCTGTTGATGTTTCAATCGTGGGTTCTGTCCTTTAGATGACCAATAACGGCAGTTCTGTTTATTTACACTTCCATTTAAATGAAAATGGGCTTCATCGCTCCAAAAGATTGTGTTCACTGTACGAAATCGCTGCAACATTGTTTCGCAGAAACTTTTGCGCAAATTATAATCATTAGGCTTAAGCGCTTGCACAATTTGAATTTTAAAGGGGTGAAGTTTAAGGTCCTTTTTCAATATTTCGTGTACAATCGTTTTTGGGAGCCCTAGAGCAGCCGCTCTCTTACGCACGGACTGTCGCGGGTTATCGCGTAAACTGTTTGCGACAAGTTCGATGTTGTCATCAGTCCTCGACGTTCGGCTGGGTCCCGGCCGCGGATTATTTGCTGCTGAACTTGTTTTTCTGAACCTCCGCACCCACAATCGAATCAAATCTTCGCTTGGCGCATCACGTAACCGTCGGATATTGTACCGCGAACAAAATCTTCGACGAGCAATAGCACAGGAATCGTTTGCTTTAAAATAAGCTTCGATTGCGAACGCACGTTGTTCACCCGTCCACTGCGACATCGTGACTAAGGAACCCGCACGAATGACGAATCGAACGTGACCCCCCCGCCCGCCCCTCCGCTAACGGTTCGAAAACAGTTCGAAATTTAAATCCTAATTCTGCCACCGGACACCCTGTACATGATTTAAAACACAAAAAAAACTCACATAGAAATGCTTAACACGTTTATCTACGAATTTAAAACATTGTGGACCATATAATTTTTTTACAAAATGAGCGGTATCCAGCCTTACTAAACACGTAAGATTGCAGCGTGCTTGTAATTCCAAAACTTCGTAACAATGGTATAAATATTACCGTGTTGTTGTAAATTTTGTGAACACGTTCACAGCAGCTCCTATTAAGTCATCGCATGTAACTTGTGTTGGCCGCATCATTGTACCAATCCATTTTCTTGGCCATTGGTATATATTATCCATAGTCTGAGTGGCCGAAATCATTTGCGCAAGAGGGACAGAACTGGTTTTCAACTTTAAAATAATGACATAAAAAAAACAAATGTTTATTTTCGTATGTATTCAAGGGATCAGCAGGAGGAGATTGTTTTTTTCATAATCTATCCAGTCGCTTCTATACTTAACCTCCTAACCCCTGAGGGTAAGGAATCTTAGCGATTTTGATAAAAATTGGTATGATTGTTAGTTACTGAAACCTTGGGAAAAATACTATAAAAAATCATAAACTTGGAAAAGTGAGTTTTGTTAATGTACTGTACATAGTACGTAACCTTACGTACGTAAGGCTTTGCGGTTCTGCAGTGGAGGTATGGGCTTAATTTCGACTCTTCGTTTCCTGTGCGCATTTCTTAATTCATTTTCTAGATTACCGTCCATATCTTCAGATTCAGCAGGTGGTAAGTTTTCTGTGATCAACTTTTCGCCCAGGTTAATTTTAAATTCTCTCAATTGCCCTACTTTGTGTCTCTGAACACCACTTGAAAGTTGACGATTACGGTACAAGGTCCAGGCATTGGTTACTGATATATCAATCATATGGAAAATAAAACGAATCGTCCATTTCTTGGTACGACTTCTCTCAGGACAGACAGCAAGCATTCTATCGGCAAGATCCACGCTCCCCATAAAAGAGTTGTACTTTTGTATAACTTGAGGCCTTCTAACAGTCTGATACTCTTTGAGGCGTTTATTCCATCTGCCCGTATCACACACTGTGTCTGAAAAGCATGAGGATATCATAAGGACCGGCTTGTTGTCCAGCCATTTGGTTATGGCAATTTTTCCGTCTGCTCTGCATTTCACTTCTGTGCTACCTCTGGGCTTTTTCATGAAATATTTATCGTCGGTAAAATCACAAGTTTTTGGTATTCTGTTTTTCATTATTGTTCCAGTGCTATTGAATCCTCTAACAAGCAGTTCGTCAAAAATTTTTACTGTGGAAAAATATCTGTCAAAATACAAATAATGTCCTGGTACTAACGTTTCTGTAAGTTTTAGTATTGCTGACTCCCCAAGTGGATGACCTCGAGACGAATATTCTTCGAATTTTTGTTCACCTTGATACACAACCATATCCAGTATAAGTCCATCTGGATTTGCTGCAACGAAAACTTTCAGTCCCACAGGGTTTGGTTTGTTGGGGCAATATTGTTTCAAGCCACATGACCCTGAAAAAGGTATTATCATTTCGTCGATGGATATATGTTCAGACCTCTTTTGGAGATGACAACGTTGTAGTACTCTTTGGAAAAGAGGCATCACTTTCCATAATCTATTTAATCGCTCTTCGTTTGTCACATCATTATCAAATACGACTTTCAGACTAGTTCGTATTGCATAAAATCGATCTCGTGTCATTGCGTCGGCAATTATCTTAATTTTCCATTTACAATTCCAGTTAAGGTCTATCATTGGATAATTGATTGCTGACATAAGTAAAGAAATGCCGATAAACACTTTGATTTCTTTCAAATTCAAGCCCAGTGATTTTCCTTTAATCTGCACATAAGTCTGATTAGACGCGTCGATCATCTTTGTCAAAATGTCATCATCTATATACTCTTCAAAAAACTTGTACCACTCTGTTTCGCTAATATCTCTTTCAATATAATTTGGGCTGGTCATTGAATGGATTGTGGGCTCAAAATTAGTTACCTGCCATTGATTTGCGGTGAGAGAAGTATCGTTCCCTGCTCTTACCGTCGAATCCATTCGAAGAACTCTGCCTCTACCCCTTCGCGTCCGTGACGTACCTCTGATTCGTGCACGTCGAGTGCTGCTGATGTTGATAAAGGAACTTGGTGAGGGGACCGGTACTGGAGATGGAGGAGCTTCGAAAACACATGAATCTTCCTCCCCATCGGTGTAATTATCAAAAGATTGACTTCGGATATCACCCTGCTGATAGGTAGGGTCACTATCAGAGTCTTCAGAAAAATCGTGCTCGGAATCGTCCAAATATTCTAAAACTGGAACAAATAATTTTAAATGAAAGTCGCATAATTCACTACCAAAATACTATGCATAGTACATCAAAATATGTAAAAAACATTAAGCCACACCTGATGTACTAAGTATAGTACATCAAAGTTTTGGCTTTGCAGCGAAACAATCCATAAATATTCGTAAAAAGAATGTATGAATAACGATTACTTACTTTGCTCTGAGCGGAGATGCGACCGCCTGCGATGGGCGTCCATCTTGAAAAAGAACTATTTGTCATAGAGTGACAGCTTATTTTTTTTCTAAAAGTTGCGTTCGGAAATCACACATTTGCACAGTATACTTTTAGAGAAATTGCTTTACTATTGTGATATACTATTGTTGCGGGAATTTTGATGTACTATGAATAGTACGCCAGGGGTCAGGAGGTTAAGATAGCCTATGAGTGTAAAGAATGCTGTTTATGTAAGTGCAGCTCGGTCCAATGATGAACATAAAATGGATGTATTGATACAGCTCTAATTACATCTTTAAACGGGTATGTAAAGGACATAATCCACAGGAATAATACAGGGTGTAAGGGACAGCCCTCCGCAGACTGATGGGGTGAATTCAGTATATCATACTAAGATGACCGGTACAAGAAATTATTTCAGGAACGTTATGGGAATCCAATAAACCTGATTTGTTTCATTTCCTCACACGCAATGTATCGCTACCGTGGCAAAACTCACGCAGCGAGCCTTCGGCCGCCGCGCCGCCCCGCTAAGTCAAGGGCGCTAGCGCCACGTGTTTTATTACGTCACATTGAAGCAAGCAAGAGCGAAAATTTGAGCAGATAGCTGATATGGGTCGTACTTGCAAAATCGAGTACCAGGACTTCCAAGTACGTCCACCTTAAGAAACCAGGGCTCGAGGTACTTTCAAGTATTTTCTATGTGCATCGAAAATTGATCCTTGATTTTCATACAAATAAGAAGCACATTCGCGTATTCAAAAGCCCTATTGGAACTAAAAATACTTGCATAGGAAATTGATCTTTGAGTACCTATAAATAAGGAGCAAAATCGCGTTTACAAATAAATACTTTTACAAACCATTAAAGTAAAAATAGTCGCATACGAAATTGTTTCGTAGATTCTTACTGATATGGAGCATGATCGAAAACTAACGCGGTTGATTACCTATGAGCGAGTAGTCGTATAAAAACTTTGAAGTCTTGCAAGTATTTTGGGTATGTATCTGGTGTGCATACTTGGAAGCACATACCAGGTGTAAAAACCCGGTCGCGTAAATAAAGACGTACCTTCCCTAATCCGGCGCGTAAATAACACAAATAACACTTAACAACACGTCCACAGTAAAAAAAAAAATTAAGAAAATGAATCCTACCTCAGAATCGCTCTGGTCGTATGAGATAGGGCTCGAAGTGGCTCCCACCGAGGCGTTCGCACACATTGGCACGGCGCAAGGTCTCCGCGTGTAAGCGGGTCATCAACGTGGGATCTTCGTTGCAGCTGCTGGAACGTGTTCGTGATGCGGTCTCGCATTTCTTCCTCACTCGCACATGCACTGACAAACACGTTTTCTTTTACATAGCCCCTTAAAAAAAAGTCTAATGGCGTCAGGTCTGGCGATCGTGCTGGCCACGGTTTCGGTCCAAATCTGCCAAGCCAGCGATGCGGAAAGGTGGCGTCTAAATGGGAACGTACTGGGAGCGTTATGTGCGGAGGAGCACCGTCGTGCTGGAACCAGATCATGGGCAAGTGCGCAAGCGGTGCATCATCCAGGGTTTCCCATTCCACGTACAGCTCGTCACGGAGGTTCTCTAGCTCTCTTTCTAGGTCATTACGGAGGAAATCGAGATAGCGCGCTCCGTTTATGCGCGCGGGAAGAAACACAGGCCCTAGAATTTTACTGCCATAAATTCCTGCCCAGACGTTTACCGACCAACATGTTTGATCTCCGGACTCTTGGATCTCGAAGGGGTTAGTATGCGACCAGTAATGAGCATTTCGACGATTCCACATACCATTGCGCGTAAAAGTTGACTCGTCGGTCCATATCACGTGGGAGATAAAATTTGGGTTTAAATGCTGTTCAGCTCGCAACCACTGGCAGTACGCTACTCGATGACCACGATCACGAGGCAATAGGGCTTGGACCTTGTGAATAACGTATGGACGTTGCCGATCCCTTCGCAGCGTTTTGTGCACGGACCAGTGTGAGACGCGGGCCCCATGATTCCGCCGCAATAATCGAGCTGCCGTGCGTGTGCCTAGGCGTGGATTTTGACGGAACAAGTCCAAAATTCTGACTTCAGTTTCGCCACGAAGTGGTCTTCCGGCGCCTTCTTGGTGGGGAACTATGGGCTGGTTTTCCAGCACGCGTTGATAGGCATTGGTAATTATCCGGCAGTCTGATGGATGCCGCCGGTCAGGATACCTATCAACGTAAATTCTCAGCGCTGCCCTAGCATTTCCCCGAGCTTCCCCATAACACATCATAATTTCTCCATACTCACGAGCACTAAATGTAGACATTTCTCACAAACACTATCACAATACAATACCATAAACAATAACAATAACACCACAACAAAAATAAGTCCAAAAGCGTACGTAACAAAGACGTGTCGTAACGTGACAACGTGACTGCGCGTGCGATTCGTACCGACAAGCGCTTACGGCACAGAACAGAACAGAGTAACAGACAGCCCGACGCTGGGCCGGCGGAACGTGTCTCGCGCTTTGCACAATTGCACGAAATTGTGTTGCCAATTACACGAAATTTCGTGCAATAATGTTGTTCAAGTGTTCAACATAATAATTATTATTTAACACTACATTTTTAAGCTTTACTAAATGGACTAAAAGTTATGTTATTTTTTGTGGAGAAATGATTTTCTTACAGAAATTAATTGCACAAAAAGATTCGCATTTGATTGTATCATAAAGGAGTTCTTAGATCTAAGCTGTAAACTGCAGCATAATTTACCGCAAATAAATTGGCGGCGGACGGCCAGGCTGACGTTGTCTCAGTGGAACCTGACGCATTGTCGGGAAATACAAAAATCAGGATGGTGTGTACAGTTCAAGTACTCGTAAGTTCTAACATTTTTGTTCGGATTTTTGTTCGGAATAAATTGAATTGGATTTCCAATTCAATTTATTTATTCAGTAACAATTTACATTGCACAATTTAAATTGAGTTTAATAAGTTGGCAATACTTGCGAACTCGTCGTCGGCGATTTGCACAAAACACAATGTAATTTTGGGTGCGTTCCGAGTTAAGATGTAATCGATTTGAGCGTGCTTAAACCCGTACCGAATTAGCGTGAGCGCGATAACGACGTCCCGTGAATCGTCATGGATGACGTCATGACATGCGCCATCTTGTAATAACAGCGACCATGCCTTATAGTAATATCGCCGTGAGCGCTGTCAAAAATTACAGTGTGTGTGTGAGGATGTGTCAGTGCGTGTTTTGTTTTGAGTTGCATCCTTTAAATTTAACTCGGACCAATTCGGAATGCCACCTTTGTGCAAGCGCCGATGACAAGTTCGGTGAACTCTGTAGTTACACACGAAGTGAACAGCTGATTTTACGGTCGTTTGTTAGAGTATTTCAACATCCATTGCTGCTTTTTTGATTTTAGCCGTACTGTTTACATAAATGGAGTGCTGCTTTCAGAGAATATAATTTTACATTGAAATAAAACTGAAAAAGCTGAAAAAACGTAAAAAAATAAAAAAAATCCTGAGAAAAATTTCGGTGGAATATGATTCAAAATAAGGAGCTGAATGCACCCTATCAATTTGTGGAGGGCTGTCCCTTACACCCTGTATAACGATTTTATGAAAGCGTTTCTTACTCTGGTTTCGGTATTTTATATTTTGAAGAGATTTTAAATTTGGATTAAAAGGTGGATCCCGCGTCTCATTCTGCATTGCTAGATTTGCTAATTTATTTCTTAATACAATCGGATACTGATTATGTAATTTAAAATAAAATAAGAATTGTGGAATTAATTGATTTTTTATTTTAAAAAACGCGTCCTTTTGTTCCTCAAGACACACTGACACAATTTTTTTACGTTTTGTGGTCATTTTACTCTTTAATTTACAAAAACCTCAGACTTTAAACAAGCAGGAGAAGCACCTCAAAGCGAAGTAAATTATTTGTAAAAAAAATTCACAACTACCGTCATTTGATTTATTTTTTGTAAATCTAATAATTTTGCTATAATGCGCTTAAAAAATCAAAAATGTTTCGATATAAAATAAAACCACTAAATAAATAACATATCATTTAACCCTTTAATGCATTAATTTTTATTTTTAATAAATAAAATTTAAAATCAATCGGAAAATGGGTTTACTAAATGGGATTTAGTATTTTACTAATATAAAAAAAGAAATTGATGTAGTTCTACATCATCATTAACAATCACTCCTTGAGTTCTACACATGTACTGTCTACATAATATAATATTTCAAACATAAAAATAACATCTCTAATTACATTATAAAACATGAAAATTTATAAAACAATTATTTTTTGCGTTTAAACACAAAGGAACTTTGCATTTGCTACAAGACCACTGTGTGGTGCCCTTACAAAGTGGGATTTTACAACTCAATCTCTTTGAAACTATAGGCCAATGACCAACGTCGTCTATTGTCAACACCGTCGTTGCTCTAATGAGCCATTACTAGGCCGGCCTCTCTTATTGCCGTTATGAGATCCCACATTGCAAAGAGCATCAGCCAAATCATTGCGGAACTGACCAAGATTTGGTAGTTGTTTGCTTGGGATTCCCTTTGCAATGAAGTTTTTTTTTTCATAAGTATCCACGAATTTATCACGGCAAGGTCCAATAGATGATATAATAGGCGGATGATATGATATAATTTGCGGCTTTTGACTCTGATACGATAGCGACATAAGTAGCTATCCATCAAGTCCATTCCTCCCATGTGCATATTATACGATTAATTACGTGCGGACTGCGTAACTTGTAATTCTACGATTAATAGCGCAACCGGCAGGTGGACTAAATATTTAGTTTACCTTTTTAATTAGGTTTTTTTTTAAATATTAATATTTTATCTATATTATTTTATTATATTAGTTTATATTTATGTCTATCGATGAAAGCAGTGATAGTAATAGTTTTTTCTCTTTTCCAAGCAGCGACGACAGTTTTGTGAGTGTTCCTTCTCTTGCAGAGAGTCTTACAGCGCAGTTTTCTGATGTTCCCAAGAATTTTAACGTTATACATATTAACGCTCAGAGCATTCCGGCTCATTTCCACGATATGCTGGCTAGCTTTGACTGTAAAAACATACATGCTATTCTTATTTCCGAGTCATGGCTTAAACCTTGTCTCCCTTCAACTAGTTACTCTCTTCCTGGCTTCCAGCTTATAAGAAACGACCGGTCGGTTGGTGCTGGTGGTGGTGTTGCCATTTATCTTCGCTCACATATTCCCTTCTCAGTTGTCAATGTGTCAGCGCAGCCACCACCACTAAGTGCTGGTGAACATCTCTTTCTTGAAGTTGAACTGCACCATTCAAAATTACTTCTTGGTGTCTACTACTGTCCCTCTTTACGCGTTAATTTCTTTTCATCTTTTGAAAATCTACTAGAAATGTTGATTCCTTCTTACAGTCATAGTATAATCATGGGTGACTTTAATACTTGTCTTCTGAAAAAAGACCATCGCTCTTCTTCTTTGACTAATATTTCGGTTTCCAGTAACCTTTCCATTCTACCGCTGAGTGCCACTCACCATTTTCCTAACTCTACTCCTTCGCTTCTTGACTTGATTTTCGTTTCTTCTTCTGATCGCGTCGCTAAGCATGGCCAATGCTCGGCCGATGCCTTTTCATATCATGACCTGATCTTTCTATCATACAAAATTCGCCCACCTAAGGCAAAAGCGAAGATTCTCATGCAGCGTAATTTTGGTGGTATGAACATTGACGATCTCTGCAAGGATGCCAACAATATAGATTGGTCTACTCTATTTGCCTCTACATCTGTCGATGAGCAAGTCAACATTTTTGCGGCTAGAATTATAGAACTGTATGACCATCACGCGTCTGTTCGAGCAGTTAAGGTTAGACATTTGCCGGCGCCGTGGCTTACAGACGAGATTAAAACAATAATGCACAAAAAAGTGACGGCAAAGTCTAAGTTTAAGCGTAGGCCTAATGATACTAACAGGGAAAATTACGTCTCAATCCGCACTCACTGCAATAAGGTGTGTAGGAATGCTAATCGCCATCACATTCATACTTCTGTCCAAAATGGGGACGCATCCAAAGTTTGGAAATTTCTTAGGTCATTGGGGGTCGGTAAAACCCGACAAGAGACTATCCCAAAAGATTTAGACATTGATGCAATGAATAATCATTTTACTGCTTCGTCCGATTTTGATAGGACAATAAAATTGAATACACTGCATAATCTATCTTCTCTTCCGACTCCCAGTTTTTCTCCATTTGTTTTTGGTCAATTCTCCCCATGTGATGTTAAGAAGAGCATACTATCAATTACTTCCAATGCGGTAGGAAGTGACTGTATCAGCCGTAATATGTTAATCCCTGTGCTGGATGTAATCCTTCCCGTCATTAGTCATATCCTCAATTTTTCAGCATCTAGTGGTGTGTTTCCATGTTCATGGAAAGATGCTCAAATAATTCCATTACCTAAAAAGTCTAATCCTTCATCCTTTTCTGAATATCGTCCTATATCCGTCTTACCATTTCTATCCAAAGTCCTTGAGCGGTTAATCCACGATCAATTAAGCACTTTCCTCTCCAAAAATACCCTCCTCAACCCTTTCCAGTCTGGTTTCCGTCCTGGTCATAGTACCACCACAGCGCTTCTAAATATTACGGATGATATAAGGTCAGCCATGGAAAATGGTAATCTAACGGTCTTAGCTTTGCTTGATTTCAGCAATGCTTTTAATACTGTTGATTTCGATGTATTACTTGGCATTCTATGCTCTCTTAATGTATCTCCATCGGTGATTGACTGGTTTCGTAGTTACCTGTTCGGTCGTCGGCAACGTATTTGCATCGGAGAGACTTTGTCTTCCTGGTGTAATACTTCTGCCGGTGTACCACAGGGTGGCGTTCTATCTCCTTTACTTTTCGCAGTTTTTATTAACTCTATCTCCGACGAACTAATTTCTTCCTACCATCTATATGCAGATGATTTGCAAGTCTACTCTCGAGCTCCTCTTGGAAATCTGTCCGAGGCTATATTGGTGATTAATCGCGATCTAGCCCGGATATGCGACTGGAGCAAGAGGTATGGACTTATGGTCAATCCCATTAAGACGCAGGTTGTTGTGGTTGGCAGTTCTAGGACGGTCTCAAGAATTGACTGGACGACTCTTCCCCAAGTTTTCTTTGACAACTCTATTATCCCCTTCAGCGAAAAAGTTAAAAACTTGGGTATCTTCATTGACAAGAACTTCTCTTGGACTGCCCAGCTACAGGAAGTTAGCCGCAAGCTATTTGCATCCGCTGCATCTTTGAGAAGACTGCGTAATTTTCTGCCGACTGCCACCAAGATTGCGCTTGCACAATCACTTCTTTTACCCATCCTTGATTATGCTGATGCCAGCTATCTTGACGTTACCCAAGACCAACTCGATAAACTTGAGCGGCTTCAAAATGTCTGTATAAGGTTCATATTTGGTTTGCGTAAATATGACCATGTTTCTGAATTTCGTGTGAAGCTCAAGTGGTTACCAATTCGCCTTCGCCGGAATGCCCATATTCTTTCCCTTTTGTATAATGTGCTCTTTTCCCCTTACACCCCTCTCTATCTTAAAAAACGTTTCCAGTATCTTTGCGACTCCCACACGAAATTGTTGAGGTCATCAGACAACTTAAAGCTTAAAATGCCAATGCATTCCACTACTTTCTTCGACAAATCCTTTTCTGTTCAGGCCGCTCGTTTGTGGAATGCATTGCCAGTTCATATAAAACGCGCGCAATCGTTACCTATATTCAAGAGACTCGTGAAGGAGCATTACTTGTTGTTGTGATTTTGTTGTAGCTGTTTTAATCTGTAGTCGTCAATATCTTTGCTTATATAGTAGTATGTATGTATATAAGTATCTATTATACAGCATATATATGAATGTATCTATGTATATAATAGTATAGTGTATCTATTTTTTGCACCAATGACAACCCCATTTTTATGTCCACGCAATCACTGTCCATTCCAAGGTTGCCTGGAAGAGATCGCAGAAAGCGATAAGGCCGCCCATTGTATGTTTTTAGTGTTAATTTTGTTTTTGTCATGTATTTTCTGGTGTACAATAAAGCATATATAAATAAATAAATAAATAAATATACTCTTGTACAATTTTTGGACAAGGGATATTGATCTTTTGCTTTAGTCGCTTATCATATCGACAGATATTGCTCACGGGTTGCGACGCAATATAACTAGACAACAAAGTAACAATCTTGTTGTCTTTCCACACCGTCGCTGAAAAGTCAACACCATCATGGTGAGAAATTTTTCCCTCATAGGTTCCTCTAGGAATGACCGTCTTCATAAGATCCTTCTTGTCCGAGAGTCTACAACTAGGCAATCTATTTTATTGTATAGTTCCGACACAATGGATTCCTTGTTTTGATAAATAGTATGGCAGGGGCTGTGTAAAAAATATCGAAAAACACTGTATGATTCTTCATTCTTGTTATCACTCTGACTAATCGTAAGACTACATTATTGGTGACTCCCAAATCTGGCTCATCTGCTACTCTATTTCTTGTGTCTTCTTGTCCCGAGTACACTTCGAAACGGTAGGCGTATCCCATGAGACTACATAAAACAAATAGCTTGTAGCCCCACTTATGGGGCTTATTTGGCAAGTATTGTTTTAGGAAATGTTCTATTTTAGTGGAACACATTTGTTCGTCTATTGAGGCGTTGTTCTATAGGAATAGATGAAAAAGTTTCATTTAGGTGGTCTGTTCAATACAAATTGACTTGAATAAGGATAATATTATTAAAACTCTAGGGTTAAAGTATGATGTTATAGCTGATAACTTCTATTTTCAGGCTCCTTTAACACAACCTAATGAACAAATGAACACTAAAAGAAAGATTCTCAGTTACATAGGGAAATTTTTTGACCCATTGGGTCTTATTAGCCCAATTATAATTGTTGCAAAAATGATTATGCAGGAATTGTGGAGTATTAATATAGGTTGGGATGATATTCTTCCAACAAAATATTCCCAGCTGTGGGAAAAATTTCTAAATAACTTAAATTTGATGAATAGGATTATTGTACCTCGGTACGTCCAGTGTAACAATTTTTTTATGGATTGAGTTAGTGGGGTTTGCTGATGCATCATCAAAAGCTTATGGTGCCTGCCTTTACTTAAGGATTTTAAAAGCTAATGGGGGTGTTGAAGTAAATCTTCTCTGTTCAAAGTCACGTGTGGCACCTCTAGCTAAGGTACTTACTATACCTCAGTTAGAGTTGAATAGTGCGTTATTGCTTGCCCAACTCATAAAAAGAGTCAGTGATGTAATTGGCTCAAGATTTCCGCATTACACACGCTTGTACAGTGATTCTCAAATAGTACTAGCGTGGATACAATCAGGTAGAGTCAGAGCTAATAACTATGTGAATAATAGAATTCAACAAATTGTTTCTTATACTGATAGCTCATCTTGGTATTATGTTCGCTCTGCTCAAAACCCTGCTGATATTATATCCCGTGGGGTTGAGCCACAAAAGTTAAAAGAAAATAAATTATGGTGGCATGGTCCACAATACTTATTAAAACCAGATCTAGCTCATAAGCAAGAAAGTTTTACTGAATCAGAAACGGTACCAGACAAATCTTGTTTTATAATTAATGTAGAGCCTTCTCTACCAACCCATTTATTAGAAAAATTTTCAAATATAAATAAGCTACAAAGCGTTGTCGCATATATGTATAGGTTTATAAATAATTCTCTGCGAAAAAACATTATAAAGGATAAAAAGTTAACCCCTAAAGAGATGCAACTCGCTCTGGAATTTATAATTCGTTCCATACAAAAGATATCATTTTCGGAAGAAATTAATTCAATAATGAAAAGTAAAAAAATCAAGTCAGGGCTGGCCAATCTTCATCCATTTATTGATGCACACGGTTTGCTCCGTGTGGGTGGCAGACTGCAAAATGCAGGCATTCCCCAAGATAAAATGCACCCTATCATTTTGCCAAAACATTCTAATATAACTTCTTTAATTATAGAAAGAGAGCATTTACGATTATTGCATGCAGGTCCTAGGTTGGTGCTCAGTGCATTATCACAGAAATTCTGGATAATCAATGGCATACGAGAGGTAAAAAAGGTAGTGCATAAATGCTTGAAATGTTTTCGTTTGAAAGCCGACACTGCTAAGCAGCTCATGGGTTCACTTCCAAAGGAACGAGTCACAGCAACTAGGCCCTTTCAGCATGTCGGCATCGACTTTTGTGGTCCCTTTAATTTAAAAATATCAAGAATCAGGAAACCACTCGTTACAAAGGGGTATGTAGCTCTATTTGTTTGTTTTTCTACCAAAGCTATACATGCAGAAGTTGTGTCAGATCTTACAACCCCAACTTTCTTGGCATGCTTTGATCGCTTTATATCTAGGCGTGGTATACCGTCTAAAGTGTATTGTGATAATGCAAAAACGTTTAAGGGGGCTGACAACCAATTAAAAGAATTATACAATATACAAGCTTCCAGAGCTCATAGAGACTCTGTATATAATTATTGTAAAGTTAACTACATAAAATTTATGTTCATTCCGAGTTACTCCCCTGAATTTGGTGGTCTTTGGGAGGCCGGAGTAAAGAGCGTAAAGCATCATCTCAAACGTGTCGTCGGCACTTTGTGCTTGACTTATGAAGAATTTAACACGGTGATAGTTCAGATAGAGGGTGTTTTGAACTCTAGACCTCTGCTTTCCAATCCCAATGAAGGTGGATATTTAACTCCAGGTCATTTTCTAATTGGTACGGCTTTGTCTAGTTATCCGGAGGTCGATTTATTGGAAGTTCCAATACATAGATTGAAATTTTGGAAAATTGTGTCTAAACTGAAACAACACTTTTGGAAGGCATGGTCAGCAGACTATCTCACGCAGCTTCAGAGCCGTCCCAAGTGGAAGCATAGCTCTGAAAACCTAAAGGTAGGTGATCTGGTTCTAGTTAAAGATGTAAATGCCTCTCCTTTGCAATGGCCTATGGCAATAATTGTTAAGGTGTTTCCTGGGCCAGATAACAATGTTAGAGTAGCTGAAATAAAATTTAAAAACAAAATTTATTTAATATCCATTGCCAAGCTATGTCCTCTGCCAGTGGAATAATATTATAATTCTAAAACATTTTTAAATTATTATGTCTCTTTGTCCCTTTGACAGATTGTCAGCCTCCCCTCCCCCCAACTATGTTCAATACAATGTGAACATAAATATTTGATATTCTGGATTATTATAGATTGATGTAATTAATTGCAGTAATCTATAATAATTTAGAATCAAATTCAATGTATTTTTTAATTTTTATTGATTTTATGTGTGCAACATTAACGTGCTTAAAATAATGTTTATGACGTGTGGCAACACACGTTTTTTCTTGTCCTCTTGTGTAAAAATTACCGAGCGTAATGGCCGTTGGTTTTTTCTCTGTTAAAAAATAAAGTGAAATCCATATTTTACTGTCTCTCTTTGTTTTATTACAAACAGGTCTATTACAGGTCTGATCTTGTGTAAGCGATCGTTATTTGGATGATCTCTGGGAAGATGTTCTTCATTGTTATTGAAGTGTAACATATTTCTTATGACCTCAAAACGATTCTTCGTTCGTACTTTCGTACGTTCTTTATAAGTTCATAACCAAATTTTTCGTGCCAACAAAAACGCATACTAGCGAAATGTTGAATCGACATAAATAATGTGATACCAATGAATTTTTGTAATTCGCAAACAGTTATCACGAACGAACTCGATAGGTTTGTTTGAATGGCTCGATAGATTAGTTTCATCTACAATTTTTTGGTGGAAATCAGGAGTAAAATAATGGTGGAAACATCTATAAGGCGTATCTAAATTGGCTATATTCGGATCTAATGTGCTGGTTGGTGGGATATTTGAGAGGCATCATGTGTCCAGCAATCCTTTTTCCAGATAAGGCTACGTCTATCAAATAAATTGACTGGGTTCTGTTGACCTTCATCCGGAACAGATGGCTCAGGACAGCTCGGTTAGTCCACTTTAGTTATTTTCACAGCGTTATGTCCTACGGTATTCTGCTGTGGGGCAAAGCTGCTGATATTCAAAATATTTTGGCCCTTCAAAAACGTGCTGTTCGTGCAATTTACCAGCTAGGTGCCAGAGTTTCCTTGAGGGACTTTTTTAAAGATGTTGGTATTCTCACGGTGGCATCACAATTCATATTCGCTAACATCTTATATATCACATTGAACGCCGATTCAACTTTAGTAGTTGTTCCGTTTGGGCCGTGGAGCTCACCGGTGTGCGACAGCAATACTACCTGTTCAGGCCGTGGGGCTCACCGGTGACCGCGCGACGGACGCGTGTTTGAACTCAATTTTCTCGCTGGAGGACACAGTGCCGGTACAAAACTATATTGAGCGTGCCCGGCGCGGCCCTGGAGAACAGTTTACGCATACTAGCTCGTTTCGACACTAAGTATAAAAAAAGACTATGTTGATTTTTTGGCTAAGTATACAAGATGTGGTTTTAAAATAAAAGAAGGTTTACAAAATATATGGTTTATTAGAAAATATTTAAAAACCGTTTTCCTACACGTTAGGAAATCTCTTATTTTTGGACTTAGTAAAAAATAAACTAAACAAACTTCGAAAAAAACTTAAAATAACTCAAAAAATTACTACTAAATTAAACTTTGTCATGAATATTTGGCGAATAAATGAATTGTCTTAACAACAAAATAAACACATTTCCATTCTTTGCGTCGCGCAGTCGGGTAAAAAATTGGTCAATGATGAAGCACATTGAAGCAAGATATGCAAAGAAAAGGCTTCTCCGGGCATTGTGGACAAAACATTCTCACCTTTTTAGTCTTGTTTTAGCCAACTTTCTGCCGTAAGTAGCTGCGTTAATTTTGTAACAATTCACACATGCCCGCCTGCATGTTCTGGCTTGCCCTTCTTTTTGTTGCAGTTTGTGTATCATTCTTCTAGGTCTTCCAACTGGAACATCTTGTTGGCTACAAAACGACTTCAGTAATTCCAGCCGGAAGTCTGCCATTTGTATTTTCTTGCCAGTAACGCTTTGATACAAGACCAGTGCATTGACCACTGCTGTGTTCAGGAGAAGGTTGATTGCATATTTTTTGTACCATTTTATCGTTTTCCTCAGTGGAGTTGAGTCAGCAGCCATCTGATCGGACATATCTACAGCTCCTTTAGCACCGTTATAATCAATGACTATTTTTGGTTTAGAAGTAACTTTGTTACGTTTTCGGACATTTTGGAATCGCACTGAGTGTTTTGTGGACAGCAAAAGGACATCTCTTTTATCCTTCCACTTCATTACAGTTATGCCCTCATCGCTTTCCTTCGCCACGAATTGTCCTCGCTTCAGTTTAGCATTTACTACATCCTTTGGCAGATGCTTCCGGTTCTTCCGAATCGTGCCTACGAGATGAATCTCTGCATCCAGAAGTTTTTTGGCAAGATCTATACTGGTGTACCAGTTGTCGGTCACTAGCGTATGTCCCTTGTATAGAAGATCGCTGCATAAAGACATAACGATGTTCAACGGTGTAGTATTGACTTCATAGTTATTCTTTCCTGCGTATACATTTATTTTATATGTATATCCAGGAATGGTACATAACTTAAACTCCTTTATACCATATTTATGCCTTTTTTGTTTATTGTATTGTCGAAAAATTATTCGTCCGCGAAAAGGCACCACGCTTTCATCTATGCAGATCTCTTCGGAAGGGGTGTAGTTTTTTTGGAAGTTCCTGTTCATAACTTCGAGCAATTTCTGAATCTTGTGTAATCTATTAGATTTATTGTCTTCATCTTGTTGAGAAAAGTGCAGCATTTGCAACAGCAACTCAAATCGGTTTCGACTCATTATTGTTCGAGGAAAATTCTGTCCAAGTACAGCATCTTTTGACCAGTAGTAGGATATTTTGGGTAATTTTACGATCCCCATGAAAATAATCAATCCGAAAAATCGTTTTATCTCTGCTACGGATGTAGGTTTCCATTGGCGAATCCGCGCAGCTTTAGATGCTGCGTCCGATCCTGTGACTTTTTTGATAGCAAAGCTATTCGTATAATCGGCCACCATTTCAAATACTTCGTCTGGTACTAAAAAATGATAGAAATCTGCCGGGGTCTTATCGATCATTTCCCTTACAACTCGTGAATCTAATCCTGGGAATTCAGTGTAGGGGATAATCCGACGCTGATTACCTTTTGGTTGGTGCCACACGGTAGATGATACAGGAAGCGACGCGGTGTGACCAGAAGTACTTGCCACGGCATTTTCAAGTTCAATGTCACTCGTGTCACTAATGGACAGAACTCGTCGACGTCGCTTTCGTAAAGGTGGTTGTAAGTCATACTCTTCCTCAGACTCTGAACTTAGCTGAAAGCTACTATTGAGCAAGGAAATTTCTATATTTTCAATCCGCGTCAAATCATCATTTGTTATTTCAAAGTCTTCAAAATCATCCATGATTCACACCACACTTATCCTTACAGTCAGGCAGGACACAGTTTATTCACTTTAAAAGTAACCAGGGTAAAACTGTCACTAAAATAATCCAAAATATGTAGGTAGTATGAAAAATAAACAATGCGCGTGACCTTGCTTGCTTGCTTGCGATTACTAACTCGTGTCAAGAGCGCGGCCGCGCGCAGCCATTCGGGGAAAGGGCGCGGGGTGTGACCGGCGCCGCGACCCCCGCGGCCCCGCGCGAACGAAATGCAGATTTCCAACGGCGTGCGCCGTGGTGGTCACCGGTGGACGTCAGCAATTATTTTGTTAATTCTTTGGATAGTAATAAAAAATAATTATTTAGATTGAGGTTTTTGGCTATTTTTAACCATATGAGCCAATAAAATATAATGTGTAAAATTTGTTGAAATCGTAAATTGGCGTCAGCCCATAGGAAAAGTATAGAGGTGGTCACCGGTGACCACCACGGCGTTCAATGTGATATTAGGCAAAATATACACTTGTAAAATAAAAACAGTGATATTCACACCGTTAACACAAGAAATAAGGACAAACTACGTGCTCCCTTTCACCGGCTTCATAAGGTTCATAACTCATTTGTTGGGCTTGGTATAACTTTTTTATAACAAGCTTCCCTCTTCTTTGCTAGATTTGCCTTTTATTGCGTTTAAAGCTCAATTACAATCCATCCTTTGTTTAAAGGCTTACTATTCCATCAACGACTATTTAAATGACAAGAATAGTTGGTCGCTGTGATTAACTCAAGACAATGTTTATGTTCTTTCTCCAGAATTGGCATATCTAGTGACAGGTTATATGGGTTCATGTAATTATTATTTTATTTTTTATTGCCTGTCTAACGATTTTTTTATTATTATCTATTATGTCATTAGTCATTGACATGATCTACTCATAACAATATTTTTTTATGATGAGCTGTTTTAGGCTTTATTTGGCCTTGACAGTTTTCATTTTATTTGTCGGTATATTGGTATGGCTAGCTGACATTTTGACTAATTATTTAGTTAATATTATGTGTCTCGTAATGCTTATAACTTTGCCTATGTATGTATAGAATCAAGTCTATCCGACTAAACAGACAGCTGTGCTGCTGGGGAGTTTGTTCCGCCACTTCTTCCCAGCTAAAGCACTAGGAAGTGGTGAAGGGTGGCCGTTTTGAGGGACTGTCTCATGTATTTTGACGTTCGAAAAGTGCTGATTTTCAGCCTAATTTGAATAAATGACTTTTGATTTTGATTATCTTCAACAAGATGTGGGTCACTATCTGCACCAAGTTCGTGTTCAGTGGTTTCTTGTTCGCCTATCGTGTCATCTTCTTCCGTCAAATCTCGCATGATTTCTAGCTAGCTCGTGTAAAATTGATCCTCTTCATCATTCTCATTCTCTAACATGTGTTAGAGAATGGGATATAGAACAACTCTTAGCTGCTTTAAAAGACGGCAACGTTTCTGATGATGGCATCAGAAACGTTGCCGTCTTCTAAAGCAGCTAAGAGTTGTTCTATATCCTTATTTCGTACCAAAGACCTACAGAGATATGAGGTTTTAAACATGCGATGTAGATTTACAACGCTATGCATTTAAAGGTATAATAATGCACTTAAGGAAAAGAGGTAGTTTTCCTATGATTCACTCATACAATGTCAAGTGACTTAATTTTTATAACGCTTACATATTCTTCACTAGCAATAAATCACACGCTGATGTAAGGATTTTTAATTTATGTACAAATTGTAATATAGTAGAATAATAGTAACCTACATAAGTATATACGACGACCTCGATGGCGCAGTTCGTGGTTTTTACTAGCGTAAAGTTCTAATTTACAAGTATAACCTGGTATCGTGCACAGTTTGAACAATTTCATACCATATTTATGCCTCTTACTTTTATTGTACTGCCTAAAGATTAATCGCCCGTGGTAAGGGACTTGACTTTCGTCGACACAAACTTCTTTGGACGAATAGTACCGTCGAAATGAGTTTTTTAATGTATCTATCAGATTGCGTATTTTACAGATTCTATCGATGTTGTCTGCTATTTCGTTGTCAACGAAATGCAGATTCTGCAACAGCAGTACGAATCTATTACGACTCATGACCGAAGGTGTTAAAGTTTGTTTGAAAACTCTGTCTGTGCTCCAGTATGGACTTATTTTTGGGAGTTTGATTAGTCCCATGTACATAATTAGTACAAAAACACTCTCGACTTCATTTTTGTTTGTCGGCTTCCAACTATTCAAATGCGATGAAAGCTTTGTGCTTTAGTACCATGTACATAATCAGTCCAAAAACACTCTAGACTTCAGTTTTGTTTGTCGGCTTCCAACTATTCAAACGCGATGAAAGCTTTGTGCTTTCGCGTCGGTCAGCATAGAAGTTGGTTTGCATTGCTATTTCCTCAAAAATGTCGTCTGAGACTAATAATAAGAAACAGGGTTGATACCTAACAAAGCCGTTCTTTGGCAAACAGACAGACAGTAGCCTAAAAAGTAAAAACATTCTTGACTTTTGAGCTTTAGGGTTTCGTTTTATTCTTTTTGAGGTACGAAACCCTAAAAATTCAAAAAAATACAATTGACGGGAAAATCAGGTAACATCATATACACAAAAAACAAAAAACATGGTACGGAACCCAATAAAACATACAGACAAATTGAGGACCTCCACCTTTTTTTAAGTCGGTTAATGAATAAAAACGCATAAAATAATACTTGTTGGCTCTTTGAATGCAATCAGTGATGGTTGGTATCCCTTTGGTTCATTTTTGTAGCCTACTTGAAGACATATACATTTTCAGTGACAAAATTTTTCACCCAATCACATTCACTTTCCGAATCGCTTATTATATAAAGACTAGACGTGGGTCGTAACGTCTTTTGGGCGTAATCGGTTATACGTAGTTTCGTGGATATGAGTAATTAGTTTCAAAACCGATTATTTCTGTAACTAGTTACGTTTGTATACACATTCAGTAGGGCGTTGGATGGTCATGCGTTTGTATTAGGTTATGATTACGAAAATGTTACAGGTTATACGTATTATAATATTAGTTTTACTTGTGTGTCATGTTATCTGTAATTACGAATATGTAACAGCTTTTAGATATTATAATATGTATGTTACGTATGTTATATGAGTATATAATTTTATAAATTGAACTTCCCTTCATACTTTTCCAGGCTTAGGACTGGCTGCAAAATTTGATTTTAAAGTTATTTTTGTGAATTTTTGTATAGGCAGAATGCAGGCGTATTGAAAAGTTCATTTGATTTTATGTACAGTTTCTTTTTGTATTTACAATTTACACATATTTTTGCAGTTTGATAAAAATATTTACACGTTGAATCGGTTTGGATCCAAATTTACATATAAATAAGTTCGTTGGGCCACTTTATTTGTTTTCAGCCGTGTGCGACGGTCATTGATTGTAAGGCCGGTTTTACTAAAAATCCGCTCACAAGGAACGGAGGTAGCGACTATGTTCCCGTATCTCCGTACCAAAGCAGCTATATGACGATTTGAGCGCCACCATTCCAACGGAGAATTAAACTTCCCGTTTTCATCAAATGCTGCTAAAATGTCGTCTTTTATGTAAGCGTCTACTTCCCTTATTGCACGTGATAAGGGCGTGCCACTGCCAGTCTGTTGTTGCTTGCCTACTATTGAGTCGAGAATAGACCACGGCGAAAATTTGTCTTTGGTGATGGTTACTGCCGCAGAAGCCACTAAGGGCTGGTCAAAATAATGCCGTTTGTTAATAATTGCTGCAACCATTTCTTCAACTTGTTTTTTTGTGTTGGCAGTTTCGTGTGCATCCGAAAAAACATTCATTTTATTTATTTATTTATTTATTTAATACTTTAAGCACAAACATGTACAGAGGCGGACTTAATGCCATAGGCATTTTCTACCAGTCGACCTTTGGGTGATGCAGAGACAAACAGTGGTAGGTGCAATAAAATATATATACATAATTATATGCCTATCTATATATAAGTATAAGCATAAATAAATGTACATAAATTAACGAATTTACTTAAAACAAATGAGACAAACAATGAGAGAACATTATCGTTGTAATGATACTGCCAACTTCTTGCGAATATGCTCGCGAACTTTGATTTTGAAGGTCAATCGGTAGATCGGTCGGTGGTTTTATAATGCGGGACCAGAAATGTGCATATAGAAAATGTACCACTTCTCTCTACCCCTTCGAAGCGCGTTTTTAAGCCAGAGTGAAGTGCAGAAATCACTGATTTTGTAATTTCTGACTTTCCCCCATGAGCTGGTCACAAGATCCTGTCAAACACCTGGTCATAACTATTATTGTACTGGCCGAGATATAATTTTAATGAGGAGTGTAGGTCCGCGGCTGATGCACAGGTCGAACCGGGCTTGCGGAGACGGGTGCTGGCCCTACGTAGGCGTGAGCTCCTGAATGAGGCGATAGATACCTGCAAAAGAGATGGATGAGTGAAGAGAAAGGACGGGAGCTGTTCCGTTTCTTCCCAGACGTGGCGACATGTGCGTGGTCGCACTGGATTGTGCCAGACCACCAGCTCTCTCAGATTCTCACGGGACACGGGTGTTTCAGGAAAAGTCTGTATGATATGAGGTTTTGCGAGGACAGTGTGTGCTATTGTGGTATGGATGAGGAAGACCTGCACTAGGTGTATTTTGCTTCTTCGTACATCGAAAAGAAAATCCCACTAAAATCAAAATTATCTTTATTAACACTATTGTAAGCTATACCAATTGGTTGGGAACTGCGCTTTGATCGAAGGGCACGCAAATGGCCGCCATACCATTACAGCTCCCATGGTACACGACATTTAAATTTATTATTTAGCATTAATATTTATTAGCACTGTTTCATTGTTTTATTTTATGTATTTTAATCAATAATTATAATTTATTCCGTTTATTACAGATATGTTTTATATTTACAAGTGGTAGGCTTAGCTATTACTTAAGTTTTTCATGGAAAATTGCACTTACCCGATAATGTAACATGTTAGATCACACGATGAGCGCCTTTACGTCACTCCAAAAGGTTGTTTCTGAAAAACAGCGCTGTTGACACTAGGTCCGTCCGAAGTCACAGCATTTTGCTGAGCAACGACCTGTTCTTGCACAGATACGACGTACGGCTTTGTTGTTTTAAAATTTGTGGTTTTTTTGGTGTGAAGTAGTAGTATAATGCACTCTGCTATCGGCATTTTGTTTTTGTTTTGATGGATATTATATAACTACCGGCGCCGTAACGCAGTATATAAGTTGTCTATGGTCCCAAGCCTTGACTGACATTAACAATCAATGGACAATATTGTATAACCTTAACCTTCCGACTTGGATACGGGGCTTTTGTCTAAATTGTATGTGTGCATTTTAAGTTTCTCAGCATAATTTTATTTGTTTTGTAATGTGCGTTTTGTTTGTGCAGAATAAACATTTTTCTTTCTTTCTTTCTTTCTTTCTCACCATGTGCTGTGGGTCTGCCCCCTGTATGAGGAAGTCAGATGCAAGATGATGAATGGGATTACCCGCGCGGACGCCGGCCCAGTCTACTACGGTGACCTCGTTAGTACACCGGGGAACTTTGACCGGCTCAGAGACTTTGCGCACACGTGGCATGCCGCCCGGAGCTCAATGGAGAGATGAAGGAGCGAGAAGGGGCAGTACCACTGGCAACTGGCGGCAGTTGAGCCAGACAAAAAGAGGTTTGAGACAGAGCTCGATGGAGCGGTGGAGTGACTGAGGGCGGAGGCCAATAGGGAAAAAAATATTAGAATATAGATAGCAAAAAAATAAATTAAAAAATGTGTCAAGTAACTGTAAATAAGTGACAGTCTATTATGGAAAAGCAACGTGTTTTAATAGGTTATAGGCGAAAATCCATAATTTTTCGGTTTTATTACTCAGTTTAGTGTAAAACAGTTGAAAATTGTTGACTTTTTCGTGGAAATATGGCTGTGAACTATATTCAAAGCATTCCGAAACTAAAAGGACGCGAAAATTATGATGAGTGGAGTTTTGCTGTCGAGAATCTGTTGGTGCTTGACAACCTCGTGAACTACATAAAGTCGGAGCCAGAGGCTAATTTCGAGGCAAAAACATCAGATGACGCAAAAACCAAGGCGAAGCTAGTTTTAACCATCGATCCAGGATTATACGTGCATATAAAGGAAACAAAATCATCTTTGGAATTATGGACAAAGCTGAGAACCATGTTCGATGACTCAGGCTTTTCTCTTAAAATATCCCTACTAAGACATTTAATTTCGTTACGTCAAGAAAATTGCGATTCTATGACTTCATACGTCACGCAAATGGTCGAAACAGCTCAGAGATAAAAGGCACATTATTATTAGCAGGTTTTCCAGAAAAGTTTTCACCGATGATTATGGCCATCGAGCACTCAGGAATGCAGATTACCACCGATGCAATAAAATCAAAGTTGATTGATATGGAGGTTTCAAATAATGACGTGGATTCCAGTGGCGCAGCATTCGCTGCAAACAATGTCAAAAAACAGAAATTTAAAAATGGCGGGAACGGCGCGATGTCATCGACAAACAAAATGACAACCATGACAGGTGACAAGATCATTTCTTGTTACAAATGGAAACAGACGGGTCATTACAGAAACCAGTGTCCATTGTTGCAGAAAAACAAACAATGAAATGCTTTTAGTGTGGTATTTTTTAATGGAAAATACAGTACAAACGAATGGTACGTAGATAGTGGCGCAAGTGCACATATGACGGCCAACAAAGAGTGGATAAAAAACGCTAATTTTACGCCGTATTTATCAGAGATCACCGTCGCGAATAATATTAAAGTGCCAGTTTTGTGTTCTGGAGACGTACAGATTTCGACTAATTTTAACTACGATATCATGGTTAAAAATGTGCTATGCGTACCAAGCTTAACAACGAACCTGTTGTCAGTGAGCGAACTAATCAAAAACGGAAACAAGGTTGTTTTTGAAGAAAACCAATGCTACATTTGCAACAATAAGAATGTGTTGGTGGCCACAGCATTGTCAACAAATGGAGTATACAAGTTAAGTATTAAAGTAGCAGATTGTATGCTGGCAGCACCTGCTCTAGCAAGTGCAGAGCTTTGGCACAGGCGGTTAGCACATATTAACAGCAATGATTTAAATAAAATGAAGAATGGCATTGTGGATGGATTATCTTATCCAGATAATAGTGATATAACAATGACTAAATGTGTGACCTGTTGTGAAGGTAAACAAATGAGGTTACCATTTCATCATGTTGGACAAATAAGTACAGAAACACTATAGATAATACACGCCGATGTATGTGGTCCCATGGAAATGAAGTCCATAGGTGGTACTCAATACTTTGTCTTGTTTATTGATGATTACAGTCGTATGACTTTCATATACTTCCTCAAATACAAGAATGAAGTTTTCAAAATATTCAAGGATTTTAAAGCAATGGCTGAAAATCAGCAGAATAAGAAAATAAAAACATTGCGCACAGACAATGGTGGTGAGTTTTGTAGTGGTGAGATGGAAAATTACTTACTCGAAGAAGGCATTATCCACCAGAAGACAACTGCATACACACCTGAGCAAAACGGTGTTTGTGAACGGGCCAACAGAACATGTAGAGAAAGCACGATGCTTACTTTTCGATGCAAAACTAGGAAAGAAGTTCTGGGCTGAAGCGGCAAATACAGCAGTATACTTAAAGAAAAGATCTGTAACTTCAAGTTTAGGAAATAAAACACCCTATGAAGCGTGGTATCAAAAGAAACCAGATTTAAGTCATATTCGTGTGTTTGGTAGCCCTATAATGGTTCATATACCGAAAGAAAGAAGATTAAAATGGGACAAGAAAGCCCAACTGAACATTCTTGTGGATTTTTCAGAAACAGTGAAGGGATATCGTGTATGTGATTCTATAAAAAATATTATAACTATTAAGAGAGATATAATAGTGATGGAAGAAAAGTCAGTGTCATCAGAAATTAATAAAGAAGGCACAGCAGAATGGATACAGAATGATGTTGGAATAGAAAAGCATGAGTCTCCGACTACAAATGAAGATAGCAGAGATTCAGTGGGGGAGTCGTCAATGAATGAATCTCTCCAGGACTCGGATCCGAATACATCTGTATATACTGATCCGTCTAGTGACTGTAATCATGATACGAGCACCACAAATACAGAGACAGAGATCTCATTCAGTGAGGTTCAACAATTACCGGAATTACTAGAAGAAGATAAGAAAACACGAAGACCGCCAGATCGTTTTGGTTTTGGTAACATGTGTACTACCAATTCTTGTCCAGAAGTTGAACAAATAGATTTCTATGAAGCACTGAATGGACCAGAAGCTGATCAGTGGAAACAGGCCATGCGTGAGGAACTTCAGTCGTTCGACGACAATGATGCATGGGAAATTGCCGATATACCAAGTGACGGATCAATTGTGCAAAACAAGTGGGTGTTTAATAAGAAACTAGATGTGAGTGATAAAGTAAGGTATCGTGCTCGACTCGTGGCTAAGGGTTTTACGCAGCGACGTGGTGTTGATTACGAAAATACTTTTTCTCCTGTCGTAAAACATTCTACACTGAGAATGTTGTTTGCGCTGAGTGTACAGTGGAACATGGACATTAAACATCTAGATGTGACAACAGCTTTTTTAAATGGACATTTAAAAGAAAATATTTATATGTCAATTCCAGAAGGTTTTGTAAATAAGCAAATTGGAAAAGTCTTGAAACTAAAAAGAGCTGTTTATGGGCTAAAACAGTCTTCTTTGGTCTGGTATGAAAAAGTGAAAGATTGTTTGCTCAACTTTGGTTTTAAATTAAGTAAATTTGAACCATGCTTGTTTACGCTTTTTTATGAGAATGTTAAGATTATAGTAGCTGTCTATGTTGACGATTTTTTTATTTTTTCGAATAGCACTTCTGAGACTGAAAAATTAAAAAATGTTTTAAATTCTGAATTCAAATTGAAAGATTTAGGTCCTGTTAGACGTTACTTAGGCATGCGGATTAATGTAAACAAAGAATGTAAGACTATAACTGTGGATCGGCAGGAATATATAGAGCAATTATTGTTAAAGTTTGATATGTCTAATTGTAAAACAATAGATACTCCTATTGAAAGTAAGTTAAACACAGAAAAGGCTAAAAATTGTGCAATAAACATTCCATATCAAAAGCTTATTGGAAGCCTTATGTATCTCGCAGTGTTAACTAGACCAGATCTGTCATATTCTCTTAGTTACCTCAGCCAGTTCAATAACTGTTATAATGAAACTCATTTTAATTATGCTAAACGAATATGAAAATATTTACAAAAAACCAAACATTGTTTAACATATATAAGGATAATGTAGAGCTGACTGGTTTTGTTGATGCAGACTGGGCTAGCGATAGTCTAGATCGTAAGTCTTATACTGGGTTTTGCTTTGTAATGGGTGGTTCTGTGATTTCCTGGCAAAGTAAAAACAAAAAACTGTCTCTTTATCCAGCACTGAGGCAGAATATGTTGCTCTTTCAGAGGCATCTAGAGAGGCTGTTTACTTGAGAAATCTGATGTATAAACTTACTGGTAGAAAATGTATGATTAATTTGAAATGTGATAATCAAAGTGCTTTAAAATTAGCAACAAGTCATCAGGCACATGCTAGGTCAAAACATATTGATGTTCGGTATCATTATGTTAGAGATGCAGTTAAAAATAAATGAATTAATATTGAATACATTAGTACTCAGGAAATGCCCGTTGACTTGTTAACCAAAGGTCTTTTGGCAACCAAGCATTATAAGTTCATGCACATGTTGGGAATTAAAGCTAAATAAAAACATGTATTTTGTTTAGAATTCACATTTATTTTGTTAAGTGGGGGTATTACAATATAGATAACAAAAAAATGTTGTAAAAGGTAGAACAACAGCTGTAAAAAATTAAAAAAGAACAGCGGGGTAAGCGGTAGGGAAAAAAAAAACAAGGAACTAACCGTATTGTTGCAGGTACAACAGCAGACATAAGCCGACGAAGACACTGTTTTGTGTCGTGCATACCCGAACCCGGGAGAATTGCCATAGGGACACACATGGTTATAACTTGTACGAGATCAAGAAGCGCCTGCGGACCGACTAAATAAGATCGCCAAGGGTGCTATATGTCCGCAGCCGCCCCACGTTTCGACCCATATAACGAACGTTCTGCCATAGGAAGGTTGGAAGGAGTGTCCTCGTTTGAAATAACGGGAAGATCTTTTTTTAAACGGCGATTGTGGCATGGATGTAGCTTTCGAGCTCCACAAATCTCTCCAGTATATGAAATGTCGAATTCCATCTTGTTGGAACATCTAGAATTAGACGCTTCGGTATTGCATCAGGATTTTCTTGTGCCTTCAATAGTCTCTCTAGGGCACTGGTGCTAGTTTTAAAATGGCGAACTATACATTTCACCTTATCGAGATTGTCTCTGTCTTGAACGATAAGACTAAGTGTATGTCCGTAGCAGCCGTAATGTTTCCAGCCCAATTCTGATATCGCCTTTTTCACATTTGCTGCATTGTCGCTAATAACAAAATTAACTTTGCTTGTTATTTTCCACTCTTCAGTGGTCTCCAGTAGTGCATTATATATATTCGCACTAGTGTGTGGGCTTTAAAATGCTGCACATTTAAATAAAAATAGTTTCATTTACAACTTTTATGTAATATAATGGCCAGTTACAGCAATATAGCCAATATAGCCATCATTAACACTGGATGTCCAGAGATCCGTACTGCCGTGCTTGTGATATATACAGTAAGTGCCTTGGAGCCACTTTCGAGAAAAAGGCGGTTAAAGTTTTTTTTTTTACTTTTGACATTTCTCCCGAAATATAAATTGAACTTAAGTCTTCTAAATTTTTTAACGTAAACATAGATTTGTTTTACAATTTGTATATTTTTATTTTTATTTAGAAATAATATTTGGGCTGTAAAGCTTGAAAAAATATGTATGTTAAGGAATGAACAATAAAAAAATAAAGCTTTTCTTAGTATTGGCACAGTAAGTGTGTGACTTACTGTAACAATCTTTAGTTCGAAGTACATACTGCAACAATGATTACAAAATTACACAATATGCTAAGTGTAACTTAATCACTTACTGTAGGTAAGAGCTATATGTGTAATTATGGCATCTACCATAAACCATCGGAACCATATAATTAATTTATTTTTCTCAATTATTTGTAGATAAATGAAACAAAAGAGACCATATGAAATCACAGTTTAATATAAAACGTACATAGCTTTATTATTACTTTATTTAAATTTTAAAATCAGTTCCAGTAAGCATTTAAGAATCATATTATAAACTAACCAAAAAAAACAATTTGTGTTTGTACAAACTGCTTCGTACATGGATCAATCATAAACCAAATAAACTGTAAAGGTGAAAAAACTGAAAAGGTGTTATTTTTTTAAACGGTGCTTCGTTTCAAAAAATTACACCTTTTCAGTTTTTGCCTTATTTGTAACTCTTCATAAATCCGTGTTTGTATTTCTTCATACATAATAAAAGAATCAAAAAACAAATAAAAAACACTTTGTTTCTAAAAAAATAACTTTTCTCTTTGGGTTTCTTCATTACAAAAAAAATTACGTAGATTGATAGAACAACTTTTATCTTTCAAGGCACTTAAAATTCTTTGATATGACTTGTTTACCCCTTAGAGGGATTATTAACATGTTACCATTATAAAAATGATTAGGGCCTGGTTATACGAACTTAATCAAATCAGTCTTACAAATCAACTAATATTATAGGTCCCCAAGTAGCAGTTTATGATAAAATAGTAAAATGTCTTCTAAATGACTACCCAGTAAAACGTAGGCTTACAAAAACAGTATCGTTACAATAACAAAGCCTTTGAGGATAACCACTTTAGTCTTATATTATTATCCATTTTACAATTAAAAGTAGATAAGTTGCTATGCATACATAATTACTTTAGTCTTTAAATAATATTTCCAAAAATGTGAACCTAAAATTCTTCCATTAGTAGATTTGTTGCAGAATTCGAAACTGGAATGTTATACCAAAATTCCCTTCTATTTTCAGGCATCAGAGGTACAAGCTTCTGTATAATCTCTGCTTTACGATCTGCAGTGATTCCTCTTGGAATATTTTTAGACTTCACCTCAGGGAACTTTTGGGTCTTTACAATTTTAGCTTGTAAGAAGTCCAATGATTGAAACATCTCATTATGACCCGTTTTATACATTAGTACGAATTTACCTCTCTCAACTTTAACTACCATTATATCCTTAAGGTAAATCCTGTGTTCCATGTTTCTCAGTTTATATTGTGACGATAAGTCTTCAAATAAATAAAAGTCTGAAACACCCATCGTTGTGACAATACATTTGCGATTATTTGCCATTTTAACCCTTTGGACATAATCATCGAAATCATACACTTTATTTTTACCTAACATTTTCTCAACCTGATGATGAAAATGGTCAGCTGACATGAAGGTATGTCCTGGCTCGAAATATCGTATCTCGATTGTACTCGTAGATATTAAGGAACTATTAATTATCTCTACTAAAAACGACATCAAAGCCCAGTTTTTATTTTGGGATGCGCAATTATCAGCCCATAAAATAAAATGTTCGGTATCTCGTTTGTGAAGCAAAAAAGCCCTAAATGTCGAAATTATGTCATGTTGATGGCGACCTGATATAGACTCATTCCAAATAACCGCGAATGGCATTTCTTCTTTGGATGTTTTTCCCAATGGCACGAAACTTTCATTAAAGGCAATTATTCTGGGGCAAAAAATTGAGGCTTTATATTGGTCTAATCGTGGCAACATAATCACTTTTTGTAAATCTACAGAATAACGAATAGTAGTTTTATCAATAATTGCATTATCTACATCTTCTTTATATTTTATTCGGCTTTCTGTATATCTTACCTTATGAGCATTATACTTGTTACAAATATCACAGGTAGTATCACGATTTTTATTATGTTCTGGATTATGTAGTTTAAATATTGCACATAATTCACATTCTTCATTTCCTAGATGGGTAAAAGATATGTTTAATTCATTTTTTACTACTGTGCGGTAAGTTTCTAGAGATACTTTCAAATCGGGAAACTTTTCACAAAAGTTTTTGTACATAATTGGCACATTAATATCACTGGGCAGATACAACTTATTAGGAGCATGTTCTCTTCGGTAGTGGGATATTGCAGGATTGTAGCCCAAAACATGTTCCTTTATAGTATTTCTGTCTATTTTATTGGCTCTTTCATAGACTCCCCTGCGATCCTTTTGCTGATCGATGGGTCTCTTTAGGGCAGCAAGAACTCTCTGATCATTTTTCGGGTGATACCCCAAAGTTGTTAGAAAGAATTGTTTGCAAACTTCTATTCTAGTATCATCAGTTTTTGTTAAAAAATATGCATATGTCAATTTTCTTTTCGGTATTTCTCTGCTTGTTTGTTTTCTTCTTTCAACAGCTTTCGTTTCAACCATTCCTTTAATAAATATACCCTGGGATTCTTTGCTCAGTGTACTATAATAATTGTTTATTACGTTTCTTTGGTTTTCATTAATGTTCGTCGAACATTTTCGTCTACAATTTTCTGTGCATGCCCTTTTAAGTGATAACTTTTCAATAAGTAGTTGCTTTTTTATGTTCTTTCTTTCTGTTAATGACTCTACAAACACTTGTCTTTTCCGTGGTAAGCCAGACTTAGTCAATCCTTTTCCTTCTTGTACTGGCTTGTTAATCAGATTTAATTGTTCCGAATTATTCAAATTGACTATACTGTTACAATTAACTTGAATTGAATTTTGTTCTAGAAATGATCCATTTATATTAATGTGGGGGTTATCGGTTTCAATAGCAGAAGTATCTTCTTCTTGAATAACACGAGATATCAGTGAATCTTCGCAATCACTGTCGGTTGTGTCAGAGATAGGTATATAATCTTTATCCTTAACGCTATCATCAGAATCTTCGAATAAGCTTTGTTTAATATTAATTTGTGAGTTTTCGTTTTCGTCATCCGAACAAGTTAGAGTTTCTTTGCATTGTAAAAAAAAAACATCAAAAGGCTCTTTCTCAAAAAGCAACCTATCAAAGTCAGTCATATCATTTGCTATTACAGCATCACGTGAATTTTGGTATTCATTATCAAAATCAAATATTTTTGGATGATCATAAAAATTTACGTACCGCTGCCATATTTTGTTAATGTCCGTAACTCCACGTTGTTCATATATGTCAGTGTGCTTAGAGGATTTAGGGACGGAAGAGTCACTGGTGCTTCCGCTGCTGGTACAATCAGTTGCTGGTAAATTTGATTGATGTCCACTTGAAGCATTTGACGGGGCTGTTTTTCTAGCCAAAGCCATTATTCGATCACTTCTGGACGTCATCTTGCCTGGAAAACAAATTAAAATACTATACATACAAGCAACATATTCACACATACGAGTAAGCTAAGGCAACAAGCTTAGAACATCAATATGTTGTTATCGACCTAAAAAAATACAACACGAGTTCGGAAATCTATCAACGATTTTATAAAATCAGCTTTAATACATAGTTATTTTACACACTTTTAAGCACTCATATATTTTACATTATAATTTTGGTTAATATAATTATAATTCGTATTTTAAGTGCGATACGTAGGTAGGTACCTTAAAACGGTAGCGACAACCAATTTAGTGACGTGTAAAATTATGTAATGTAACACTAGTGCCAAACGTATTATATTAAGCTATTAATAATATCTTATTATTGCCCTAGCAATTAAATGTTCAAATATTATAGCTCTGAATACAAAAGCTAGGAAAGTACGTATACTTACTAGTCATTTTGGCGCCAATTTTATTCTCCGACGCACGTCAGCCTCTATTGTTGGGTGGTCCGCGACTGCAAATTTACGTACTTGCCCCACCCCGCACTACCCGTCCGGACCCCAAACGCCTTAGAATATTTACAGTAAGTAATGTGTTTACCTAATTTGTTCCAGGCAAGTCTACGCAAAATTTTAAGTTTTCCTAAACATAATTACAGTAGGTAATTTTGCTGTTGTTGCGTCTACGCCTGTAAATAAATATTTTCATTTGCTGACATATTATATACACAGTAAGTTCCACTTACTGTACTTACGCTATGATAATGCAATAATACGTTGCGAAACTCATAAGCATTAATATAGTATATACACTTACTGTAAGTTATGTTAAGGTCTAGTATACCAATGTTTTATTTCCATCACTTCATTTAATAACAGCAAGTGCCACTTACTGTTAATATGTTTCAGTGATACTTGGTAAAAAAATCTCAAACCTTAAAAATATAAATAGCAACATTGCTTACTGTAGCAATAACTAGGAAATGGTTTTCATTTTGTGAAAAAATCAACCGTATGTGCCCATACTGCATTCATAATAAGTATGCCTTGGCGCAAAACGTGTCTTACTGTAATTATGCTTAAACTTATTTGATTTTCTATGCCAGATAAATTAATTTTAAATATACAGAAATGTAGATCTCAGTCTCTTCATTCCAAATATGTACTTAACTCAATATCGACAAAAATGTGACTTACTGCAATTATCATAAGCGCGGCAGCGTAGTTAAACATATGTTTTCGATCCGTGATTTCTTTTTTATTTATTTCTAACGTTTTTTCGTACAGATTGGGTATTAAAACATTCGAAACCGTTTTTCTTGACGGCAGTTCATATCCCGGTATCCAACGTGCGAATTCTTTAAATGCACGTGTTGGTAGCTGCCTATAAATATATCTAATAGATCGCTGTCTATTTTTCTTTTCATTTCAAAGGAAATTCTTTTCGCCGTGCCATACCTGTCAATTCACTGTTGGGTTGGACGGTGGCATGTCGACACCGTGGCAGAGGGTCCAGGCACTGATGAAGATGACTGCTCGCCAAGAACTCCTCTATTAAAGAGTAACTGCTCAGCTGAGTCAGTATTTGAAACCGGGGCAGTACCATGAGAATACAACTGAGCAGTTGATACTCTCTCATACGCATCAAGGTGTTTTCTTTTTAAATTAGCAGTAGAGGCTTTATAGCTATAAGTTTCCGCACAAGTATTGCACTTAGCTTTTTTGTTTGTACCATTTTTTTTTTTGGAAAAACTCCCCCAAAACGCTTGAATTAGCGCGCGACATTGTCTAGTAGGTACCTTTATAAAATTTTGCAGTCACAAAATAAGTTAATTCCTAAGTATTATTGTCTCTCATAATTTTATTATGATCCACATAATCTTCAAAAAATCGAATATATACCTAATTATATCAAATGATTTATTTATGCTGCGGAAATGTATTTATGTACACTAAATGTTTATTTACACTATTAATGTTTATCCACAAAGAAAATACTAAACATGTAATATTATTATTATACCGCAAAAAGTTTTAAGAGCACAGTTCACAGGATTTAGATACCAATCTAGCCTTGCACGCATTTGTTAAGATCCTAAATAAAATTCTATTTAAATAAAAATAGAGACGCCGTCAACAAGTAAGGGACGCAATTTCGTCATAAAAAAAAGAAGCAATACCATATTGAACTTTAATTCTTTCACATTGCATATAAATTCGCTTGGGCATTTGCAATCAAAAAAAGGCACACCGATTACTATATTGCCGTCTCTTTTTATTTTGCGCAATATAATGCGAGTCGTATTACGTAACGTACCTATAATAATTTTATTAATAATCTGTTGAACAAAACGCTTACGCGTAACGTAATATGCGTACGCCGTTCGTTTTGTAAGTGTCATGTCAACTGTGAACTACGTACGTAAAATAACCGTTACATTTTTGTCTACGAAACTAGTTACACGATTATCAGCCTCGTAAGCAGTTTCTGAAACCGATTACGTTAAATAACGCACACTTCTAATAAAGACGCCTTCATTTTTTTGGGGATGGATAATCTCATCTCCACTCTCCTCTATATCAGATATCAGGGGCCCAAGTCTGCTATTTTTATAAATTCGTCATTCCAACACGATCCCATTGTCATTTTGCTAAAAGTTCGTAATCTGCTAAATTCATAATGGTCGATCATTGGTCGGTCAATGGTGTCGTAAAAGAATTGTGTCATAATGGCATTGTCGTATTGCCATTATTATAAAACCCGTTAGTAGAAATGATTTTCCAAAAACTACTACTAAATTTGAACATTTAATCATGCCCGATTTCTTTTAAATATATATTTTTACATATTACTTATTATTATATATTAGTTTATTAGTGTAAAAATTTAGCAGATTACCGCCTAAGTCAGTCATTCATTTGTCATTATGTACGAGATTACCAATAAATGCCATTTCTTTCAATGGAGTGTCGGTGGCTGATCATTGGAAAGTCATAATGACGCCATTATGTTAGTAGATTACCAAACTTGTCAAAATCAACAATTATGAAATCAATGATAGACCATTCTGACACTATTGTAATAGCAGATTTGAGGCCCTGGTCTACTTCATTCAACAGCGACTTTTCCAGTAAATCAATTTCACGTAAATTATCCTGGGTAAAAAATAAGTTCTCAGAGTTTATATCTAATTCGGAAATTGTTAATAGGTACGACACAAGATAGTGGTAATCGCAAAATTAGACAACGTAACGTCCGTTCTGTGACAGCGCGTGCAAGCGACTGAGGTGCGCGGGTGCCCGGAGAAATGACCTCACCGGTTTGTAACGAAAATCGGGATAATTACTTCAGTGTACAGTGAGCCACGTAGGGCACCAGTGACCTCGTGAAGTTTTTTTAAATTTTTTACGGAACCCTGCCTCCGATTGACCCCAAAATTTAACGCTATATATATATATTTAGACTCATCACGTCAATTGGCACTGAATTGTATTTTTTGTCATTTTTGTCTTTGTTACTCAATGTGTTCATTTTATTTATAAAAAGAATAGTAAAATTCTTGTTCGTGCCGGGCACCAACATTGTTATAAAAAAGTTATAAAAATGGATTAGATGTGTGGGAATGTGTGGACCGCCAGAAAACCAAGTGTCGTGGACAAATATCATGCAAGCAAGTTTTCATTTTAATTAGTTATCTATACTCCATTTGAAATAAGATTAGACATTTAAACTAATCTTTTTTACAGTCCGTTCAACCGATTCTGACTTCTATACCGTAGGCATAAAAGAATGGCATTAAAAGTAAAAATACCAACGCAATAGAAGTCAAAATCGGTTGATCGGACTGTAAAAAAGATTAGTTTAAATGTCTAATCTTATTTCAAATGGAGTATAGGTATCGTACTCAGGTGTAAGTAGGTTGCTTAAAAATTCGTATTCCCAGTGGTTTTATATACCCAGTGGGTTTATGCCCGTAGTTGGCGAGTATGGGCGTAAACCCCTCATTATCTTAGAAGACGAAGCACGTCTAGCAGTGGGCTTGTTTAGGCTGAGATGTGTTAACAGATTTTGGTTTTTTGTTTTGTCGTTAGCATCGCTACAGTAGGTAGAACTTTAAATCGCTATTTGATTTTGACATCAAATCATATTGTCACACGATTTACATATTAAAGGAGATATAAAACCGTTAACTTTGTTCTAAGCAAATGACGTCCACAAGGAAACTACCCACAGCTGTCACCAGATTTAAAAAAAAACGACTTGGCCTTAAAAAATCATAAGCTAAAGGAAAAAGTTTCTTCTCAACAACGTCCCAATGTGCCCGCAGTATATAATTCAGTTCTCGCAACACCCAAAGATGCTGCAACAGATATATCTACAGATTTTCCAAATTTAAAAAACGTGAAGTCAGAACACAGAAACGCAGCGGCAAATGTAGAGAAAATGAATTTCAAACATGTAGCTGATGTTTCATTTCCACCAAAGTCCAAAGCTTTTGCTAGCAATGATGGGGATACTCAGTTAGTGGTTTTTTTTGTTCAGAAGATGCTCGCCACCATATGGCACCATTGAAAGTATTTTTCGGACATGTGACATTTGAAATCTGCCCGTTTCCCTTCTATCAAGTGTATACAACACATGGCGATCTAGGTAGCACAGGTAACAGTACGAATATTGTGCCTTTAATATACGTATTAATGAGTGGAAAAACCGAGAAATCGTATTCAATCCTGTTTTTTCAGTTATTAAGGCTCAGATTCCAAAATGGCAACCACAGTTATACAAATATGTTTTTTAAAATAGCAACAATGAACGCCACTCTAACTGTATTTCTAAACGTTACAGTAAAAGGGTGCTATAATGGCTAAATTATGAGAACTTCATCAAAATCTGGTGCGTTTTTGGCAAACGTCACAGTACTACCAACCTCTTAAAAGCATGGCTTAAAAAAAAATGGAGTTGTATCGAAAAAAAAGCTCAACCTATCCAAAGCTTTTGTATGTTGTTTGACTATACATCAGTTATTCGTGCCAACAAAGTGTCGCAAAATGTACATGTGAAGAATAAAACGAGAGGAAGTATCAAAACATTACTTTTCTTCACGAGACACAAATGGACTTGGAGCATACAAATTGGATATTTTTTAGGGTGCGTCCAGACCCGGCGAATGCGCCGCTCGTGAGCCGCTTGCGAACAGGTGGGCCCTGTCTGCTATTTTTATAAATTCGTCATTCCAACACTATCCCATTGTCATTTTGCTAAAAGTTCGTAATCTGCTAAATTCGTAATGGTCGATCATTGGTCAGTCAATGGTCTCGTAATAGAATTGTGTTATAATGGCATTATCGTATTGCCATTATTATAAAACCCGTTAGTAGAAATGATTTTCCAAAAACTACTACTAAATTCGAACATGTATTCATGCCCGATTGCATTTATATATATTTTTACACATTATTTATTCGTTTATTAGTGTTAAATTTTAGCAGATTACCGCCTAAGTCAGTCATTAATTTGTCATTATGTACGAGATTACCAATAAATGCCATTTCTTTCAATGGAGTGTCAGTGGCTAACCATTGGAAAGTCATAATGACACCATTATATTAGCAGATTACCAAACTTGTCAAAATCAACGATTATGAAATCAATGTTAGACCATTTTGACACTATTCTAATAGCAGACTTGAGGCCCTGCGCGCGTGTTGCTCGCGGCCGGTTACAGCCTACGTTTGGTGTGCCGCTCTAGTGCAACTCCGGCTTAGATGGGGCGCGAGTGCAGCGCGCGCGCTGCTCGTGCGCACATTGCTTCTTTCGTGTTTGAACTAAATATGGTGGCGAGGGCGGTGCACCGCGGGCGGCACGCGCGCACCTCCTGCGCCGCTAGAGTTGCACCAACGGCGCGAGCGATGCGCGGTTGGTGCAGGGGCTGCGTGCGAACATGAAATGCACGCACGCAGTTCGCAAGCCGTTCGCGAGCAGCGCATTCGCCAGGGCTGGATACACCCTTAGAAAAAATTAAATAATTTGCATTTTATTATTTTAAGAGGAAGATAATCCTCGTTGATTTAGATGATTTATATTTTCTAGATACTTTGAATTGTCAGTATTTTTTATTGTCATTGGCATTACTCACATAGTTTTTTATTGTTGTACGTTTGTGATTGTTTTACTCTCGGTGCATTACCTACCCTTAAGATTAATTTTTACTTTGAATTGTTAGTATTTTTTATTTTTATTGGCATTACTTACATGGTTTTTATTATTATACCTATATGATTTATTTTACTTTTCAAAGTAAAAATAAACTAACTAACTAACAATTCATTGTTAGTATTTTTTGTTGTTATTAGTTAGTTACTTACATTGTTTTTTTTTTAAATTGTTGATTTACTGTTATTTTTTGAAGAGTTCGGTTGTCTGTCTCCGAAACGCATGATCAGATCTAGATAAAATTGAAATGGGATCACACGGGAAGCACCAGCTTTCAAATAGAAAAATAATCATCAAAATCGGGTTACCCAGTCGAAAGTTCTGAGGTAACAAACATTAAAAAAAAACATACAGACGAATTGAAAGCCTCCTCCTTTTTTTGAAATCGGTTAAAAAGCATCTGGAAGCGCAACCACTGGATGATTGCTTCGTCAAAAATATTTTAATACGGCGTATAAGCCAAATTGTAAATATTTAAGTACATTTTGGGGCGTACCCACCAAACTTGATAAGATCATGGGTAGTATAAGACAAATATGAAGGCGTAAACGCCAAAAGTGACAGATTACAGGATATACTTCCAAGTTTACAATTTTGTTTACCTGTTACAACGTTTTCGGTAATGAAAAATTAAATATTTATCATTTACGGCCTAAATTGAAAGAAAAACAATGTTTAGCAATCCAAAAATTAAGGCTGTACAAGGGTGACACTGAAAGTTCTTAGAAAATCAAAAACTGAACAAACTAGCAAGTTATTAGTTTTATTATATCTTTTCAAAATAGTGTCCATTTACGTCAATACATCGCTGCATCCGGTGGAACCACTGAGAAAAGCACTTTGCCCACTCATCCTTAGGGGTCTCTTTCATGGCATTTTGAAACGCAGCCACTGCTTCCTCGGTGTCCATAAAACGTTTTCCTCGAAGTATTTCTTTTATTTTCGGAAATAAATAAAAATCGCAAGGTGTGAGGTCGGGACTATAGGGCAGGTGACCCAGTAATTGCGGGTTGTTCGAAAGAGATACCGCGGCAACCGAGGGAACACGGGTGGGTTTTAGTCAGTAAAAGTCTGACACGCCCTCCCGCTCCGCCCAGAGCGGGAGAAGTTATTTGATGATTTCCCAAAAAAAAAAAGTGCATCAATTGAGGCAACGCTGTACAGCGGATTCGCAGACATATCGTTCAAGGCTGGCATTCCGCTCCTGAGACGACCCACTGACCGTTACCCTTGCAAGTGAGACTTGCTCGATGGTTAGCTAATCTGGTACGTCTCTAAGCTACGGAAATAGCCTAAACCATGTAGCATTTGCTATTGTTCCAATTTCCATTAGATTGCTACGCTTATCACGCCTGTTATAAATTGCTTTACCGCCCTTAAGATGCCTCACTGACCCGATACTGCTGACAATGAAGAGATTGCTAGGTCATATAATAGTCTGCTGTGGATATGGTATTTCAGTCAGTCTCACAAATCAGAGCCACCGACCTTTCCATACTGTTGCAGTGGACAGCCCTTTATTACCTCATTTCCAATGATAATAATTATCAGGTGATTTATTTATTCATTTTTATTATAAGTAGGTAAAGTTTGAAAGAAAATAGTAAAATGGATTGGACCGGTGCGTCAAAACTGGAAGACGAGCGATGAAACGACGATCACGAAAGATGGAAAGAGTGTTTATGGGTGATTCCGTCGTTTCGTGCAAATTGCGACGATCAGCGGAATCAAAAAAAATTGTTAGATTTAATATTTTTTTTTTTATTATTAGAGTTAAAATCGTCGTCACATTCATAAAGAGTGGAAAGCACTTTTTTATATTATTTACTAATTGAGATATGGCTAGCTGTAAATCAACAACAGGATGGTGATGAAAACTGTACGGATTGTAATGAACTAGGGTGAGATGGTAATGACTAACTCGGGAAGGTAATAAAAGGGCTAGGATAGGAATGAACCATAATAGACAGTAATTTTATAAAGAAAAATGAAACAAAGATTTACAGTAATCAACATAATTATTATCTTTTATTTCTAATCAGACTTTTAATTCAGTTCTATTTAAAAAAAACACTATGTGGAAGAAAGCATAATCACAGTTCTTAATTAGGTAGGTAATTAATGGCTTAGACTCTCAAACAGTAGCCAAACAAATTTCCAACATTGGACTGACTTGTATAACGATCAATATTGAATACAATTCTACTATTTTTATTTTTTTATTCTACTAGTAATAAGAGAAGCTAGAATTTTTGATCTGACACAAAATTACAGAAATAGCGTAAAAAATATCAACATATTATCTTTTATTTCTAATCAGACTTTTAATTCAGTTCTGTTAAAAAAAAAACACTTTGTGGAAGGAAGCATAATCACAGTTCTTAATTAGGTAGGTAATTAATGGCTATAGACTCTCAAACAGTAGCCAAACAACATTAGACTGGCTCGTATAACGATCAATATTGAATACAATCCTACTATTTACTAATAGTCAGAGAAGTAAGTAAGAGAAGCTAGAATTTTTGGTCTCAGACACAAAATCACAGAAATAGCGTAAAAAATATACTTCTAAAAGCTAACAAATAAACAGAATAACCTGCTCTACAATAGGCATTACAAAACTATTACAGGTAACTAATCTTTTGGTTTTTGAGTCAAAACCTCAATCGCATACAATAAGAAAAACAGTTAAATATTATTATAATAAAATAATCTATACAATATTAAAAAATCTTAAAACTAACCGATTCTTCTATCGAAAACAAAATACAATACCAAGATTATTGAAATTTCTCTTAAAAATACAGTAGTAGGAAAATAGAAATATAAAATCACAAACATAACACACAAATCACAGAATCCTAAAAAATGTTTAATTCGTCACTCTTATCTGATTTTTCATAATTATTGCTGTCTAACTCTTGTTCTTCTGGTACGTTTGATTGAATAAAAGTCTCGAATTCTCGTTGGTGTTTAGAAATAAATACTTCTTCTACTAGTTTTTTAGGGGCAAGATTTTTTTTGGCATCTTATAAAATTTGCGGTTTTCCCAACTTATACGAACATCAGATAAAATCTTAATTTTAATTTTAGGAGATCTGGTTACAGTTGAAGATGTAGATATATTAGGTATAGGTGAGAGCTGTAAATCGATAGGACCCTCTAAAGGTTTTAAATTTTTCAAAACGTCTGATTCATCTAAATTTAAATTATTTAAAATTGTAGACGTATCTATGCTACATATGGATTGGTTGTCTTTGAAACAACGTTTTCACTACACTGATCACGAGATTGACCACATTCTGTTTCACCGTAGTAATCTGAATTGAGATAGCCTAAAAGTTTATTATGTTGGCAAGGGATAAAGCAATCTTGACATTCAAAACAACTAAGACTACGCAAAGTTATAGTTTTTTTATTATCAGCAGTCCATATTATTTGATGAACTTTCATTGTGCCTTTAAAACCTGGTATATTTGGCCTAATTATTTTATCTTCAATATCGCGTTCAGTTATCATATCAAAGTATACGTTTGGTATATTTTTGGTAACTAAAGCCCAGAACTCTTCATAAGTACCAACATCTCCACCATATTTGACAAAATTATCAGCCGTGCGTTTAACCACTGCTCCTATACCATCTGGATCCCCTTTTCCGTGACCGGACTCTTGATAATTCCATGTCACTCGACGTATATTTGGGTTAATATCTTCTAATTTAGTTATTATATAAAATATTGTTTTATTCCTATATTGGCTGGATGGTGAATCAGATAAAAAATGTACTATTTCATAAGGCACTGCAGTTTGCGCCATCTTTAAAATGGGACATAAGTGTGCCCATATGGCTTTAGCGTCATGTTTTAAGCAATCGCTAATTGTGCAAAATGATTTGGTCCGAAATACACCTGCGTCATTATCCTTGTAATAAAGAACCCCGGTGTGTAAAGAAACTTGTTCTCTACTTCCTCCAAAGTGGAAAGATTGTATCTCCTCATTATATTTTAAACAATAATTCTCACTAAAATCTACGTGCACTAGTATCTCATGGTCTTTCAAATTTTGTTTTAGTTGCTTGATAACTTGATACTGTACTGTTATGTTTAAATTGTGCTTAAGAAATGTATCTAACGATGACTCTAATTTGTAAATAACGTTTCGCGGATAGTCTTCAGACCTTTGTTTTATAGACACTATTTTAATCTTTTGTTTTCCATCGTTTCCTATATACGGTTTTTTCTCTACAACCCATTGATGGAATATATTTTTTTTTATCATTTTTAAATTCATGATAGTTCAAAACTTTATTTGCGCAAAATTCACATGAACGTTCGAGACATTTTTGCTTTACATCACAACAGAGACTATTTATAACATGAGTTCCCGAACTTTCAGAGATAATTTGGGCATTTTTAAGAGCCCTAATTAAAAGATTAACATTAGAATGTAATTTGCATTGACAAGTGTCTCGGTCTACTTTAGGAAAGACTACCCAATAGGGTCTAGACTTACAGAAGGACGAATAGCTTACACTACATTGCTCCTTTAAAAAATTTTCATGCAAGTTCTTTAAATTATCATTCAGGTAACGCTTCTGTTTCTTCACTCCTTTCTTTTTTTTAAAATTACTTTTTTCTTCTTTCTTCGGGAAAATGGTAATTTATGAAGTAACTTATATTTCCTTAATTTTGTATCATCTTTGATAACCGTGTCTACAAAATTTCTTTTGTCTTTTTTAGTCATTGTTTTATAGGTATTTTTCAAATTCTGGGATATAGTTTCACTGAAAAGCAGTTGTTTTTTTACTGCTTCCTTCTTATCTGGTCGAATTTCTGTCAATACTTCATCTACCTTTTTTTCTATAGTATCACAGACTTTTTGAGTTATATTACTTCTTTTACGTAATACGTCTTTTTCTCTTTCTAGTTTTTTAATCCTACCGTTCAATATCTTTACTGTCTTCATATGATTATAACGTATACGTCTTAAAATATTATTAAACTTAGATAATTGTGTAGACTTACTATGCTTGATTGTACTTGGTCCTGGTTCAGCTACCGTCAAAGGATCTGGTATTTGGGGTTCCACATTAACACAAAAATTTGACTCACTCTGGGGTGGTGAGTTTTCCACCAATATTCTCTCTAATGTCTTTTTCCTTATTTTTTAGATGGTTTTGGGAATTTTTCCGCCAACGCCTTCGTTGTTCCCTTTGTGCTCTAGGAGTCATGTCTTTAATGCTACAGATCTTATTCTTCTCTTTTCTTACTAAGTACCTGTTTCTTTCTTTTTCTTTCTGTAGGGAATACAATTCAGGATTGTTTTTTTATGTGAGCATATTTTTCTCGTTTACGTATCCGATCTTTAGCTAATTTTTCTTCTCTTGTCAACTTTTTACGAGTTTTACCCATATTTATGCTGAAATTTATAAAATTAATACTTAGTAAATTATACGAAAAAACATGTCTCATGTAGATAATACACACAGACACTATACATACTGGAACACAATTATTTTTAAATTAAAATAAGAATTTTTCATTTCCTTCCAAAACTGTTCATTACCTTCCCGCAAAAAAATGGACGGAACGGAAGGTAATGTAGAGGAGATGAATGAAAAAATTCACAATTTATATTAATAACTTCGTTGTAGAATACATTTAAAATTTGATTTTAAAACAGGACGAATATGGCTTTAAGAGATAGACATATTACGTATTTATAATAATTTAATTATTACGGTACCTTGTGAAATCGAAGGAAGGTGATGAGCTGATTTATAGACGAAACACTGGTTACAATTCGAAGATCGTAAATAATTTTATCCACAACACGCGCACGTCCACTCGTCTCTGTTGCCAGGGCCGACTGACCAGTATAAACCCGTTTTGACGGGAATTGTATCGGAGACCGTCTCGTATTCTCTTAAATTAAGAAGTTTCTGTGTACGGATGGTAATGAAATTTTTTTTGTGACATTTCGAAAAAGAAGCTTTTTACATAAATAGATTGCAATAAATTGAAAATAAAAATACATAAATTGTAGTTCAGGCCTTTAGCTTTAATATTGCGTATTAGTTAAAGTCATAATCACAAATATAGAAAAATAAACATCGAAAGATCTACCGAAGTCCCAATTTGGAAACGGAGAGGAATGATTTTTCAGACAGTTTTACATTTTTTTTTAAATATATAATTAAAAAAAAATGTAATATTAACGATACTACTTTTAAAGTTATTATTTATGTCTTTATTCTCTAAGCGAAAATCAGTTCACTTTTTCTAATAAATTCATGGGTAAATTCGTCTGGAATTGCTTTTTGCACAAAACCACGGAATGACCCTTATCATGAAGAAACATAACATCATGCTAGCCATCCCCGAAGGATTTGGCGTGGTAAACCTATAGGTAGTAAAGCCCATAAATCGCCAGTTAGGTCATGTTATGTAACAATACGCATTTCAATAATATTTTTAGGATATGGCAACAATTTAAGCATGACAAGCCTGTCGGGTTCGAGAGAATAGGCACCTGATTCATGAGTCATCAAGTGACTTACAAGAGGATATTGTTCCATCCGTGGAACATGGATAATCAACACCGCCGCCACCACTGTCTACCACCAACGCCCGCCGCCGCCACAACTGGCTGTCCCACCAATATCACCAGTAACTGAACGTGGCGCTGCAGTTCAAAACAAAAATAAAAACAAAATATTTTATTTCACATAAAACCGCAAGGGCACTTATGAAACGTCAGAAGCTAGGTGCACGGTTCCAATTTGGCGCTTCCTATGGAGAAGAGCCGGCAAGAAACTCCACGGTTACTCTTTTAAAAATAATTGGCTTTTATAATGTTTTCAAATTACAGTGATATTAGGTATGGGAGGACAGTGCAGGCCTGTCAATAAGTACCAGGTACTTAGAGGAATGAAAATAAAGAATAGAAACTGTAGGCCTACAACGTTCTCTCATTCACAATATGTAAATGAATCTACATAAGTAAAATCAATCTATTTAAACCAAGTGATATGATTTCCATGAGAATCACTAATAAATAAACAAGTGTTGTATAATGTCAAATAATGACGAGAATATGTCAGAAAGTTAATGCTGTATGCTGGTCTGCATACAGCCTTACAAATCACAAGCGAGCCAGTAACACTTCAAGCCTCTGTATTTTTAATAGGTGTAACAAATGGTACCTACATCTCATTAGATACTAGCATTTATTAATAGGATTTTAGTACAAGAACACTATTTCTATGTGCCTAGTAGTTGCAGAGTTTGTCAGATACTTTATACGCGTCATTGTTGAGTGAGTTTAGAAGTACCGCCTTCCGCTGATCATTTTCCTGTCCTTCTGCTTTTAATAACAACGTATTTGCTGATAACCATTGAGAAAGTCTTTCTTTAAAGATGTTCCAGTCCTGGCCGAGCTCAAAATTGGGAACTGATCCGATAAAATTCGACATTGTTTTTGTTATTTTCTGCCCGTGTGTGTGTAACCGTAACTCGTCGCCACTGTTAAATAAGACACGGCCTTCGGTAACAAGCGGCTTTATTGGGCTGCCCTTAGCAGCGTACGCGTGCGACACGCAGGTCGCCCATCTATAACTATAGCAAACTACTAACTTACCTAACATATACCCAGTTCTGCGCAACCGGCGGGCAGCGCGTGGTATTTTTTCTTATGCGCGAAGGACGAAAGAATAGTGTACACACAGCTACACATCAAGCTATACATTTCCAGTTTTAGCTGACCTCGCATTGTGTAGGTTTTTCGTACGATAGTTAATCACAACTATAAACTTTCAACTCTACATAGTGAGTCCCCGGTTTACAATTAAACGTTTGACGTGAAAGTCCATTGGAGAATCTTCTACTAATGTAGGATTGCAGCTGCAGAATAGGTTTACCCGAGGTTGAAGCCTGTTCCACAGCGTCGTCTTCACTGCGGTCCCAAAGATATCATGAACTGTGGCCTTCTTTGGAGCGATTGGCTTGATAACTGGCTTCTTCTTACCCCATGATGAAGGTTGCGGACACATAGGGGCTGGGCTCGCTCGTGATGTAGTCGGCGCCGACAGTGGCCACGACGGGGAGGCCGCTTGTTTCTTTTTTTTTATCCCTTCTCAGGTTCAAGAAGCTGAAGTTCGTCGTCGGATGGAAACAAAGTCAGTATTTACTTGGTGCGACCTGAAAAAAAAGAGATTTGATTAAAATTTCATTCAATAACGGGAGGCTTGCTTATGCAATTATTGTTTACTTATTTATTTATTTATTTATTGCATTCCATATTGTAAATAAGATGTAACAAAGGGCTTAGCTAGGTACAGAAATATAGACCCTGTAAGGGCATAGCAAAAAGATAAGATTAAAATTAAGATAAGAATAGAATAAATTAAATTAAATTATTAAATTACATTACATAATAATGATTCTAAGTATTAAAATTAAACTATGACATTATACAAGACATTAATTAATCAATAATTCATTACATTATATTAATTCACTACATTTTATTAAAATAAATCCTTATTATCAGTCCATGCATTCGTTTCAGTCATAAAAGTAATTTACATAGTCATTTATTTTTTTACATTTACGTCAAGCATATTATTATAAGGTCGATCGATTCACAGTCTGTCAGTTTTAAATTCCTCAACGGTATAGTAGCCTTTCTTTATACACTTTCACTGCTAAGTCTCTAGACTTCATGCCAATCCGCATGCCTGAAACATATACTCGCAAATACATAACAACCCGTCTTTCGAGTCCATCGGCGCGATGATTACGTAACGGGACCCCTATGCCCAAGCACCCGAAAGCAGAGTTCACTAAGCTACGCCCACTCAGCGCCAGCTAGGTACAGGGTTGTCAAACGCCCTTGACCGTCACCTACAAAATTTGATAAATATCAAAATAAAGTATTTTGTTCATTGTTTACCTATATTTTTATTTGTTTTCGTATTTAAATCATAACATTTACGCCAAGAGAACCTATGAAAAGGATATGCCTACATATTTTTAAATGATTTTACTTACCCAGGCAACTACCGATTTTATAGGTAATAATAAATCTTTAATAATGTTAATAATATGATTTTGTGGTTTATCGCAGCCAACACGCATGCGCGTTTTTTGGACGTTTCCGGCGTGCTCGCGGCGTATGCGACCAAACAATTTATTTATTTCGCGCTTCCACCGTGCATCTAGTCATCGCGTCTATACGTACCTAATTGTTAATATTGTTTCGTAAGCGTACAATAATCTTTCTAGTTTATGGCCATTAAATATCCGACTATAGTCATCAGACCGTACTGCCTAGTTTTAGGTGAATTGATATTAGGTATAATTATCCTATATTCTTAACGACGTAATTTAAAATTTTAATCGACGTAAAACGTCGAACCGAGTTTTGTGGTATGGATCGAATCTGATCTGTATATGAAAAGTAGTAACAAAATATTTACAGATCGCTGTAGCCGTACCAAAAATATATTTATTTAAAAAAAATATTCTAACTCCTAGGTACACACCTCAACCAACAAATAGGATCATTTTTTGTCGTAGTACAATGAAGTCTAGTACCTATCTAGTTCATACTCGCCTATTATCAGCCTTACCTGTTCAGTCTTCACTTCATGTTTGTGTGTGATGGAAATTAGATACAAAGGGTAATGCTAATGACAATAAAATAAAATAAAACTTGAGGAAAGTTCATAGTTTATTGGGGGAGCCCTGATGAGCCGCTCGGACAAGAACGATCACCAGGGCTCCCCATAATCAACTCGCTCTTGGAGCCATATTTGCCACACGCAAGCTGCACGCTGCACTTGTGCTGCTGGTGCAGGCCGCTGTCCGTTCCTACAAAAAAAGGAAAAAATTATTTGTAAGTATATTAAAAATAAACCCTAATTTGAATCTCTATTGAACACCAAAATGTAACAAATATTCTCGAATGTACTTGGCAGATCATGTATGTGTACTCAAGCAAGTATGTACTCACTGCATGTCCATGTACTCGCCGTCTTCCGACCTGTACACCAGCAGCGGGTGAAGGTTTAGTTCCAACCGCCGCATGCGAACCGACACGTCGGCGAGACGGAGAAGATGCGCAAGATGGAGAAGAGAACCCAATATTAAAATCATTTTCAAAAACTCGTCGAAACATTGTTTCGGTCACTTTAAGATCATCATCAACGCCGGTGTTGTACAATCCCCACAGTTTTCTTATGTTCAACTCGTAAGAAAGATAAGCACGCCTCGATTTTTTTCTATTATAATGTGATTCTTTAGCTGGCAATGCAGCCAGAAACTTTTTCACACTTTCTTTTTTCTGTAAACTTTGAGCGCTTTTGCGATCGCCGCCTCTGTTGTCGTGGGGCGTTTTCCCTTCATATATTTTATTAGCAATGGTATTCACTCCATGCTTTCCAAGACCTAAGGCAGCTAAGAAAAACTTCTTGCACACTTTAACAATTCGTTTTGAATCTCTCAAAAAAAGGAAAGTCACAAAGTATTTATTTCTCTGAGGTTTCATAGATGTGGCCCTCGACCGGTCCCTCTCGAAAGGACATGGTGATATAAATCGCACTAGGTATACATCTTGTTCATTTTTGCTAGCTTTCTCATACAACAACTTGCGGTTATATACAATTTCGTTAATTGTTAAAGTTTGGCATTTAAATTTCCCCTTTTATGATCACACACTGATCAAGAGGGTCATTATCTACGTACCTAAAACAACATGAACCAGGTTTGAATTGGAAAACATAACCTAAAATTTTCAGGTAACCAAATTTAAAATAACACTTACTTTGTATTCCTACTCTTCGAAGCAGCCCGTTCCTTTTTTTTCTTTTTACGAGTGCCGTCATTGATATCAGCTACAGTTGACTCGTTTTCTTCCATTTTAAAAAGGAAAACTTCAATTACAACCTTTTGACAGCAAAATTGTAACAGCTGATTTAACTTTTTTATTGAAAATAGTTGCCATAATTAAATAAGTGTTCCCACGTAAAAATATTGGTTAATTTAAATGGACAAGTCACAGTTTGTTTGAAAATCCATTAACATTAAAATACTTGTATTATTTTTGTCTGGGTTTGATTGAAAACCGAAACAAAGCGAAATTTTATGTAACTTTAAACATGACAAGTCCGTTTTTGAATACAAAAGCAAATTTAGAAGTTGTTTTTCTATGAGAAAAAGGTGGAATTGATTGAAAATATTTCGGCAATGCAAAGATGTCTACTTTCTAAGGTATAAAGTACAATTTAAAAAAAACTGATTGTATGGACAAGTCCGCATTTGTTCGCCAGCTCCTCATTTATATTTGTCAAACCACTTGTCTTTTTAACGCCATTAATTGTAACTAAATTTTCTTTACTTAAACTTATTTTCTTGGTTTTTAATTTTAACAATTTTGAATTAATGAGAGAAACATCCGAACCTGAATATTACTCCATATATTTCCAATTTATCATTTAATAGTAGTTTGACTTCTATTAATGGTATCACTATTAGTTTTTATGTTCTGTTTCATTTAACTCTGCTTCAATTACTGAATTGTTCACATGTCTTATAGGTATTCTATCATCATCTTTAACCTTAAACCAGCATGCAGCCTCAGGATGGTAACGAGTACCTTTATTTAACTTTTCACATGTTTTGCATGGAGTACGTTCTTCATTTTTGTTATTTATCTTTTGATTTTCATATTTTCTGTAGGCCCCAGTTCTATTTTTATTTACCAAATGTTCATACTTTCTCACTTCATTGAATAAATCTACTGTTTCCTTCAATGCTTCCCTATTTATCTTCTCCAGTACAATCCTTGGCAAACCTGCCGCAATGACATCTACAAGTGTACCTGTATCTATTGATCTCCTCATATCCAGTATAAGTTTTTCCTTTTTTATGGCATAGTCCACCGACGAACCATCCTTGTATTTAAATAACAGAGCGTAAGTCACTTGGTTCCAGCTTTGATTTGCAAATGATTCACAGAACTTATTTTTCCATATTGTCCAGTCTGAGTTTAGAGTAAGTTTTATAATCATAGAACCGTACCAATCAACGCAACTTTTATCCATGAATAGTCTGAGTATTTCAATTTTCTTCTCATTTCCATAATATCAAAGCGTGAACATTCCCTTTCAAAAATATCAATCCATTGGCTTGGATTTGAGTTTTTACTTGTAAATTTTTCAATTACAAACTTCTCTGCAATGTATTTTAAATTCTGTTTTTTGTAATCTTGCGTGTTCTCAATTAATTTTGCAAATACTTTTTCCAATGAGTCTGTGTCTTTTTCTGATCCTCCAGATGCTTGCTTTTGTTCAATTTCTTCTAGATATTGCTCTCCAAATTGTAAATTACCATCTTCATCTATGTAGATTTTACTTAGTTCATCTGTCATTGTTATCCAAACTTTTCGTGTCTGTTTTTAGACTATTTTTCACTTTATTATACGCAGCTGTCTTTATCAACTCTTTATGGAGACCAGCAGACTGTAGTTCTTCTGGTATAGCAAACACTTTTTCATCTTATGTTGTTATTGAGGTTACACAATAGATGTTTGATTTCCCATCACTCGCCGGCAATATTGCAAATTCGAAACGTAGCTGTTCCATAGTTTGCTTCATTTACGTATTTTAATAAACAAAATGTCGTTTTATAAGACTATATCTTATGGTTTAGGATAAAATAAACGAATGTGTTGCTTCTGAAAACAAAGATATAATTTGTTAATTTCTTATCAAAGAAAACATCTTATTTGGTACACTATTGTAACGTAACAACCTTACCTGAAAACAAAGAGACGTTTATTTGTCCACCAATTCTAAACTTTGTACACAAAATATATTCCAACAAAAGTTTACTTTTAGGCCTTTTTCTTAACACAACATTCTAGTAATCCTAACCTCTAAACAAAAACTACAGACTAAAACGTTTGACAATTACCAAAAGTTGCGCGAAGCGCGCCAAATTAAAAAAAAATATATTAAAGAAAACGTGGTTATTCTGTGTGGCGGAAAAATTTAATAAACTTAACTTTATATATTTTCGTCCCACTTAGAATTGAAAGTTCTTAACATTATCATTATTATTTGTTTTTTAAATAAATAATCTCTTATTTTTCAGGCAAGTCTGATGAAGTTGGTACTTCAGAGAAAGTGTTACTTGCTCCTGAACCTGTGAATGAAGAAAACAGCCTTGCTACATTAAAACTGATACTGCCAGGTACTTACATAATTTAAATTCCAAATATTTATTGCATTCATGTCGTTGATACATATACATACATGTTAAGACTACAAGTGCGAATTGGACTCGCGCACTACATTGCACTACTCCATACCCATACCCCCACATTTCTGGGTTTTGACTTTTTACTATTTTTACAGTTCGCCATGACAGTGGCCATAGCTACATGAGTTCTGTGAAAATTTCAACTGGCTAGCTATTACAGTTTTAAAGAAACAAACCTGTGAAATACACATGAACAGACAGCATAAGCTTTGTATTAGGGCCCTGTTGTGGCATTTGGGTACGGAACCGTAGAAAACAGGAAATAGGGGGAACATCCTGAAAGAGCCCTTTGAATGCGCTGTGCATTCAATTAATGAGAAATATTAATTTTGTTAGTGTATATTAATAAAACTAATATTTCTCATGAATATTTATCTCACATTGCAGATAACCATGCTGGAATTATAGCTTCAGGACATAATAATTGCTCACAACTGAAGACGGCAATTAAAGAAAAGCAAAGTAAGTTTTTTTAGATTTTAAGGGGTTTTGTAATCTAGGGGCTATAGCAACGTTAAAGGTCATTATCGCCAACCTCATAAAGTGTAATTTTGTTATTGGTTATGACCTTGTGTATCTAAGTACTTAGATAATGTTATCCCATGAAACTCAAGGATTGTTTTGATATATTACATTTAAAAAAAAAACTGAAAAGAGAAAAACAAAGTATTAAAATCCATAGAATTTTGGTATTGCAGGCGGAGACAAACAAAAGTTACATAATATTTCAGGTTATTGGTTTGTCCCCTGCCCACAATACCAATATTCTATGGATTTTAATGCGTTTTTTTTTCTTTCCAGTTATGTGGTCGAACGCATAACCATCTTTTTGGGCTTCACCGCAGTCTAATAAAAAGGGAATAAGTCAGCTGGGCCACATAATGAGGCCAGGACATTTTTAAATAAAAAATACTGGAAGAAAACTAGAAAATAACCTCCCAACACCCCAAAAATTGTGTCGGTCCATGCGCCAAACACCCTGTATCATAAAAGTAGACTAAATTAAATCTAGGAACTACTCACTAAAAAAATCAATATTTTTCTCACATTACAGATAACTGCCACAATTATAACTTCAGAACACAATTATTGCCAACTGCAGAAGAAGGTAACAATAAAAAAACGAAAAGTAAGTTTTTTTAGATTCTTACGGGATTAAGAAACTAACGTGCACTTTTGGGAGCAGTGGTGGCTCAGTGGTAACTACCGTGACTTACAAGTGTAGGGTGTATTGTAGGTTCGAATCAAGACAGGCGCTTTACATTGTTTAAATTATTTCATAACCACTGCTCTCAAAACGGTGAAGAAAAACATCATGAGGAAACCGACATGTCGTAGAACCAAAAATTCGAAGACATGTGACATCTACCCACGGAGTAGAAAAAAACTGTGGAAGTGCCCACGCAGCTATCACGCGTGTCACCGCGTGTGTCACAATTATGCGGAGAAATATGTAAGAGATTAACAATCGTCGTCTGTTGTAATAAGTCTTAATTATGTATGGACAACAAATAAGCTTTTCGTCAAAGTTGAATTGGATGTTCAAACAAAATGATGCCTTGTAACATCTGACGAAGGTTGTTATTATTTTACATATTTTCCACATAATTGTGACACACGTGGGACAGCTGCGTGGGCTTCCACTGTTTTTTCTATTCCGTGCATCTACCAACGCGTACTGGGCCCGCGTGGTGGATTACGGCCTGCTCCGTCTCACAGAGAAGAGGCCTGTATCCCAGCAGTACATTATAGGTACATTATAGGCGCATTATGCACTTTTAAGGGAAACACTATGGCAATCCAACAGTTTCGCAACTAAAAATTAAATGGACAGTAATGAGCCATAATTTTGTAAAAGCTAAGACAAATAGATAAATACATTAATAGCATAGAATAAAGTGCTAGTATGCTTAGTTTGGGACTAAAATAAATATGTTTTTTTACAGATAATCATCAGCAGCAGGAGTTGCCGTCATTCTTCTTGACCCAACTTAAAACAACACGAAAAGAAATTAAAATTTTGCAGTCGAACTTGATCAGATCACAAAAGAAAACAAAACCCTTTAATCCAAACTAGCCAGTGCTGAAAAATGTCTACAAATATTTTATTTCAAAAACTGACAAAGAAATGACAATAGCAGCAAATATTTTAACAAACATGCAGTACACCCAGACAAACAAGAAGCCTTCTGGTCGCAGATTCTCTCTAGAAGAAAAAGTGCTCTCACTTTCTTGATATAAGACGAGTCCAAGAAGTTACCCTCTTTTGGCAAAATATTTTACATTGCCGACTTTTGACCAAAACAGAAGTGGAGCTAGGGCTGAATAAAAGCATCTTTACAAAAATTTAAAATACCGTCAAGGGGTTATGTCCAGAAGATCGATTATGCAGTTTAATTTTCGACGAAATGTCAATTTCGCCCGAAATCCACTATAACGCTGCAAAAGACCAGCTTTAGGGGGGTTCACATTTGATGGCAAGAAAATTGCAGACCATGTATTGGTCTTCATGGTGAAAGGATTAAGAAAGAAATACAAGCAACCCGTTGCATATTATTTCACCAACTCATTGAATAAGGCTCCGTTAAAAGAAATTTTGCTAAAAATCATTAAGTATGTTCTTAGTACGGGATTGAAGGTCATATGCACAGTGCATATGACCTGATCAAAGCACAGTCAATGTTGGTGATAAATGATTTGGTAGAAGATACAAGAAAAAATATTTAAAAGAAGTAAAGGAATGGAAGAAAGAAATAGGGAAAACAAAAATAATCCCCCTATTTGATGTTCCACATTTATTCTCATTTATTCATATCTACTCACGAAAGATTTAAAATATTATGATTTTGAAGAGAAATCTGTAAAAACCGTTAAATGGGAATACTATAAACAAACTTATGATGCTGATAAATCATATGGTGAGGTGAAATGCCTGCTGAGAGTCACAGATGAGCACATCTATATCGATAAAATAAGAAAAATGAAGGTGAAACAGCAGCCCAAATTTTTAGTCATACCTTAGCTTCGACTGCAGGACATCTCGTGGCAAGAGGAGACATTCCGGGAGAATGTCAAAATTTGGTCAAATTTACAACACTAATGGACAATCTTTTTGACTCGTTAAATTCTAATACTTTGCATGTGCCTGATGGCAAAATATATAAAGGATGCGTACGACGGTCTAGTCCACACCATGATTTGTGGAAAAGGGGCCATAAAAGTATAAAAACTGTAACATTTATTTAAAAAAACAAGGTCAAAAATAACAAAATAGAAAATTTATTTGGCAATATCAGAAGTTATGGGGAAGTTATGGGAAATACGGCACCAGACTCGGTTGCATTTGAAGGGGCCTCTAAGTCCCTATTAATTAATAATTTTAACTCGCCCCATTCTCTGCATGCAATCTGCGAAAAAGATAGTTGCTTGCAGAATCTAGATATTTTTATACGAGAAAATATTGCGTCAACTTCTGATATTCCTAGTCCTATTGATGAGGAGACACCACAATTTTCTGAAAGTATAGAAGACGAAATTGTGGTGCCTTTCATCAATTTAAATACTAATGTGAATGATGCTGGTCAGGGCAATTATGTATTTGGGTCCTAGGCAAATGCATTAAAAATGTATCAAAAAGCTGCAAAATTTGTAAAAAAGATAATTATGTTTGGCGACCCTGAAAGCAAATCAATTGATTATATAAGGACTAAAGAATATAAAAAAGGCAAAAATTCCTTAATATACCCATCCAAAGAAATGGAAAAATGTTTTGTCCAAATACAAAATTTAGTGATATTAGACGTAATAAAAAAAGATGTACCTAAAAAAACTTAAAACTTAAAATAAAAATCTTCACTGTTTTATTTGTTGATTTTCCATTCAATTGTGAAACTCGTTAAAAATATTAAAAAAATATTTTGAAAATACAATTATTCATGTGCTTGTATATAGTTGGTGCCGTTCAATAAACCGGATTTTGTCTGGCAAAATAACGTATCATGGTGAGGATGAAACTAAAGCTGCAGCGCAAGCTTATAAAAATAAACACAAGATAAATAAAAAGTAACTCCGTAAAATAAAAGTTGTGTTTTTAATGTATCTACTGTGTATCATTTGAAATTGATGCTTCCTTACTTGTTTTTAATTTGATAAGAGTTTTTAATGAGAAAAAACTGAATTTTAATGAAAAAAGATGGAAACAAGAAACTAGTTTTAAAAGGATGACTATTGGACTGAATACTGTAATGCAGTCAGAGGCAATAAAGGTCTTTATTGTTAAATTTAAGAAGATGCCTCCGACTGCATGAGATTGCTTATAGTAGTTATAGTATTCACTCTAATAGTTATCCTTTTAAAACAAGTTTCTTGTTTCCATCTTATACATACATACACTCGAAAAACATAACCCTCCTTCTGACGCAGTCGGGTAAAAGCTTAGCGGGTGGCGATAATAGATGGCGCTATTTGTCCGATCAATTGACATCAGCGATCGTCAAAAAAGTCTGGAAGTCCTCTATGATCTTCCTAATAAATTCCATAAATGGGGTTACAAGGTATTAGTTTTGTGTGACGATTCCAGTTTTGCCTATGACTTTGAAATCTACTCGGGAACTGAAAATGACCCAGAACCGAGACTGACTAGTGTACCAGATTTAGGTGCAGCAGCAATATCGTAGTCTGTCTCTGTCGAACTGTCCCTAAACATGAAAATAATAAAGTTTTTTTTTGACAATTACTATACTTCGCCAGAGTTGATTGCTCATTTAGCCAAATTGGGAATCCACACACTAGGAACAGTGAACAGAGGTCGTTTAGAATTGAATATTCAAATGCCATCTCAAAAGAAGCTCCTGAAGGTCAAAAAACTGCGTGGTTATTCTGAAGAGTAACAAACTACTGTTGAAATGAAAATAGTCTTTATAGATACTAGAGCTAACGCCAAATCTTTTAACATATTATTCATTACGGGACGCTTCAATTTGATCCTAGACAATTCTTAGTATGGAGACCTGCCATTGTTCTTTACGTGTTTCCGGCCTCGTTCATGTACAATGTTATTTTGTCTCGTGCGCCTTATGTATTTATGGAGGATTCACCAAATTGCGGGGAATTAGAACTGTCTGGATATTTATTTACAGGGTAAAATGTGGGAATATAGTTTTTATTTTTTATTTTAAAGTAATGTATTGTTGGTGTATTTGTTTACAATAAATGTGTACCTATTTATTAAGTAGATCCCAAGTATTAAACGTACCCAACCTATTTTACATTGAGCATTGGGCACGCCGCGATTGCGGCGGTAAGTCCCCTCTTTGAGGAGTGGCTTGAGAGGCGGCATGGCGTCCTCACCTTCCGCCTGACACAGGTCCTCACCGGACATGGCTGTTTCGGGAGGTTCCTGTTTCGGATAGGGCGGGAGGAAACGCCCGGGTGTTTCCATTGCGAAGATCGCCCAGAGGACACGGTGGAGCATACGGTGGAGGTCTGCCCAGCTTGGGCGGAGCAACGCCGTGTCCTCGTGGAGGTGATCGGCGGTGGCGATCTCTCGCGTCCGACCCTGGTCCAGGCCATGGTACGGAGCGAGAGGGCATGGCTGGCAGTCGCCTCCTTCAGCGAAGCAGTTATGCTCGCAAAGAGGGAGGCGGCGCACGTGAGGGAGATGCAGTACATGCGCCCTCACAGCCGTGGCCTTCGCAGGAGACGCCCTGGGCGTCGGGAATCCCAGGCTGATTCCCGGCCACCGTAGGCACGGGCTTGCGGACGGCGAGTAATGGGTACCTCGCTGTCCGGTACGGATCAAGCCCGGGTCGACGGCGCGTTGTGATCCACGCGCGCCTCAAAGAAATGTCAGCAGCAACAGAGGGGCCCGCAAGGGCCGATGCCTGCCGGGGGTGCGGGTTGTTCGAAAGAGATACCGCCGCCCCTGGCACACAGGCAACTGAGGGAACACGGGTGGGTTTTAGTCAGTAAAAGTCTGACACGCCCTCCCGCTCCACCCAGAGCGGGAGAAGTTATTTGATGATTTCCCACCCAGAAAAAAAAAAAAAAAACCTATTTTACATAATTAATAGTCAATGTTTGTTTATGGCACAGGAAGTATCTTATAACTCATGGAGTTCAAGACCTTTTCAACCTGAAATTTGTGAATTCAATGAATATGCAGCTGGCATTACATGTAATACCCAAGCAGCACGCATGTATTTTCAACATCAATATAATAGCCTATTTAGAACTTGGAGTTCTTTTAGAGACTTACAAGAGTGTCAAAAAATTATTTTGTCTTTCTAAGAGTGTTTTATGAGTCATTATACAGCTCAAACTATATAAAATCTTTATTAAGGGATCCGCGAAAGCTTAGGATACTTAAACAGAATATTGGAACTCTACTATTTAAACAGCTTAAGTATTTTGTGACACTTTAATCTGGTTTTATCGTTAAAGCTGTATACAAGCTGTATTTTGCATGTGAACACTTACTTATTACAGTTCTAAGTGTCATTATAGTATTACTTAAGACTTGTTTTTGTACAATGGTATATGCAAACTCCGTTCTCAAACTTATTTTTATGGCGTAATTGTACACTCTTGTAAATACAGTGGTTTTATGACTTCTGTTTTTGAGGGTGTTGAAAACTAAAAATATAAATTACAGCTACAGTGCAGCTTTATTTTGTATTAATGACACCTTCTCTCGGAAAGACTTTACGGTCAACCGCCAATTCGGTCGACGTCCAACGAAGAGAGTTCCGTAGCAAAAAACTTTAACCAGGGTTATTAATGATCATAACAGTTCTGTTAACAGTGTAAATTTAGTTCAACCTTCGGAACATGATGATGACGTTTCTTCATAAAGCAGCGCAAGTAGTTCAAATGATGATTGATTTGAACCATGAGATCTAGTTCTCTTACTACTTCGTCATATGACAATAATGATAGCCTATTCACACAGCATTTTGAGGTATACCAATTATGTAAAGGCCGAGATGTTTCATCCTTTACTAATTTGTTGACATCTAATCACTTTCTTGGCCATCTTAACTTTTCTTTTGATTCCCACAAACTTGGTACAATGCAAAGCCTGTTTTGCCCTTTCTCAATGGTTTCTTAAATTGTAGTGCCATATTTTCCTGAAAATAAAATACAACTGATATAATATAAACAACAAAATAATAATACTTTACAATAAGTTTACTTAGGTATAAAATATACGGTCAAATTGAGAATTTCTTCCTTTTTTTTCGTTAGTTAAAAATTAAACAGCTAATTCTTTTAGTTTTACCATACCTATGTATGTAGGTACATATCATCTTGAGTTCAGGATTTTTTATTTCTTTTAAGTAACTCTAAGAGCATTATAAGTTATGTATAGAGAAGTGATATACAGCTTAGGCTTTATATCACTTCTCTATACGTAATAAAAATATTCTATTATAAAGCTGATTAATAGCCAAAAGCTGTACAATATAATCGTTACCATACTTAGTACAGCTACTCAGACTATAACACACTCCGATTACCGTTTAGGCTGTTTAGAAAATAGTCGCCATTTCCATAATTTCGAATGTATAAAACAAAATTTGAAATATTGTTTAAGGAATATATCATGATTTTAAGCTTGATATGAGGGCACAATGATCACTCTGCCTACACTTCTGTTATTAAAAAAAAAAATTCTAACCTAAAACCAACATTGACTTACTTACCATATAAATAGTATTTTTCTTTTATACATCGGATCGATTATTTTGCTGGCGCTTGAATATTTTGACAGAAAACATAGACAGGTTTACAATAAATTTGAATCCGCAATTTCAATTCACCAAAACACCTTCAGATATCTAAGTCCAAGATTACGTTTACTTACTAATAAATATTATAAATAATAATGTCGCCATTTACGGTTTTATTACATTGAAAATCTAGTTCCTCTAATTTTTAATAAATTGTAATTCTTTTCAAAACCTATTTAGAACTCTTTTGTTTACAAGATATTTATAAGATAATATCTGCAGTGTAATGGTTTCTTTGTACACCGAATAACAGCTCTAATAGAGCTTTTATACAGCTTCGTCATGGCTTATACTGTACGCAAAACGCTGTGTAAAATGTGCCCTTTTTTACTTATAAGGGCTGTATAAGCGCTTATACAGCCTTTTGCCGTCTGAATATACAGCTTCTAGTATAAAAACGTACTAAATTACAGCTTGTATACAGCTTGCAATGCTACTTGGGTACTCTTGATACTAAATAATCGGAAGCTGATTTTTTCCAACATTTTCTAAGTGAAGAAATAGTAAGCAAATTGGTAGAATTTACTAATGCTCAGCACCAGAAAGAAGAATGCTCATTTTTGACCTGACTATGTATAGAAATGAAATAAATTTTAAAATATAGCTTATTGAATTGTATATTAATTACGCTTATCACAATGTTAAAAGAAACGCAGGAAAAAAAGATTTTTTACATTTATTTAAGCTAATTCTACGTCATGACTTAATGTATTGACATATTTTGAACGCATCCAAACCATCCTTTTCATCCTAAAACGTTCCATTTTACATATTGCTGGTTGACCATATTTAACTTTTCTTCTTAGTTTTATACTTATTTCACGTTTACTTTGATCATTAACTATTATTTCTTTATTAGTCATGGGATAAAGTAAATGATTAAAAAAAAACAATCATTGAATTAAATTAATTATTCAGTGTTTCATTGAGTGTGGATTATTTTGACATTTGACAGTTCTGTGATTTGCATCGGCGCAGTCCTTCGTTGTTGCGCTTGCGTCTCGTTGTGTACTGTGCCATTTTATATGTGTTTCTTCTTATTACGACCCTATTTACCGCCCCTGGACCCCGATATCTTCCTCATCTGACGACCTTAGCTTACCATACCTGATACCGTTGTAAATCCGTCCTGTTGACAATGCCACCACCAGCAACAAGTCGACGTATACTTTGCATAAACTGCAATGCCTACATAAATACGTTTCGATTATTTCGTTACTTACCGATTGGATATCACCAGTAATCGTAAGTATTTTATGCTCATTATTATTAATCTAAAAATTATATTATTAGAATCACACAAAGCTCCTATACAATGTGTGACATAAGACATACGACTGTTCGAAAAATGTGTACATCCAAAGATTATTTACATGAAATAATCTAAGTTTTGAACTGTTGTTTATTGTTAATGTGGAACTATTTCTTCAACATAACCTCTTAGTATTGAGCTATTGTATATTTTGTAATCAAAAGAAGTTTATACACCGTGATATTTTAATCGTCTTACAAAGGTGGTCCACTCAATGTATCCGTCATAAAATACCTCTAGGCGCGATTAAAACATTGTTACCATTAATTAAGATAATAGGTACAAAGAAAAATAAATAATGCTTTAGAATTATGAAACATCCTCCCTGTTAATAGTGTTTACGTTTGAAACGGTAGAAGATATCTACCTACCTACCATTACATTTCATCATTAATTACATCTCCATAAGAGGGTGTTTCTAACTACGTCATGCGTCTTAGTGAATTATATTTTAATTTTTTATCATGTATATGTTCTAAAAAAAATATTTTATTTTTATAAATGGTTAGTAGTCATTGGATACATGAAGTGGGCTGCCGTTGTAAGACGACTAAAATGTCACGGTGTATTGAGTTTCCTGTTTCAGTTTACTGAGGAAGATTACATTTGTGAACCTTGAAATGAACTCCTCATGCGAACCATAAACCAGCAATTAACAACAAGCTGTGATGGTGCTCAAGCTTCCGGGTCATCTCAGCAAGGACGTAGACAAGTATGCAGTATTTGTGGATGGTCTACACTTAATCGTCAAAGCCATGCTATTGTTATTGACAATCCTTCAGAAGAACAAAGACAGATTAATGCTGTGATACAAACAAGAATTGCACCACGTCAGGTATTTATGTTTTTATATTGTTTATTATCATATTTCTTCTGGATATCAATAATTATACCTGATAGTAATTGACCTATGCTATAATACTTTTCACCATAAGTAAAAAATAATGTACATGATAATACTTTTAACATGAAAATAATAGCTATTATTGTTTTTTGACCTTGAATTGACTCTTTTTATCCTTTAGTAATATATACAAACGATACCTGATATTAATTCAATGTTTTCTTTCATAGATATCATCATCTGATAGAATATGCCATGCATGCTGGATGAGTTGCAAGCGTGCTGCCATACGTATTGGAGCATGCTGATGATGCTCGTGGAGTTTCTACTACTGAAGAAGTTGAAGTTGAAACAGATGACTCTGAGCCATTCACTGCTGAACCAGTTCATGAAAGTTTAGAAATGCTTTCTGAAGTTGTATTTAGTGAAAAAACATTGGAAAATTGTAGACGGGCAGCAAATACTGTTTCTCACTGCCTTTTCCCTCAATGTACTAATATTAATCTGCAAAATTTGGCAGATTCATTTAGGGCTACAATACTCATATAAATACACATATAAATATTATAACCCTGTGCACAGCCGTGTTTGTACAGAACATAGACTGACTGGAGCAATCTCTATGATTCGAGTAATAGCATTAGAACATTTACTTCACAACAAGTGGAACATATTTTTTCATTTGTCAATGCGTTCAAGCCTTACCTTAATTTCACAAATGTAGAAGCTATCCAAGAAATTGAAGATAACATATTTTTCTTTTGGACTGGAACTTCTAAACAAGATGTTTTCACCCTTATTAATGAAGTACCTCGCATACAAGGAATGCACAAAGGCCTATTGGGATTAGCTGCATTATTAATTAAAATGAGGACCGGTGAATCAGATGTTCGCTTGTCTACATTATTAGATGTACCGCGTACCGTAAAACGGGGTGAATAGAACTCGCTGGGGGAATAGAGAAATATCTTGGGATAATTTCAAACGTTTTTTTATGGCAAACTCGGTGACCCGAGTAAAAAACCCGCAACTTTAATTATTTGTTGGTATAATTTTTCTTAGCTTGGCAACGTTTTATTTGTGGCAACATTGCTAAAAACGTCAAAACTGAATGTCAAAGTTGACAACAAAACAAGTCGTTATGTAGGCGTGAGTTTGAACCTCCGTATTTCGGTGAATTTTGGTCATATTAGTTTTAAAGTATCTTCAAATTACGGTCAGTGTTATTATAAATATATTGTGCTGTAATTATTGAGGTAAGAATATGCATTATTATATAAAATTGTTCTTCTTTCGTAAGCCTTGTTTTCTTTAATTTTTCGAGGTGATTAGACACACGAACGGGGTGAATAGACACGCCTGAGGGGTTAATGGGCACGCGAATATGATTAATAGACACAGCAAAGGGGTGATTAGTTACGAAAGAGGGGTGATTAGCCATGATTATGTCAGGGCTGCCACAAAGTTTAAAGCACCTGTGGAAGTGGTTATATATAGTTCTAATTTCACTTTTAGTTACATATAGCGTTTTTAATTTTATTTATAATTTTTAAATTTATTCAAGCGCCATTCATAAATGAAAAAATAAATCAATAAGGTATTCATTTGGTTTTGTTAATTTTATCATTGTTATATTTCTCAAGTACAATAATGCCTCGAAACTATAAGCCTGATCCACGGGGTAAGCAGTATCGCAAATATGACCTTAATACAATCAAACAAGCTTTGGAAGAGTTTCAAACAACTCCAAAGTGTTCATTAGCTTCTATTGCAGAAAAATATAACATAAACAAATCCGTCCTATACCCACATAATAGGAAAACTATGAAAACACAAGGTGGTCAGAATGCTTTTAGATGAAGACACAGAATGCCACATCGTAAATTATTTAAATATTTGCGGCAATTGGGGTTATCCATTAGACACGTATAATTTAAGAATTGTAATTAAATTGTATTTGGATAATCTAGGTATCACACACAAGCGTTTCAACAACAATATGCCTGGACCAGATTATGCCACAAGATTTTTAAAAAGACATCAAAATTCCATTTCTTTGAGAATGTGTCAAAACATAAAAAAGTCGAGGGCTCAAGTTTCACCTGATACAATTAAAGAATACTTTGGGGAGTTAAAGGAATCACTGAAAGAAATTGATAAAAATATAACTAGCTATGACGAAACGGATCTCAGTGATGACCCTGGACGCAAGAAAGTTATAGTGAAAAGGGGAACTAAGTACCCTGAAAGAGTCCTTAATCAGTCGAAATCTTCAATATCCATAATGATGGCTGGTACAGCTGCAGGAGAGCTTCTGCCTCCATATGTAATTTATAAGGCCAACAATATTTACGATACTTGGACTACAGGCGGCCCTAAAGGTGCACGCTTCAATAGAACTGCATCTGGATGGATTGATGGCAGCACTTTTGAAGATTATATTAAGTCCATTGTCATTCCATTCTTTAAAGATAAATCCGGAAAAAAAGTTCTGATTGGCGACAATTTATCATCTCATTTATCAATAGAAGTGATTAGAATTTGTGAACAACACAATATTTCATTTATATTTCTACCAGAAAATTCTACCCATTGAACGCAACCCCTAGACATCGCTTTCTTTAAGCCAATGAAAATTGCTTGGAGAAACATTTTACAAAAATGGAAAAAAACAGATGGCAGAACCCAAGCTTCAATACCGAAAGGATGCTTCCCAAGACTTTTAAAAGTACTTATAAATGAATTGTCAGAGAATGTTGAGACAAACCTTCAAGCTGGTTTTCGAAAAGCAGGTATTATTCCTGTTGATCGCAATCAAGTCCTATCTAGACTCCCAAATAACGAAAACAAAGACCCTAATAAATCAAGATATGCTGTTGATAAATCAGTCTTACAGATACTTAAAGAAATGAGATATGGCACAATGAATATTAAGGAACCAACACGTAACCGAAAATTAAATGCTGAATCTGGAAAAAGTTTAGGAAACATATGTAGATGATAATAATTTAGAAAGTATATCCGAACACGAAGTTACGATTAAGACAGTAAAAATATGTAAACAAGGCAAAAAGAAAAAGAAGGTAATAGTTATTCCTGGAAAATCAGTAAATATCGATTCTGAAAGTAATGACCCTGAAAACAAAGAAATTGAAAACACTGACCCTTAAGATGTATTAATAAGTAAATCTACGAAGAAAAACGAAGTAAAACAACTAATAGACAAATTGAAAAATGATTTGATGAACAAAGATATGATGGAATCTCAAAGGAGTATGTTGAATTCAGATAAAAAAAAAAATAGACATAAATCTACTACCTGTAGTATGTGTGGATGAATATGCTACTGTCAATGATTCTCAACAACAAGAAGATGAAGAACTACTTATTAACAACTACATTGATCAAAGTGCATCTAGCATAGATTACTTACCTGATATAGAAACAGAAGAAATATTTAGTGAATTTATAGATCCGCTACAGGGTGAGATGTGTGAAAATGGCAATAGCAGCATAGCTTTAGAAAAAAAGGGAGATAAGCCGAAGATAAAATAATTGAAATTATTTCTGTAGAAAAAGTGGAGAATGCTGGATGCAGGGTAAATCTACGAAAATGTAAAAAAATACCTTTAAATACCATTATTAACATAAAAAAAAGAAAAAACTCTAAGTGCCACACTCAGAGACGCCTAACGGTTACTTAAGGGGCTACGAGGTAGGCGGCGCACGTGAGGGAGATGCAGTACATACGCCCTCACAGCCGTGGCCTTCGCAGGAGACGCCCTGGGCGTCGGGAATCCCAGGCTGATTCCCGGCCACCGTAGGCACGGGCTTGCGGACGGCGAGTAATGGGTAGCTCGCTGTCCGGTAAGGACCAAGCCCGGGTCGACGGCGCGTTGTGTTTCACGCGCGCCTCAAAGAGATGTCAGCAGCAACAGATGGGGCCCGCAAGGGCCGATGCCTGCCGGGGGTGCGGGTTGTTCGAAAAAGATACCGCCGCCCCTGGCACACAGGCAACTGAGGGAACATGGGTGGGTTTTAGTCAGTAAAAGTCTGACACGCCCTCCCGCTCCACCCAGAGCGGGAGAAGTTATTTGATGATTTCCCACCCAGAAAAAAAAAAAAAAAAAAGGGGTCTACTTAGTAAAAATTAAAAAAGTTCACTCCCAGAGTCAGTTAACGGATCATTAGTGGCCCTTAGTGAAAATTGAAGTTAAGTACAGCAAGACCTTTACTTAACTTGTTAATGATTGATTTTGACATTTACGTTTGAGGTTATATTTTTAATTTTACCAGTGCTTTTGCATTTTTAATTTTACCAGTGCTTTTGTGCTGCTTTTTACTCGCTTTTACATTTATTTAAAAGCAATGTCTGATTTAGCAGACTTCATTGAGTTTGTGGACTATGCCAGAAGATTTAGAGAAGTAGGACTGAGACGGTATTTACGAGATTATTCTGATCCCTTTAATAAATACTCTATTCAAGAATTCCATGCACGTTATAGATTTACTCCTGAATCTGTAAAAAGTGTAATATTGCCGTTGCTGGCATCCGACCTCAGGAAACCAACGAAAAGAGGATTACCATTTGCACCAAAAATAATGTTGCCAATAACATTACGCTACTTCGCTACAGGGAGTTTTCAGGTTAGTAGTTTAGGTACTGAACTGTGTTATATATAAATAAATTATTGTACTTGGGTTTTATTGAAGTTTGGTAGGTATTATTAGAAGTATATACCTACCTACCTCTCTTGTATCTTGTACCTACCTAATATGTGGCTGTACATTTTTTTTGCAGAAATTGGACGGAGATGTAATGAATATCTGTCAGCAGTCAGTTTCACGAATTATTGCCAGTCTCTACATTGATAGCATACAAAATGAAAGACTTACCTTCTACGGTAGAAGAAATGAACACAGTGAAGTAAGGCCATTTGTTTATTATAATTTATCTGTACCTACTAACTTCTTTATGAAGGCTTTCATAATAATTATGTACCTATGGTGTTTTTGTTGCAGAAAAAAGTTTTATGAAGTAGCTCATTTTCCTGGAGTGATTGGCTGTATAGCGACTGTACCCACATTAGAATACCAAGCTTCGGAGGAATTACTTCAGAAGTTTATAGAAATAGGAAAGGGTATTTTTCTATCAATGTCCAGGCGGTCACAGGGCCAAACTTAGAATTTTATGATTTAGTAGCCCGGTGGCCTGGCAGTACGCATGATAGCTTTATTTACAATAGCAGTGCTATTAAGCAAAGACTTAATACTGGGGTACTACAAGGGATAATTTTAGGAGACAGCGGGAACACCCAAGAAGCATACAACAGAAGCCAAATTAAAACCAGAAATACTGTAGAAAGATGTTTTGGTATTTGGAAAAGAAGATGTCCTTGTCTGGAGGAATGGGTATTAAGGTGGATACAATTGTGGCTGTCGTATGTGCATGTGCAACACTGCATGGTATAGCATTATTGGTAGACGAATTGGTGCCATTGAACTGGGATGACTTTGATATTCATGATGATGTTGTTAATGTGGCTCAAATTAATGAAAACTCCAACAGCAATGGTTTTACAGTGCGACGAGCCTTGGTTGAAAGGTTTTTTAATTAAATATTGTTTCCTTTATAAATAAAAATGCATAAATTAATCAAATAATAATACTTTTATTTTACGTTCCACCAAAAAGCGTCAAATTAGTTAGGATAACTGTTTTTCAATAGATTTTTTTAATTCTTCTAATTCTATGTTAGCTTTTGCTAACAATGCTTTGCTTCTGTCTTCCTCCAATAATGCTGTTTTTTTTTTAATTTGTTCAACTTTTAACTGTAAAGAAAAATGTAAACATGGTTTACAATAAACTTAGTAATAAACCATTAGATAGTTTGATGAAATTCATAGTTTAGTAGGTACCTGTGTTTTCAATATTTGCATTTCTATTGTTTTCTTGTTTTCCAAAAACTTTATTCGCATCACAGCTTCACGACGAATGTAGTCTGTAGGTCTACGCATTTGATCTCTGGGCTTGATTGCTGAAGTTATGCCAGTGCAATCTAAAATATAAATAACAGGTTATAGTATAAAGATATTAAAATATTTTTGTCTTTTAGCACAACAATATAATACCTGTGTAAAATTTGGTATCTTCAATTTGGGTGGTATTTCATAACAGTCCTGGACTTCAATATTGTTTTCAATAGCTTTTTGTTCTATGTCTGATATATCTGGTTAAAAAAAGTAAACTTGTTATTAATAAATTTCTTAAATGCTTAGCATACATATAGGTAGGTACACATAATATTTTTTGAATGGATGAACAAAATATTTCCGTAAAATCAATTACATACCTAAGGTGTCAATCAATACAGGTGTGTTATTATTTTCTAAGAAGTCCAGTTCTTGACCGTTATCAATGGCTCTATCTAAAATGGTGTCATCACTATCAAATGCATTGTTGATCTCGCTGATCATCACAGGTGCAGCCTGATAAATAAAAATATTAATTTAGAAGACAGTACATAATAATGAGATAATTTTGAAAAGTTTCTGTAAGTATAGAATTTATGTATGCAATATTTAAAATGAGCAAAGCCACACAATGGTTACTGAACAATTCAGAAGATATTGTGCTACCAACCTCTTCAACGATACTTATTATGGCTCCGTGTTGTGGTGGTAGTGGCGGTGCATGTGGTCCCCCTCCAGTTCTTAATATGTTACCCCTTTCTGTTGCCCGAGTTTTACGTGTGAATGCTTTCATGTTGTCCCATGCCCTTTTTAAGGTTATAGTCTCACGCTGAAATAAACAGTATGAAAAATATTATTAGCAAATCATTCATCATCATCATCTGACTAGTGTTTCTGACACTGAATATATTTCATCAATGACAGTAGTCTTTCCTACCTTGTGTATATTGGCATTGCAGTTAAACTCTTGTGTGAGTAAATCCCATGCTGCTTGTTTCTTAGCGATTGACTTGCCATCTGTTATTTTCGATTCCACAATTGGTCTCTTTTTAATTAATTGTGCCAATATCGCCTTTTCATCGGCAGTGAAATTGGCCACTCTTTTGCGTGGTGTTTTTGTTAGTAGTCCCTCCTAAATTGAATCAGAAATATAAGTGAAAGTTCTTTGTTTACACAAGGTGTGTTGTTTAATTGTTATCACATTTGTACTAAAAGTATTGCCAAACTTACCATAATGTAAATGAATACTTTGTGCGATGGGTCGCACAGTGCATTGGATTGGAGGGTGGAAATATGACAGGCTACTATGTCACTGTTAAGATGGATGGTGGACCACTATATTCCACTGTCAAAGATAGTGAGTACTGAAAAGTCTACTCTGCCTACTATCTTGTGCCAGATCTGAATCGGAACTAACTATATTTGGCCAAGTAAGGCCATTTATTAGCCTCAGCTGTGTCGTTTTCTCCCTAACATTTCTCATGTTTTGGGTCTTTTGGGTCGGTTGTTGTTTATTTGAAATCTATAGAAACACATCTGGTGCCGATAACAATACCTGCACAAATCGTTATTACAAACTATTAAAAGTATTAATAAAGAACTAAAAGGGAAAACAAATATTTTTATCAATAGGCGCCGACAAAGATCTTCGTTCACACTAATAACAAAACATTACGGAAATAATTAAACAATTAATTCTATTACAACGCTCGGCAATAAACAAATAGGTACCAAAAATTCCCGAGTCGACGTAGCCGTGAGGTCCCTAACATCTGGCTAGTTTCTAAAATGCTTACTATCCTATTTTTTTCCCAAGATCTTAAATAACACAAGCCTAAAACTATCTTCACCCTAAAGTATAAACCATGGGATCGGCGGTCCTGCACAATCAGATGAAATTTAAAATTCACAACAAATCTTTCTCACCCGGCGAATGAAACACAAACAAAAACATTCTATTCTATTCTATTTTTGTTCATGGCAATGGTGCCGATGTCGACAATTCTGCCAATGTCAGGTGTGTTGAGAAAACGTGCGAAGGAAAGAAAAAAGTAAAAAAAAAAAAAAAAAAAAAAAAAAAGCAATTCCGTGTATTAAAAGTTTAAAGTGAACTTGTTGTTAGTAGGTACACTGAAACAAACAAATAAAAGTATTGTTAATATATGAATAAATATTTACATAATTGAGCGTAAGCTACACAAAAAACATCATAATTTAATGTCATTGACGCGGATAAAAAACATCAAAGCCTCCAAGAGCTTTGGGGAAAAATGTGTTAGTAGGGATGGGAAATTAGTTGGGACAGGGATCTTTAATTTAGGGAGATGACTATATAAGTCATGGGTTGGGTTATTTCTGGAGCAGTTAAAAAAGATGTGCTCCAAAGTACCTTCATCCAATCCACATTCACAGAGCGATGTATCTCTGACCCGGATTTTGTGCAGAAAAACCGGAGAACAACAATGGCCTATACGGAGACGGCAAAGAATGGATATCACCTTCTTGGATATTTTTTTGTATGGGTAAAACCAAGGCTTGGGTGGAACATTAGGCTGTATTGCGTGATAGAAGGCACCTTTCTGTTTGCTTGAGTTTTGCCACTGTGTCTGCCATGAAGTTAGCAAGCTCTTTTTGGGTAGGTTCAGCAAATCGTAGCCCTGACATTGAAAATGTTTAAGGTCAACGGCTTGTGACGTTACAGCATCCTTAGCGAGAGCATCCACATATTCGTTTCCTCTTATGCCACAGTGGCTTGGGATCCAAACCAAGTGTACTGTTTTCTGATTCTTGGCACAAGAGAAAAGAGACTTTTTTATTTGAAGCAGGATTGGACTGTGTAGTTTACTCTTGAAAGGATTCTGCTCCAAAGCTTGCAAGCAACTAAGTGAGTCTGTAAAAATTACACCAAAACTTATGCTATGAGACTCTATAAATAAACACGCTTCTAACACAGCCACGCATTCACCCGTGAACACTGATGATTGAGGAGGGCATCTAAATTTTAAAACAATTTTGGAGTTTTGGTAATATACTGCAGCACCAGTGCAACTTGCATCTGGTAATTTAGAGGCGTCCGTGAAAAATCTTTCAAAATTGTACCACCGCTCACCAACCGCCGCATTGAAAATAGAGTCCGCAGAAGGAGACTTTTTGGAAATGCCAATATCGTAGAAAATATCTGGCTTAAAACATATAATTTCATATTCAAAACTGAAAATAGGGAGTTTTGGGAACTGAATAATGGAGGAATCTAAATTTTGATAGCCACGGAAAGATTTTAAAAACAAAGGGACTTCTTTATGGTTCCAATAATTGGAACTTTGGCATTCAACATCCAAGTCGTCCACTTTTTGTACAAGAGGGTGGGAAGATTTGGTCATGACCCGAGCCCAAAATCTCGATGCTAAGTACTGTCTTCTCAAAGCCAATGGAGGTTCTGCACACTCTACTTGCAATGCGTTAATTGGTGAAGACTTCATACATCCTGATATGATCCGTAGACATTTAGCCTGGATTCTGTCCAACCTTGCCAGAGCACCTTTGTTGCAGGGAATTAAAAGGAAAGATCCGTAGTCTAGTACACTCCGGATTAACGCGTTGTATACCAGTTTCATGGTGTAGGGATGTGCACCCCACCAGACACCAGCAAGCACTTTTAAAATGGGGATAGTTCTCTCGCATCTATTAACTAAGTAATTTAGGTGATGTAAACCACTCAATTTCGAATCTAAAAATACGCCTAAAAATTTTGCTTTTGAGGACACCGGTATACAATGTCCTTGGATGCTCACTGAAATTTGTGGGATCAGCCTCCTGCGGGAAAACACAACTACAGCACTTTTGGGGGCAGACAAACTCAGACCGTGAGAATTTAGCCATTGGTTTAGAGAGTCCAGGGAGACACAAAGTGATGATGCAGCGTCGCTAACCGAATCGTTGGTGACGTATAAAGCCAAGTCGTCAGCATACTGAAGAATTTGACAGTCGTTATTGAGGCATGAACCGATGTCAGCTGTATATAAATTGTACAGTAAGGGACTGAGAACAGAGCCTTGTGGTAAGCCCTTCCATGACATCCTGACGTCAAATTCCTCCCCTGGTACTCTCAAAACCAAAGATCTAGACATGAGTAAACTACAGATGCATTGTACCATTCTCTCCGGTATTCTCAGCTGTTGCAATTTTTGCCTGAGAATGGGAAGAAGAACATTATCATATGCAGAGGAAATGTCTAGAAAGGCAGCGACTACGGATTCATTCTTCGAAAACGAAGAGCGTATGTCTGAAACCAAAACCCCAACACTATCCATAGTACTGAGTCCCTTCCTAAAACCGAATTGGGACCTAGGTAGTAAATTTCTGGATTCCACTATAAATTCTAGTCGGTTCTTTACTAAGTGTTCCAATATTTTTGCGAGGACTGATGACAAAGCGATTGGTCTAAAGCTGTTTGGGTCATCAGCGTGCTTGCCAGGTTTTAAAATTGGTATGATGATTTGAGTTTTCCACTGATCGGGGACCCAGCCATTAGTATAGCAGAAATTTAGCATTAATAAAAAATAGTTTTTTGCTCTATGGCCTGCTTGTGACATAAAGGAATAGACAATACCGTCTATACCGGGGGCAGAGTCATGAACATGTTTTAAAACTAAGTCTAGCTCTTGCATTGAAAATGGTGCATCAAAAGGGTCGTCTGAGGGAATAAGAGATGGCTGATTTTGTTCTGTTTCCGATGGTACATATGGAGGAGCCAGTTTATCAAAGAACTGCTCAGCAGTCTCTCGAGAAATGGGAGAAGAAATAGAAGGGGAACATCCAGATCTAAAGCGATTGATCTTCTTCCATACTACGGATAAAGGTGTGGAGGGAGACAGAGAACCACAAAAGTCAGCCCAACCGGCACGTTTCTTCCTTCGCAGCAATCTTTTAGATTTAGCGACGATCCTATTGAATGCTATTAAGTTATCGCTAACCATCGCCTCATTATATGTCACTTCAGCATCATCCCTTTCTTTTATTGACAATGTGCATTCTTGATCCCACCATGGTGGGGGAGGGATCAGCCCACGAGCTGAGTTTTTAACGGGGAAACATGTGTCTGCAGTAGCTGTTATGGCAGAAATGAAGTCATTAAAACAGTTTGACACTTGGAAGGTACCAAGAGGACCAAAGTCATTAGAAATTAAATCAGGAAGAGAGTCTATTTTGTCCTCCAATAATGAGGAACACCTTGCCCAATCAGGATTGGATAAATTATACCTCAAGAGTGGAGGGCTAGATTTTTCTAAGAATGTTTTTTCAGCCAAAGATATTATAATTGGATAGTGGTCACTCCCATGTGACAAACTGGTACACTCCCAATGACACGACGCAGCAATATCCAGTGTGCAGAATGTAAGATCAACACAACTTTTATGTTGTCCAGGAAGAGACCTACGGGTTGGGCAGCCATTGTTCAAGATACACAGGTTAAGGTCATCTAGAATTTCAACTAAGCCTTCTCCAAAAGAATCACAACGCTCTGAACCCCACCTAAAGTGATGGCAGTTGAAATCCCCCATAACAAGTACAGGGCCTACTATGTTTTCCAATATACGTTTTAAGATTGGAAGGAAACTTTGATGAGGGTGAGCAATATAGACAGATAAGAGGGTTATACCCTCTACCCTACAAGCCACAATGCTAATATCATCGCCTAAAGAAGGCAAAGATACCGTCCCAAGTGGGACACGGTTGTTCACACAGAGAGCCGACCCGCCATAGCCATCAGATCGGTCGCATCTGAGAATATTAAAAGAAGGTAAGCGAAAGCTAAGACTTGGAACTAACCAAGTCTCAGCAAGGGAAGAAGCTAAAGGTTTATATTTGTTCATAAGGAATGTGAGCTCGTGCTTCTTATGCCACACGCTCCTCACATTCCATTGAAGGAACACCAACCGAGCCATTAATATGGGATGAAAGAAAATTTATAAGTGGGGAAGCAACGTTGGGCGGTAATTGATTTTTGTTGGATGAAGACATTAAAGTTACTAAAAGTTTACTTAGAAGTTCAATGATTGAAGTTAAGTTATCAGAAGATTCTGTTTGATTATTGAGACCACAGCCATTAGGCTGAGAAGATCGAGGAGTGCTAGTGAGCTGCTGATGAGCTGCTTTGTCATAGGAGGGAGAAAGAGGAGCATGGGTCTTTGGCTTAAGGAAAACAGTTTTGCGGTAAGACTGGGTTTGTGATTTTGCAGTGTCTGCATAGCTACGCGTAGAAACAGGAACAGATTTGCTAGCTTCAGAATAGGAAATCACTTTCTCAGCCATCATTATTTTAATAGTCTTCTGCCTGCCATACTCCGGGCAGGCCTTGCTATTTGCAAAGTGACTACCAGAGCACAACACGCAGAAAGCTTCGCTCTCAGCAATGCTACAACCATCACCGGGGTGATCATTGCCACACTTGCTGCAACGGGGTCTGGAACGACAAACAGATTCTACGTGACCAAATCGGCAGCACTTTCGACATTGGATGGTAGGGTAAATATACTGTTCTACAGACAATGATGTATAAAAACAAAAAATACGTTTTGGTAAAACTTGGCCATCAAATGTGATGACACAAGTTTCTGTGGGCCTGTATTCATTTATACCGTCTTTGTTCACCTTCCTATTAATACGCCTAACTTTTATTATTGGGCCACAACCTACTGGAACTTTTAAGTACGTCAGGACTTCCTCTTCTGAAAAATCCGTAGGAATGCCACTTACAACACCCATACGGGTTATGTTAAAAGAAGGAATTACTGCTTCATACAAGTTTGTTCCTAGAACATTATTTGTAATAAAAGCGTTTGCATCCTGAGGGGCTGCAAACTCAACAGATACACGGTTTCTACCGACTCGCTTGACTGCAACGATATTGGAGAAGTTCTGGTTTGCCAAGAAGCGCCCAAATGTAACTGGGTGTAGGGTAGTTCCAGAATTTGGTTGGGTTTCCTGTCGGGAAACGTGGACGATAAAAGGTCCTTTATCTGTTACCGAATACCTAACACGTCCTATGTGAGTTCTAGGTTGTTTCGTAGGGCGATTGGAGACATCCTCTTCATTACCGGGGCGCTTACGTATATTAGTCTGGGATGGGAGGATTTGGGACTCCAGATTACAGACTACATCTGCAAACTGGCTTAATGTATTGGGGGTGGAAGTTGGCATGGACGGAGAAAAGCCGGATAGGGGAGTAGTAGGGGCATCATCAGGAGGATCTGGGGGTTTATTTTTATCCATATTCAATATGAAACGTCTTTAAAAACAAACACAAGTAACACGAAACAAACCTGACAGCAGTCAACAACGAGACAACACACAAACAAACACAATAACAAGTCACAATAAACACAATAACGCAGAAAAACAATCAGAAATTCTAACACACGTGTTACTCAAACGCACACTGTGGCCGAATCAACAAAAACATTAAATATTGTTCCCTGATTTGACATTGACAGATGGTAGTGATGCCATAGCAAAAAGGTCGCAACCGCTTTAACTTATTTAAATGAAAATAATTGTTTCGCTTTGTTTTTCAGGAAAAAATTACAGTTAAAGAACTGGTTATCATTTAAATTACTATGAATAATAGTTTTCAACGTGTTTATTTATACTTTTTTGTTGTTTAATATCAACCGTTTTTAAATGTGGCTACACCAAGTCATTATCGATATGATATCGATAAGACGATTTGGTGATGCTTCGCCCTACGAATACTTAAATCTGTCATTTGCTAATGAACGCTTAAATTATGTGTCTGGGATGTACCGTTGATTAACGGATTTAATTCTACTTAGTTAAGTAATCATTAGGACTAATTTAATGAACCTTTCTGAGTGTGGCTATAAGCACTAAAAACATGAAAGAAGTAACTGTACGACGAGGAAGCTTTTACAAAAATGATGCTGATATTTTAAGAGATTTGACCGATGACAGTATTTAATAATGTGTTAACCCTTAAAGGGTTGTGGCTTATCTGGCCATCAGAATGATATGCATCGCAGGTAATGCAATGGTTATGTTATGAATTAAATAAAAAGTCCATCAATGTAAGAAAGCATGTTTTATTTTAGAATAAAAACTATGTGGGAAACATATGCTTGTTGGCTCAATTAAACTGACATAATTAAACTGAAATGAGATATACTATTCCCACATATGTATGTGGAACGCTACAAATCTGGAACGCTTTTCTTTCACACGTGTTGAACAAAAACGGCATCTGCGAAACTTAAAATTATCTTGAGGCAGATGGTCTCCAACATTCAGCAGTCTTACTTCATTAGGAACACCGCAAATCCCACCCTTTTTATTTTTGAAAATAGGAGTGTTGATTTTCTTAGTCGCCAAGTTATTGATAAATAGACGGCCAAGCCGAGGTCGAAAATCTTTATGAGTCATTGCGCTTCTTTGATGATACACAATACAATATGTAACAAAAACCCTGTTGTTCCCTCTACCCACGTTTTCAGAATCGGTAAACATACGTAATAAAGCAAGTCATTTATAAAAACTGTTCAACAAAAATATTTAAAATAAATATTTAATTATGAATATTTGTAAAGTTTAACTGATTTTGATTAGATCAAAGAAAGCCGCCGAGTTCGTAGTCTATTGTGCGAAATAAGGATACTTGTAAAATCACATATTGTAAACATTTTTTTCGAATATGTCGATTTTCATAGTTATTTGATACTGAACTCTCGACCAGCCAATGCTTATTTTTTTAATTATAACTTCGTAAATGTTGTGCTTGTAGGTAAGTGTATACGTCCCTAAAAGGAACAACAGGGTTTTTGTTACATATTGTATAAGAGTTTACCACACTTGCTTCCAAGAGAAACCAAAAAATACGATGCCAATATTTTCTTGACTTCCTGCCTAAGGGATAAGATGATCGGTAATGATCAAACAAATCAACACCTCCCATATAGTCAGTGTACTTCTTGATAGCAGTTGGGCAGTACATATGTTTTTTTGTGCCATCTCGTTGGGTTCTTTTTATCACTTCAACTTCTTTTGGGTCAAAAGCTGTAGTGACCACATAGACCTCCTTGGTATCCATCCATTTGATACATGTTATTGGGTGTGTATATCTGAAAATGAATTCTCCAGGCTTTAGTTTCAGCTCCTTATTCTTCTTTGAAATTTCATCAAGTAAGCCTTTTCTATTGTTACGGATTGTACCAACAGCATATATCTTTTTTGAGTGCAATATTTCCATCAATGGCAAACTTGTAAAGAAATTATCAAAGGCTATTAGGGTATTTTCTGGTACATTTTGACAAAGATCTGTTACTACTCTGCATCCAAGACTCTCTTCATTTGGATTATTAGTTTTACCTGTATATATTTGAAAGCAATGAAGATACCCTGACTTGGAATCACATCTACACCAGCACTTGTCACAGCCTCTTTTAATCGTTTTTTTTGGCATGTATTGTTTCATTGTTGACCTCCCACCTTTAAATTTTATCATACTTTCATCAATTGAGTTATATTGAGGAGAGCAATTTTTTCCAAAAGTTTCATTCAATTTGTCTATAATTGGTCTTACTTTGCATAATTTATCATAATTGGGATCTGTTCTTGGTTTTTCTTCAAGTATACTAGATACATGTAAATTTTCTGTTATCTTTTGAAATCTTTTATATGGCATCACTCTACTAATTACTGAATTATTGTAAAACTCGTCAGTAGACCAGTACAATTTAATATCTGAGATTGGATTTATTGACATAAGTACTACCATTCCCATGTAAGCACTAAATTCTTCAAATGTTATATCCTTCCAATGATTCGAATCTTTGTAAGCTGCATAAATATTAGTATTTCTCACAATCAACTCAATCAATTCGATTTATTACAGACATAGGCCTAATAAAATCAGGAGCTGAGAATTTTGTGGAGTACATGCGCCCTCACAGCCGTGGCCTTCGCAGGAGACGCCCTGGGCGTCGGGAATCCCAGGCTGATTCCCGGCCACCGTAGGCACGGGCTTGCGGACGGCGAGTAATGGGTAGCTCGCTGTCCGGTAAGGACCAAGCCCGGGTCGACGGCGCGTTGTGTTCCACGCGCGCCTCAAAGAGATGTCAGCACCAACTGATGGGGCCCGCAAGGGCCAATGCCTGCCAGGGATGCGGGTTGCTCGAAAGAGATACCGCCGCCCCTGGCACACAGGCAACTGAGGGAACACGGGTGGGTTTTAGTCAGTAAAAGTCTGACACGCCCTCCCGCTCCACCCAGAGCGGGAGAAGTTATTTGATGATTTCCCACCCAGGAAAAAAAAAAAAAAACTAACAAGGCCACCCAGCATAGTATCAGGCAATAAATTATCTAAAGAGGAAGTTAAAGAGCCAAAAAAAATTGCAAGTCTGCGGATTCATGTAGAAAGAGTCATTAGACGCATCAGGGAGTTTTCTTTTTTGAAGCCCCATGCTTGCATAAACTATTATCTTTTAGGGAAACTTGATGATGTCATAGTTATAGCTTATGGTCTAATAAATTTACAAAACTCATTAATTATTAAGTGAATATGTTACTAACAAACAATGTGAAACTAAAAATAAAAGACTAAAAATACAAATAATCAGTATTTTTATTTACTATATTTTACCCATATTTCTGTTGTTTTATACAACAATGGGTAGATGTTTCTTTTCCAAAATAACAATAAAGATTGTAATAAAGAATTTACACATTCTTCATAGAACTCCACTAGTGTAATATTAACTTCATTATTATTTTGAAAGTGAACATCTGCAACACAAAAGAAGCACGTTTTATACCCACAAACATACATTTGGATTTGCATCTGGTCATAACACTTGTTTGAGGGTCTCCCATTCTGTATGTAATTTTTTATAGTGTTTTTATTAAAGAGGCATTTGTTTCTGTGAGAAACCGTTCACCTATTCCATCTGGTGAACCAGGAATCATGGGAAAGTGTTTGCTAATAAAAAGACCACATTTTTGTATTCGTTTTTTTAGCATGGTTTGTACTGTTTGTAGTATTTAACATTCCATAACCCTGCCACGTTTCTTTGCTGGAGTATCAGGTATGTTGCCACCCATAATCAAGGATACTAAGGCACCATCACTTGTTTTACATTTTTTAACTTCATAAGCTTTGGAAGCCGTTATTCTGCCAAACCTTAACTCGTGCCACAAGTTGCTGCGGGTCTGGTTTCTTGTGTTTTGTTCAACCTTTTTTAATAGCTCAGTAGTAAATAACCCAGATATATGCTTGATGAACTCTTCACTACATTGTTCTCTATAGTTCTGCACTAACTGGTACATAGAGAGCCCTTCTAGCTCATTAGTGATGTTTTGCACATACCTTAAGAATTCACAGTTTCTGATATCCTTCGCTGTAGTATGTTCCACAAATTTTTCAAAAACACTGGCATCTGAAGAAGTCGAAGCATGTCCTTTAGCTAATTCTGTAGTAGTTATGAATTTCAATGTTGTTCCCACCTTAGATAGTTCAGACTTTTTCCAGTAGCATTCTACCTGAGTACAAGACTGCTCTTCACTTCTGCGATGTAGCCACATCAAAAAAGCCGCTGCATGTTTGCACCCACCCGCTGACGCAGCACAATCGTGGCATTGTGAACTGATAACAACACTGTTTATTTCATCCACAATGATAGTGACTGTGTATGGTTTAGTACGAACTTTGTGTTCAGGGCACAAGCGGCACTTCACAGTACAAATATTTGATTCTCTTTTCAACTGAACGTATCCTGCGGCATCATCGCCATAAGATTCTCTTGAAGATCTGGAATAGACAAAATAGGAGCGTAAATATTTTAAAACTTTGTACATAACCATAAATAGTATGTAAAAAGAGTAAGGTGTCTCTTTCATTTGGAATAAAGTATATCAGTGTAAAATAATAGGTACTTACAAAGACATTTTTACGTTTCTAAGCTCCGCTGCACAAAAATCGTTGTTTCCAACAAAGAAACTTGCCGCCATCAAATAATCAACTTTCGGTAAGTTACTACTACTTCCTTTGATGAATCCAGTCTCCATTGTGATAAAAATCGTAAAATATTAACGCTGTTGTAACAAATAAACGACAGAAATAATTCACCGGTGAAACTTTATCTTGGATATGTTATGTTATGACAGCTGAACTCGGCTTGTTTCCCGGCTAGTGACGTCATCGCGCTCCGATTGGTGTTCACAGTCACGTGATATTGAGTACTAAATAATGCAATTTAAATTCATTTTAATTAATTTAAGACGAATAATTAATTTCTTAAAATTTCATTTTAGGTTTTGAAAACCTACCTTTAATGTATAAAACATAACTTTACATGAATTTGTAACATGTGTCAACATGCCTATTGGGCGTCACCCTGACTTGCCTGGGCCAGGCAATGAACAAAATTTTAGCTGAACATGAAGTATTGGAAGCCCTCAAATTATTCAGTGATAGTACAAAAATCTTGATATCCCTTCATCATGGAGAGACTAATACAAGGAAGCAGCTACTAGCACCCCTCCTGGACAAATCATTTACAAAAATGACTGAATCAATACCAAGAAATAAGTACCTATTTTTATTTGGTGAAAACCTATCTGAAAAAAATCAAAATAATAAAGGGATAGAAAAATCAGGATTTGTGTTGAGAAAACCCAAACCGACATTCAACCGTCTGGAAAAATGGGGAGGTCCTTCACGCCAAACACAACAGAAGGCACAAATAACGCGCGGGGTGGGAGGCACAAACGTCCAGCAGTACAGTCACAGACAAAGAAGCCTTACCAACCAACCAAGAAGCCATTGGAACGTGCACCTGTGAACCGCCTCGAGAGGGACTACCAGCGTGCTCGCCCTCGACGCTAATTCCACAACAGATACAACATGCAGGTAATCTGGCTAGGTACCGCGGACATGGTGGTCCGCGCCCTTGTTTACTTGGTGTATTTATTTATAGGTTTTATTATCTTACATTACAATTACAGTGCTCCTACATCGGACACATTTTTTAATCTTACAGACTAAACTTAAATCTACGTGAGTCCATCTATTTTTTTTTTGTTTTTTTTTATTACTTTTTTACAGTTACATGCACATTCAGATACGATATATACACAAGCATTACAATATTGATGTTGGTAGGTTAGTATGTAATAATATTATGACTATGTTACTTATGTTATTACACTTCTATTGTTTTTTTTTGACAATTATTGCTTATTATTTTATTACACATTTAACGGAGAGCTGACTGCATGGCAGTGTAAGCCGACCAGCCCAGGCTGACGGCATTCACGGACATGACGTGCACATCCGCGCCGCTTAGTTCAACCATATTTTAAGGAATGTAACGGCCGGATACACAGCGACACCATCGGCTGGACATTTATGTGAGTACGACAGAGTCACTCCGCCATGCAGTTTTACATTTCTATGATGAAATCAGCAACATATGGAACATATCCATCACACACTCTTCCCTAGAAAACTTCCGCAAGTGGCTCTCGAAATCTTCTCGAGTCTTTATTTCTTGCTTCTTGCGCCTCTTCAGATAGTAACCCTATTGGCAATATGGCTGTTTTAATTATCTGCCATCCGTGGATGAGGATTTTATGTACGCTTTGTGGCATATAGTACCATTTGTACATGTCAATTCTCACATACAGTTGAGTTGTCTCAGCCGCATAAATTTGAAAAAATCTACGTGCAGTATTGCCGTCATTGCTGTTTCCGTAACCTTGTTTGGGAATATCTGCTAAAACTTTCATTTCATCCCATAACTTGTTCTGGATATCTTTTTTTAAGTTATCTGTTGACTCTTTGTTTTGTTTGGTTATTTTCCAACACTTTATATCCTTCCTGTATGCAATATGCAAAATGCATTCGAAAAATTTGATCCATGCATGGAGGCTTGATATGCCGAGAGATAAAGATTCATCATCCACCTGTTTCATCTGAATTGCTTCCAGATTATTCATCATTTTTGGTGTAGCTCCGTAAATGTGACAGTTTTGTCCTGCTTTGTTAGAAAGCGTGCTGCATATTTTTCCATCTATCATTGTAAGACTCAGCTTTGGATAAAAGTATACTGCTGTGTATCAGTATCAATGCTTATCGGGACTAGTTCCAGTATTTGTCTTTTAACGTTGTTAACTGTTTCTCTTGTGAAATCTGCGGTTTCTTTATGAAATATTAACTTTATTGGGCGACAATATTTGGTTGAAGAAGGTATCGGATTTTGCCAAAGAATGAGCTCACTTTTGTTTCTTTTTGAGGCTGCTGTCATCCGAAGCGGAACTAGAGAGACTAGAAACAAAAATGCGTCGTTATTATCACTGTTTTGAAAGCCTTGCTTATGGCGGCTCTGTCCTGATGCGCCATCACAACCCCACTTAAAGATAACATCGATGTGGGCAGGGTCATATTCATCTCTCTGCGCTTTTAAGACCTCAAGTTGTACAGCTACTAGTCTTCGTATGGTGTGAGATAAAAGAGATTGTAGCTTCACTTCTCCAGATACTTCATCAAATTTTGTTTGGCAAGGGTGTTGTAACATCACTATTTAGTAATTAATTAGTGTGTACACCACTAGATCGTCGCAGGAGAGAGAGGAAGGTGACAGACAGGAGTCAAGACTTCAAGAATCCTCATCTCATATATCCTCAAGCGTAACAATCAGGTCAGGTCGAATTGTAAAACCACCAAGAAGGTTAATAGACGAAATAGATTAACTATTAACTAAGTAGTATTAAGAAGGTTGTCTAGATTAAATGTAACTCAGTATTAATAAGAATGTTGTCTAGTTTTAATATAACTATAAGTATCATAGAGCATGTTGTCATGTAGGTAGAGTCGCTTGTCAATGGACATCTTATTAATTGTTTGTCAGGGGTTTAATTTGAACTCAACAAGGGGGATGTTGTAACATCACTATTTAGTAATTAATTAGTGTGTACACCACTAGATAATAATCTATGGTTCCGCTCTGCATCGGTCGGACACTTCTCTGTCTGATCTCATCTAAAATACCACAACTGAACGTGCTCTGTGAAACTGTGATCCTAGTCTCATTAAACCAAGTCTACTCAACATTATCTTTCATTTCAACAAACACAGCAGGGTAGCATTCTTTCTTTGCCTGGAGCAGTTGGCTGTAAGTTGGGTAAATATTGGCATTGTGCTCTTTACTGGTTTGCTGTATATCAATGTACTGGCCTTAGTGAGTTTATTGTCAGTATAAAGTGCTAACGCTCTTTCTACGCTCATTTTAAGTGGCGTCTTTTCGGGAGCTAAAATGTTGATTTTGATTTTTTTTTTGCTCTTTTTGGACTCGCAGTTGGAGAGGCGATAAATTTAACCATTTTGGCCGCATCCCGTTTTCCTTCTGCTCTTAATCTCAGTGCCGCAGCAAAGGCTAGTTCTGCAGAAGAATTTTCTTGCACCATTTTTTGGACTTTTCTTCTTTTGGTCAGCTGGCTACACTCCCCAAACAATTTCTTCAGCCAGCCTTGTAAAATTGGTCTGTTTAAATCGGGGGGGGTTGCAGGAGTCACAGAAACATGACGATGAATACTATCAAATGTGATCGAACCTTCCAACCAATTTTCGTTTATAGATAAAAATCGTTCCGTTGAGCGGCAACTTTTTTTCCATTTGCTTTGTAACTGTGCACAAAAATTGCGTATCGTTTTACAAATAGACGTATGTGATGGTTCATCATATTCATTAAAATCACTATTTTCTGACAAATACTTCAATACTGCATCGACTTTTCTCGAACCTTCTATGTTTCGCCAGACAGTGAACAATTTTCGTCGTTGTACTCCACCCGTAAGCTCTAAAAAATAACAGTAAATAAATGTGCAAATTCGCGTAGACAAAAACAAAAAGTTTGTGGACCTGGATAAGTTTACAAAACAAAAATGAGAATTTAAAGACCAATCGTCATCAATCCCGGATTTCCGGATTGAATATCCAAACTAAATAAACATATTTTCCGTACAAAAAGTGTATTTTTAAATGGTCGTCAAATAACTTAAGAATTTATCTTCAAAAATTAAATTGATATATTTTAATTACACATACCTGGACGTGACGACTCCATACTAAGCAGATTATAATTTCATACACTGTGTCAAGTTGCACACGCTTTGAAGTTGGAACGCGACTGACTGATACACGATACACAGCACGCGTAGTAAAACACGTTACAACTTGTCGCTCTATCTTGTAGTAGACGAGTAGATAAATTAAAAATCTATTGTCACTATGTTAACACCTCTATTAGGAGTTGTTTAATGTTTGTGTTATTAAAAAATGTTTGCGACGTTTTCATGCTTTTTGAACGCCTGGATCAAGAAAATGGACCATTGTGCGACGTCCTTCTCTTCATCGAAGTGCTTTACCACCCAGGTTGTCTTGCCGCAACCTGGCACTCCGTTCACCCACTCGATATTGGGTACCGCCCAAATTTCCCGCGATGCTGGGGTGTCCGAAGTCCCCAAAATGGACTGAGCCATTTCGAGGATCTTAACGTCCAGCATGATTTTGGTACATTTGGCGGTAACCACCATCGGGGTCGTCGTTCGGTGCGTTGAACCTGATTTTGCCCGAGCGCTCCGTTTCCTCCTCGTCCAGGGCTACAAAACCACTCTTCGCGCTGTAGGCTGCCATGTACTAACCCGTCATTTTCCCTTTGATGACTTGGGATGTGACATTGTCGTACACTGCTGCCTCTGCTTTCTCTAGTAGTACAGGGAAGCAGTCCTTCTGAGTCTCTCTGGAAGGTCTGCAGGATCTTTCTGCATGTCATGAGATTGACCTCTCTGGTCGCTCTCACGATTGCCAAATACTCGAGGAAGGCGCTCTTTACGTGGTCCGTGGTTCCCGAATTCACGGCGAGGGTCAGCGGGCTGACTTGTCCCTTTTCGGCTCTTGTAGGCAGAGGCTTCTGCGGTGTTGATTTTTTGGGGCTCTTTTGAAAGAACGTCTCCACTGCCAATTCCTGTTGGTGGGATGGTGATGCGCGGCTGGTGCTCGGGAGCAGAGCACTGAGGAAAGTGCCGAAGGCTTTCAGGCGACTCCTCGACTTGGCCCGGTCCCCCGGGCTAGATGACTTGCTCTGCTTCTTTGCAGCTTTTTTGGCGGCTGCCTTCAGCTGGGCCCTCTCGGAACCACTTTCAGTGGTCGGACTTTTTTCGGAGCTCGTCGCGTTGGGTGTTGGTTATCTGGGGGCTTTGAGGAAACTTAGGGTTTCCCCTCTGTCCTCGTAGACAACTACCTCGTGTTGTTCTGAGGCTTTTAAACAACTGGAACGGTCTGCGACGTCTCCTCTCTCTCTCCACCGACCATCATTGCATCGACACGGATCGTACGGGCCGTATGTTCCTCTGCCTTCCTGATCTTTTGAAGCACCGAGCTTGGCTGAGCAAATGGAGTCTTAACTCTCCACTCGAATAATGCGATCGTATTTCCTTTGGATCTCATTAGACGGCATCGGTGATTGGCTACTTCCACTTGAGGCAGTGCAGCGTACTTGCTGCCTTTTATGGTGATCTTAGTGGTACATCCGTTGATCAAGGGAGCAAGGCCTGGTGAGATATTTATACGGGCCCTAGCTCGGCTTGTGCCTATGAAGAAGCTTATGCCTAACCTTTCTCCTTCCTTGTTCATGAATAGGGGGACGGGTCTTAGCCTGACGCCGGGACTCCGTCTCCTCCGCATGCCAAAAATTGCGTGATAGGCATGGTGTTAGGTGCTGGTTGTAAGCTGGCTTCTGGTGCTGCTGCCACTGCTGCTGCCGCTGGTGTTGGCTGTTGGTTGATGTTTGTGGTTGGTGTTGTGGTGAATTGTGTTTGAGATGTAATTTGTGTTGGTGTTGTTGGTTGTGTTGTTGTTGTTGTTGTTGTTCGTGTTCGTGTGGTCGTTGTTATGGTTGTCAGTGTGGTCGTGACTTGGACAGACGGTGGTTGATTTCGACTTCGCGACAGTGGCGACTTTGCTCGCGAATGCCAAGAATGGTTTTCTGGTAGCCGGTCTTCCAATGACGACTTGGAGTGTGGACTGGCTTGGCTGTTTTTTTTGGCTTGGTTTCGATCTTAACTTCCAGCTCCATTCTGTCGTGACTAAACCTTGGGCATTCGAATAGCAGGTGCTTGACTGTTTCTTCGCAGCTGGGGTCGCAGACGCACGAGGGGCTGTCTTTGAGATGGAAGCGGTGGAGATACGCTGAGAATCCTCCGTGCCCTGTTAGGACTTGTACATGAGCTGGTGAGAGAACTACGTCTCTGAGTGTCCTTTTCGACGCTAGGACGTCTGGGAAGAACATTTTTGTGACCGCTCCTGTACTTGGGGACTCGTATCGCGCTTGCCACTTTCTGATGGTCCCCTCCCGTATCTTCCTCCTGACGAACGATACGGGGGGACCTTGTCATAGTCCGCTGTAGTCTTTGTTTGGGCTGCCTCCTTGGCCAGCTCGTCCGCTCTTTCATTCCCGGAGGTTCCCACATGGGCCCTGAGCCAAAGGAGCTTCACTTCTCTGCCCTCCTCTCGGATCTTGCGGACACATCTCTTGATTTGGTGTACCAGATGGTGAGTGACAGACGGACTCCTCAGTAGGTCAAGTGACGATCTAGAGTCACTCAAGATGCTTATTGAGGTCGCCCTGCAGATCTTGACAGCTCTGAAGAGAGCGTACATTTCCGATTGGGAAACTGTGTTGTGAGGCTCTAGGCCAAAGGAGCTGAAACTTTACTCCTTTCCATTTTCCCACCAGATTAGGGCAGCTCCGACTTTCCCCTCTATCTTGCTGCCGTCGGTGTATATTTGGGGACCGCTTACTTGGTAAGTTTCCAGAGTTTCATAAGTCAAGTCCTCTAGGCGTGCATACTCTGTTGTTGTGAGTAGCGCAGGATACGGATTTTTGGAGTGGTGCACTTTGCACTCCAGCTCGCGACCTCGCGACTCGGTATGAACTCCTGGGAATGACCCTTTTTGATCTTGAAAAGGGTTGCACCCTCGATTACCCGGAGATCTAGGGGTAGTTGGCTTGACAGGATAAGTGCCGATGTTAGAGACACCGTGCGGTATGCTTTGCAGATCTTCTGCGCAAAACCCCTCTGCAGTGAGTCAAACTGATTCCTTGTCATCAGTTTCTCAGCTGCGGGGCCCCACGCGCTCGCTGCATACATCACGATTGGCTCTATCACTGACACGTAAATTGTCCTAATTATCTCTCTGTTGAGACCCCAAATCACCTTTGCCGCGCATTCCAGCTGCTTGTAGATGTCTGCAGCCTTTTTGCAGGTCGCGGACACATGCGCGTTGAAGGTCAGTTTAGAGTCTATTATGAGACCTAACAGCTTGACCTCCCCGACCAGGTTCAGCGGCGTGCCCGACATGACCCTAATGTTCCGGTCTTCCAGGTATAAGGTAACGAGTGCGTATAGGTTTTTGGGGCAGTTCTTGACCACCATCTGTCTTTTCAGTGCTGGTCACCACGCATTATCGAAGGCCCTCTCCTCTATGTCCAATGATATCAAAAGCACGATCTTTTTGGCTTTGATTTCGACACGTAGGTGTCCCATTAGGGCATAGAGGGCGCCCTCGGTACCGCGCTGCGCCATGAATGCATACTGGTTTGTGTTAAATGTCGGGAGAAAGTGCCACTGGAGTCTGCCTACTAGGAGCTTCTCGACGATTTTTCCTAGGACCGAGAGCAGACCTATTGGCCTGTACGACTTTGGGCTGGTGTAGTCGTCCTTTCCTGGCTTGCGGAGAATGCACACGTGGGCGACCTTCCACTGCTTCGGGAAGTGTGATAACGACAAGCACCTGTTGGCTATCGCTAAGAACACAGTATCGCTATCCCTATTGCAGTTTTTTGCCGCTGTGCAGATATCTGCCGTTAATCCATCGGGACCGGGGGCTTTTTTCGGATTTTGGTGGAGAACCATTTCCAGCTCCGCGGACGTAAAGGGTGGATCATCGGCAGACAGACCTTGGGGGTATTTCTTCTCCGCTAGCCTCCTCAGGGCAGTGTGGTATGGCTGTTCGGTATCTATTGAATCATCGGGGTAGAAGGTTTTGCCAGAAGATCCGCGGATTGCTCTGGGCTGAGTGTTTCGCCTGCGGTATTTCTCAGGAGGGCATCGTCCTGTCTTCTGGCTGTCTTCCTTAGTACCCTGTAGATGCCGTCCCACATGTTCTCTCGGTCCTGCTTCGAGCAGAACTCCTTCCAGTAGGATGTGGCTGCTTCCGTTGCTGCTGTTGTGTACATGTTTGGCCAGTACATATTCTTGGATGGTGAAATGTCTCCGGCTTGCGGCTGCATTTCGGATCCTTCTCTTCTTCGCCATCGCGTCTTTTTTGAGACGATCTAGAGAAGGGGTCTACCATGGGGGCTTTGCGTCGTGTTGAGGCGTCCCCAGTTTTGGGATCGCTTTCTCGCATGAGCGGTGGATGTTGTTTGTGTACTCTGTGATGAGTGCCTCCAGATCCCCTGGGTTCAAGACACCCGAGATTCTGACTGGTGTAATGTCATTATCTGCCAGGCTGGTCTTGAAGTGTGTGTTGAAGTCGGACCAATTTGCCTTCTTGGTGTTGTAGACGCGAGTCGAAGTTGGCCTTAAGGGTTCTAAGGCCTTTTCTAAACGCATCGAGAAGGTAATTGCGTTGTGGTCTGAAGTTGTTAGACTTCTTTTTACACGCCAATCCTCGACCTTGCCTAGCAGCTACAGGCTGCATACCGTCACGTCGACGATGCTCGTGCACCACCTGTCTCCTCTGTAGGTCTCGAACGTTGGAGTTTGTCCCGTGTTCAGGATGTGGATGTCTCGCTCATTGAGGAACGAGTTGCACGCCGCCCCGCGATGGTTTTCGGAAACACTTCCCCACCACTGGCTCCAGGCGTTGATACTCGTATCTCCTCCCACCAAGATGTTGTTGCCGTGTAGTTTTTGTATGGTGTAGTGTGTTTGTGAAAGGTAGTGTTCGATGTCTTGTTAACCCTCAAAATAGACCAAGAGCACCCCAAAGCTGAGCTGTCCCGCCTTCAGCAAAACGGCGGCGATGTTCTCGGTCACAAGCTGGGGGTCGTGGATGACATCCAGGTTGTTCCCAAAAACAACGATCGGCGCTTTTACTGGTTTCTGGCGGTTGAGGCTGCACTGGATGACTTGCGTGCCGGGATTTGTTTCATCACACCTGTTCTTCCTACATAAGGCTCTTGAACAAGTGCTACTGAAACTCCCTTTGCCTGAGCCGCCATGTGGAGTTCTTCTGTGGCCAGCTTGGAGCACTGAATATTGACCTGGATGAACGGCAATCTTGCTGTCGATCTGGTTGTATTTTGAGTAGTGACTGGTTGGCTGGTTTGTGTGGTGTCCTGGTCGCCTTTAGCAATAGGAAACCCGCGACCTTGCTATTCCGTCCCATTTTGTGCAACTTTGCAGTTAATGCACGTGGGTTCCTTGCCGTCTGCCCATGTCAGGCAGTCCCTCGCGTTGTTCGCTCCGCTGCAGTATCTGCACGCTTCTTTTCCGGCCTTGTATATGGACTTGTTGTGTCTGTACGCAAGGCACTTCGTGCATTGGACGAGCGGGCACTGGTCCTCGATCGAGCATCGCTTGATACCCACGTGCACCTTCTGCACCTGCATGAAGCACTTCCAGAGCTCCGAGGAGAGCTCCAGGACAGGATGGCATTCATGGGGGTTCCCAGCGCGCTTCCTATAGCGCATCTTTATGGTCTGTCCATCCACGGCGACGTCCTGCAGAAGGTGTTTATTCTGCGCCTTAAGGAGATCGATGATCTCCCGGTCGCCGTAGCTGGACAGAACTCCCTTGATGTAGACGAGGGGGTTTTGCAGTTTCGGCTCCTGGACCTTGAGCCCTGCGTTCGACTTGACTTGGTCTTTTATTTTTTTAAAGTCCGACTTACTCGCGCATCTCAGGACCACTTTTTGGTTTCGCGCTTTCCGGACGTTGTCGACTCGGGCCCCGCTGGTTTTGAGGTCCAGGGTGGTCCTGATCCTCTCGATCACGTTGTCCCCAGTGTGCTGGGGGTTCGTCGACGAGATGATCAGGATGTGGTTAGGTTGTGTCGGTGGTCTGGGGGGCTTTGGTGTGCTGGTGACCTGGGCAAAGGTTTTTGGATCCTGCTGATGTTGAGGCCGTCTGTCCGCTTTACCCAGGCCTGCCATCCCCTTCTCAATGTTCTGGAGGCTCTTCTTCACCTCCCCGACTGCGAGTTCCACTTCCAGATTCAGCGCTGGGGGCGCTTGGACTGGTGGTTCCTTGTCACGCAGAACGCGGAGGTCTGCTGAGACGAGCTCCAGCCTTTCCGTGATCGGTTTGAGGTGGTGTGTCATGTTGATCGGGGGTTGTGGTGGTGAAGGACAGGCTACAGGTCTGTTGGCGATGGCCTGTATTTGTTGCTGGATGCTGTTTATCGCCTCCTCAAATGTGGTGGTAGTGCGAAGATCTGTCTCCCGGCAACTCGGTTCCGTCTCCATGTTTCGTGGCTGGGCGAGGTCCTCCTTGAGTTTCTCAAGAGCCTTGCGCAGCACGTCCAGCTGGTTAGAGATGCTGGTTACTGATTTATCGAGGCGTGAAAGTCCGGCCCCCATAGCATCGCTCTGGGGATCTCCCGGGGTTTTTGCACTTTTCCGCCTCGTCTTCTCGTGCTTCTTGAGGCTCCTGAGGCTCGCTGTTGTAACCTCGTCTTTAACCTCCTTGATGCCCTTGACCGCTTCAAGGGTCTCGTGTCCCAGCCATTCTCGAATGCCTTTTGCCTCTTTCTTCGTTTCTGAGAAGTCTGTCCGCATGAGGAAGAGCTCCACCTTTAACGTCATGAGTTCTCGAGTGTGAGCTCTCTCGAGGTTGAACTTGTGGCGGGCCCTCGAGTCTGCCAGTGATATGGCCGTCTCGTACAGGCCCTGCAGGCGCTCATGGGCTGTGGCCTTGCACTCACGCTTCAAATTACCCGCTGCTTCCAGGGCGCCCTTACCTCTCTGGAGAAGGTCATTTGCTTCCCTGGTGGCCAGGTCCATCTCTACCCCTGTGCTTCTTCTCGGTGTTCGGTAGAGGAGGCTTGGCCGTCCACTCTCGGAACTATCGGCTTGGCTGGCTGAGGACGCCACCTAGATTTCTTTGTCCGAGATGATCTGGCGGGGAGGGGAGATGCCGCACTGCTCCCAGTGGATGACTGTCTCCGAGATTCTGCTACGATCTTCTGGAGAATGAATTGATGGCAGTGGTGATGTCCTACTCGTCATGTCCGTCTCCGACGCTGCCTTAGGTGGCTGTGGCTTCTGCGATGGATGCGCCGACTTCTCCGAGATCACCGACTTTGCCGTATTTTTGAGGACCTTCTCCCTAATGGATTTAGACAGTTTTGTGGCGTCAGTGGTCGTTTTGAGGGAGGTGGTGGGTTGTTTGGACGACATGTTAGTTGTTGTTGTTTTTTTTTTATTTATGCTTTTCGTGAGATAATGACTGACTGAGGATGATGACTTATATTAACTAAAACTAACGGTTACTCTATGCTTGTGTATTTTTTAAATCTAAATATATATTTATGAGATAGACTCACGGATGTTCCGCTGATGGTCTGCGTCTGATATCCGATGAGAAGCCCGATAACTGCTAGGCTCAATGTTCTGAACCCAAGTGCGCACTGTTGGTGGTCCTCAGTGGAATCCTGCGGGTATCGCTGGATCGCTGCGTGTATAGGGTGCCGAATTTCAGGATTCTGTCGGGGCCAAAGCGTCTGTTGAAGAGCTCCTTGTGCCCTTTCAAATGAGCCCAAACTCGGCTGTCCAGCTCCAACGGGTACGAAGTGTGGCCGCGGGGGGTGAGGTTGCCCTGAGGGGGGAGGGGGAGAAGGTTTCGTGGGAAGACTATTGAGGGGGGAGGGGTAAAAGGGTCGGGGGGGTTGAGGGGTAAGGGGACCCTTGGTGGCTCATGCAAGGTCCTGAAATCCCAAGTCGGTTGAGCCCAAACTCAGGGGGGGTAGGACTAAGGGTTGAGGAGTTCCCTCGGGGCGTACCTGGTGGTGGGTTGTGGAGTCGCCACACTGGTGGCTGATCTGCAGGCGGATTCCTCGGCCGGCTTTGGAGTCTTCAGTAAGGGCTGGGATGGCTGTATGTACGTCACGCCTCCTGTCGCAGAAACACGTGTAGCCGAAGTGAGGTTATTTTGTCACTATTTTCCACGTGTTTTGGCGTTTTTCGCACCTTAATAACTCCCACGCTCCTGCTCCGATTTTGCTGATCTTTTTCTCAGGATTGTTGTAGGTAGAACGACTCCACTAACCTTGCCCGAGTAATTCACTGGTGAAGTTTCGGGGTTCCTGCTCTGCAACCCTCAGCGGGTTAGAGTTAGGGTAGACACTTGCCCACACTATTCCTGGTGAATCAACACTGCACAATTCCACTGATAACTTTTTTGCGCTTGTATCTCAACGCGACTAATATTGGCGATTTTTTTGCGCGGAGTTGATGTTATTCGTGCGATGTTTTATCGGTTACTTTGGGTCCAAGGTTACCATATAACTTTTACATATTATGCTCCAGTCCAAATTAGAATTCCGTCTCATAATTTCACTCAATCTGAGGAGTTCAATATTAATAAATCAATCAATCAAAATCAAAATCAAAATCAAAATATTTTATTTCACATAAACCTGCAAGGACACTTATGAAACGTCAGAAGCTAGGTGCACGGTTCCAATTTGTCGCTTCCTATGGAGAAGAGCCGGCAAGAAACTCCACGGTTACTCTTTTAAAAATAATTGGGTTTTACAATGTTTTCAAATTACAGTGATAATAGGTATGGGAGGACAGTGCAGGCCTGTCAATAAGTACCAAGTACTTAGAGGAATGAAAATAAAGAATAGAAAATCGTCTATAAATCTAATCTGTAAGGCCTACAATGTTTTCCCATTCACAATATGTAAAAGAATCTACATTAGTAAGATCAACCTATTTAAACAAAGTGACATGATTTCCATGAGAATCACTAATAAATAGGTGCTATTTGAAGCGATGTATAATGTCAAAAATGACGAGAATATGTCAGAAAGTGTAAAAAATAAAAATATTAAAAATTTACATTGTAATTTGGAAGCAGTTAATAGACTCTCACAAAGTTATGCTGTTAATGAGGTACCAGGGAAGCCACATGTGCAGAAGGAATTAATGCCAAACTTCCCTGTCTTCAACGTAGTCTTTTATCTTATAATATGCTTTTTTGATAAGGACACGTTTGATGTGAGTTTTAAACTTTCCATCGCTAAGTTCTGTAACCGACTTTGGCAACTTGTTATAGAAGCGGATACTGTTTATTAGAAATGACTTGCTAGTTTTAGTTAATCTAAATTTTGGAATCACGATTTCATCTTTACTACGTGTATTTAGATTATGGAAGTCGCATCTTTTTTTGAAAAGACCTAAGTTTTTGCGAACATACAAGATATTTTCTAGGATATAAAGAGAAGGCAGAGTTAGTATATCAATTTCATTGAATTTGTTTCTAAGCGACTCGCGAGGCCCCATTTTATAGATAGCGCGGATTGCCCTCTTTTGTAAAATGAAAACTGAATCTACGTCAGCTGCCGATCCCCACAGCAGAACGCCATAAGACATAATACTGTGAAAATAAGCAAAGTATACTAACCTAGCTGTGGCTACATCAGTCAACTGCCTTATTTTTCTTACTGCGTAAGCAGCTGAACTTAATCTACTTGAGAGAGCTCTAATGTGGGCACCCCATTGCAATTTTGAATCTAAAGTAATTCCTAGAAATACAGTTTCCGAAATAGCATCTAGTTTCTTGCCATCAAGTTTTAAATTTAGCCCTACTTGGGGTACATTTGGTAATGAGAACTTAAGACATTTAGTTTTGTTCGCATTGAGTAAAAGATTATTAGCCGCAAACCATTTCGAGAGAACAGCTAGACTATCGTTGACATGTAAGACATCCGTATCTTTTCTATCTATTCTAAAAATAAGAGAGGTGTCATCAGCGAATAAAATTATATCCGAAAAGTTTGCCATTAGGTAAGGAAGGTCATTAATATAAACTAGAAATAAAAAAGGGCCAAGAATTGAACCTTGAGGCACGCCCATCTTAACTAGAGACCCCGAGGACGTTGCCCCGTTAACATTTACTTTTTGCTGCCTGTTTGATAAATAGGAAAGTACAAGATCAGCAGCTCGTCCACGAATTCCGTAGTGGTGTAATTTACAGATGAGTGTGTTGTGGTCAACGCAGTCAAACGCTTTTGAGAGGTCACAGAAAATGCCAATTGCATCCTGGGACTTCTCCCAGGATTCCAAAATGTGACTGACGAGTTTTACTCCCGCGTCAGTCGTCGACCTACCTTTCGTGAAACCAAACTGTCGACTATGTAAAATCCCATTTGAGTTAAAATGTGACAACATCTGGTCTAGCATGACTTTTTCATAAATTTTGCTCATTGCTGGAAGCACAGATATAGGTCTATAATTTGAGGGATCACTCTTACTACCCGATTTAAAAACTGGTACTACTTTACTATGTTTCATTAAGTCAGGAAACGTACCGCTGTCTAAACATTGATTAAATATGCCTGTTAGAACAGGGGCAATTGTGTCAATGATACCTTCAAGAACCTTAACGGAAATCCCCCATAAGTCTTCAGTGTTTTCAATGATTTACTGTAATTGGGTGCTATTACACCCTGCCAACCTGACAGTGAGCAATATATTTCAAATATATTTTTGGTACCTAAACCTAATGGTACATTTAGATTCATTTTAAACTTAAAACCCCTAAATAAGTTTATCTCAACATCTCATTTTAAGATGGAAGATTTACCTACCTCTACTAGGTTGGTACATAAAGATTGCTTTATGACAACCATTGATCTAAAAGAATCTTACCTTTTAGTTCCAGTTGCTGTAGAAGATAGGAAATATCTTAGATTTAATTTTAAGCAGTTGTATGAATTTACAGCACTACCATTTGGCTTATGTACAGCACCTAGCGTGTTCACAAAAATTTAAAACCTGTGATGTCATACATAAGAAGTTTGGGCTATGTAACGGTAATTTATTTAGATGACATTCAGTGTATAGCAAAGACATGAAGAATGCCAAACTCAAACTTGTCATATCATACAGATCGTAGAATGTCTAGGTTTTATAATTAATTATGAAAAAGTAACTTAATACCAAGTAGACAATGTAAATTTTTAGTGTTTATCATTAACTCTCAAAATTTAACAATTAAATTGCCATATCGCACCTTCGGTAGAACAAGGGCATAATTGCAGTTTTTGCTATTTTACAGGAGAGCTATTTTAAGATATTTATTGCATTCAGTGAGGTCTTGCTCTGTTAATATTGCTCGAAAGTTTTTCTTCTTTGCATGATATAAACTATATACTATATCCTTTTTAGGCGTATAGTTAACAAGAATTAAGAACTTTTAGTTTTTTTTCAATTAATTTTAATTTTAAGGAAGGGATACATTTGTGCCCTTGTTCTACCAAAATGTATATTATTTTGTAATTAGGACTAAATTTGAGCTTTAATTTAGGATGATTTTCGAATAAAAATACCTTGTTTTTCCGTATAAACTTTTTATTTTCTTATAAAGTAAAAAAAATGTAGTAACTTTCACGAAATATAATACTTAAACTATCATTATAGTCTTACTAATCAGTCGTCAATAATCTCACGTTTGTGTCTCTTTGGAATCACAATGAAAATAGAATTATAGAAGATAACAAAAATAACAGTGACATTATTTTTAACAAGATTCACTGTTATGCAAATGAAATTCTTTAGAATCACACTTCAAAAAATATTAATTAAAAAATATAAAAATATCTTTATAACAATTATTTTTTTCTTACTAACGAATCAGTTCTAGCTCTCTCTCCTTTTCTTAAAAAAGGTTGTTAAAATATTGTTCATAGAACTTAGGAACTATATTTGAGGATATCAATTGACGAATGTCTTCTTTTTTTCTGTGAGGGATTGGTAACTTTTCCTTATAGAGCTGGTTTAGTGTGACATCTTTCACACTTTTTTTATTACCGATACGACCTGTTCGAATTCTCGCTGCTGTCCAATCGTCGGTTTTGTAGCTGCACTTAAATTGGTATATCTCTGAATCTTTCATAAATTTGATCGCTTTCGTATCCAATATTTTAAAAGTATTTCCTTCAACATCCTTGTTTAAATTCAAATTAATATCTTCAGATAACAGCTTCATATCAATGAAAGAATCAAAATTCATTTCTTTAACGGTAAATTGAACACCCTTTTTCTTAGCATTTTTAATAAGACTGATGTATTCTGCTGGAGTGTATATAGGTCCAGCCTTTTTAGCTCGCTTAACGTTTTTTTCTATTACAGAATGGACGGCATCAGCTTTATTCTGGGTATGACCCCTAATAAGGAATTTGTGTGTTATTGACTTTATAGGCAATGTGTTGACAGCATAATAATACATTCCAAAAACGAATCTGAAACAAGTAGAAATAATTATTTACATTATAAGTACATTACCTACCTATATTGTTCAGTATGAATTATAACAACAATCACTCCTATTTATCTAAATCTACTGTAAATTAATTGTATTATAAAAGGCAACAAACTTACTTATTTTTTTGCTGCCCGCAGCAATTATCCGAATAAAATATTATGTCTTTATCTGGTTGTTTGTTAGAAAGATCCTCCAAAAACTTGTAAAGGCATGTTCCTATTTCATTGGCGCCGCGTTTGCCAAGACCCTCGTGCCAGAAAAAGCAAATTGTGGTATCGTCTTTTATATTGGATACCTAAAACAAAATATACATTAGGTACATTCGAACATAAATTGATTAATTTTAACACTATAATTAACTAATTAAAAAATGAGTCCTCACCGTAAAATTGTAACAATTTAACTTGGACTTATAAAAGAAAGCTGATGACTGGCCAATTGGACAAGGTAAGACTGCCTGTAGATCGAAAATGGCAACTATATTATTAGAATCACTATTTTTGCATTGTTCTGTGTCGTGTTTTAGTTCTAATCTGCTTAAACTTTTCTCTTCTAGGTGTTTTTTGTATTTTTCCATCAGTGGTTCCTTATCGTTAGAGTTTTTGTACGCCTCACATTCATCGCACTGATCTTTTCGGGGAATAAACAAACCAAGATTGAAATCAGTATTAAAAATTCGATAGTAGGCATCATAATTTGCAAATTCCTTTTCAGCGGTTTCTTGAATCTTTTTGTAATCACGATGAAGCTCCGCTATAGTTAAACTTCCATCTATATATTCCCTGGTTGTATTAGCCCTTAAGTAGTGACTTTCTGTTCTAGGAATGGAATTTATATGATTTCGGACCGATTTCACGACTTCATCGCTTAAATTACAATGGTTATTATGCTTTCCGCGATTATCGGCAGGACTCATTATAAACAAGGCTTGATCAGATATTTTGTCAATTACATTCCGCAATGTTTTTTCACCAATACATAAAGTATTCAGCAAAAAAGTCTTACAAATCCTGATTTCCTCACCATTTATCAGAAAATGATAGGTTGAGTTCGGTTTCCTCGGTGGTTTAAATGTGTTATTTGCTGTGATCTTGATTCTTCGGGTTGTAGGATTTTGTTTTTTAATACATGATGCAAGAAAATCTCTTTGCCTTTGGTGTGTTCCCAATTCCCAGTAGGATTTAAAAATCACACTCCTCGTTTCAAAAGAAACTTTAGTAGAACAAGACAGACGACACGAGGTTTTGCATGGAGGGCGCATGGATTTCGCTGGTGCGATCTTGCCTCTTTTGGTCGTGTATTCTTGGCCACTATTTTTTAAACGTTTTGAAACAGCTTGTTTCCATTGCTGTGTATTTTTTTGTCGCTTTCTTGACTGCTTTTTATTAATTACTTGCTCAGTGTGATCTTCACTCGTATCCACAAGGGGTCCTGGGTCGTTATAAACTTCAACACTTTCCGTATTACCATCAGCCTCATCAATATTACCCCTATTATCAGTGTCAGAAGAACTCGACGAACTAGATGAGCTGCTGCTGTTGGAACTAGACGAGCTACTGCTGGAACTTGAAGAACTGGACGAGGTGCTACGTTTGGGAGATCTAGTTTTAAATATACTCTTATGTTTCACAGTTCGTGGCGGTTTATAATCTGATCCTTCAGATGGTGAAAAATCTCCACTCTTTGAGGAGTTAAGCTCACTTGCAACCTCTAAAAAGGTGATGAAAGAATAATATCTCAGTTACTTTACACATGAAATAATCCAGATATTTGTATAGCAGTTTTATTATCTTACCTGTAGTATTTACCGCAGGAGAAATTTCTGTTCCAAAATTGTTATTTTCCATTTTTTCAACATCAGAATTCTCGAAATCTAGAAGAGGTGACGGTAATGATTCAATAGGTGTATCCGTTGTTTCTGAAATGATGCCTTCCATTGATTTAACAGGACCCTGGTTTTTTATATTCATATCTATCCATGTTTCAACCATGTTATTAGCTGTAAAAAAATATATATTTATATAAAAAACTTAAGTAACATACCAATATGAATTAAGAAATAGCAACAATATACTTACACATTGACGAGTTTTCGATTGAATTTGCTGCTCTGTTAGAGCCCACATCTCCTTCGCGACAAGATCTATTAGAATTTGTGTCAGTTTCTTTGATTTGCAAATTATTTTCGTCATTAAGCATCATTAAAATTTTTTTACTACGAGATCCCATTTTAAATTCTGAAAATTTTATTAAAATTTAAATCATACAAAGAAACTATTCATATCACAATTCACAAATAATGCATACCTACTAGTCGTAAATACATAAAAATACCAATACTAATAAATAAACAGAAAATTTATCACAAAATTTGTATTAAAAAATAATACAAATTTATTTCATTAACTTAAATAACAAACATTAATATTAAATCAAGTCAATTTGGAATGACAAAAACGTAATTGTCATTAAGTCTAGCAAAATAGCATTGCAATTGGAATGACAAAAACACATTTACTTTTAAGACCAAGGAATAAAACAAATCTTGAACGGACAAGGGCATAACTGTCTGAACGACTTTGTCCTTCCAATTTTAAAATTATAAATTAGGCATAAGTGTAATAGATGTGGCATTGTCGCTCCAGAAACCAAAAAATTAAAAGGGCATATTTACCTTTACGACGTTAGCGGTCCAAGTGACGACTGCCTCTCTCCCCGCCGACGGCGCAACTGACCAATGAGACTATGTCCAGCCAAGAGAGCAGTAAAAAGGCACCAATAAGACAAAGTCACTATTTTCGCCTAGCGGATTTTTAAAGGAATTAAATGACTGTCTTTGTTCCTCCAGTTCAAATAGCATTTTTAAGGCATTTCTGTATACTTAACTCATTTTTGCAATTTTTGACAATTGTGCCCTTGTTCTACCGAAGGTGCGATATGATAAAAAAGAAAAAATATTAATAATAAATATTATTATAAAGCAGTTTATATCTTATGGAATATATAGTTTTCTGTGTGCGCCATGAACGTTTGTGCTCTTGTTTTAATATTTAAACCTATTCTGGAAATACAGTTCTATTGCTAAAAATCAACCAGCATTTTATTTTACATGCTGGCTGTTGTCCTTCGAAACCAGTGATCAGTTGTGCGGTGTGTGATTCGCGTTTTCGTGTGAGCGTGGTCGGCACGGAGTTGGCGCCATAGCCATTGTTCGTGTTCGCAAGTTTTTACGAGAAATCTATAATTTCTAACTGCTGCATATTTCGCTGAATTACGTTAATATTGTTGCGGATTGCAAATCTATAATTTTGCAGCTCATTGTGAACTTGAGCGTTCGTGGTCGCCGGGCAAATTTCAGCGGGAAATCTATAATTTCTCAGCAAACTATAGGAAGATTCGCGAAGATTTCTGATTATTTCACGGGGACAAATTCGATTCAAGATATTTCTCTTGTGATTAAATTGCAAATCTTTAATTTTGCATTTCATTCACCTCTACCTTCCATTGCAAAATCATTCTAATCGGAGCGGGAAACCGTCGGCGTTGCGCGATAAAGTTGGCAGCATTGCGGCGCTGTCATCGAGACTACCTTTGGTGGTAAACATCAACATAACCTGCGAAGTGTATTAGTGCGTATTGAAGTGCGTAATCTAACGTATTTACCATGTCAACGGCGGAGGAAATGCTTAAAAAATTGCGTCTCGCCCGAGCACAGCAAAAAGGTACTGTTACACGCATCGAGATCCAATCAATCTTGCGTCTGCGTCTATCGAAATGATAGAAGCTCGTATTGATAAGCTGAACACAACTTTCAAAGACTATGAGAGAACACAACTAGATATCTTATCATTGGATAAAAAAGATAAGGAAAATGTTGCTATCTTAGAGGATAAATATTTTGAAATCATCTCAAAGTTAAATTCAACTTTAAAAAGCTTGTGTACATCTGAGGTAAAACAATGCTCAAATGTTTCAACTTCAAAATGACCTAATATTGATTCTCGGTATTTGATGGGAACGATTTCACAATTTATTGATTTATTTATGGCTGTTATTGATGGAAATAAGACACTCTCAGACGTGCAAAAGTTATTTTATTTGCGCAAGTTTTTATTTGATGAAGCATTGGCTGTTATTGTTAACTTACCACTTGTGAATGAATCTTATAAAGAAGCCATTGAGTTTTTGAAAAAACGCTTTGACAATAAATCGAGATTCATATTTAATCACATAAACATTTTATTGCAATTGCCTGTTAAGCAAAAGGGTACATCGGCCTCTATAAGGTCTTTTATATCACAAGTGCAACAACAATTGTATGCACTTAAAAACTTACAGCAGCCTGTTAATCAATGGGACATGCTTTTTAATTTCAATCTTATCTAGAAAATTAGATTTATAATATACCAATCGTGCCTATCAGCTTGATAGGAATATAAATACACTTCCAACTATGGAAGTGTTCGTTTCATTTTTAGAGAAGCGCGCTTATAGCCTTCGAAGATAGCTGTAATTCTGACAATAAGAAGAATGCAGTACAAAAAGTGAGCAATGTTGTCACAAAAAATTATAGTTCTTGTTCTTTTTGCGGTGTGGCACATTTGTTGCATTCATACCCAAAAGAAGGATGGCGAGTTTGGACCCACATTATTTATAAATTAATGAAATTGATGAATAATGAAATGCAAGTTAATATTTACTATAATTAAGAGTTTGTAAGAGGATTATATAAAAAGTGTAGAGTCACTAGATGATGGGCATTAAAAGTTAGAAAATATTTTTATTTACACAAAAATAAGTCATCATGCAGTTATTAAACGCACCGTGTTTCGTATTACATTCCAACCTACTCGTTACATGATTTACTTTCTTACAGTATACGTTTACGCTTGTCAATTTTATTTAAACAAAACTTAAGAAAATATAAGAAAAACGTACAAATGTTAATATTAAAATGCATTCACATTTTTATACAAACGTGTACAATATTATAATTTATTATCTCCTTTATTTCGTTTATTACGATTATTTGTGATAACGTAGAATGTAACTTTATGCTATCAATAGAAGTTGGCTGTCAGTGTCAAAACTAATTAGTGCTATAAGGTGCTATTCTATTGTTTGTTTTCAAGGGCTAACGTGGGATATATTATTTTCTATGCGATTTGTGGATTCTTGACGACTTGGCTTTACCTTTGGACTGAATATTACCTATATATACCGACTTAGACAACCGCTTTTAGCTTTGGATTCCGATTGGCAAGTGGTTTGGACTTAGTTACCCGTTAAAATGCGTTGTGTAAATTGTCAATTGCGCATTGCCCGATTACGGAGACATCATTTGTCAGACGAAAGTGCTCAGGTAGTTGAGAGAGTTCAGAGATGGGTTTATCCGCGAGATGTAAGTATACCATACATAAATTGGTACTTAAGCTCATATACTTCGATAGCATCCCGTGGCGTTGTTTTGTTTCCGTTCTTGATTTTGAACCACTGACATCGTTAAAAGATTAACTTGATGTATTTGATAACTCTAATTTGGTTTGTAATAAAAAAAAACTATGACTAATAATGACGTGCATACTCAATAGATCTGTATTTTTATTATTTTTGTGATTGCTTTTTTTAAACTATTTACTTTTAAATTGTTTCAGTTAACCAACAATGATGAAATATGTGTGCCTTGCTATTTACGTGCACAGAGAGTGTTGGATAGCTCTCATAGAAGTTCTGCTCCTGTTGCACCTTCCACATCTAGTGTAGGAGCACTAGGGAGTAGCGCACAGCCTATATCTTCTCCACAGATGGAGCAAGTTGTAGAAGTCATTCCGTCAACATCTGGACATGTATTGAATGAAACATCTGTTGAACAAGTATTTCCATCAACACAAGCAGCTGACACAACAGAAATTGAAGAAGTTGGACCGTCAATCACCAGGTAACATCTGCTGAACAAATTATGTTGCCTACATTAAGAAGAGCAGCTGATACAGCACGTCGTTGCTTGTTTTTGGAGTGTAATGACAGTGAAAAACGACGTATGCCTGGACTGAGAAAATACATTATTAAGAATTACAATTTCTATATACCCAGAAATACCAGAATTTGCAATTTTCACTTAGGTGCCAACTTATTTCATGAATTGTATGCTAATGAAAATGCTATATCAACATTTAGTGTTTCACATATAGAAGAAATTGTGCATTTACTAGCAGATGATTCAAAATTGGATTTTCTGAATCCTGAAAATATTGATGACCATCTTTTTAAGTACTGGTTTGGACGGACAAAAGATGAATATAATCAGATATTAATAGAAGTACCACGATTAAACAACCATAAAATAAAAAGCGGTTTTAGTGCATTTCTGTGTAAAATGCGGACTGGAGATAGTGATGAAAGAATCTCAGCATTATTTCAAATACCAAGACGAACTCTTGAAGAATATATGCAGCAGGCATGAGAAATTCTTTGCCAGGACTATGTGCCTAGACATTTGGGATGGGCACACAAGCCCAGGGAAGAATTTGTTGCCAGAAATTCTTTGCTTGCTGATCATCTTTTTGGCAATCCTGAAGCACCCACTGAAGAAAAACGTTTAATTGTCATTGCTGATGGCACATATTTAAGCACTCAAAAGAATTTATTTCAAAAAGAAACTTATTCCCTTCACAAATATTACAATTTGGTTAAACCTTTTCTTATAGTTTGCTGCGATGGTTACATCATTGAGGCATTGGGTCCGTATCCAGCCACCAAAAATGATGCTTCAATCATGAATGACCTTATGACAGAGCGAGGTGCCTTTACGGATTTGTTTAGGGAAGATGATGTTTTTATTTTAGACCGTGAGTTAAGAGACTGTGCCGACAACATGGCAGCCAAAGGTTTCTTAGTACATATGCCTGAAACAATTTCGACAGGAGAAAGGTAACTTTCGACTCTCCAAGCTAATATCTCGAGATGTGTGACGATGAATAGACGGGTGGTTGAAGCTGTCAATGGAAGGTTTAGTAGGGATTTTAAAATATTCCGTGCAGATTATTTAAATAAAAGGTGCCCTCATATTATGCAAGATTTTTCAATTGCTGCTGCTTTATTGAACCATTTTGCTGTTCAATTCAGGGGACGAACAAATATCCATGAGGTCATTCAGGCAATAGACGCCAAAATATTTGAAAACAATGAACCCGCTCAACTTGTTCAACATAATAATTTAAATATGAGACATACTATGTTCCAAAATGTTACACATTCAAATATAGAATGACAACAGATGACCTAGAACTAATCGCTCTGGGTACATATCAAATAAAGCAAGCAAAATCATATGTTGGGGAGCACCTTAGAGCCCATGGAATGTATGCGTTAGAAGTTTGCCAGGATAACACACCTCTAGAAGGGATATTTAATGACAGCGAAACATTTATTATACGTGGCAGAATTAAATCTAGGCATATAGGAAGTAAGTCCTATTTCACATACATTGCAGTTGATAGAAGGTTGGAAGGGCGAAGAGCCATATTAGGATATTATTGCCACTGTCCCGTGGGGACACGGACAGTAGGCTGTTGCTCTCATATAATGAGCATATTGTGGTACATGGGTTATGCCAGACACCAAAGCTATGTTGCTGCATCAGCTTCGTTCTTAGATAATCTTTAAGATTATCTAGGGACGAACAGTAACAATTACTATATCAGTATTTATTATTATCATCATCCTCCTGCACTTATCCTATTTTTATATAGGATTATATTTTTATATACCTGTATTTTATAATCACAAATGAAATAAAAGATATTTTATATAAATATTGTTTTATTCAACAAACTTCTTGTTTAAAATTGCGTCTGCTAAATTGCTTTTCATTGAGGGAGTTACAGGAGATTTGTTTGCGATTTTTGTAGGATGGCTACATATTTATTCCTTAGTACCTACACTTCCTTTTACGACTGCTTCGTTGGTCTAGTGATAGTAAGGACGACTGCCGAACCCTGTGTGTGTGTGGTCCTGGATTCGATTTCCAAGTCGGGCAAGGTGAAATTCTCAGTATCAGCCCGAAGCCTGAATATGTGCCCGAGTAGTGACAGTTGGCTCACCCCTCATAAAAGAGAGTAAAACATAATTATGTAACTGGCAAAATGTAAAGTATAGCACGCGACTCCACACGCACATGCGATCCGATTTTAGAAGGAATCTTGGTAACAACTAGACACGTCGCGCCAATGGGAGCCTTAAAACTACATATTTTGCTAGATTGCTTAGTTTATGCTTGTTTATAAATTCATTGATGACAAAAAATTATGTACTATGTGCTTAAAAACTCACACTGGTAAGTGTAAGTTTTCATTTACTTGTAAAATTTGCAAGCAGGAACACAATACGCTCCTGCATAAAGACAGTGGTCCTGGCCCGCTGGCTTCTATATCACTGCATTCTGTTAATTCATCAATAAATACTATACTGCCCACTAAAAAGGTTAAGCTGATTGACTATCAAGGTTCTGAAGTGTCTGTTAAACTTGACTTCACTTATCATCTTGTGGAAAAATCGCAATTAAAGCTTAAGAGCCAACATGCCAAAATTATTGGCATAGGGAATAATTGTAATCAAATCAACAAATATGTTGATATTACTATCAACTCTCCAGTGTATCTATATCTCTCCAATGTACAATTAAAATAAAATGCCATGTTGTAAACTACATTACTTCAAAGGGTATAGCCGTTCTTCCATAGGCAAACTGCCCCCGATAGGAACCTATATCGTAACTTATGTTATATTGTAGAGGGTACTAATAGTAGTTCATCGAGTAGATATGAGCTCTATATCTGAGTTAATTGAGAAGCAAATAAAAACTAACTTAATTAAACCTATTCACAACTTAAAAAATGGCATCAAAAAATTCATCCGTATCGCTGTCGACTGGTAATGTTCCCAAGAGACTGGCAGCATTACCATGTTGTATGGCAATGCTTAGCCGCTAGCCAAGGTACAAACCAGCCCTTGGGTCACGGGAAGTTGCAACCAGCCTTTTTCAGATTTCCCTAAAGAGACCATGAGCACTCGGACCCCACGGCCCGAGGGTTTCAACCCCAAACGGCTCGAAAATATAATTGCCGATTAGGTTATTATACTTTCGCCGCTTGAGGTTTTCCGCAGCCGCAGCGGCAGCGCCAGCACAGCACCCCGAGCCAGGAAGATGGGATGGCGCAAGAGTATCGACACACGTTGCATCCCACACTAAAGGCCTACCCGACTTCCATGGAAATAAAGACATTCCATCCGGTCTCTTGCCATCGTCGCGTGCCAAGCCACTGGGTTCTAATACAGCTGGAACGCCGACGGTAACAAGAGCTCGTCGGATGATGTCGTTAATGTTTGCATGCCGCGCTAAGCGGCCCGCGCTTCGGCTGCAAGACAGACCGTGGTGTCCTAGACTGTTGACAACTTCGCCGCAGTGACAGCGATGAGGAGAACAACAAGGAGCACCCAGTCGCAGAGAAGCAGCGAGGCGGAAAGTGGTGTCGGTAGTGCATGAAGCCACAGACCTGATTCCTACTTACCCACAGCCAGCAGGCGCGCCCGTAGTAGTAGCAGACGTGTTTAGTAGATTGTCTTGTACTACTCTGCAGAGTGGCTCATCCCACCGTCTCTGGGAAAATGGTTTATCGGGTAGATCAGAGTTCGGGCAAGCGAGTCTCCAGGCATCCATAGCCTCGGTGAAGCACGGCACATCGAAATGAATCAGCGTGGAAGCTAGGATTTTTCTGATTAATTTCTCAGTGCTGTGGACCGAGGATATGAAAGCCGGTAAACTAATACTAGAAATTTTGCGGACGCCGAGGCCTCCCATGCGAAAGGGAAGAGTAGCTTGTGCCCAAGCTCGGTCGTCCATGGTCACATTTAAGATCGAAGTTAGTGTGTGCCGGATAAGTTGGTCCATTCTGTCTAATAGGTGAGTGTGCTTCCATAAATGGGAAGCGCGAAGAAATTATGTTAATTTGGGACCGAAACAACAATAGCGAATTAAGGTGATGGCCGAATGCCTATTAATTTGGAACAATCTTTCCGAAACGTCTTTGAAATTTTGAATTTTTTCCTCAATAAAAAAGGGAAAACAATTCTCAAAGATTGGAGACCCAAGGAGACGAAGAGAGCTTTTTCAATTATTTTAATATCTGAAACTATTGTGTTAAATTTGGAAAGTGTTAGATGTCTGTCAGTACTGTCCGTCATGTAAAGTTCACATTTCGAAAGGTTAATATCAAGGCCAATCGAGTGAAGTTCATTTTTTAATGATTTTAAGTCATTTAAGACCGTTTCTACATCGCCTCCATGTAAAGTTCCATCGTCAAGATACCAAACATTAAATTTGGAATTTAGCTGCCGAATAATTGGATGAATGGCTAAACTGAAAATCACTGGTCCGAGGGGTCACCTTGTTGGCAGCCAACAGCAGATTCGAAAAGGTTGTCCCGATATAGTAATTTAGTTGGGTGTCTCTAACATTGTAAAAGGAAACTATAAATTTGGGGTATTTCTTTTTTAGTTTCTGCCAGCAAAGTGTCCCTACTAACTGAATTAAAGGCATTCTTTATGTCAACCTTCAAGATGACCTCTCCTTTGCCGGAATTTAAGTAGGTGGACAAGGCATGTACGGCAGTCTCACAGCCCCCTTTGGACCCGTAACCTAGCTGAAGGGGCTGAAATTTTTCCGAAACCACCTCATCATAAATTTTGCAACAAATTTTGGCTGCCATACGCCGGTAGGTAGTTCCCACGGTAATAGGACGAATGCCGCCATCCTTCTTACGCAGGGCGCATAGATTGGCCCCGTACAGAACGTCGATGACGGCCTCGTTCACCTTGCCGGAGAGCATTAGGTTAATCAGAGCCGTGAGCTCCTTCAAGAGCAACTCACCAGCTTCCCCGGCGCCTGAACAGAGAAGATCCTTTAGGTGCTGAGGACTCAGACCATCGAGGCCGCCAGCGGAGCCACTCCGGAAGGAACAGACGGCTGTGACTAACTCGCGACCTGAAATGGTGACGGAGTGATTATCCGGGTCGGGGGGGTCGGGAAAAGAAAGGCCATCCGCTGGGGCAGGGTGTTTGCTTTCCAAAGCTGCGAGCGTTTCTGGAGAACACGGTGCCACCACATTACTACTGAAAAGAATCCTGGCTGCTCCGCTAATGTCACCTTCCGCTAACTTAGACTCTACAAGATGGGATATACCTCTTGAAGAGGTATATCGCTGTACTGGTAATTTTAAATCCAAATTATGAGCCGAAACATTACAGTTTTCTTTAATTTGTGCAGTTAATGTCTTTTTGGTTGCCAAATTCTTTTGTACATGTAGGATTCTGTAAGGGAAGGTGAGAAGCTGTTCCCAAGCACTTTGAGAGTACTCCCGGGCGGCAAGACGAACGCAGCCTGCTAGGTGTTGTGCCACAAGAGGTCTAGCCCCCCGTGGAACTCGCTTTAAAACAGGAACAGAGTTTTTGAATTTTGAGAGGGTTTTCCAAAACGGGTCAACAGTGGATGTAGCTGGTGTTGTAGGACTAGAAGTTAAGACAGGGTCCGAAGTGAGAGCATTTTGTGGTCTGTGTACTTTTCCAATATCCACATTCAGACCCCGCTTACCTTTGAAAAATCGTGCCTGGGTACACAGCGGAAATCTCTCCAGGATGGTCAGCGATGTTTAAGGTTAACAAGCACTATTATCCACCACATCGCTGCTGCCACTAAGCATTTAGATTAAACTTAAATATTATACCGTAATAAAAATTATGTAAAAAACAAACTAAACGAATAAAACACTAAAATGTCTATGTGACACCGATGACAACGACGGTTGACGATGACGGGAACGACGCAGTCGCGCTGGCGGCCTAGGGCGCTGCGCCACCGATGCATTTTGGCACAGCCCTGACAACAGTTGCCGGGAGACACATGAACTGGCGTCGCGTCCTGGGCGTAGCGTCTCAGTCTCAATTTTCGCTCTCAATGACGGATGGAGCTATAGATTTCTTTTTCGCGTCATCAAAAAAAAATTGCAAATAAAATTGGGGTTGAATTTTTCAGTAAAAGATTTTAACAGTTAAATGAGTACTCGGAATCTTGGTATTTTTGTACAATATAAAACAGTTTTAAATTTGTAACAATCAAATTATTTTCTATATAAATATTTTAGCTCAAATACCATCTATGGCAGATGTCATTAATCAATGACATCTGCCATAGATGTCATTGATTGTCATCCAGGCCAGTCGATACTCTGACTTGTGCCGTGTACTCCTTGACGTTCTACCTGTCTGCTCTGCCGTAACTAAAGATGTGGTTACGTGTAGCATGCCAAGTGTCTGGAACGTTGGCGTAATTCCCAAACGAGTATATTGAATACGGTCTGGTCTCTCCAATCTGATCCTTTTGTACGCGGAAGGACAGAATCAATGACGCTAAAACTTAACGTGCGTCTATTTCTGCTGAGGTAACATCTGGTTGTTCCTGCTCTCCGTGTAAAACACGTTAGGTGACGTCTCCTGAACGGTGCTTTCGACCACAGTGTAGCAAACTAGAGCTAGTGCTCCCTCTACGCTCTTCTTAGTCTGGGGTGCGATCTTAATCTTCTCCTCAGTCCTCGATAAAGCAAGAGAAACCTTCTCAAAAAGGTCGGTGCTATGCTGAAATCTCTGAAACTTCGCAGGGAATGCGTCTTCCATAACGTTAGCGCTCTCTAGGAACGCAACTTGATCGTTGGTTAACGTGGTGGCTCTGGCCCATCCCAAACAATTCCGGGTAGGGGTTCCTGCTCCCTCATCTGCTGGCTGCAGTGTTACTGGGAGATTCCACTCTCTAACTCCTGGTGTGGCCGTGACTCGTAAGTTTTCTTGTATCCGTTGTTTACAAACCACTGGACATGGCATTGACATATATTTCCAATGCGTAGCTGATGCTACTCATCCAAATATACCGTCATCTTCAGGCCATGCTGGTAACGCTAGTTTGTAGCGAATGGCTGCGCTGTTGACTACGTGTCCCAGTGTCTTAATGTAGGCCTCGATCGCTGTTGGTAAACTGTGATTTCCGGATAATACTAGGCCAGCGGAAGAGTCTTCGTCATATGTTGACGATCCTTCTTCCTGTTTCAGTGTAACTAGACGTGCATATAAGCACATAACACAATAATACACCCACGCTGATTTAGCTACGCTCTTGGCGAAGTAAGGCTGGTTAGATGCAATTACATCATATTCCTTCTCGCATAAGGGGATGAAACCCTCCACTGTAACTGCGAACTCATTAGTTCGGCGATATGGTGCTACTCCTGGAAACCCCATCATGTCGATGTCACTGAACATCGGTTCATTCTTGGGTTTAGTTGCGACGGTAGATAGCCGTGTAGGCCTTGGTCCAGTACTAGCTGGGTCTCTTGGTGGCAGTGGTGGTGCCGCCGTATTCTCGGATCCCTTAGATCGCTTTTGGAATACTCGCGCCTTCTGCTTCCTAAAACCTTAAGGTATTGAAAAGCTATTTGAAAAAAAGTTTCCGGAGACGACTTTTTTTCAAAATGATATATCTCTGTTGATTTTAAAGCTAGAAAAATAAAACAAATTTCAGTGTTTATGGTACACTTTACAGTTTATTTTATATACATTTCCATGAGCCAAGCCTAAATCAAAATATTTAAAAAATGCAAATAAATTATCTTTTTATTGATTTCTATCAGATCGAATTGAATTACCACTTTGAAAAATATATATAATAATTGTCTATACCTCGCCTAACAGCATGCCAAGTTTAATTAAAATCCATAAGGTGCAACATGTTAAAAAAAAAATGAAAGTGGACCACCTTATGACCACTTTGTTGACGCTTTTATACAATAGTTGATTTTTCAATATTGGGCATGAAAGGTTTAAAAGAAAATGGAATAATCTTTTCTCAGTAATAGTCAAATTCATATTAATAAAAAATAGCTTTTATTAGTCATCGTCACTATTTTCATTAATTACAATATGATCGTTATTTATAGAAAAAAAACACTGGATAATATTTCTGCTGGGCGAACTATATGAGATTTATATCTTGCATTTGCTAAATAATATATAATTGCCGCCACGTGAGAGCAACACACTGTTCGATTTCCATTTGCACAGTTACAACAATAACGCCGAATATCTTCGTGGCTTTTTCCATTGGGGTTGTAGTCAATGTAACATCTGTAGGTTTTGTCGCAATATTACTTGCACATTCAGGTTCATTTTTGACGTACAGTACATGAAAATTATTGTCTTTCCCCATGAGTTCAGCTAAATAAGAAATAGCTTGTGAAAGCTGGTAGGTGCCAGTAAAAAGTATTTTTAACCTCTTCAGAAAGCTCGGGGAAGTCCTGAACTTCTGAAGCTAGATTTCGTTGAAAGGATTGTTTTCGCCGATCCCAGTTGTGAAGCAGCACCTCGTCGACAAGTGTATTTTTCATAGTTTGTCTATCTTTCATATTTTTAATTATTTTATCATGTAAATATGTCTCGTACGCAGCAATGCGACAAAAAGACTACGTTCGGTCATATTTTGTTGTCTAAAACATTATATAAGAGCCGGAACTTTTGCGAAATTACGCCATGGACCGCTTCGACAACCCATCTTACTTTTGTAACTTTCCTAGACTCATTAGCTTCAGAAGTTGATCCTGTTTTCGTTTTAGTGCTGGCATAAGCAGTTTGTAGCCTTTCTTGGTTATGTATGACTCAACGTCTCTAAATCCACAGTCTGCAATTATAAGATCGTTTTTTTGCAGAGTTTGCAAACCAAGAGAATCGTCTAATATGATTTTCATTATTGTAGCATCGTTTTGTGTTCCATAATAGGGACCTGCGAAATCTATTATGCATCCATCAGTAGCGCAAATAGTAAATGGCTTACATAAATGCGATTCATTTTGTCCGAGTGTTTGTTTGAGTAAGATTTGCGTTGGTATTCGTTATTTGAGCTTTTTTCATGAAAAATATATGTGCCATCACAAATAATTATCAATTGATCATCAGTAGTGTTAAATAAAGCCTTCAAAATATTGGTCGTATGATTTTGAATTAGCTGTTGTCTTGAGACTGAATTGAAAATATATTTTTTGAAACTTCGTATTATTTGCTTGCAATAATCTGAAACTTGTTGCTCTCGTTCCAATTGTAATATTAAAGATATCATTTTATTTGAAATACCTAATCTTAATTTCATTACAAAAATCACTAATGCTTGAATAACATTGCGCGAGGGAGAAGACTTTAATGATTTTAAAAGATTCGATGGTTCCATGATGTTTTCCCAACTTAGTCCAGTATACACGCTGCTTTTTAATCGGCTAGGGAGCTGCTGTAGGAATGGTGTATACACGTAATGGAACTACTACGTAATGTTTTTTGTTGAAAAAAAAATGCACATTTGTCAATAATAAATACGGCTCGGAAAAATCTTTAGGGTTGTTGTATGGGCTCAAAACGTTTAAGGAGTGATAACTTATTTGAAAAAAAAAAATGATTTCGACAAACAAAAGTACGAAATCTCTAATAACATGAACAAATGAAATACAACAAACGAGAGTTTTTATAAATTACTTCAAAAGCGCAAAAAAATAGCCAATAGGAAGAAAGTAGTCGAAACATGGCGCCGCCCCTTTCTTTTGTTCCCGCCGCCGCGCCGCCCGCGCCGGCGCCGTTCGAGCTACTCTTGCGCTGACCGGCGGGCGGCATGTCAAAGCATTTAAAGGATTAGTTGACCGGTAAAAATCGCAAGTGACGGATGTGTCGCGCGCTATTGCATCCTGCCGCTTCCGTGTTTTCATCGCCATGGCTAACGCGCATTACCGATATTCAAATATTGAATATTTCCACATGATGGAAATGTACATAATATCAGAACACATTCTTAACGAAGCCCGAAGATTGTATGCTGAACCCCAGCACATGGACTCGCTTAGGGCTTCCGGTATTGTGCATCCACAAGTGCCGCGACCGGAGACAATATTATCCACAGTACAACGGCTGTTAGATCACGGTCAATTCCGTGCGCCAGCGCATGCTCAAGGTTCGGGTCGATCTACGTACAGCCCCGATCTAGAAGATGAAATTCTTGAGTACTTTGAAGAGGATCCAAGGCGAAGTACAAGAATGGCTGCTAGGCGTTTCGGTGTAAGCAGATTTTACGTGTGGAAGCTCCTCAACAACTCCGGCTTACACCCCTATCACTATCGTCGTACCCAAGCACTGTACGACGGTGATGAACAACGGCGCATTCACTTTTGTGAGTGGCTGCTCAGTCATTCGGGGGCCAATATCTTGTGGACAGACGAGTCCACATTTACACGAGTAGGACTCTTCAACATACACAATGAACACTGGTGGAGTCTCAATAATTCACACTTAATCGCTGAACATTCGCATCAAATACGTTTTAGTGTGAACGTGTGGGCGGGTATTATTAATGACCAAATTATTGGGCCAGTGTTCGTAGAAGGGAGTTTCACAGGTGGAACATACAGAGACTTAATCCAGAGGGTGGTTCCACGATTATTAGAACGTGTACCCCTAGTAAATTTGCGAGGTATGTACTATCAGCATGACGGGTGCCCAGCACATTACGAACGTTCAGTGCGTGCCTATTTAACCAGTGAGTTTGGTGACCGGTGGATAGGACGCGGGGGCCCTGTAGCTTGGCCGGCAAGAAGTCCCGATATGACACCTATGGACTTTTATTTGTGGTCTGAAATAAAAAGATTGGTGTATACTGAGGAGGCCCAAAATGTCAGACAATTGAAAAGAAGAATCAAAAGTGCTTTTAGAATAGTGAAACGTGATAGAGACACCTTGAATAAGCTGAAAGACAATTTACAGAGAAGGGCTCGATTGTGTATTGAACAAAGTAGGCGACAATTTGAACAATTATTAAGGTATTCATAGTGTAAATAATTAATTCGGTAAGTGATCTTATGCTCCATAAATTATTGTAAATAAGTTGATTTCACTTTTTTAAATACGCCATAATTGTTTGTTTCACATAATTTTTCAGCAATTACCGCAGTATTCAGTGTTCAATACACTAAATTCACTACAGTATTTCTGACGGTCCTAAGCCCGTATAAGTATGAAGGGGGAAATTAAATCAACAAGGCATGCAATAACATAATAAACTTATTTACTGACAGAAAAAGTGAAAAAGTTTTTGGTTTTTATTATTGAGTATCAAATTTCACCAAACAACATTTTGTTGATATGTGTTTAAAAAGTGAACAAAGTAAATAAATAAAATACGTTAGATCTGGTAATTGAATCCACTAACCTACGGTTCGCGGTTCTGCGCCTTAACCACTCTACCTATGGCTCTAAAATATGGTAGGTAGAGTCAATGTCCGACCGCCACGCATTGAGCGCGCGGCGTGTAGGTACATAGTATTATTGCCTACATTTTGTGTTGTGGGGTGTCTAAATTTCGGTCCGGGACATAATTATATTTTTTTTTTTACTTAATTGAACAGGTTTGCTGATTTGATAAAACGATAGATGGTTTAGACAGTATTTGGTATATAGATCGCTATCGTGGCAGCTCCCTAGCCAATAAAAAAGCAGCGTGTATACTTTTAGTTTTTCTTCGAGCATGGTAAAATCACGGATGCCCTTGCGGGCCCCACCAGTTGGTGCTGACATCTCGTTGAGGCGCGCGTCAACCCGGGCTTGGTCCTTACCAGACAGCGAGCTACCCAAACCCCAGTCGCCACTCGGCAACTGGGAATTTTTTTCTCAATTGCCACCTGGTGGAAATCCATGTGGCGTGGGTGTGTGGACTAGGACTATTCGCGTTTAACTACCACTGGCCGTTTTTACGCAGGTCGCGCAGGAGGCGCGCGGTCATTCATACTGATCCATCAGTCAGATGACATGCGCTTCGCCGGCCGGTAAGGATATTTGTTTCTTGTGTCTTTTTATTACGTGTTTAAGTTTAAAAGCGTTATCATAATAGTAAAAAATTCAAGTACATCACTATAGATATGGAAAGACGTAAATTATTAGTTAATTTGAGCAAATCGAGACGAGAATGCGCTATTATGAACCGAGAAGAACTATTAAAACTTATTGATAACAACCGTGCGTGACACTGGTTTTAGTACGCATTTTTTGTTGCAATAGTATAATGTGTAGTTATGTTTAATTGTTGTAATTATGAATAGGTTGTCATTGTTTATTTTTTATTACGAAACGACGCATAAACGACCATCTGCCATATGGCTTTTTCTACTTTTAGTATTTTTTGTTATGTTTGTGGGTGTATCTACCTGTGTTACTTCTTATTGTTAGCTATATTTATTGACATATGATTAAATTTTATTTACTTATGATAACTTTTACTTTTGTTTCATGTTCAGAAAGTGCGAAATCACCTTTTAAAGAAGGCGAAAGTTTAGCAATGGATATTTCGAGAAGAATATTGTGTTGGCCGATTAGTTATTGAACATATTATAGAAGATCTTGATGACGTCTCCGCGATGAATAAAATGTATCAGTTAAATTTGCAAGATAAGTCCTCATTTTCTGCGTCACACTTTAGGTCGGTCACACCTGTACACTCTCGATCTGAGTTACAATTTTTTAATTCTGAAAATGTTAATGTTGTTAATAGAGACTCTAATAGACAATTCTTTGATAGAACAACACCCTCAGAATACAATTCGGTCACTTCAATTCAGCCAAGTGCATTATCAGAGGTAAATCATAATATCTGTTTACTAAACTCAGGCAGGATATCGAGTTTGTCACTTTCAAACTGTCGATCTCCAATTATCAACACCAGTTGCAGTAATGATTCTTCGGCAGTGGAGGCTTCAAGTGAATGCTCTACGCCTTCCTCGCTAAACGGTCTAAGAAAAAGAAGTCAGTTCAGTATTTGATTGAGAAATAAAGACAAGTGGATTGATACGAGGCGTAAACTACTTTTAAATTCAGGTAAAGAACATCGGTCTAGGAACGGAAAAGTGCGACCTGCGAAACATACCGTTATGCCAGGCAAGCTGAGCGAGAAACGAGCGACCGGCATGTGATATTTGCAAATTTAACTGTAGTATAAAAATATCTCATGAAGATAGAAAACTCATCTTCGATCGTTTTTGGAATCACTATGATCATGAAAAGCAATGGATTTTTATATGTAAATACACCAAACGTTGCATAAAAAAGAGAATTACTATAGAGAATGATTCTAAACGTAAACACAGTGTAAACTATACACTGCCAGTAAATTTAAAAGAAACAAGCCCAAAATGTGTAAAAGATGCATAACAATGTTTAAGAACACGCTGAATATAAGTAATCAGTTTATACAGAGTGCTCTTGATAAATATAATAAGACTACTGGTAACTGTGAAAAAGATTTCAGAGGTCATCATAACAATAAAAATACGGCCGCAATAATTTAAGGTGTGTGTGATCATGTAAACTCTTTACAACCAGTCCAGTCACATTACTCGACGAATGACTTAAGAGCGGGCCTAATGCCAGGATAAATTCTGATTTCACCCGCGCGTCTCGCAACCCCCGCATTAGTGCAGAAAACAACCACGGGCGACGCAACGACGCGCGCTACCAAACTCACGTACTCGATGTCATTGAGCGGTCAACTGCAGTGCGTAGTATATGCAATATAATCAGATAAAACCACAGACTCTTTTTTAAATTCTATTATTAAGTTTCTTTGGATAAAACTGGACTGTACAAATAGAACATTATGCTATCGGTTTCACAGAATCATCAATTCGCAAAATATACTTCTAATAAGAGTGTAGTCATTGTGCTGTATTGTGTGTAGCATAAGAATTTCTTTACTTATGTAATAATTATCTACAATACAATACTATGTAGTGAAGTAATAAAAGTTCTTAAATATTGTGAGTGATGAAATAATTGATAAAAGAATCTAAGTAAAAACTATACAAATTTCATAAATTGTGATATTATGTAGTATGGACACACTGATCTTTTTCTTTGTTCACAGCAATTTATTAAGAATTCCTTCATTGGTTTTACTATACAATTCGATTATTTTGCTAGAAATAAAACACGATGATATTAAATATCTTATAATCATCACAATAATATATTTTTTATTCATAAACATCGATTCTAATGAGTCATCAGTACTCAGTAATTGATAAAATTTGTTCTTCATTTGATGGTTCAGGAGTAACCAACTGTCTAAAATGAACTACTTCATGACAGAATTGCTTGCATTTTGAGGGTCCAGCAGCATTTGGTTCTTCGTGCTGACGTTTTTTGGAAATTGTTGGTTGCCTCAAAGCCATGTTTCTTGTTCGCCGTGGGTCAACTAATTCAGGCAATATGTGCTCCATATAAAATTCGGTAAGTTTAGGAATCATTTTCTTTGGCCAAAAGTCGTCACCGCGAAATATTGTTTCAACAGTCATTCTTTGATTTTCACCAGACCACACTGCAAAAAGACACTTGTTTCTGTTGCTTATATGCAACTGTCCTTGTACTTGGTAAAACCAAGGGTGGTTCTTGTTAATTTTTTTTTAAATCTTTTATGGTCCAAAATTTAATTTTTTTATTATCTATGGCCTCTTCAATTGGTATTTTGAAAGCAGAAAGTGGGCATTTTATCTCGACAATTGTGTCGTTACCGATTAAGCCATCTGGGGTAGCTGCCAAAAATGGTATCTTTTCGTCTATGAATAGTCCACATGGGCTTATTTCCACACTTTCTTATCTTGCAAGCTGGTTAAGAGCAATAGCTTCATTATTTACTCCGTGTTTTATTGAAGCTACACTTGAAATATTGCTTTTGTATAGCAAAGCTTTGATGATACTTGCGCTGGTAGTGGGGCGACGATTGATAATCTTCCCAAAGTTTGATGCAGTTAATAAATTTCTACGAAGCTCTAACCACTCACTACTATCTCTTTGTAAGATTGTAGCTCGTTCAACCTGGGACTTTTCAAGTTGGGTTTTTCTAAATTTTTCAGGAAACTTCGTTTTGCCAGCTCGTAAACTTCTTCGTCCATATCAGGCTTTTGACAACTGTCTGTTCCATAATCTTTGTCTGCGGTTGCAGCCGATGTCTGTGTTTTGGTAAAAGGCAGTTTCCTGAAACTTTTTACATTTCTTCGACACTTATTTTTTTGTTTTCTTTTGTCTTCCAATAATTTCGTTTTCGATTTAGGACTTTTGCCCAAAAGCGATTTTTGTATATTGTATAATGGCCTTTTGGTATTAAATGCCACAACTGCTGCCGCACACCTGGATTGATATGTTTGCCGTTGAATTAAGTTAGTTCGTTTACCGCCAACGAATTTAGCTATTATGCTATTGAACTGTTCAACCGGGTTACTGTCACAGTCATTGATCAAACTGCGTGAGTGCTGGGCACGCCGCGATTGCGGCGGTAAGTCCCCTCTTTGAGGAGTGGCTTGAGAGGCGGCATGGCGTCCTCACCTTCCGCCTGACACAGGTCCTCACCGGACATGGCTGTTTCGGGAGGTTCCTGTTTCGGATAGGGCGGGAGGAAACGCCCGGGTGTTTCCATTGCGAAGATCGCCCAGAGGACACGGTGGAGCATACGGTGGAGGTCTGCCCGGCTTGGGCGGAGCACCGCCGTGTCCTCGTGAAGGTGATCGGCGGAGGCGATCTCTCGCGTCCGACCCTGGTCCAGGCCATGGTACGGAGCGAGAGGGCATGGCTGGCAGTCGCCTCCTTCAGCGAAGCAGTTATGCTCGCAAAGAGGGAGGCGGCGCACGTGAGGGAGATGCAATACATGCACCCTCACAGCCGTGGCCTTCGCAGGAGACGCCCTGGGCGTCGGGAATCCCAGGCTGATTTCCGGCCACCGTAGGCACGGGCTTGCGGACGGCGAGTAATGGGTAGCTCGCTGTCCGGTAAGGACCAAGCCCGGGTCGACGGCGCGTTGTGTTCCACGCGCGCCTCAAAGAGTTGTCAGCAGCAACAGATGGGGCCCGCAAGGGCCGATGCCTGCCCGGGGGGGGGGGTTGTTCGAAAGAGATACCGCCGCCCCTGGCACACAGGCAACTGAGGGAACACGGGTGGGTTTTAGTCAGTTAAAGTCTGACACGCCCTCCCGCTCCACCCAGAGCGGGAGAAGTTATTTGATGATTTCCCACCCAGAAAAAAAAAAAAAAAAACTGCGTGAGTGCGAGGCAACTAGCGCCACAATGTATTGAACTTTCGCCCAAAACGCAGAACTTTTTACTTTCGGAACAAGGTCTTCATTTTGCCTTTCACTACAACAGTAGTGATCTATACAGTCGTTGTGATGACCGAATGCATGATTATATGAGTTATTTATGTCAACAAATAGATTATGTGTTCGCACACCTAATTCAGCAGTATTATTTTTGTGATGTTTTATAGCTAAACAAATAACTTTTCTAATGGCAAGAATTCTTTTTGTGGTTATTATTTTTCTCATGCATAGTCGATATTTTGTATCTTTACTGATGGAGGCTAATTTGTTGCACATATTACGCAATATGTGATTTTTACATTCAATTTTCTCCACGGTAACATCTTTATAAGGTCTCTCTTCCAGGATCTTTGCGTAAGTGCTCGAATCACCATCCGCTATAAGTCGCCCATATATGATGTTTTACATTTCAACGGAATTTTTGAATCCCTCTACTATTATTTCTGCCTCCATTCCAGAAGAGGAACCCGTGTAATTTCTATAGCATTTGTGTTCTTTTGGTGGTACTCCTATATTTTGTGCACGAACACATATGCAACAGAATTTATTTTTCACACCTAAATAAAGAACTTCTTTGAACTTCCTGCCAACTATAGCTGCTGCTCCAGAAAGCGCAGAATAGTTACTTTTATAGGAACGCTTAGACCAGCAGCCGTCAGCAATGACATCGATGATTGCTATTCCATCCATATTTACTCTACCTTCTTCTATTGCTGCTTGTCTTTCGCGTTCCGCTGCAACCGCCATAGCCTGTTGAGCTGTTTTTTCCCAATGTTTACAAATTACGACGTGTTTTTCTTCGTACATCTGTTCTGACAATATGGGAAGATTCATTGCAGCACACAACCTTTGAAACTTTTCTAAACCAATGCCAGTGCTTGTGATACCAGATACTGCAGCTGTATTTATATCTACGTTTTGGGTTGGCAGTGGATCTGTTGTATTTATGATAAACTTAGCTTTACACATATCACAAGAAAATTTCAGTTTCGAATTAAGACCTATTTTCGTTTCTCCCGTGATGTGTAAGCTGGATAGAGTTCAGCCAAATTGAGGTGCATGGTTAGAAATAATTTTTAATTTTTCCTAAAAGTACGTTTTATCTATTATTATTCTTTCTGCAGCATCATAAAGATTTTCGTCATGATCTTTGACTTTCTTACTCTTGTTTTTGTTATTATTATTCTTTGGTCCTTTATACACATGTAGATTGGAGTTTCTGTAATTAAAAAAATAACGTCATGTATCTAAATTTACGACAGGTTTTTTAGGGGTTGATTCATTTTTTTTAACATAATTACTAACTGCTTTGTAACTGTACTACTGTAAAATTAGTTTTGGATATTTGGACAAACTAATTATACTGAATCACTTTCTAAGCTGTTCATAACGAATATTACACAACAAAGAATCATGGCAGGATTTGTACAAAAAAATGAAAGTTTTTTAGAGAAGTTGCAATTATAATTTTTATTCTCTTGAGTGCCTAAAGAGTATCTTCAGGCATTTACAATATTTTTAAAACCCCGCAATCAAAATATAATGTTATAACTAAATAGTTTAACGAGGAGCTCATTATTTCAGAACGGAATGGCGGCTGTCAGTGTAAGAGCCGCCCGACCATAGATCCCGATATATTTACTCTTCCTTATGCCATAGATAAATGCCACGCCACGCCAGACTATGTTTGGACGTTGACTGTGTTGTGTTTGTTCTTGCTCCGGTTTTATTTTATTTTCGCTTTCTTTAACGTTTTTGGCTACTCTCTTAGACATTTGATTTCTGCTTTACCCTGAAAACTCGGCTTCAACCACGGACTTTTGAATCTCACACTTAACTGTGACTGTGCATATTCGACACTGGATTTTGATTAACAAATCGGACAATGAGGTGTATAAACTGTGACCTCGATCTTCACCATTCCCGGCGTATACATGTTTTAGAAGAATTAGACGTAGTAACAATCTCAATGATAGCAGAATGGATTGCTCCTGTCATAGTAAGTACCTATTGTAATTTATTCGGTTCGTCTTGACTTGATATCACTGACATCGTTGAAGGAATAAATCCTGACGAAACCTGAACTAATCTATACATATTATAAATTGAACTCGCTTTTCGTGTCTGTCTGTGTGGCCGCGTTTTTCTTCTAAACTACACAACTGTTTTTGATGTGGTTTTCATTGATCATGTAGAGAATTTATTCCGGATGATTTATAGTCTATACGTTTACTACATTGATACTAAACTTACATATAATAAAGAAATCTCGATTAATTGTCTAGACGTAAAAACCTTGTGTACGGTAGAAGGGGCGGGTCACTAGTAATGAATATAGGTAAGTCTGAAATCGTCAACCCGCCTTGAGCAAGCGTGGTGATTAATGCTTTAATGCTTGTTCGTTCTCTGTATAAGAAGAGGCCTTTGCCCAGCAGTGGGACAGTAATAGGCTGGTTTTGTTATAATTATGTTGTAATGTTGCAGGTAACTGAAACGGATTGCATGTTTTCAGTGCTGGGAAGCAGCTATGAGGGCTATCAATGATTCGTTGAATACTGTGGAAACTACTAGTGACAGTCACCCATCTGAAGCTAGCTCTAGCAATATTAACCAGCCTCAAAGGGTTATTGGACACTCAAGAGTCTGCATTACATGTGGGCGCTCTGTCTTAAGGTTTCTAAGTGAACTTGTAGTGCGTACAAACCCAACTGCAAGGCAACAACAACTACAACTATTAATAACAAACAATATTGCACCTCGTCAGGTTAGTTCTTAACTTATTATTTATAAATAGTAGTGTTCATTTTGTAGTTTATGTTTACCACCATACAAAAGGCGTGAGTTTATGTATGGTAGGTACCTATACAGGCTGTTCGGCGCATGGACTGACACAATTTTATAGGTTATTGGGGTGGTCATTTGCTAGGTTTTACCCAAAGACCCCATGTCCTAAGCGTGATGGTAATGGAGATAAAACTTCTTTGAATTAGGTACCCAAAATCTTGCCTTTGAATCTTTATATGTTTTTTGTTTTGGTTGTAATAGAACAAAATTACTTTTACTACAGGACTGCAATGTATTTTATTTCTAAATAAATTAAAAATCAGATTAGAACTTAGTTACTGTAATAAATCTTTTCTTAAAACACTCCGTAACTGACTCTTCTAATTAGTACTTTACCTACATAATAAATTGTTTTCCATGGCATATATCATACCATTAGAAAGGGTATGAGCTAAATAAGTTTAAAATGGCTTTTAGTTTTTATGTACCTACTGAATTTAGAAGTTGTAATTTTTCATACTTCAAAATTTTTTTAAGACTGGAAGCACATAAGTCATTTTCTACAAATGAGATAATAAGTTATATAAAATAAAAATACATTGCAGACTAAAGTACAAGTTATTTTGTTCTATTATACTGATCTAAGTACATATCTACATTTATTCATATTCATCATCATCGGCCAGCCTTTTCCCAACTATGGTAGGATCGGCTTCCAGTCTAACTGTATGCACCTGAATACCAGTATTTTACATGGAGCGACTGCCTATCTCACATAACATGCTTTCCGAAGCGAGTTAGGCATATTATTAAGTTATAAGTAAACTATAGTGGTAAACAATAGTTTAAAGTGATGTTGGTCTTTAATTTTGAATTATTTTTATATTAATTCCATGGATCGCTTGTGCCACAATTGCTACAGAGCAGCTGGATGTACTGTTGCCCGGATGCCTCATCAGACCCAGATCCTGAGTAGAGCAGAGCCAGAGCAGCAACCGCAAGAAGATACAGTTGTAGTACCTGCACTACACTTAATTTCTGATCAAGAGTTGTCATCACAGCCCAGTTCTCCACGATCGTCAGGTTCAGAATGGATACCTGCAAATGTACCAAATGTACCTCAAGAAAATACACCTACCATTCTATTACTTAATTACAAAAGAGCAACCGGAAGCCCAGATAACTGTGCACTACCACAATGCAACAACATAGATACTCACACTATATCCGAATGATTGAGAATTAGGTTGCTACAAGATTATAAACTATTTCTTCCAACCCATATTAGGATTTGTAGTAGTCATCTTATAATCAGTGAATGGGATGCACTGTATAATTCTAATTTTAACTCTCAGCAAATTGAGCACATCTTTTCTTATATAAATCACAATCAGACTTACAACTTCGAACCCGTCAGACACGGACACCCTTACCGGTGATTCCGAATTAGTAGTAGTAGAAACTAACGCCCCGCCCGCTCCCGAATCTTCTCCCTCATCCACCGAGGAGGTATTTACCACCGTCGAGGGAAAAGGGAAGAAGAGGAAGAAGAAGTCTTGCGGTAACTCGCAAGCCGCGAAAATTCCTTTGACCGACGTCTCAGCGTCCCTCCTCGCGCGCCCCCCCACCCCGCCGCCGTCGACCTCCGCCGCGGCCCCCACTCCGATCGCGACCGCACCCACCGCCGCGCCCCGCACCGCTGCGGGGAAAAAGGTGCCCCCTCCGCCCCCGGTGTTCATTCAGGACAAGGGCAAATGGACCGACGTGTCCAAATGGTGTGCCGAGGCTCGCATAGCCTACACCAACGCTAGGACCACGACCCAGGGAATCAAGGTGACCGTCCCGACGTCCCGCGACTACAGGGACCTCACCAAGCTTCTCCGTTACAGAGGTGTATCGTTCCACACATACGCCCTGCCGGAAGACCGACAAACAAGAGTTGTCATAAAGAAGCTTCCTAAAGAAATAGAGACCGCGGACATCAAGGCCGACCTTGAGTACCAAGGCGTCCCCGTTCTAGAGGTGCACCGCATGCACCGAGCCCGTCACGGCATGCCATTCGATATGGTATTAGTCGTCTGCCCTCCCTCAGAGGGACATAATCCGATATTCCAAATAAAAACGGTATGCAACCTCTCGGGCATCAAAATAGAGAAACCGCGAAAAACAGGCATTATCGGTCAATGCCATCGCTGTCAATTATATGGCCACGCGCAGTCTCACTGCAACGCCAAACCTAGGTGCGTAAAGTGCCTAGGCGACCACGGCACAGCCGACTGTGCCCGTCCTAAGGACCGTGCCCTCTGCACGGAACCACCCAGTTGCGTCCTCTGCGGCGAGTCAGGCCATCCGGCCAACTATAGGGGGTGCTCGAAAGCGCCCAAATCCTCATCTCCCAAGCTAGCGAAGCGTGCAGACGCCCGCCAGCAAAGGGAAGCCCCGACCGCGAGATTACCAGATCGTCTCAGCCCCCAGAGGCCGAGTCCCTGGAACTATCTGAACCATCAGCAGGCGTTCCCTGCGTTGGCTTCAGCTAGGCCCACGCTCGCTCCAATCCCACCGCTCGTAGACCCGCGTACCGGCGCCCCCGCGCTAACTACTCGGTTCCCCTACCCCCACGCGCCCGTCTCCATCGCGTCCGCCGTCGCCGCGCCCGCCGCCGCCGCACCCGCCGCCGTCGCACCCGCCGTCGTCGCGCCCGCCGCCGTCGCGCCCGCCGCCACCGCCGCCGTACCACCCGCAGCGCGCTCCGCAGCGCGTCAAGCCGCCCGCCCACCAGTCGCAGTAAACCAGCACCCTGGTCCCGCGACCATGAACCCTATGGACGTGTTCAACAAAATCAACAGCACGTTCTTAAGGTTCTTCTCCCCTCGTGCCCTCCGCATGGCACAGGAGCTCGATGCAGCCACTAGGGCTGGAGATTTTAATCAGGTTTACGCGATCTACAACGCGTACCCGGACATTACGCAGTCCGTGTTCGATACCCAACAAAAACTAGGTACCCACTATGTCTAACAAAATAGTCGCGCGTATCAAACCCCGATCCCTAAAGCTAGGAACATTCAACGCAAACGGTATCCAATCCCAACGTGATGAGATCGCCCAATTCCTCCGCGACCATCAACTAGACGTACTCCTAGTACAAGAGTCATTCTTAAAACCCTACAATCGCGACCCGAAAATTGCAAACTATCGTGTAGTGCGCAATGACAGGTCGCGTTGTCACATGGGTGGAACACTCATTTACTATAAAAGGTCACTACACTGCATCCCTATGGATCCCCCCACCCTTACCCGATTAGAAGTTTCGGTCTGCCGACTAGGCTTGACGGGCCACCAACCTGTCACAATAGTCTCAGCCTATATCCCGCCCACTTCTCAAGCAGAAGATTTCCAACCAATCGCCGATGACCTCGCCGTGCTGTTAGAATTGAGTGACTCTGTTATCATAGCAGGCGATCTCAACGCTAAACATCCCGCATGGAATAGTAACACTTCATCGACTAGAGGAAGACGATTGTTCGACCTCTGTTCCTCACTAGTCTTTGACGTCGTCGCCCCGATGACTCCAACTCACTTTCCCCACAACGTAAATCGTAGGCCCGATGTACTCGACATTGCCATTCTGAAGCGAATCAACTTAAGGTTGGATTCCATAGAAGCAATAAACGAGCTCACCTCCGATCACCGTCCGGTAGTCATGCACCTGGCCCCTCGCACGGGTCTCCCAGGATCTGACCATCCCCCCCTCACCAAAGTGGTAACGGACTGGAGGCGAGTAGGCGATTCGCTGAAAACCAACACATCCCCCCACTTGAATGCCATCCCCGATCACTTTGACTCTATCGCCGACACAACGGCCGCGATCGACTCATTCACGGGTCACGTACAATCTGTCCTGAACGACTGTTCAAGGGAAATTCCTGAGGTGGAAGACCACCGATGGAAGTTGCCGGACGATGTACGCGAACTGCTAAATGAGAAGAACGCAGCTGTTCGTGCCTACAGTAACTTTCCCTGCGATGCGAACAAGGCTCACATGCGCTATTTACAGAGATCTGTAAAGACACGCATGCAGGAGCTGCGTGACGCTAACTGGGACAAGATGCTGAGCGAATTAGAGCCAACGCATCTAGCCTTCTGGCAACTTCAGAGGAACCTTTTGAGGTTTCGGGATTTGTCCCGAGAAGTCGCCACCATGCCTCCCCTGACCCGGCCCGACGGCACAGTCGCGTTCGACGACATGGAAAGGGCCGAGTGCCTTGCCGAGAGCCTCGAAGCCCAATGCACGCCCAGTTCGCTACCAGTAGACCAGGCACACCTCGCTGAGGTGGACGCCGAAGTCGAACGTAGAGCCTCCCTCCCGCCCGTCGAGGACCCTGATGATCCATTACCTCTCGTCACCCCGGACGAAGTTCACGAGATCATCAAAGGTCTGAAACCCCGAAAGGCCCCCGGCGCTGACGGAATCACCAATAGGGTGCTCCAGATGCTGCCCGCTCACCTGATCATGCTCTTGGCCACCATCTTCAATGGAGCCTTGAGCAATAATATCTTCCCGCAAGCATGGAAGGAAGCCACGGTCATCGGCATCCCAAAACTTGGCAAGCCCAAGACCGAGCCCACGAGCTACCGCCCCATCAGTTTACTGAATTCGCTCGGTAAAATCTACGAGAGACTTATTTATAAGCGACTCAGAAATTTTGCCGAGACGAAAGGCCTCATTCCCGACGAGCAGTTCGGTTTTAGAACCCAACACTCGTGCGTGCAACAGGTCCACCGCATCGTAGAAGACATAAGCGCTGGCTTCCAGCGCGATACGTTGACCGGTGCAGTATTCTTCGACATAGCGAAAGCCTTCGACAAAGTCTGGCACAACGGCTTATTATATAAGCTGTACAAACTCGGTGTGCCCGACCGTCTCGTGCTCATCCTACGAGACTTTTTGTCGAACCGCACCTTTCGGTATCGAATAGAGGGAGCGATTTCATCCCCTCACCCCATACGCGCCGGCGTCCCTCAGGGCGCCGTGCTGTCCCCTCTCATATTTACGCTATTCACTAGCGATATCCCCAAACGTAGACTGGCAAAGTTGGCGCTTTTCGCCGACGACACAGCCATTTACTACGCTGGGAAAAATCCCGACGCGATAGCCTCCAGGCTCCAAACCGCAGTCAACGTTCTTGGCGCGTGGTTTAGAAAGTGGAGGATCGAAGTCAATCCCGATAAAAGTCAAGCGGTTCTCTTCTCGAAACCGAGACACAAACCCGACCCCCCCCGGCCCATCTCCATGTTTGGCAAGCCTATCCCTTGGGAGAAGCAAGCCAAGTATCTAGGAGTGATTATGGATCAGCACATCACCTTCTCAGAGCACATCAAGAAGGCGCGCTCGCGCGCCGCCTTCGCACTGGGAAGGTTACACTCTGTTCTTAATGCACGCAGCAAGTTGTCACTAAGGTGCAAGTTGCGAATATACACGGCGTGCATAAGGCCAATCATGACCTATGCTAGTGCAGTCTTTGCACATACAAAGCCCCGTTACATCCATAGGATGCAGACGCTTCAAAACCGTTTCCTTCGCCAAGCTACGGGCTCGCCATGGTACGTTAGGAACGAGATCCTCCATCTCGACCTCAAAGTCCCCACGATAGCTCAGTTCCTTAAACGCAATTCAAAGCGTTTCTTCGAATCCGCCGCGCAACACCGCAATCCTCTGATTGCAAAGGCCGCCAGTTATGTCCCCAGCAGAATCAGTCGTATTCGCCGGCCGCGACATGTCCTCTCCGACCCTGATGACCCCATCACTATTCTACAAGAAAACAGTAGGGCCACCAGTACAGCTCGCAAACACAAACAACCGTCCTTCCGACCTCGCCGCCGAGGTCCTCGCGTCCCGCGAAGACCCCGAGTAAATGAAACCCCCCCGAACCGTCCCTTGCCCGCAGAAGTGCCAGCCCGCGCCGAAGCTGTGCAAGTAGAGTTAAAATCCCCATGATCTAATAATAAGAAAAATTATTTGATCCAGCCTGTCCCCACTTGCTGCCCTCCCTAAAAAGTGACTCCCTGAGCCGAGGCTCGTACCCCGCAGGGGGTGCCCTCAGTGCGCAGTTGCTGTAGGTTTAGTAATTAGTTTGTAAGCCCTGGCTGGAGGCTCTTAGCTTAAAAACTAAAAGTCACCGCAGGAAAGCCCGGTTAAGCAGTCACGGCCTCTCAAGGTCAACTGCGAGATGCCATACCCAAAAAAAAAAAAAAAAAAAAAATACAACTTCGAATAATTTCTTAACATAGATGACAATTTGTTGCAATACTGGGTGGGTGGGGTTGACAAGACAAAACTTTTTAAGTTTATTGGCCCTGGTTCCAAGGTTTTCTGAAGAAAATATGAAGACTGGTTTATCAGCCCTTTTAATTAAATATAGAAGTGGTGATTCTGATGAAAGAATAGCAAGCCTTATGAATGTTCCGAGGCGTACACTTGAGGGCTACATGAATAAGGTCAGGAAAATCATGTCAGAGGAGTTTGTTCCCAGACATTTAGGTATATCCAATATTACCAGACAACAGATGCTAACACACAATTTATTAATTCCTAATGGCCTTTATGGCCATAACGTTAAAGGGTTAAAATCATTTAAAATGACCATTTTGATTGCAAAATTTGTCCATACCCGATATTTTATGATACAGTTATTTTTACTATGTAAAAACTACCTATTAGTACTCTGATGTATATTATCTAACTATATAACACACACATCTATATCTGTTGAGCATAATAAATTCTTTATATTGCTTTGTTCTCATCAAAGTCGGATAATCTCCATACAAAATAATTTGTCCTCTTCACGGGCTACGTTACAAAAATCATCTGAATAAATTTATTAGCTACAGTATTTACTTATTCATGAACTTTTTGCCAAATCGTTGTTGATAGCCCTTGATTACGGTTAAAAATATTTTTTATTAATTACTTAAAATATTTAAATTTTGGGTTCAAAATAGTGTCCATTATTTTGATCATTTTTGTTATTCATTTTTGTAACGCCCAATTTGGTAATATATAGAATTTGTAAAATGGCAACACTCAAACTATAACGAGCCAATCACATGCCAGAATCTAATATGAGTCGGCCATTTTGTCCTCGAGTGAAAATAGTGAATGACGTGTGTTTTTTTGTCGGCGAGAAAAATTCCAATTATAAATTATCTGTTTTGTTTTGTTTCTAACAACGCAGGTAAGTGAACACTTATATTATTAAATTAAGCAATTAGGTACTTTATTGTTGACATTTATTGAAATGCTAGGTGGTTGTAACTCATTGCGATTTCTGTTTGGCTTAACGTATTTGAAATTACTTTCAAAGTACAGCAGTTTTTCATTTTTGTTATGATTTAATTACGTTACAAAAATGAAATAACAAAAGTGAAATAAAGACGCAATCACATTGCTGATAAAATGTTATTAATAGCGCGTGATTTTAATGTTGTATAAAATATGTGAGTGAATTTTCGGTGTATATAATATGGGTCCGTATGTCTTTCTTTTTGTTATGTACAATGTCATTTGTTAGCCCTTATTTATTTTATATTGCACACGAATATTTATATTTCCGTGTTAGAAGCGCCCGTAGTCTTCTTTTTCGTAGTGGTAATCCTCGTGGATGTCTTCCGCCTTGTCCGTCATGTTCTCTGCCCTGAAGTGGGCGGAGGGGTCTGTCAAATTCGTACCCACAAACAGGTCTTCACAGGTGCACACTAACGTCGACAGCTGCGGGTTGTAGTATGACTTCCGCTTTCTTGGACTAGTGTTGACTTCCGTATACGTATAAGAGAGGTGCGTTGAGATGGCTAATCCGTCGACTCTGGAACTACATCCGTAGCCTAGTGCAACTAAAAGTGGCTTCGGTGACTGATGAATTAGGGATTTTATCGGTGCGACATCTATAGGTGGGTTTCTTCAAATTTCTCATTTGACCTTCGTCTCATTTGATAAAAAGCGATGACAAGGTTAATGCTGTAGCTCACTTAGAACATGTCTTTGAACCGACTTCAAAAAGGAAAGGTTCTCAAATCGATTGTATATTTTTATGTATGATTTATATGTTTATAAATCAATTCTGATAATTTATTATTAGATATTTTAAAGTTTAGGGTAGTTCTCGAAGGTGTTTTTTGACGTTTGAAATCATCCTATGACTTCTCCCGCTCTAGCGTGTAGCGGGGGCGTGGCAGATTCTTACTGACGGAAACCACACCTGTGTCCATCAGTTGCCTTTTATGTCCTAGGACCACAGGTTTCTAGAGGGCATCGGCCCTACTGGGCCCCTACGTTTTTCCTGACATCGTTTTGAGGCGTGCGAAGAACACTATGCGCCGTTGACTACTCGGATTAAACCTTACTGGACGGGCGGACGGCGAGCTACCCATTGCTTATCGCCGCAAGCCTGCGTCTACGGTAGCCGAAGATCGCTCTATGACTTCCAACTTTTGCTGCGTTTTGAAATCGGTTCTTATTATTTTTCAATCTTTTCTAGGGTTTTCTTGTCTATCTATTTAATTGTCTGCTTTCGGTTTTATTATTCTTCCGTCATCAAGTTCGCTTGCTTGTCTATTTAACTTCTATCCGTCGGTTAGCCTTTCATATGCTTGCCGTCAATCATCGCCTTAATTTGTCTAGCTTCTTGTTTGTTTATTCATTTATGCATCTTTTTATATTTGTTTGTTTGACTCTCCGTCTCTTTGTGCTTACGATATATATTTTTTTAGGATGCCAATGACAGCAGCTGAACGTCAACGGCTATATAGGCAACGCCTTAAAGAATCAAATCCAGAGAAGTATGAAGAAATACGATTGAAAAATTTGACCAGAATTAAGAAGAAATATGTGCCAGTTTCTAAAATATCAGAAAACCAAAAGTCGATAAGAAGAAGGAACTGGAGAAAGCTTAAGAAAAATCAAGAGAGAAAACATAAGACACAAATAAAAAATATAAATAGTTCAAAAGAATACCAACGATACTATAAAAGGCTAAAGAAAGAAAATGAAAAACAAAGAAACACTATAAATAAACAAAGAAAACAAATACAAGCGCTAAAAAAGAAAATCTATCGACAAAAAATCCTACTTAATTGTCAGATGACTGTTTCAGAGCAAGCAGAAGCAAATCTCGTAATACATGAAGAGCCGCAAACACCAAATTCAAAATCAGAATTATTTATCAAAACTATGACCACTCCCTCAGACCAAGATAAAATGAAAATTAAAAAAGTCCTACTAGAAAATTTCGTTTTGACTGAAGCAATAGGGCAGGAATACGTGAACAACAAAAAAGCAAAGAAGGTTTTACGGAATATTTTTACGTCCTCAATTGTTAAAAAGTATAGATTGCACTCGCGGTTGAGATGGGTGGTCGGTTTAAAAAGCAGAATCCGTAATCATGCAAAATTGGGCTCCAGGAGAAACAGTGAATTGGCGAAAAAAATTCGTCACTTTTACCTGCGCGATGACGTAAGCCGTGCTACGGCGGGGAAAAAAGAAACCAAGACTTTTAAAAAACAAAAATGTCAAAAACGATATCTTCTCGACAGTTTGACGAATTTACGTAAAAAATTTAGGGAAAACACTGGTATTAATGTATCCATTGCCACTTTTCGCAGGCACCGACCTTTTTATGTAGTCAAACCTCGACTGTCCAACCGTGAAACTTGTGTTTGCAAAATTCATGCAAATATTGAGTTTAAATTTATGGCGCTAAAAAAACTGACGATTTTTGAATCAGGTACAAAATTAATAAATATATTGGAAGAGATAGTGTGCGATGCAAAATCGAAAGAATGCATGTATTCTCAATGTAATATTTGCAATACGATGTCTCCAACCTACAATTTCACTAAAGCTAAAAAACATGATGTCGTTACCTGGTTAGAGTGGACCACGAAAGATGTCGAATACCAAAAAAATGAAGAGACTAAGAAAACTAAAAAAGTATTAACTGAATCTAAAACGGGAAATCTGGAAAACCTTATAAGCCTTTTTGAACAGGAACTTACAAAGTTTAAAGAGCACTATTTTAATATTTGGCACCAATACAACGTATATAGAATTCTCAAAAGCAGTCTTCTAGAAGACGAGGTTATGATTCACTGCGACTTTTCCGAAAATTACAATTGTAAAATGCATCGGCAAATTCAATCTGCCCACTTCGGGTCACAAAATCAAATTTCTTTACATACAAGCGTCATATACATTAAAGGTTTGAAACCTCAAGCATATTGCACGCTATCTGACTCAACAGATCATTCACCTCCAGCAATATGGGCACATTTGAGACCAATTCTGATTGACATCAAAAGAAAATTTCCTCAAATTAATATTGTGCACGTATTTTCGGATGGCCCCGCCACCCAATACAAGCAGAAAAAGAATTTTTATCTCTATAAATTATATCTTGAAGACTTGAATTTCGAAAGAGGGACTTGGAACTTTTCAGAGTCGTATCATGGGAAGGGTGCTGCAGATGGTGTAGGAGGTGCTATAAAGCGACTTTTAGATGCTAGAGTATTACATGGAATGGATGTTTTAGACACTTCAGCAGCGTACTCTCTTCTGAAAGAAGACACTACAGTTAACCTCTTCTGTGTTGATGAGTCTGATATCAACGAGGTTATAAGCAAAAACCAAACAGCTCTCGAAGTTTTAGTGCCTGTTCCTAAAACTATGAAAGTTCACCAAATACAAGTCGAATCAGAAAACAACTGTAATGAAATTAACTACCGAGTTTTAAGTTGTTTTTGTAACAGCTCAAACATTAGAGGCTTCTGCGACTGTTTCGATATTAAAAGACATTGCCTGCTAAAACCTCGCCCCAGAAAACGAACTCGGTTAACATCCGATTCAGATGACTGCCTGCCCTCACCATTTGATAGACAAACCCATAATATGAATACATTGACTGATATCACGAATTGCGAAAGCAAAACAATACTGGTATCTTCAAAAAATAGCCCCAATGTTGAAGAAGATACATTAAATACTGGTTACGGTGATTTAGACTCTTTTGATATTTTTGATTTGTCACCTAGTGTTGATAATACTGAATCATCTAAAGATAAAGTGAAAAGCAACCTAACGCAAATTAAAACCCATGTGGATGCAGACCATACTTTTGCCGCGGCCGCCATGACAAATAAAGAAAATGTTGATCATCGGAATGAAATAAAAAATAAAAATGTGGCACCTGTGACTATTCTGTCTAATGTTCGAGTAAATTATTCACTAAGTGATTTAAAGAAAATGACTAGCAACACAAAGAGACAAAATGTATCTTCTTTTAATCTTAAAGCAGATTTTCCTGAATTTCTTGGTAGTTCATCTTCTAATTATGTATCATCAAAGAAAAAGTCATTTTTTTCTATTTCTAGTTCAAGTGAAAGTGAGTAATATCTGACGTTGTTTTTTTTAATGACAATGTTTTTATTGTTAAGTTCATTATTATTTTATAACAAATGTCGTGTTTTTCATTGTGTTCATACAGTAGGATATTTTAAACTTACTGTAATTAAGTTTTGGGTTTTCATACCAATTTTTTTAAAGTTATCATTAAGTATTTATTTTGATGACCTACATCAAAATAAATACTTAATGATAACCTGGCTCAGAACGGACTTTATAAAAAATAATGATGCAGCGTACGATTGTGTTAGAAAATATAGAAGTTTTTTTATTTTGCCCTTTTTTCAAGTGTTATGTTTATGTTACTAATGAATATTGTTGACAAGAATGTCCATTTATTTTTGCATTGTTGATTTATTTTAGATTGATAACTTTATATCTGAGAATAATATTCTCAATATGACTATTCTTAAACTGATAAGATAGGCAACTCATATAACGTTGATCTCTTTTTATTGTCGCCAAAGGAAAAAAAAATGTTTTTAAGAGATTCTAATTTCCTTATAGATTCCTCATAATTAATTAATAAAACAAATGATAAAAAAGAAATAAACAGTGTTTTATTGCGAAACACCATATGATAAATCAATAAAATAAATAACAGTCAGATAATAATGTGTATTGTAACCGAGCCCTAATATTTCATTTTTGTTATTTTTTGTTACGCGTTTCATTTTTGTTACATTTCCATTTTTGTTTCATTTTTGTCACAATGGTCATTTTAAATGATTTTCACCCTAAACCCATTGTTATTTGGGATGGCACCTATAATTTTACTTACAAAAGTAGTAATTACAGCTTTCAAAAAGACTCTTATTCTTCGCATAAGTACAGTAACCTACTTAAGCCTATGATGGTAGTTTTATGTGATGGATATATTTTGGATTGCCTGGGTCCATACAAAGCTACCACCTCAGATGCCGAGATTATGTTGTCCCTTTTTAATGATGAAAATAGTGCAGTAGGATCCTGTTTCAGAGAAAATGACATTTTCATTTTGGATAGAGGTTTTAGGGATTCAATAACGATTTAATAACAATATTAGAACAGTGTGGTTATGAGCCTCATATGCCACACTCCTTGATGCAAGGAAACAATCAATTGACCACACAACAAGCTAATCAAAACCGTTGCATTACTATTTGTCGCTGGGTGGGAGAGGTAGTGAATGGTCACATAAAAAGAGACTATAAATTATTCAGGCATGAATTTAATGATAAAGCTTTGCCACATCTAACAAGATATTTATCTATTTCAAGATAGCAGCGGCTTTGTACAATAAGTTTGCTGTGCGGTTAAAAGATCGTAGTGATGCTCAAAATATTTTAAATGTTGTAAATGAACGGTTTCAGTTGCATAATAACTTGTCAGATGTGGTGGTCTCATTGAACCTGAATAGGCGCTCATCGGATTTTATAAGTATCACAGCTGATCGGGATAATGTATTATTCTTCCCCGATTAGCCTATGATGATTTAATATTATTTTCCTTGGGTACTTACCAAATACGGCAGGCTAAGTCTTATTATAGTGAGCATGTTAAAATTAACGGCACCTATATAATTGAAATATGTCCTTGTAAGCGCGTGGGTTTGCGACTTACACACAAGTAGTTTGTTTGAAGTAAAACAGTTAGTTGAACAACTATAACTTTAATAACTCTAAATTTACAATTAGTTTAAGAAAGGTTAAGTGTCTCGGATCGTTTTTGGACGCACAGTAGAGAGCACACGGGCGCGTGTGTAGTCGTCGGCGGTAGCGGAGCAAAGAGAGCGACAACGCGGCTCGCTCGACGCAGACGCGTTGCGGGGCTTGAGGGCAGGCGCGGGGTGCGCTATAGTGATAGGACGCGCGGCGCAGGCGAAATTCTGGTCGCGTAGTATTGGCGCGAACATACTCCGGGGCCGGTAAAGTTCAGCAGGGGAGTGTGGACGAGGAGACGTTGGCGACGAGGGCTTCCGTCGTCATCGAAGCTGATAAAGTTGCGCCCTTGGCGCTGATGCAGAATTGTCGGTGCAGCGATGTGTGCCCATGATGCAAGAAGTGAGTGGCAGTGCGGCGCTGTATGCGGCAGTGCAGTGATGTGGACGCCGAGAGGCCGGTGTGGTGATGGCGTGCAAGTGAAGATGTTTTCCTTTTCATTAACTATTGTCTCTATTTTCTTTAAATGTTGTCTTCATTGATTACTTAGAAATGTATGATGAACATATTCTGGATTAGTCTAGTAAAGGGCAGAGGCGGGTGAGGGACCGCTTGATTGTGCCTCTGGTAGTCGAGATATCGGCGACGCGGGATATGCCGTCCTCTCCAGGATACAACTTGGCAATGCGCCCCAGGCGCCAACATAGCGGCGGCGTATTATCCTCCTGAATGAGGACTAGGTCACCAGTAGTCAACTTGGCCTTGTTCTCACGCCATTTTATTCTCGTTTGGAGCTCAGAGATGTACTCCCGTTGCCACCGTGTCCAAAATTGCTGTCGCATTTTTTCGATGACCTCATATCTTGTGCGGCAGCGTGCGTTGTCATCTATTATTGGCGATGGCGGTGCAGTCAGCGGCCGGCCGATCAGGAAGTGTCCTGGGGAGAGAGGAAGGAAATCTGTAGGACAAGAAGAAAGTGGGGACAGGGGTCGACTATTCATTATAGCCTCCACCTGCGCAAATAACGTGGACAACTCTTCGAAGGTCAGATTAGTGTTGCCCATTACACGTTTGATTATAATGCTTAGCCGATTTAATGCCGGCCTCCGACAGACCAGAAAAGTGAGGAGCGTAAGGTGGATGGAAATTGAAGTTAATTTGCATATTTGCTGCAAGATCACAGATTCCTTTCGCGTGTGCTTTTAGAAATTGACCGACGTCCTTGGACGCTGCCACGAAATTACGCCCGTTATCTGAAAATATCTCTAAAGGTTTCCCTCTACGTGAAATGAAGCGTTTTAAACATGAAATAAATGCGTCTTTGGAGAGGTCGCTAACGGCCTCCAAGTGCACACACTTGAACCTAAAGCAGATGAAGAGACATAAATAACATTTGGATAGGCGAGCCCCACGACCTTTTTTATTTAGTATGTGAAAGGGCCCTGCGAAATCCATCCCGATAGACTGGAAGGGTGGAGCGGGAGTGACTCGCTCTGGAGGTAGATTGCCCATCATAGGTGTGAGAGTTTGGCCTTTGTGGCGGCGGCACACGACGCAAGAGCGCACGGTGCTGCGGGAGAGCTGCCTGCCGTTAATCGGCCAGAACGTCTCTCGGACAGAGTACAGCAATTGCTGTGGACCTGCGTGCAATAGGCGTTTGTGTTCTTGGCGAAAGATTAAAATGGTCATATGATGTTTGGAGTCTAAAATTATAGGATGTTTTTTATCGTGGCTATAGCTGGAACGATCAAGCCTACCGCCTACTCTCATAACGCCTTTCTCGTCAAGAAATGGGCTGAGACCTGATATTTTACCCTTAAGTATGGATTCACCTTTAATTAGTTTATTATACTCTTCAGGGAATGATTGTTTTTGAGCCTCTTTGGCTAATAATGTTAATGAAGTGTTCATCTCTTGAACTGATAGAGGACCTCTTATAATATTTTTATCTTTCAGATATTGAATGTACCTTAGTACATATGCAAATATTCTCTTGATTCTGTCGAGAGCGGAGAAATCTTCAAATCGTGTAACTGGTGACTTGCTTTCGGTCGTCACGAGTAGGACCTTCATCTCAGGTTCATTCACATCATCAAGTTGGTTTTACTTGGTTTTGCTTGTGATGGCCAATGATTTTTATCCATGCTGAGGAAGGACGGGCCTGACCACCAGTCTTGTAGAGTACGCAGCTTCTCGGCAGGGACGCCGCGGGAGATGTAGTCGGCCGGGTTGTCAGAGGTGGGCACGTGACGCCATGAAGAAAGGTTTGTATTTTCGCAGATTTCTACGACCTTGTTAGCAACAAAACTCTTCAGTTCGCTGGGAGTGCTGTTGAGCCATGCGAGTACGACACTGGAGTCACACCAGTGTATGCACGTGGATATAGGGTGCCGCAGGGAGTCCAAAACAGTTTTCGTGAGATTTGCGGCTAGTAGAGCTCCAAGTAACTCCAACTTTGGTATGGTAAGAGGCGGTTTAGTAGGCGCCACTCTTGATTTGGCACAGAGTAAATGGACTGCTACGTTACCTTCGTTATCAGCTGATCGTAGGTATATGCATGCGCCATAAGCGTGCATGGATGCATCACAGAAGGAGTGTAATTGAATTTCTTGTGAATTCTCACATAGAACTCTTCTTGGTATTGCCATTTCATTAAGACACTGAAGGCTAGAACTCATTTTTTGCCATTCCTTTTGTAGATCATCTGGGACTGGCTCATCCCAGTCCAATCCTCGCCGCCACAGCTGTTGCATAATCATCTTCGGCTGGACTGTGGATGGTGAAAGCAATCCTAGAGGATCAAAAATGCTGAAAGATGATGATAGTATTGCTCTTTTCGTAGTCTTCTCTGCAGATTCAGAGCTTGGGGCTTCAATGGAGAATTGAAGAGAGTCGGATCGCGGACTCCAACCCAAGCCGAGGGCACTGGATGCGTCACTCAAGCTTAACTCGCTCAGCAGTTCGACACTGGAGATGGAAAAGATGTCAGGGGCATTTGACTTGAATTTTCGGAGGTTGAAGCAGCCGGATTTCAACATAGTGGTGACTGCATTCAGTATGTGTAGTAGCTCTTCTTTAGTGTTAGCTCCTGTTAGTAGATCATCGCAATAAAAATCCTTCTGAATTATTTCCTTGACCTTATCGTCGTCGCAGTCTTCTCCAAGTTGCCACAAGCATTTCGTGCTCAAGTAGCTTGCGCTGGCAAAGCCATAGGTCACGGTGTTCAGCCTAAGTGTTTTTATAGGGAGATTATCATCTTCACGCCAAAGAATAAGCTGCAAGTCTCTGTCTTCTTCGTGGACATCGACTTGACGAAAGAATTTATCGACATCTCCAGCTAATACGTACTTGTATAGGCGAAATCGCAGCAGAATCGAAAACAAGGAGTCTTGTACCTTGGGGCCAATCATTTGGATGTCGTTTATGGAAACGCCAGTAGATGTCGCGGCGGAGCCGTCGAACACGACGCGCAGTTTGGTGGATTCGCTCTGCTCGCGCAGCACAGCGTGGTGGCACAGGTAGTGGCGCCGGCACGGCGGCGGCGGCTGCTCCAGCGGAGTGCAGTGGCCCAGAGACAGGTATTCTGCTATAAATTCACAATAAGCTTGCTTGAGATGCGGATTTTTGCGGAATTTTCGCTCTAAAGAATATAATCTTTGTCTTGCTCTATGATAGGAGTCACCAAGAACATCAGTAGACTCTTTAAGTGGAAGCTTCACAGAGAAACGTCCATTTTCTTGGCGGGTAGTATGTGTCTGAAAATGCTGCTCACACATCTTCTCACTGTCACTCAGGAGAGGCCTTTTTGGTAGCTCTTCTAGCTCCCAAAATCGGGCAAGTTGTTGATCGAACTTATTGTTTAAATTGTTGTCATTTCTTGACAAATTGCACTGAATATTTCTAGTTACACAGTTGGGAGGTAAGGATATGGCGCCTGAAATTAGCCAGCCCAATTGGGTACTTCTCAAAAATGGCAAATTTGCTCCAAGTGATTGCTGCTCTGTTCCTATAATTTGCCAGAATAAATCTGCGCCAATCAGCATGTCTATTGGGCCTGAAATGTTAAAGGAAGGATCGGCGAGTGGAGTTTTCGGCGGAATCTTGACGTAGCTTAAATCAATGGTTGAACTTGGAATATTTGCTGTAAGCTCAGGTAGAACCGAGCATGCCAGTGTGGTATGGTATTCTGTATGGCGAGAATGTATGCGGACGACGCTTCTCTCTGCGATTAATCCACAGTATGTATTGCCCATACCGGTTATCCTTGTAGTATTTGCCGGTATGACAGGTAGACCCAACTTCTCTTTTAAATCTCTAGTTATAAAGGTGGCCGCACTGCCGGAATCGAGAAGGCAACGTACCTTCTGGCATGCATTGCTACTTGGATTTGCCACATCAATAATGGCTGTAGATAGTAATACGAGATTGTTTTGTTGAGCCTGAGATGAGAAGTGTACCAAAACTTTAGTGGTTGATTCAGGAACGTCATTGGCTTCAGCGATGGCAGGTTGCACAGAGACGCTAGTTGCAGGCTGTGAATTTATGTGAAGCAATGAATTATGCTTTCTATTACATCTGCGACATGGCCCTTGAGGACAATCCTTGGCAACATGTCCTTTTTTAAGGCAATTAGGACATAACTTTAAGCGGTAAATTTCAGCTTTTCGTTTTTCTGGAGTATTTGCTAAAAATATAGGACATTTCGACGCCCCCAAGCAATAAGTCGGTAATCGAAAAATCCAAATTTTACAGGAGAAAAGATTTACTGTTTTTGTCGAATATCTTTTCAGCCAGTGGGAATATTCAAGTCATTGATGTGTCAAATGAAAGCTAATTTTTTGTGAATTGTAACTATGTTATCAATATGAAATTCTTAACATTCAAAACCTTACAATTTCAGAAAATAAATAATACCTAAAACTATGTTATTCAAATATTACAGTGATAACGCTTACAGACTTATTGCCGTAAATTTATCACACATTATATTTCGTATCATTATATTATGGACCTTTATCAAGTAATTTTTCATCGTAGGAATGATGCATAACGAGTCATTACGTAGTTATTGTGGTAATATTAAATAACTGTAGAAACAGTGTTGATATATACCAATATTATTGATAGGAATATTTTCAATAATAGTGTTATTGTTATCACCCTTTACCTTGAATTTTTTTTGATGCGTGTAAATGTAATATTTTGAAGGTTGTAATGAAAAACACACTGTTTAGTTAATTAACAAAGTTTTATTAGTCATAAATTGAAATTTCAACGACCCAGAAACATAATCTTTCAATAAAATCAATAATCAATAATAACAAAACAAATAAAAACATGATTCATTCAATATTATTCCTCTTCAGAGGAATTTTCGTTCCTGGATTCATAACAGGACAAAGATTCATAGAAAGGATGGTAAAATCGTGGAATAGCTCCACTTTTACATAAACTTAAAAGGTCTGTGTGTAAGGCCTTGCTTATCGCAATAGGTTGGTGGTAAGCACGTTGCAACTGCACATTATCTTGGTGTACAGCTGCATGATCTGCACTATTTATTTGTGACGTACGCTTTCGTCCTCTTCGTCTGCCTAAGGCAGAGTGAGTGTTGCTCAAATCAAGCTCAAAATAATTATCGTTGAAATTATATTTGAAAAACAACTTATTGGCTTGTGAATCAAACACACTAACCTCCATTACGTCTGCCCAATGTATCACACTTCCTTCTTTATCACAGCGCCAATTCTTATCGTCTACGAGTGGTTTCAAATTATAAACTTCTGATTGCTCTAATTCCTTGACGCGATATTTTTCCCCAGTAATCTTAGAATTTAAAATAACACTGTAAATTTGTTCAGGGGTATATAAAACTTTGTTTTTTAGGTTTTTTTCTATGCATGCATGCATGGAATCTCCCTCATTTTGGCTATGCCCAGTTTCAAAAAAACGATGGGTTACGGAAATTCCAAGAAGTTTGGCAGCATAAATATATAGGGCAAAAATGTACCGATTTTTGTTTTGCCCATAACAGCCATCTGAATACAGTGAAAACTTTGTAATACCTTTCTCACGTTCAGTTTTCAAAAAATGTAATAAGGCACTCCCTATTTCCGTACTGCCTCTTTTAGCTATTTGAAAATGCCATACATAACAATATCCTACTTTTCGTATGGCATCAAACACAGTGAAATTGTAACATGGATACTTTCTTTTATAATAAAAAGTGCTCACTTCGGATTGAGGTACACTCAAAACTTTTTGCAAGTCAAATATTGCTACCGTAGTATTATCTTTGTTAGCTGTATCTATGTCTTCTTTTTTTTAATAATCTTACCTTTTCTTTTCTCTGTAAATGAAGTCTTTGTTTTTCCTCCAAAGTGGCTTTCATAATATTGTCTGATTTTTCATATAAGGAGCACGAAGGACACTGGTCTTTTTTAGGTTTAAAAAATGAATAGTTATACTGGGAGTTAAAAACTGATTCATATTGTCGTTTAGATGCCATCACAACATCAGTGTAATTTTGATGTGTAAACCATTCAGTATAAAAGCGATACATTTTTGAAATATTCAAATTCTCTGAAAGATATTCCCTGGTTGAATTCATCCTCGTATAGTGCGAGTCCACTTTAGGAAATATATCGATGTGTGCTTTAACAGTTGCTTCAGTCATATTATTCATTTTGTTAGGTCTATTATTATGCTTACCTCTTATATCTTTAAGTCCTTCATCAGCTTTCATTACTTTTTCCAATGCTGTATACACCACTTGTTCTCCAATTTGCAATGTTTTCAAAAAAAAGATCTTACAAACAGCAATGTTTTCATTATTTAAAGTGAAAGAATAATTAAAAGTTTGCGTGCGGTTATTTTTACGATCTAAAGTTATTTTTTTAATACTTTTAGCATGGACATGCCTGCTGATAAACAACCATTGTTGTTCGCGATCAGCAAGACCATAAAATTTGTCAAATATAATTTGTCTTTCAGAAAAAGAAATTTTTTGGTTACAACCCTTTTTACATGCACATGGAGATCCAAGAGTTTTATTAGGATATTTCTTTTTTGAATTGCAACCTTCGTAGGCTTTACCAGAATTTTTTAAGAATTTATTTTTTTTAGAACGCCACTCATTTGTATGCTGCTTGCGTTTCCGAGTTTTTTGTATTTCTGATGTAGAAGGTTGATTATTTGATACATTAATGTTGTTATCTATGGGTTCAATATCAATTTTTAAGTTATGTATAACTTCAATTCTGTCTTCATTATCATTTACATTTTCCTCAGCATGCGAGCAATCGTTTGTATTTCTTTCGGTCAATGTTATATTAACGTAATCATTTTCTTCATTTCCTTCTGGTTTCAAAGTTTCATCATCATCATCTTCTTGACTACTTATGGCCGTTATTAAATTGAGACTGTCTTCACGATCACTTACTACTTCTTCAGCATGCGAGTAATCATTTGAAATTGTACTGGTCAATATTGATACATTATCATTATTTATTAAAATTTCTTCTGGTTTTAATGTTTTGTCTGAACTTTCTTGACTTCTTATTGTCTTTATTACGCTTGGATCTGATAGGTTTTCTATTTCAATAGATGGTTCAAATAAAACTGAAGATGTTATTTGTTCTTCTGATGAAGAAGCCACCACGTTAGCGTTACTTAAATAGAGCGATAAATTAGAAATTGTTGATGGAGTGCTAATAATTCCTGGATTTGATATCATTTTATTAATACATACAGAGTCTCCGCCTATACTTGAAGCGCTGCTGAAAGGACTTTTGAATATGCTTGTCTGTGGACTCGGAACATATTCTGAGCAGTCTGGTGAAAAATCTTCATCAGATAATTCTTGATCAGCATCAACGTATATTTTTTTTGGTACATCTGAAATCAATAACATTACTTGAGTATTTTTATTACTTAAACTTTCGAACACACGTGATTCGAGACACAATAGAAAGACAATAGCAGCCGACAGCCGGCTGTCGCTTGCGCAACTTAGTCTCATAAAAATAATAATCACAAGGTGGGCGCATTGAGGTTATACCTAGTGGCTAAAGAGGTATGTACATATCTGCCACCAAAAATAGTACCACCATAGTTGTAGTAAGGAATATTTCAAGAAAAGTACCTACCTCGTAACTCATAATGTCTTGGCAAAGGTTGATTGGATGAAGAAATTTCTTTAACACAGGATTCGGCGTTATCAATAACATTACAATCTGAAACGATAAAAAAATGTGTTATAGCACTTATTTATTACAATTTAACAAGTAGGTATTGTCACAGAAAATAACTTTCTATTCCTTAATAAAATAATTATTATTATTAAAAAGGTATAATAACAAATTAATCTACAAACCATTTGATACTACTTGGATGTCCGACACTGTACTGGTAGATACCTTCGTAGTTATTTCCGAATAAAAACAATTTGTTTCTAACTCTTCATCAGCGTCTGTCAAACAATAAACAAAAACATTGCAAAAACAAAACAACTACGGAGTACCACTACGGCACCACTGAATCATAATTTATGTAGTACTTACTTTTGTTTTTGTTATCATTATCAACCATTAGAAGCATTCGTCTCACGCGTTCATTTTTTAACATTCTGTGTTTTTTAATATCCATAATTGCATATCACTTAACAACTTTATACAATGAAACTTTCGGTGTATAACTTAAACGTAATTATCAGTCAACACTTCTAAAAAATATTAAAAACGTCACACTTCCGCAACAATTCAGATGCAACTGTTTACGTAAACAAACATTGCGTATGGGTCGATGGACAGGATCACGTGTAGGGGGCGGGGCATTATGTCTATTACTGTTTAACTTCTATTAAAAGAAAGAGAGAAAAGCGCTTTGCAAACCATCGCGCGTCCAGACGAAAACGGTAATGTCTAGAAAAGAGACAGAAATATTAAAATTTGGAAGAACTAAACCGTATTGAAATGTTGCGTAAATTAATAAACCAGTACTAAACATTAAAAACATGGTAAGTGTATATTACGGAATACGTATATTTCAATTAGTTCAGCAAAAACCCCGTTTTGGAGTTTACCAAAAATCCTATGAAGATTTTTTACAGCAATAACCCGGTAAAAGCTACTTACCAAAATAAAATATACAATATTTCTTCGTAATGTGCTATAACAGTATTTTTGCCGACATCATTTTGTTTGTAATTTTCCCAACAATAAAAACGTGCATCACGATATCTCTGTAAATTATCGTTAGAAAAAGCTGAAAAAAATTGACAAGATGTAATCCAGTCCGTAGATGCCAAATATGCCATAACAGCAAAAAGTCCATAATAGCACATTACCGACTTATTGCTTGGGGGCGTCGATTTGTATATGCTGTGATCTGCACCGCAATAGTTGCAGACCCAAGTTGATTCACCATTAAGTTTGTCATTGATTGTATTAGCTTCAATGCAAGCTAAGGAATTGCAGGCGCGCTCCTGCTTATTGCTCAAGTTGTGTTTCTTACTACTAGAAGTATTCTCTACGATGTTAGCTCGGTTTTGTAAGAATTTCATTAATTCACTTAATTTGGGCATAGAGTCATCATCAGGATTCCTATGTTCATCCCATGCTCTTTTGGTAGTGAAATCAAGTTTGTGGTACATAACTTGTACTATCAATGGGTCCCATTCGTCCGTGGACTGACCTAAACTTGACAGGGCTCTGAGATTTTTATTGACACTATAAACCAACGTTCTAAGAGAATTTTCAGAATCACGGTGAGTGGGTTGTAGTTCAAATAAAATTGAATCTATGTGTTGGGTGATCAAGTGTCTCTTGTTATTGTACCTCTGACACAGCAGGTCCCGAGCAACCGAGTAGTTTTTGTCTGATACCGCTACGAGTAGGTTAGTTAAAATGTTGGCTGCTTCGCCAGTTAAATAAGAGTTGAGATAATGGAATTTATAAATGGGAAGTAATCGTGAGTTTTCATGAATTAGTGACTTAAAAGTATCTCTAAAGTCTAACCATTTAGAATAAGTACCATCAAACCTTGCTATTTCAATTTTAGGTAATTTAAAATTCACACTGTTAGAATGCTCACTCTGAGAATGATGATGGGATGGAAGTTGTTGAGATTCACTAGGACATTGCCACAGAATTGTTTCTGCCTCAGCAATCAATTCTATAAACTTAGAGTCTGTAGCATCCCTCTCATCAATTTCAATAGATATAGTTTCTACAGAAAGCTCATCGATTTGATCTTGCAGCACGACAAAGTTTTTAAATAAATCTCTGATAATCTCTACTTTTAATTTAAGCTCATTTACTCGTGATTCTTTGTATTCAGATATGGGTACTGACTTGATTTGGTTTAAGTAATTTTCAAATTTAGTCAGCCTGCCACGGAAACTGGCACGTTTAGCTTTTAGGGTTTTGATATCCATGGCGATAAATTAGCCAATTAAACTGCCTTGATAAAGGTAGCACTGAATCACTAGTGAAGATCAGTACATAGAATGGAAAGATCTTACGTTCCTCCTCGTCTGGCTATCGGTAGTTACCGGCACTCCTTCGGCGTCAGCGAAGCGACGAGACCACGCGTGGGCGCGGAGGATGGGGCGGGGGGGGCACGGGGCACCCGTGCAGTGGCGGCGCCGTCACGAAGCGCTTGATGATTACCCGAAGTGATGACGGGCTCTGGCCACAAGGATGGGCACGGGCACCTCTTGCGCTGAAATAGTGGTCCCAAAGCGGGGTATTTAACGTGCAACACAAGCCAAGGATAGTGCAATTAGAGAATAGGAGGGGTGTAAACAACGACGCACAGGCACAAAATAAAAACTCGTCAATAAACTGAACAAATTAAACTAGGATAGCTATATTGCACACGAGCACACTGCTGGCTAGAGCACATCCAACACGTGCGGGCGATAGCGTGGGCAACACGATATTCACAACACAAAATGGCGCGCTAAATTATTATTATTATGTATTATTTTTAAGGTCACTGTTGTAGTTGCACAATTTAGTGCGGGGTATGGAAGATAGCCTACAACGAATTAGAATAGGTGACTGGTTAATAGAATCGCAAAATAATAGCGTGGAATTGTAGATAGGTACCTTACCTATAGGTATTTTCCTAGCCACTTGTAGCTACCTGTGCAACCGCACTATTGCACAGGGCTACAATAATCAAGGGTATAGGTGGCAGGAATAAATGTTGAATGAAATAGATACGCACCCCAATGCACATGCATGCAATAGGCTTCTCCTATCACTGATGTAGTTTTCTCGCAATTACGCAGGCTGAAGACTACAACAAAAGGGGTATAGGTGATAGGAAAATAGAAGAAAGGAAACTTAGCTGGGTATTCACGGGCCGGCCACACCCAGGCAGGCCGCACTCGCAAATTAGGTAGATTTTGATTCGCTTCTTCGAACTGATTCTCGACACGCACGATGGTCGAGGCTCGTTGCTCGCAGGCACGCCGAATGCACACGGTGGCAGGTGCACGAAGCTCAGGGAAGTACGAAGCGGTAGAAGGCTCGAGTCCCGGAATCCGATGATTGCAGTTAGACGGTCGCCATTATGTAAGCGCGTGGGTTTGCGACTTACACACAAGTAGTTTGTTTGAAGTAAAACAGTTAGTTGAACAACTATAACTTCAATAACTCTAAATTTACAATTAGTTTAAGAAAGGTTAAGTGTCTCGGATCGTTTTTGGACGCACAGTAGAGAGCACACGGGCGCGTGTGTAGTCGTCGGCGGTAGCGGAGCAAAGAGAGCGACAACGCGGCTCGCTCGACGCAGACGCGTTGCGGGGCTTGAGGGCAGGCGCGGGGTGCGCTATAGTGATGGGACGCGCGGCGCAGGCGAAATTCTGGTCGCGTAGTATTGGCGCGAACAGTCCTGAAATGCCAAGTTACATCAATTTGTCTCAAATGAATGTCAGTGAAACCGAGGGTGTTGTATTATTATTAAAACGTAAACCTCATGAGGAATTTTCCACTTTATTGACACAAATAGAAGCCCTCCTAAACTCCAAACCTATGTATCCCATGTCATCAGACCCAAACGACGTACTCCCTCTTACACCAGCCCATTTCCTGATTGGCCGGCCGCTCGTTGCTCCTACCTACGAAGACCTCACAGCTATAAACACTTCACGCTTGGTCCGCTACGAGCGCATCGAGCAGTCGAGGCAGAATTTCTGGAAGCGGTGGTCGCAGGAGTACGTTTCGGAGCTGCAAACGAGGACTAAATGGCAATCCAACACCGACACAATAGCATAGCACCTAATTCCTTGGTGATTTTAAAACTTATTTAATTAAATGGAATTATAACAATTTACTTGGGGAAACCTATTCGATGTTAGAATATGGAATGACACAAAAATACTTAAAAATAATTAATGCTACTGTTGAATTTTGCTGCGTCGGCGGCTCGTGGCTCGGTGGATGTCATCGTTGCAGTTTCTATGCGGCTGGCGTAAACATGTAGGAATGTGCGGGGTCAGCGATATCCATTAGGGATCCGTATTTAACAATAGTACAATAACTAAGTAAACAATGGCAAGATACACAGACGAAGTGCACCAAAACTTGATTGATATCTTTGGCGAAGATTTCGAAGAGCTTCCTGGCTCTTCAGCAAGTTCTGGTCCTTCGAAACCTTCGACAAGTTCGAGTTATCAGGCTGCGGAACTCGTGCAGATCCGGCGCTTAGCTGATTATATAATCCCGGTGAAGAATTTTCTATAGACGAATCAATAATTTCAAGGCGTGGACGTAGCGGAATCCACCAATATATGAAAGGCAAGCGCCACAAATTCGGCATCAAGCTAACGTATAACGCACCAAGCTAACGCTAGCGTACATGCCGGCCACACCTAGTGGCCTTTCCCTCAAAATTCACATATACAACGGAAAACGTGACCAAGATGTAGGAGGGAAAGGCCACGCAGACAAGGTGGTGGCAAAACTTTTGCAAAATTATTTCGGAACAGGGCACCACGTGTACATGGACAATTTCTATAATGGTGTTCAGAGTTCCTGTTGCGTAATGGCACGAATGTTACTGCAACTTTGAGAGCCAACCGCAAAGGAAACCCAGCAGTGATTTAAAAAAAATTGTCAAAAGGTGGTAGCATCTTCAGGTACAACCGCAGCGGTATTTGTGTTTGTAAGTGGCGTGACCAATGTGACGTCTTGACTATCAGCACCACTCATTCTCCAGAACTAAAGCCACCAACAAAAGAGGTCAATTTATATTAAAACCTGAAATAGTCTTAAAATATAACCAATTCATGAGTGGTGTTGATAAGCAAGACCAAATGTTGGCTTATTGCACTTGCAAACACAAATCCATGCGTTGGTACAGGAAAGTAGGCATTCACGTCTGCCAAATGATGATGCTGAATGCCTACTACTTGTACAAAAAAAAAATGGAATATTATAAATTTAGAGAGGAGGTGATGAATTTGCTACCACCTCCTCAAAATGGTAGCAAACAGGCCCATGCAAGTGGACAGGTAAGTGAAACAATAATTCATTTACCTGTGCACTTGCCCAGAGACTAGTGGAAACACCAAAAGAAGAAGGTGTAAACACTGCTGGGACACTATAAAAAAAGAGTTAACACTTTATGTTATTGTCCCACGTGCTAAAACCAACCAGGCCTCTGCGTTCGGGTATATAACAAATACTAATATTTGTGATATACCCTAAGCCTATGCTGTAAAAATAAGTTTTGTAATTTTAGGGTGAATACGCAAGAGTACCTAACCCATTTTGCGGGTTATCTTGCGTATTCATTCACCGTGATGTGTTAATAGTAAGTAGTGTAATTTTACGTTAATTGTTTTTTTTGTCATATAAAAGATTTAATACTTACTTTGCAGTTTTATTTCTAAAACAAATGACATCATTTTTTATGTACACATCACAGTAAACTACATAACCTCACACTAGCTACCTAGGTCTTATAAAAATGTCTGCTAGTTACCTCAACTCGAGTAAACTACTAAAAAGAGATTGTAATTAAGTTTTAAAAAGGGTAATGGCCTGAAGGACATCTTCCACAACTTCTTTCGTGTATGCAAACCGACATACACACGAAAGAAGTCGCAGGAAAAAGCTAATACTCATTAAAAAACAACTGTCCATTTTATATTTTTTATTTAGTTCATTATATTTAACCCCTCAAGCGTCAACGGAACACCAAGTGTGCACATAGTGTCACAGCTGCCATTGGACGATGGTGTTTTACGTTTATTTGCACTTGCAACACGATTTGGCTGTATCATTCGACTAATCGATTCATAATTGACCGGTTTTAGTAACATTTTAAAGGGAACACCACCAAAATGAACGAAAAAAACCTTTTACAATATGCATCTGTGGTTTTTGACGCGAGACGCCATTGTGACGCTATTCGTGTCAAGATTCTGCCGTGTTGTTTTCGTTTGTAAAATGAACGTAAGACGAAAGAAATGAGTAAATCTTATACAGAATTACTGAGAATTAAGTTTAGATTTCGAATTGATTTAAGGTTTATCGAAAAGTGATAAAAAATTCAGTAAAAAACGCAACTAATGTTTTGTAACGCACAAATTTTGACGATGATGGATGCCGTATTGAGTCAATTTGAGTCATGTTTTTATGATAAATATTGTTGTATATTGTTTGAAATACACATAAGTGGCTAGCTTATTAATCTACGAACATAATTTGATTAATAGCTACTAATATTATTGCGTATTGTCATTGGAAACTTATTTCAAAGAGTAAAATTCGGCGATATTGCCGGTACCATGAGATAACGGATAGCGGTCATGGTACGGGGGACATTCGTCAGTGCAAAGTACTAACTGCAAAAAAAATACTGATTACTATAGTTTTGTGATAGCATTTTTATTATTTTATGTAGTTTTCTAATCTATCATGTGTATGAGTAATAAATGTCGAGATTTTTTTTTTCTATTGAGTCACCGCGAAGTATAAGTTCAGGCAAATTTTATCATGATGAACAACCACAGCAGTTACCTCCACATACTTAGTTTTTGTTGTTTGGCATAATTGGACTATTATGTTCCCGCTGCTGGGACACAGGCTTCCTCTCTGAGAATGTGTGGGTTGATAGATGGATTTAGGTATAAGGAAAGATAGATATAATAATTAAGTAATGTACTGTCCAACATAATTGTTACATAGCTGTTAGAAAATTAGTGTACAAAATAATGATGACTCATTATTTTCAAAGAACAATATCGAAATAATGATTGGTATATCTCAAAACAAAAAGTCTGACGTTTCATTGAACAGGTTGTTATTAAAATCTAAAAGTAACAGAATATAATAAAAATAATAGTTTTTAATAAAATAATAACAAAAAATCTTACTTGAAAATTATAACATACGAATATTTCGTTCGCAGCGTTTTTGCGCCAACGGTACTTGCTGGCCGCTGCCCGCCATGTCAGATTGCCAGCGAGCGGTAGTTTAGCGACCGAATGCGCGAATTTGCCGCCATATTTTTTCGTTGTGTTATCAAATAGTTTTTATTACTTTTTACAGTGTAGGACCTTATATCTAAGCGGAATAATTTGTGTGAACATTGCCTACACATTATTGTGTTATCCTGTAAGTGTTTTTTGGTGAATATATGTGTGAATTCGTTGTAATGTGATAAAGTTTTACGGCTGTGTCAGTGAAAATGATAAAAGTGAAAACATATGACATCACTGCGAGATAAGGTCAGATTTATTTGCTTATTGAATGGTATAAATAGTTAGGTAAACTCATAACGAAGCCAGGAAGGTATAATATATACCATGATAATGGCTATAAATTGCCGATTTCTCAGTTTTTCTGAAGGTCTACCCAAAAATCAAAAAGTATGTTCAACTACACCGACACTTGGGGCGTTTCGGCAAGCGGGCGGCCAGACGTGTGAGGGGTTAAAGGGGAGCTTTATACGAATGCGATTTACAATTTTAAATTGGTCTATTCAACTCCATGATCATTCTTAGGCGATGCTGAGAAAAGCAGCACGGCCCTAGGAATGATCATGAAGTTTGAATAGACCAACATGAAGTTTGAATAGAGGAACCCGTATAGAGCTCCCCTAGTTGTCGCGATAGTTCCCCACGGCCAGCCTGGCCTCGGCGGTGGCCACAGCTTCCTCCCAACGCTGGGACAACGCCGCCAGCTCGGCGTCGTCTAAACACCGCCGCTCCTCTAAGCGCTCCGGCAGACTCAGGCGGTAAAGTCGCAGCCGCTCTTGTACCGCCGCCCGCTTCTGCCGAAACTACTCAGTTGATGAGCGGCCGTGCTCGGTATTCCTTACGTTACTTATACAAATTTATTTTTCTTCTCTTGCAATTTCTCCGGTTCACGTTTCTGAGACGAAGTTTATACCGCATTGGATGCATTCATATCTCGTGCAAAATATAATGATTTAACAACATCATCATTATTTTCCGTGGGATAAGAACCGTTCATTTACTGTAAATATACAGAGTTACTTTGAATTGGTACTTGCAGATTCCGCTGAGTTATTTGTTCTCGCGTCATTATTATCTTAACCCAAGTGTCTCGGAACAAAGTGTCTTATCAGAGCATCACGGGCGGACTTCATTGGTCGTTCTAATTTTCTCCGACTCATGTGAAATAACAACGATCCTCTCGTTAGGTTCTCCCATTTTCAGTTTCGCTAACATTATTACAAGAGCAGTATTCGGCTGATTGCAAGTTGTGGATAGTGAGGGAGTCTGTTCTTTATTAAGAATTCTTCACGCGTTCGACCCGTGAAGTAGTACAGTTCGTCTTCGTCAAATTGTTCTATGTTTTCAAAATCTAACCGCGATGCATTTTTGGTGGCTTTTTTCATCATATTTATTATGTCGGTCACTTGATCAGCATTAAAGTTATGCATCACGATTGACGCGCTCGTCATTCCTTCCCAGTCATTTTATTGCAGATGTATCTCACAAATCTTTGCGAATTCTGGAATATAATAATTGTAATCTTGCATCAAACGAATTTTACGTTTTTCTGGAATTCGATGAAGTGACATCCTGAAACCATACATGTTCTGGCTGAATTTGGTGGTCGAGAAACATCCGGTAAAACAATTATTGTATTATCAACATTAGGGGCATCGAAAATTAGTGCAGCCTCTTGATGTGGTGCTGGTACAGCTACGTGATATGGAGCGACGGGAGCATTATGTACTGTTACATTTACTAGTCATGCGCAAAATGTGTCAGTAACAAGAAATGAATGAAGTATATCTGTTCGCATAACGAAGTAGTCCACTCATTTACTTCAGTAGTTCAGTACTTCATTTAGTTCAGCAAATCAGAACGAGTCAACATATGATACCAGTGATTGACAAGTTACAACAAATGATGCACTTCATTAGTTCAGTTTTATTTGTTCTGTTAGTCCGTTGTGCCAACAATGTCCAGTGCCCATTATAATTATCATCTGTTGTTAATGAATGGGGGTACTAATTTATTCACAAATTTTAAAGTTTCTTTAAAACACAATGCGTAATATTATACTCTACAGCCTAAGTAGCTATATCATCTCTGAACCTGTTCTTTCCTATGTCTCTCTTTATGTCACTGTCACGCTCATCAGATGATTCATTATCACTTTGAGTAAGGTAACCTCAAAAGAAAACTTCATCGAAAGTGTCGTTGTCAAAATTTTGTAAAAATAATTCTACGGAACCCATAGCATTTCCTTTCATACTCATATAGAGGTGCTGTTAACACTTTATTTATTTACAGAAGCTATGTAACTTGCCTTTTTGCATTAGCTTTTAAGCTGCATTCAAATAAACATTTTAAGGAGTCAGGAGTGACCGAGTGGAGCAATATTCTCTCGTGGACTATTTGTTCGCAAGGTTACCATCACACGAGGACGTGTGCAAGCAGGACGGCCGTGTCGCATTCGGGTCGTATCCAGTACGCCAGCGCCATCTGGTGGCGCTCAATGGAGTTGGTGGGGCGCGTCATCGATTCTGGATGTAGGAGGCACTTCTCGGTTGGCGGGCGGCCCGTGCGCCACTGAACCATCTCGCGTTCTGTGATACGTAGTTAGTACTTACTTATGCTATACGTGCCTATCTGTCTATTATGTAGTCCTGTTGTATTGGAATTATAATAATCTGATTGTGTATACGAGTCTGTTTTCTGCATCCAACACTATCCACCGACTCCCACAGTTAATAAGACGACCAAAGATGAGTGTTAATGATGCCGGCGAAGGTCACCCTCCGTCATATATACAATAAATGGAGTATAGTATATAATATGTAGTACTTCCTAATTCCATGCCGTAACTATTTAATGAAATTTCAAGTAAATTATATTTTGAAAAAAGTATCCCCGACCCCTACACCTGTTTAACGACGCAACACTACGCGACGCGAGGCTCCCAGAGACCGGTCCTCAGGGCGCAAAGGGTACGCCTAGCACGCGCGGTGCCGTGGCACCCTGGGCCCACGCGTCTGTGGCGCATCCGTCCTCCGTAAGTGAAGTGATGTGTCCTACAGAAAATTGCCAACGTTTGTGTTTTATTGTGGATTTTATATCAGCGTAAATAGTGTATGTATTAATTTTAGTGCTTTCTATACGGTATTGATATTTTATTTTGTTTTAGGTAAGTTTATTTATACGAATGTTAAATGCCGCCTGTCGCGACGCCAGTACTAGTGCCAGTCAACCTGCCACATCGCTTGATGTTCAGGTGAGATGTCCCCATTGCTCCCAGTTACGCTTCTTTAAAGGCAAACGGGGGTTACGGATACACTATGGCAAGGTTCACAAACCTCATAGGTGTAGTGCCCCCCACAACTTCAATTCATTCAAACCAAACCCTTTGGAAAACACTTTCAAATTTAAAAAATCTACCCATGTCTTAAAGAGAGTTCCCCGGGGCGCAAGGTGGTTTGTTGCTCTAAGTTTGGCGCGATGTCTCCGCCTTACGGCCCAGGAGAATTCTTATAGCGCTTGGGAGCATCTCCTCACCTTCCCTTATAGGATTTTGAATGTCCAAAAAAGTTTAGCAACTAAAAAAAACATTAACAAACCAATTTAAAGATAACTGCAACAATTCGACCCTTATTTTAGATCCAAAATTACCAGTTTTCAATATTAACAAACAAATTTAAAGGTAACTGCAACAATTCGACCCTTATTTTAGATCCAAAATGACCAGTTTTCAATAACCCTTCACGAAGAGGCATTATGCTAATATGTAGAATCCAAAATAAGGGACGGTGACATCAGGGGAGCAGCCAGGTTACTTTTCAGTAGCGATGTGGTAGCGCCCTACTCTCCAGAAACTTTCAGCCCTGGAGAGTAAACATCCAGCGCCTGCGGATAATCTCACCTGTCCTGATCCTCCCCTCCCTCCCAATCCGGTTTCAACCCCTTTTAATATTACTCCCCCCCAGCTGCTTGCAGCTGCGACCTCCTTCCGAAGTGGTGCCTGTAATCAGGCTTAGGTCATACATAACGCTCCCACATCGTTTTTACTGTATCTTTGCAAGGTTTCGGTTACATAAAATCCACAAGCTAATAGAATGTCATCCTAAATATATTATCTATGCAACGAAAGTGATCGAACGTGTATTCGGAAGTAAATGTCACAGTGACAGCCATTTTAATTCGTGAAGTCGTTGAGTTCGTGGAATTTTGGCCGAGTTGAGATATCTTTATAAACAATGTCAAAACCACGAAAGGTATAAGTCGTGCTATTTTTTATATGTGATTATGAGTTTTTGTTTTGGTGTTGCCATATTTATGTGCAGATTACTGGATATATTTTTTACAACAACCTTAAAGAGTATGTGGGAGAGCTGTGTCCATTGCCTGACTAGGATTACAGGGACCTGTAAAAGCCTACGAAATTGAGAACTTACTCCAAATTTGGCAGTCATCGGAAGAGGAGAGTAGTGACTTGTATTATTACATTATGTAGTCGCAGTAATTCCGCCATTCTCTTGCCAGGCAAAGGGATTATATTTTTCCACATAATTTTATCTCTTGCAAGATAAAGGGACTATAAAGGGAGATTTCCCATGTTATTTACGTTTCCATGTATTTGTCCAATTCTCACTGACTACATGCGCAAACAGTACATTAAATCAATAGAAACCACTTGCCCAGATTTAGCGGTTTTCTTGGGCCTAGTTAAGGGTTAAAGGACTCATCGAGTTCAGGCGCCGCGGAAGCTGGTGAGTAGCTTTTGAAGGAGCTTGCGGCTCTAATCAACTTGATGCTCAACGGCGCACAGTGTTCCGGATTTAGAATATGGTGGACTTTAGAACCCAAGGTCAATATTTCACGCTGAACAATTCATGCGGACAGCTATGTGAACGATCATCAACGTATATTCTAGTGGTTTTTAAAAAATTGTTTACTTGTGCGAAAAAAAATTTAAAAAACAATGTCTGGAGAAAAACTGAAATATTTTTTCCTCGAAATGTTCAAAAGTGTCAGCAATGAAACCTTTTGTATGTTATTGCATTACACTTATTGGATAATTCCACAAGGAAATTTTTCGCATACACTTGCAGCCTTGGCCGAAATAAGCATCGGATTTTGCAATGTTTTTATTCCAACTATTTGTTAAAGATTTTTTTTTTTCATTTATAGTCACAAAATATATATTTTCAATATCCTATACATTAAAATTCATTATTTCTTGACTTTGAAAAATAGATACAATTTATTTTCATATTTTACTTCTTAGTAGTTAGCTTAGTAGTTGTTACTCAAAGCGCAGTTAGTGACCGAATGACGCATTGCCTGCTAATTTTCCCCCTCCCATTCCCTAATATTGCTATGTCTTTCATTTTCTACTATTGCTGTCTCTTTCATTCTCTACTGTTGTCTCTTTTTCTCGCTAAGACTCTTGCTAGTTGCGTGCTTATGAATATAAAACAGATGGAGTTCCTGCTGAAGCGTGTCATCAGATATACAACCCTTGAAGAGTCACAATACCTGGAAATTTTAACGTTAAGAAAACTACCTACTTAACCTCAAGGACTAGAAACGATCAAGCAATTTTGGAATCATTTTGCTTGAAATTTCGCAAGAAGATTCTGAAAAAATATTGAATTTTGCAAGATCTCTCGCTGTGAACTTAAATTGTCGATAGACCGAAGCACACAAGGAGCGCAAACATTCATGAAAAAGCATATGAGCTGGTTAGAAACAAGAGTTAAGTGGCCTGAATGTGAATCTGTGAATCTCTCCGAAATTTTTGAAGAGACCGATAATTTGGATCATCGTTCCACAGAAGAAGAAGCAGCTGTTCTACCCTTTGCATCACACTTCAAAGGCGACTAGTGACATGGACACTTCTACAGACATCGTATCAAGGAAGCCATTTGAAGACTTGGGAAACCAGCAGAAGAAAAGGCGGTCGGGTACATAACTCGATTATCCGGAAGAAGAACTGACTTTTGCTTTTGTCAAAAAGCTTAAGTCTAATGGGAAAGAAGTTCTTGCTCGCATCATCGATCATCATATGAAGAAACCTGAAAAGGTTGAAAATGTCGATTCATTTTTATTTATGAACGAAAAGAAGGAGACTGTGCAGGAAGATCAAGTTTTGACCCTTACTATTTCATTGGATCTGTCAAAGTGGAAGTACCTCACTTTAAGGTTTGTATTGTCACAACAGTTGAAGCTTCCGTCTTACCACAAGTTATTAGAAGCTAAGAAAAGGTGTTATCCAGATGTCAGAGATATGATAATACCAGAAGATGGAGTGAAGGTGAGACTACAAGCACTTTTAGATGTCACAACTCGAAGGATCCTGCAAGTCGTTGGTGACGATTTAAATATTTCCAGTGGAAACTTGAAGCAGACTAGCAAATGGGGATTCAATGGTTCACCAGCACAGAGCAACTACAAGCAAAGAAGTGAAATGGCAGAATTCGACGACTCCTCTGCGTTTATGACGAGCCTCGTTCCTCTGAAGCTAGAGGCTGGAAATGTTGTTATTTGGAATAATCCAAAGCCAATCTTCAACATTTTATTGCAGACCTATTCAATTTCAGTTTGCGAAGGAAACGACTGACTTTTGTAAGCAAGAACAAGCGGAAATGAAGGAAGAAATACGAAATTTCACTATTTCAACTTGGGGAAACTGGGAAGTTACTCGTGAGCTGCACATGACCATGATTGATGGGAAAGTGACAACATTAATTACGAATACTCCATCTGCAGCTACTTGCAATGTTTGTCTTGGAAAACCAAGCGAGATGAATAATCTTTCTCAAATGTTTTCGAGACCTGTGCGGGAAGATGTATATCAATATGGAATGTCAACACTCCATATGTGGATTCGAAGCATGGAGTGTCTTTTACGCACCATACCGAGCACTGGTGGCCCAGTGGTAACGGCCGCGAGTTACGAGTTGTAGGTCGTGCGTTCGAACCCAACCAGACGCATTACTTCGTGTAAATAATTTCATCACCACTGATCTCAATCGGTGAAGGAAAACATCGTGAGGCACATCGGTATGTCCAGCAGGCTTAGCATGACGTTTTCTATTTCTACGAAGAATAGACAGTGCTTTTTCAATTCATAGTAACATTCGTTACTCCATTTTTGACATCACACCGCAGATATCCTTCTACAATCTGTCATTTTGTCTTTCATTTCTAACGATCTTTGTCTAGGTCCACGCTCGATCGCTTCTCGCAACTACAGTTGCAAAGAAAAAGTTATCAGTTTTGCTTCGTGCAACCGTGGTTGCAAGGCAACGAAGTCTTTTTAATTTAATTTAGTCTCTATACCAAACGCATAGAGTCGTAGTAGTATGTATTTAAACCAAAGACAGATATATTTCTCATAGACGTGTGCCCATATTACCAACATCACGGTAGAAAAATAACGAAATATCATCAGTTGTGTTTACGTGAGTGAAGTGATGCCATAGTGTTTTCAAGGAGGTGATAAAATATGTCGTAAGTTTATTATTTTACTGATTTCTGCTGATGTTTATATACTAAATTAATCTCTAACGTGTGTGTTTTTATATTAAAGTAATATTTTTAGGTACATTGTACGACAACATTTAAAAAATCGTCATTTAAAAACATACTCGCAGTGTCGTAGTCCTAAACTTAATTTTGTACTGCTATATTATCGTAAATACGATGTTTTTCTTAAACATACAATATTATTAATGATATTTTACTATATTTATTCAATTTAAGGTATTAAGTTGTGTAAATTGATCTTTAGATTGCAACAGATTGCGAAAATTAAACCGCCCGGTAAGTTTTTACCTACTCAATTTGATATTGCCGCTTTGGTTGCGCGAAGCAATATATACGTGTTTTGGCTTAGGGTTGGCGGTCGGTGTTTTTTGTTGGCTTATTTTTATTTTATTTGTTGGTGAAAGGTGACGAGTAATTTTTTCAAATCTAAGTTAATTATGTTTTTTTTTAATATTTTTTAAATAGTGCTAAGATGTAAAAATTAATTCTTTGTCCTGCATAAAATTGATAGTTTAAAATTAGGTGATGGTGGTTTTTGTTTTGTTTTTACACTTTTGGTTCAATAATGTTTTTGTTGTGTTTATTTTTACGTTTTTTTTAAATAGTGGAAAAGGTAAAAGTAATAATGAAAGAGGACGAGGTACGAGCCGTGCTAGAGGACGCGGCAAAGGAAAAGGCTGTGAAAGTAAAGATTTTGCAGTCGCAGGTCCAAGTTCAAGGTATTTTAATTATTTCATCAGCTGTTATTCTTTTTAATGAAAAAGACAATATAATTGATTCTATTAAAACTTTTATTTATATCGCACGCTTAAACCAAAACTGTCACTATCCAAAAAAGTTAACTTTTCAGGAGAGCCAAAAAACGTTTTTTGTGGTATGAATATGAGTGATACGTAAGAATCTATGCACAATTTAGTGATTCTTTGATATAGAAATAATCGGTAAAGGTTGTATCTCAAATTTGAGAACAAAAAAAAAAATATTTTACTTATATATATTCACATTTTATCGTTATTTATATTAAAGTGTCACTTTTACTTTCATTATTTTATTTTATTTCGTCTTAGTGTCATTGTGGACTTACTTTTCAATCAAAAAATGAAATAATAAAAGTTTTAAAACTTTTGATTTATTGCCAAAAACTGTTTTATTTAACGTAACAGTGATAAAAAATATATACTTACTACTACAAAATAAATATTTCATAATTACATAATAATAATTTTAAGGCACAAGGCAAAAATAAGAAACATTTTGTTCAGATAGAAATTTATTAAAATAAACTTAAAAAATCCTTTCATCTAACATAAAAAACAAAATTCTGTTAGTTTACAGTAACCAACGCAAACAAAAAGTATTCAAATAATCCACATCTTCTCCATAATCTATGTACTGTAAAATAATCAGACTTAAATTTGCAGTATTATAAATCGTCTTCTAAAAAAATAATTCTGTTGGTTTACATTATGCAAACAAAAAGTATTTAAAAAATTAACATCTTCTCCATAAACTATGTACTGTAAAATAATCAGACTTAAATCTCCAGTATTATTATAATCATCTTCTAATAAAGAAGCTTAGTATGCTAACACAATTATTTTCTTAGTACTTAAAATAATTAAAATCTTAAGTCAGACTTGCATCTGTCGACTAGAACTATAAAAACTTAATCAACCAAAATGTAAAACCACTGAAATAAGCAAATCATATAGGGGAATCTTTGATTCTTTAGTACCTACCGTACGAAATTATAGAAATAAAACAAAAATCATGTTGTTGGGATCGACATTTTTTATTACAAATTACAAAATATCATTGTAAAACAATTCTGCATAATACCGTGGGATTAAATTGCTGTCGATTAAGGATTTCAAGTCATTTTTTTTTCTGGTGGATAATTCTAATTTTGTATTATTAAGTTGTTTTAACGGAAAACCCATACGGTTTGCATTGCGTCTAGAGCGAGATCGTCGATTTTGTGCTATTTCAAACCACTGGTTTTCAGTATAGGAGTTTTTGCAAAATATCTTAATTTCTCCATGATTTTCCTTAACAAATTGTATAACTTTAATTTCAGAAAGCCTCACCGTGTCCCCAGCAGTATCTTTGGTAAATTGGGTGCCACACTCATAAGCTAAATTTTTTAAATCTAAAAAATCGGAATACAGCATTCCTTTAACATTATAAGGATTGCCTCGTTTTTTGGCTGATTTAATTAAAGTGATATACTGCTCAGGAACATAAATTGGTGATGATTTTAAAAACTTCCTAACCTGTTTTTCTACAACAGAGTGTACGTTATCGTTCTCATTTTGTGTATGGCCTGATATTAAAAATTTATGTGTGATACTTTTAATCTTGAAATTAGCCAGAGCATACATGTACATAGAAAACATAAATTGGTTTTTCTGTTGACCACAACAATTGTCTGAATAGAAAACTATTTCTAAATTAGAGTCATTGACAGTTTGCGCTTTTTCCTTTATAAAATCTAAGACACAGGAACCGATTTCATTAGCACCTCTTAAGCTATCCACTTCACTCCAAACGAAACCATTACATTTGTCTTTATTTAGTTCACAGATAGTGAAGTTACAAACGTTAAGTTTTGATTTGTAATAAAAAGCAGAAGTCTTACACATTGGAAGAGGTAACACTGCTTGTAAATCATAGCAAGCAACTATGTAATTTTCTTGAACCTTTAGCTTATCTTCATTTTTTTCAACTCGACTAAATTCTTTTTCCGTGTGATGTTCTAGATAGTTTAGCTCATTTTCTTCCTTTTTAAATACATCCATATTTTCAAAAGCAGCACAAAACTCACACATGTCCTTTTTTGGTATGAAAAAGCTTATATTATAATCTTGTTTAAATATTTTTCGATAAGTATGTTGCTCACCGGCTGGCTTTCCTTCTATTTCACACATTTCTTTGTAATCCCTATACAAATCCATTAAATTTTTACCACCGTCAATAAACTCCCGACTTGTCTGTTGCCTTAAGTAGTGACTCTCTATACGCGGTATGGAATCAATATGGTTTTTTATACTCTGTACCACTTCATCGAGAACCTTAAGTTGGTTTCCATGTTTCCCCCTCTTCTCTAGTTCTACAACACCACTATCACACATCTTCTCTAATACTGTTCTAATCGGTGTATCATTTATCCCCAGAGTACTTTTAAAAAATATTTTACACACACGTACTTTGTTTTCTCTCGCTGTCAAATGGAAACCATGCTTTGGTTTACGATTGTTATTCTCTCTTTTGTAACTGTACTTTGGTTTAACAATAGACAAATGTTTACATATAAAATCCCTCTGTCGAGTTAGACAGCCCATTTCCCAATATAGATTGAAGATAGCATTTCGCTGATCTTCGTCAATTTTCTCTGAACATCTTAAACGACATCGTTCTGTACAAGGAGGACCCATATGCCTTTCGGAAATAACTCTCTTAGTTTTGGATAGAGAAACGTATTGTTTTCCTGAATTACGCAACTCTTTAGCGATTTTTTTCTTCCTATTTACCACACCCTTACGCTTCTTTTTGGTGGGAGAAATCACAGGGACTAGAACGTTATCAGCTCGCTCACTGCTAGAGCTTTCCCTGTGTGAGGCTCGGTTAGGTGACGGGACATAATCAGCGTCATCATCATCCGGGGAAAAATCACCTGCTCTTGACGATGCTGTAGAAGATCTAGATCTGGATGAACAAGAACGTAATGATCTTGCTCTAGGTAATTGAAGAGGAAGTGTTTCTTGAATCATACTGCTTCGCAAATTAGATGTGCTCGGTAGATTCTCAACTGGTTTTGTCAAATGGTGTGTACTAAAGTTGAACTCCTTAGACTTGATTGAACCTGATATATGAGAACCAATGCTAGATGAAGATGAGCTGCTCGAAGAGGAAGAGCTGCTCGAAGAAGATGAATTACTGCTGTTTAAACTACGTGACTTTTTATTATTTTCAACCGAAATCTGTAGTGGCTCTACTCGAGTAAGAGTATGAAATACTGGTTGATATGAGTTCGTTTTTTCATCACTACAGTCATTTTCTTTATTTTCAAGTGCAAGCTTCAGTAACTTATCACGCCGCTGCATTGTTTTGCACACCTTAAAATATAAACGCCATAAATCAATGTGCAAACTTTAAAACAAAGAAAATGAATACCAAAAGTCTAAATATTGAAGTCGTCCAAAACAATATTTTGAAACCCTACTCCAGTACACTAATCCTTATCGTAAATGAACAATTTCAGATGTTAGCCGTCGGTAAAAGTTTCATGGTATATGACTTGGTTAGGAACGTTAAAAAGACACTTTTCGTTAATTACATTTTACCAAAGTGTTTATTACAGTTTATAAGAAAATAATGATAGCAAAAATGACATTTAAAGCAATGTGTCGATAATGCTCTAACGAACAAATAATTGATAACTTGTGTTTTTAAAGCCAAACTGACACTAAAGTAAAAGTGTCATTATGGTATCAAATTATTGAATTATTATTGAGGTAACTTTAATGCAAACGTGACACTAAGCGAAAAATGCCATTATGGCGTCAAACTAATGATCTAAATATGAGAAAAACTTAGTGCCTGTCACTATTTCAATTAAAATAATGAATAACTTACCAACAATATGGCTAGTAAACCGGATTAATCACTAAAGTAACACTATTGCACTCAAAAATCGTCAATTTCGTCTTGGACGACACGTACTTTTTCGTTGAAAGTCAGTGTTGCTCTGAGGGGAGGGGAATATTTTGTTTAGTGACGAAGTGGACCACTGCCATCTAGCGGTTATTTCTGTTTCTTTTAGACCAGTGTAAGCGGGATTACGTGTATTTCCACGTTTCCCAACAGATGGCATTAAAAAGTCAATTTGTCAAAATTTTGGATAGTGACAGTATTGGATTAAGCGTGCGATATGTTGTAAGAGTTTTGAAGAAGAGCATGCAGCGTTAAAAAAATCTTTACTTCTGACTAAGAAAACATTAAAAATATGGATCCGTCGGTAAAAGAGGAGTTGATAGCCCGCAAGCGGCTCAAGGAAATTTCGTGGACCCTCCTTCCAGATGCACTACCACGTAAAAGGGCGCGGTAAGGAAATCGATGTCAATACAATATTGATAAGGGGTGTGTTGTCTTTTTATTTTTATATGTATTTTAATGAATATATTTTGTTTTAGGAAACAGTCATCCCCGGAGCGAACTGAGTGTCACTTGGTTCCAGGCACACCTACTGTCTCACCATCGCCTAAGTTGCAGCCGTGGCAGATGCGGTAAAATCTTATTGTGCATTTTTTATATTTTTGTGCGTAATTAAACGATGTGAGTACGTTACAGATAATAGAAATCTACTTTTTTTTAGAATGCAATCTCCAATTCAGATACAAGATCAGATGCAAGGGATACAAGATCGCTTAACACCTGTAAGGTAAAAACTACATTACGACTTGTTTATTAATGTACTCAAAATTATCTATTCTATAGTTATTATATGACCTATTCTATACTATTCTACTATATACTATTCTTTCACTAATTCGTTGTTTTTTTTTTTAGCTCTGTAGTGGATCTCCAAGTTGATTGGACGACGGGACTTTTGAGTAAGATAATATAATTTATATTTATGTAACTTAACAACAGCTGCTAATTTATATTGTGATATACAATTGTTCTTTTTTATATATTTAGAAGACCTTGAAAGGAATACAGCTTTAGCTTTGCTGCTAGCAGATGCCCCTACGTCACCAAATCATAAGATGACCGATGTTCCGGTCGCTGTGTTGCCCACCATAAAGCCAATGGTTAAACTTATAAATGAGGCAGTAAAAGGAAAAGGTTTGTATAGCTATTTTTTTCTATAGTGATCATTCACTTTGCAAGTAATGATTATTTTAGTAAAAACTTAATTATAATGATTGTTTTAGACTCCAACGAACTTGACGAGAACTTAGCTAGGTGGCTGGAAGTGCAGTCAGACGAAGAAGAGGATGTGGATTTGGACGTGCACACGGAGTTCGACGATAAATTAACTCCAGCTCACATTTTGGACGAGTGTGATGCGGAGACACGGGCATTCGTGTCAGCCGAGGATAAAAGCTCTGACCAACTATTGGCGGAGTTACTACCAAAGGACCATTTGACGTTTGACTGGAGCCACGACCGACAGACATTTACCGGTACCCGAGAGACGTTTACAGGACAAACAGGACCAACTTTTACGGTATGTGCCGAAACAAAACCTGTAGATGTATTTTTTAAATTTTTTGATGACGAACTTTTGGACTTCATTACTAGACAGACTAACAAATATGCCTCAGTACTGATTGACAGACACTTGACTGAACATTCACGATTGAATTTTTTCAAAAATGTTGACAGGGAAGAGATGTACATTTTCCTTGCCATATTAATTTTACAGGGCTTGGCACCTATGCCAGTTGAAAAAAATTATTGGGAGGAAAATGGCCATCTCACCTTTAAATACTTTAAAACCATAATGACATACAATAGGTTCATTTTACTCAAAAGAGTTTTACATTTCACCGACTCTTTTGATTCTACAGGAAAAACACAAGACGAAATTAAGCTCAGGAAGATACAGCCTGTGCTTGATTTCTTGAAAAATAAATTTAGCACAATATATCTTCCCGGACAAAATATCGCTATAGACGAATCCCTTCTCAAGTGGGAGGGACGGTTGTCATTTGCACAAAAAATTGCTTCTAAAGCCGCCAAAGTTGGTGTAAAATCGTATGAGTTGTGCGAATCGGCAGCCGGTTACTTGTGGATTTTTTTTGTCTATACCGGAAAACAGACTGACAGCACTGACGAGACTGACAAGCTTGATGAAGATGACGATATTGATAAGGCTGACAATCCTGACAGGGCTGATGATAGGATTGACAAAACTGACCAGACAGGTACGATTCCGCCAATACCTGGCAATGCCACTGCAAAAATTGTCCATGTCCTGGCAAGACCCTTATTTAATAGGGGCCATACTATTATCATGGACAATTTTTACAATTCTCCGTTACTGGCACGATATTTGAAGTCTCAACGCACAGATTGCTAGGGGACTCTACGAATAAATCGTGAATTTGTCCCTGAAACTGTCAAATCAGTGTCAAAGACTGAGTTGAGGCAAGGGGAAATGGTGCAGAGCTTTTGTTCTGACTTGCACGTAATGATGTGGCGTGATGCCAATTTTGTGTCCACGCTGTCTACGTACCACAAAAGTACTGTGGGCGGTAAAGAAAAATATGGGATTTTTAAATATAAGCCCCAAATGGTCCTTGATTACAATCTTGCCATGGGAGGTGTCGATAAGAAAGACCAACTACTTTCGGCATTTCCCATGGAAAGATCACGTAATCAAATATGGTATAAAAAAGTATTCAGACATCTCCTTAATATAACACTTTTAAACGCTTACATTATTTATAAATCAAAACACAAACATGTGACACATCGTTGGTTCAGGGCTGAAGTAGCGGAAGAATTGCTGAAAATTATGAAACCTCCAGTCATAGAACACCCTTTAAAAGTTTCAGTTAACAAATACTTGGTTGGCCCAAAATCTAAAAACGTCCGTCCAATTTTGGAAGGGAACCACTTTTTAGGTACTGGGCCATCCAAGTACTCATCATGTGTATGGTGCAAAAAAAGCCGTACAAAATATGTTTGCAAGCAATGCCAAGTCTCACTCTGCTTAGATATTTGTTTTGAGCAATATCACACAGTTCCTGAGCCACTATGAATCAGTTTTTAACTCCCAGTATAACTATTCATTTTTTAAACCTAAAAAAGACCAGTGTCCTTCGTGCTCCTTATATGAAAAATCAGACAATACTATGAAAGCCACTTTGGAAGAAAAACAAAGACTTTATTTACAGAGAAAAGAAAAGGCTAACAAAGATAATACTACGGTAGCAATATTTGACTTGCAAAAAGTTTTGAGTGTGCCTCAATCCGAAGTGAGCACTTTTTATTATAAAAGAAAGTATCCATGTGACAATTTCACTGTGTTTGATGCCGTACGAAAAGTAGGATATTGTTATGTATGGCATTTTCAAATAGCTAAAAGAGGCAGTACGGAAATAGGGAGTGCCTTATTAAATTTTTGAAAACCGAACGTGAGAAAGGTATTACAAAGTTTTCACTGTATTCAGATGGCTGTAATGGGCAAAACAAAAATCGTTACATTTTTGCCCTATATATTTATGCTGCCAAACTTCTTGGAATTTCCATAACCCATCGTTTTTTTGAAACTGGGCATAGCCAAAATGAGGGGGATTCCATGCATGCATGCATAGAAAAAAACCTAAAAAACAAAGTTTTATATACCCCTGAACAAATTTAGTGTTATTTTAAATTCTAAGATTACTGGGGAAAAATATCGCGTCAAAGAATTAGAGCAATCAGAAGTTTATAATTTGAAACCACTCGTAGACGATAAGAATTGGCGGTGTGATAAAGAAGGAAGTGTGATACATTGGGCAGACGTAATGGAGGTTAGTGTGTTTGATTCACAAGCCAATAAGTTGTTTTACAAATATAATTTCAACGATAATTATTTTGAGCTTGATTTGAGCAACACTCACTCTGCCTTAGGCAGACGTAGAGGACATAAGCGTACGTCACAAATAAATAGTGCAGATCATGCAGATGTACACCAAGATAATGTGCAGTTGCAACGTGCTTACCACCAACCTATTGCGATAAGCAAGGCCTTACACACAAACCTTTTAAGTTTATGTAAAAGTGGAGCTATTCCACGATTTTACCATCCTTTCTATGAATCTTTGTCCTGTTATGAATCCAGGAACGAAAATTCCTCTAAAGAGGAATAATATTGAATGAATCATGTTTTTATTTGTTTTGTTATTATTGATTATTGATTTTATTGAAAGATTATGTTTCTGGGTCGTTGAAATTTCAATTTATGACTAATAAAACTTTGTTAATTAACTAAACAGTGTGTTTTTCATTACAACCTTCAAAATATTACATTTACACGCATCAAAAAAAATTAAAGGTAAAGGGTGATAACAATAACACTATTATTGAAATTCCTATCAATAATATTGGTATACAATATATACCTATATCAACACTGTTTCTACAGTTATTTAATATTACCACAATAACTACGTAATGACTCGTTATGCATCATTCCTACGATGAAAAATTACTTGATAAAGGTCCATAATATAATGATACGAAATATAATGTGTGATAAATTTACGGCAATAAGTCTGTAAGCGTTATCACTGTAATATTTGAACAACATAGTTTTAGGTATTATTTATTTTCTGAAATTGTAAGGTTTTGAATATTAAGAATTTCATATTGATAACATAGTTACAATTCACAAAAAAATAGCTTTCATTTGACACATCAATGACTTGAATATTCCCACTGGCTGAAAAGATATTCGACAAAAACAGTAAATTCTCCTGTAAAATTTGGATTTTTCGATTACCGACTTATTGCTCGGGGGCGTCGATATGTGTTCTGTGGAGACAGCCCACTGACAGAGAGACGGATGGATAGCGCAGTCGTAGTAATAGAGTTCCATTGGCACTAGGGAATGCAATCTCGTTCTCGCGAGATCTCGGCCTTTTTAGCGACATTGATCTCGGCAGAAAAATGGGCGCGATCTCGCGAGTTTAACTAGATTGCACTCGAGCATAAAAACGTCTTATTCGAAGCGCGGCAGCGCGCGAAGTGACACAGAGCTGCGATCGGTTTCGGTGCGCGGGCCTGAAGCATGAGGTAGCGGTTGCGGGACTAGGTCTCGCTCAGATTCACTTGCGTCTTGCGTTGCGTGCGTGCGATTGGTCGAAAATTGAGCTGGCGTGCGGCGTGGGTTTGTTTACTCGTAATAGTTGTTGTTAACGTGATCCAGTTGATTGCGTAAATTGGGTTCGAGAAATTTTGTAGTTAAATAAGCAAAAAAACGTTTCTTTTGTGATTTACGAGTGGAATAATGAATAATGTCGGCGAAAATAGTTCATAACGACTGTGTGAGTGTGTCGAAAGTATGGAAACACTTTTTAAGAGCGGAAAATGGATTGAGTGCTAAGTGCAAACTTTGTAAGAAGATTCTAAAAACCAAAGATCGATCTCCGTGTGCCTTACATGTGCATTTAAAATCGATTCACAAAATTGACACAAAAACGAAGAATGTGGTAGAAATGAGCGAGGTGCAAGTCATAATATGGTGATATTATCACCACCGCCGTTGCCACCACCATCATCAAATACTGGGTGTACTAATCAAAACATGGAATTAGTAACAGCATCCGCATCTACGTCGAATGTTAATCCAAAATCTATTAAAGTCAAGTTGTACTTGATTGTAAAACTCGATGGTCGAGCCTAGCAGACATCATTTCTACATTTAATAGAATCAAGCTGTGTCAGCAAAGCTTTGATCGACCTGGGCCTGGAAACTGATCCGAACTACTGTTTGAGTGCGGAAGAACATGCGGTTTTAGTGAACTTAAACAAGGCATTTCAACCTGTAAAACTGGCTGTGGAGGTGTTATGTCGTCGAGATACTGACTTGGCTATCGCAGAAACAACACTTAGATTTATGATTCGTAAACCGGAACAGCTAAAAACTCCATTGGCAGATAAACTAGCTGGCTATAGAGAAAGCGCATTGTTGAGCGTCGGACAAATTTGACAGCATGTTTGTTATAATATAAGTTTATTTGCTTGGTATTAGGAGTTTGCGAAAGACGAAACCTTTAAATTGCCTTCGAAAAATGTGGTTCGGACTGAAATTAAATCACTTACAGAGCGCTTGCATTTGCAACACAGTCTGACTAATTTACAGACACAGACAAATTTAGATCCATCTTGGTCGATCGTATCAACATCAGCTGCCACCGCTAATGATATTGCTGAATTCGATGATGACTGTAACGATAATGAACCGCTTTCATCTCTTTCTGAGACACGCATGAGTATTTCATTGCAAGAAGAACTCCAGGAAACATTGACTGCTGCGTTGAAAGAACCTAGAGACAGAAAACTAACTACGAATTCTCTGGAGTCATTTATCAAAAAGGAAATGAATTTATACGAGTCCGGGGGGTCAAAAGGCAAACTTTTACAGTTCGCGGATGACTGCCTGAGATCTGTGGTTCCAACTAGCGTTGAATCCGAAAGGGCTTTCTCAGCGGCTGGTAATCTGGCCAGCAAAATAAGAAGCCGTTTAGCAGACGATTCTTTGAACATTTTGTGCTTCTTAAGGAGCTACTTTAAAAAAAAATCGTAATAATGGCGTGTGATGTGAGCTGAACAAGGCTTTCATTCGATTTGTATATTTTGTTAATTAATCTCTAATTTCTAATAGATCTCTGAGTAGGTACATTTTTCTTTAATTGATAATAATAAGTCAGTTTAATAGTCAACTCAACCTATTTAATGAGTTTTATTTTAGTTTTTGACTTCTTGTTGGAACGAAGTTCCTTATCGCGCGTTGCAAAATGGGGCTAGACAGAAAAAATTAAGACCAAAAGTTGTAACGACACTTTTAGTTAAGACCAAAAGTTGTAACGACACTTTTTCCCGTGCGGCAAGCGCGTGTTTCTCTGCAGGCAGAGACAGACAGAGTGCATATACAGGGTGTGGCGTAAGTAGTGGTCCACCGTTCAGGATTCGATGAACCAGATAATTAACTATAACAATTAAATTTTTTAACCATTTTTACCCAAGGGTTCCGAAAATATTTCCTTTTTGTTTTTTATCTACGAAATTTCTACCTTTTATTACAAATTTGTTTGTAGTTTCAACAAAAACCATTATTTTTTCATTTTGATTTCTGTTAATTGCTATCACGATAAATTATGATTTTTTATGTAAATTCACCTCTTTCGAAGAAAAAGTTAGTTCTTCTCTAATTTTAACCCGAATTTTTAACATACCATCCAAGTTCAAAGGTGATTTTTGTAAAAAAAACTTACTACACTGTCAGTGCCCATTTATTTAATAATATGCTTACTAAATACCGATTTCTATGAAATGGTATCACTATAACAGATACTATTATTTAACAAAAAGATATTCAATTTTAATTGAAGCAAAGAAGATTTTCATTAAACTACTTTTTTAAACTTTATTGCGTTAGTACTTACGATATTTGCAAAAAAATGCACTACAGTGTCAGTGCCAATTTGTTAAAAAAAACTACTATTGCAGAGTTATCTAGACCTAACTTGTTACTTTAGGTATTTGAACAAATAATAAAAAAAAACAAATGACATAATTTATCATTTATTATTAATCTTTGTCATGATTACAATCATTAAAATTAAACGAAATGTTCAAAATGGCCCCCATTCGCAGCTATACATGCTCTGCAACGTCTAATAAACGACCGTTTTAGTCGTCGGGCAAACCCGCTTTCGCTGATTTCTCTAGCTGCTGCCTGGATTCTAGTCCTCAATTGGTGGATTTTTTCTTTTAGGCAACCCCAATAAAAGAAATCTAGGGGATTTAGATCTGGCGAGCGTGGTGGCCACAATATTAGACCTAAGCGCCCAATCCACCTATTTGGATACGCTGTATCAAGGTGCTCTCGTACTCTAACAGCATAGTGAGCGGGACAGTCATCGTTCTGCAGCCACATGTCTTCTTGGACTTCAGGAACGACACCTTCCAGAAGCAAGGGCAAATCGATTCGAATTTCAAAAAACTTAAATATCTTTCTGCATTTAATGTTTCTGGCAGCTCGTGTGGACCGATTATGTGTCCGTTAATGATTCCGGTCCAAAGGTTTATTTTAAATTGGTACTGTGATCTGTCTTGCCTTATGAGATGCGGGTTTTCTAGCTGCCAGTAATGCAAATTGTGTAGATTTAAATATCCATCTTTTTTGCAGGATGATTCGTCGCTCCATAATATTTTATTAAAAAACTGCGGGTCTTCTCTTATTCTGCGTAGCATTACTCTACAAAATGTTACTCTCAATTGATAATCTCTTGGTAGCAATGACTGCACCCTTTGATAGTGGTATGGGTACAGTTCATGTCTTTTGAGTATCCGATGTACAGATCTAGTTGATATGCCAGTTCTGCGACTTAAGACACGGACCGATGTTGAAGGATCTTCTGCAACTAAATTCATAACCTCTTTATCGTTGTGTCGTCGCGGTCGTCCTTCACCTGCACCACCTACGCCTGTGCCGGGTATCCTTCCCTCGGTGTATGCGTTATGCACTCTTACAAAAACTCGGTGGTCTGGATGTCTTCGATCGGGATATCTCTCCCGATAAAGTCGAGCTGCTTCTCTGCCGACACCTCTGCATTCGCCATAAATAAAATGCATGTCAGCATATTTGCGCGGTGTGTACCGAGACATTTTTTAATTGTCACTGCACTGCACGTTTGTCCAAATCGTTGAGCAAGCCAAAGTCACCAGTACACGTAGCCAATATCGCAGAGATCACCAAAACAACAAGTCCAATCAGTAGGCAAATTAAACAGAGTCCGGGGTCAGGCAGGGGTAAAGAAATGGCGGAGATAAACACAGGCAGAATAAAAACAAAACGACGCACGACACGAGTGACGAGATCGTACTAAATCATTTCGAGATATCTGGAGATTTTAACGTTAGTAATGAAGGAGATAGCAATACCCTACCATATCTTTTCCTTATCACTCCTATTGTGCGTAACTCGACTGCGAGAGCTTCAACGGGTTTTTGTTAACAAACATGTCTCAGGTAAAAAAAGGGTCAGGGTTTTTTTACCTGACATGTTTGTGCTTAAAAACAAATCACATTTGAAATGTAAAAAGTTACATTGTATCAGTTTTTAAAGTTTTAATACGTTTTGTAATAGCATTTACGCAATAAAGTTTAAAAAAGTAGTTTAATGAAAATCTTCTTTGCTTCAATTAAAATTGAATATATTTTTGTTAAATTATAGGATTTGATAGAGTGATACCATTTTGAAATCGGTATTTAGTAAGCATATTATTAAATGAATGGGCACTGACAGTGTAGTACGTTTTTTTACAAAAATCGCCCTTGAACTTGGATGGTATGTTAAAAATTCGGGTTAAAATTAGAGAAGAACTAACTTTTTCTTCAAAAGAGGTGAATTTACATAAAAAATCATAATTTATCATGATAGCTCTAGTATTCAGCAGTAATTAACAGAAATCAAAATGAAAAAATAATGGTTTTTGTTGAAACTACAAACAAATTTGTAATAAAAGGTAGAAATTTCGTAGATAAAAAACAAAAAGGAAATATTTTCGGAACCCTTGGGTAAAAATGGTTAAAATTTTTAATTGTTATAGTTAATTATCTGGTTCATCGAATCCTGAATGGTGGACCACTACTTACGCCACACCCTGTATATTGATTGATTGATTGATTTTTTATAATTTTAGAAGACATTAATAAACAACGGAGTAGTGTAAACGTCGCCCGGGTGTTTTCATTGAAAAGATCGCCCTGAGGACACGGTGGAGCATACGGTGGAGGTCTGCCCGGCTTGGGCGGACCTCTGTATTAAGAAAAGAATCATAAATTGTTAAAATATGATTCTTTTCTTAATACAGAGCCCATCTAAATAAAGTTTTTCATTTTTAATTCGGTTTCTGATTCATCTGTAACAAATTCTGATTCATCTGTAACAAAATATTCAAACGTCGATATCTTTAAAACTACTTTATAAAAACGAGTTCATAATTGAAATATATGTTGTATGGTATACCTATTTTCATATGAACATGTGTTACAGAGCTGAAAGCAAAATTAAATTTTGGCCATATGGATCAGTCGAAGAATCAAATTTCGAAGAACTACCCATATGACTTTAAAATATATTCATTAAGTAATTTTGTGTTTTAGCTGAAAAATGTAATAGACATAACATAGCTACAATCGTCAAAATACGATGCTTTTTTATCTTTTTTTATGTCCCCAGAAAGAGTAGATGATACAAGTTACAATACGTAAGAATGTATTATAGTTAAGGCTAAATGCCTCAATGCTTACAGGTTACAGGAGAATATAGCATGCTTAGATATTAACTTATTCTTATTCAGAGATTCAGTGTAAAACAAAAGTATTGTATGAATCTTCACAAGAAAACGCAACATATTATGTATACAACAACTTAGTACTGACAGCTCTTACTGGTGATATTTAATATTGACGGCACGGTTGGCGCAGTGGCTAAGCGATTGACTGCTGCGGTGCGTGTCGCGGGTTCGATTCCCGCACGGAACAAATATTTGTATGACCTACAAGTAGTTGTTCCGGGTCTGGCTGTTTGTGTATGTGAGTTTAAATGTTTGTAAACGCACCCACAATACAGGAGGAATTCCTAGTGTGGGGCGACGTTTTTTTTAAAAAAAAAAAATAGAAACCAAATCAGTGAGCGTAGACGCAACACATTAAATAAATGACAACATAGTAATGAAAACTCTTAGAAAGAAATAAAAATAGTTTTATTATGCACTTTTTTGTACCTACTATGTTCTATAATGAGTAATGACACTTGATTGTGCTGCTGGTAACAAAACATCTTCCGTTTGGGTTTTTGCCCATCATAATATTAAGAATTTATGTTAATTACTATTTTCAAAATATTTATGTTCATATTGTGTTCATTCTTATCGAGCTGATTATATCTATTGCTACATGAATAATATATTTTTTATAAGATGGCAATAATTAGTTTTGACAGGAGAGAAAAATTCTCCATGCCTAGAATAATAACTAAAGCATAGAAGGAAAGCTAAAAAATGTATTCTGTAACTACTTTTATACTCGTTCTATCTTATGGCACGAAAAAGGATGTGTGAAAGAGATAAATGATTTACTCTTTGTTTTACTTTTTGGCATTTCACAAGATGAACTGCCATTTGGTTATATTGGTTCTAATTCAACCCGGCCAAATTTGATAGTACTTTGCTTCAATGCCTGACAGTTCGTTCATTGAACTACTTGACTTGTTCGCGTGTTCATTGTTTATGCGATTGTTGTAATCTGAGTATGTTTTTGCGATATTTTAGTAATATTTGTACTGTTAGATTGCACGAATTCTTTGTTTAACTACAAATAGTGAGTGTGTGGACGCTGTGGAGCAATGTCTTGTGTGGTAGGGGGCTGCAAGTCCCATTCATCACGAAAAGAAAATAAACAAGAAATATTGACCTTCCATCGGCAAGATTTTGCTCAATTTTTTGTTGAATGTGAACTGGTAAACGAATTTAAATACTTAACAAATGTTGCGGAATCCCTTTGTAGCGGAAACCAGACGTAATATCTATTCCAATAGAAGTTATTAGCGAATATTCGGAAACTGTTTTGAGGTTATCTTGATCATACATAGTGACGTAAATAATGTTGTCGATACTTTTATTTTACAGATTTCCTAAAGAAGCTGTGAAAAAAAATGAATGGGTAAATTGTATTGGTAGACGAAATTGGACTCCAAAAAAGCACAGTCACATTATGCTGCTCCAAGCATTTTTTTTTCTCCATTTTGTTTCATTAAACAAAATGGAGACGACTCAGAGAATATGCTGTTCCTACGTTATTTATAGAACATGATAGAACAGATGAAATGGTATAATTATAAATGTGATTTATTTATAATTTAATTAATAATATTAAAAAGTAATTTGATTTTATTTGCAATAGATAGTATCCCATTCAAATTTGTATTACATTACAGGAAGTACTTATGGAAGTCTGCGAAGAAGGACATAGCGAAGTTCTTGGGTCGTAAAGAAATAATAATGATGATGATGAATGAATTGTTTTCAACATATGCAGTATCAAGCGTGTTCCACAATCTTGTTCAGCATTGTTTAGAGCAAGATTTTGCTGAAAATCATCGAAATCTTCTGGTAAAATCTATATGTCAGAAATATCTAACAATAAGAATTCACTATTCAACCAAACAGGCGAATCAGCCTCATGAGAAGGTGCGAATTTTTCTCACAAAAACTATTTTTTTTAAAGGGCAGCAATATAAAAAATACCGCCACCACCTTCCGAAATTTAAGTAATTTTCACTTTGCAGTGTTTTTTGGAAGTCGGTTGTTTTTTTATAAAAACGTTTTGTTTTTTCAGTTTTTAGTGGGTCGGTTTGTATTTTATGATGTGCAAACAATAAAGTATCCATCCATCTATTTGTATTTTATTAAAGATTATTATAAATTTCCACTTTGTATCCTATTTAAATGTCTAAAATCCAAATAAATATGATAAAGTAATTTGAAGCAAGAGTTGCTAAAACATTCGTAAAACCGAAGTCTCCCACGTTGTTTTCATCAATCACTATGGCAATTTAATACATTCGGGGGTAGCCGGGTCAGGTTTAATACTTGGATACATACAAAATCTGTAGGGAACCGAGGAGGACTTTAATGATGATGATGATGATGATCAATCATCGTTCGTTTTTTGAAGTTCGTCCAAAATGAAACTACTTACTTACTTTTAAAGTACAGTTTCATTTTGAACGAACTTCAAAAACGATTTATATGTTATATGTATAAATTGTAATTATAACCGCCACCTAGAAATTACAATGATATGCATAAAAAAATTCATTCACACATGCATTGTAAATTCTGTCGATGTTGAAATTTAGTGGGTCACATCACTAGTCGGAACATAATGAGTGACAACCCACGAAATTTTGAAACGTTTTATATAAATGTGTCCTTCTCTAACATCGAAGCGGTCATTCACTCTACGCGCGACGCTCGACCCGGACGGACGTGTGTGAAGTGCTCCTGCCTGCTGCGTGATTTTTCGCCGCTATCCAGATTCGCCGCGCCCCGCTGCGAACATTGTAGCCGCCCCGGCTACGGACGATTTCATTAGTTGGTGAAATTTATTTCACTGATTAATATAATCAAAAACTGTCTTTTTCAAGACATACTATTTCTTTGTCGGAGAAAGCTTCGTGTAAATTCACTTGGCCCTCTCCGGGTAAAATCCACTGTTTTTGTGTTCCTCGGTTGAAACCTCACGGTGTCAACGAATCCGAGGGGGTGTTGACCCGACTCACCCGCCGAACCCCTTCAGGGCTAGGCATTGTTATGTTATGCGGAACGTAAATCAAACGACAAGCTCCAGTAATGACTGCCATCTTTAATCATTGTTCTATCACCCACCACCTACAATATTAATCTACCCACTTATGAATATCATCACATCTTCCTCCCTCATTAAAAAAAAATGATATAAAAAAAACTATTTCCATTAACACACACAACAAAAATTTCAGTAACTTGGTATGTAATAATAAATATGGTACGGTACACAAATATGTAATTCACCATTACAATTTAACAAGCAAAATCATCTGATGGAAGCCGACCCCAACATAGTTGGGAAAAGGCTAGGTTGATGATGAATCATCATAAGAGCACTCATAATATAAGCTTAACAACTAAGTAAACTCATTGCTTACAGAATATAGTAACATCGTTATTACTGTATCCTAAACTTGAGTAATTTTATTTAATCAAAGTATTTCACAATAATTCATGTATGCATTTCATATTTTGCTTAGTTTGATAGAAATAGGTACTGACACACTAATTCACAATTTTTTTTTTTTCTTCTAATCAATTTATTATACCTACCTACATTTAAATCTATTCTTAATATCAATATTGTATTGCCGTTGATAGTAGGGATGATAATTACATAGTGCTGTATTGGTAATTTCACGGATACCCCCATCTATTCGGCGGTCGCACCGTCCTGCCAGAACGAGTAACATAATTATTATTAGATGACGGTTCACAATGTTCATTTCTATGATTCAATGTCTTCTCACAATCATTATCAAACTCATAGTCTCGGGGTGGGCTGTGTCTGTGCGAGTGATCTGCTATCATGTGCCTTCTATTCCGTACAACTACTTTCCCGTTATGTAAACGAACTGCATATGACCTATTTCTTAGAATTCGGTCAACTACGCCTGGTACCCAATAGTTTTTTATGGTATCGAAATATCTTACATTTTGATCGACTTGCAACGGAGTTAGGTTCTTACTACTTTTATCATAAAATTCTTTTTGTTTAGTTTGCCTGTTTATTAATTTCTCTTTTATGTTATGATGCACTTTTGGAGCCAGTAATTTAATAGGTGTCGGAACAATACTTCTTAATTTTCGGCTTTGTAAAATTTCGGCTGGTGATGCTAGCTCACTATCCAGCGGTGTATTTAAGCATTCTAACAATGCTAGACGGTAATCCGTGTTGTCTTCTGTTGATTTTCTAATAATATTTTTTACTGTTTGAACTGTGCGTTCTATTTGTCCATTCGATTGAGGATAGTAAGGCGATGACGTGATATGATTAAAATTCCAATCTAGTGCAAATTTTCTAAATTCAAATGATGAAAATTGTGGACCACAGTCTGACATTATCGTATTAGGTATTCCTTGACGGCTAAATATATTTTTTAAATGATTAATTACACTCCCAGAAGTTGTACTTCGTAATTTGATTAACTCAAAATATTTACTATAATAATCTACTAGCAACAAATAGTCCGTACCTTTATATTGGAATAAATCTACACCAACCTTAGCCCATGGTCTGTCAGGAACCTCGTGACAATTAAGCTCTTCTTTCTGATTATTTTTTCTGTGCATTAAACAAGTATTACAACTAGTAATCATATTTTCTATGTCATTGTTAATACCGGGCCAAAATATTATTTCTCTAGCTCGTAATTTGCATTTTTCAATTCCCATATGTCCTATATGAATCTTTTTTAACATATCTTTTCTCATTACTTTAGGTATAATAATTTTATCCGACTTCCAGATTAACCCGTTAGCTACAGTTATATCCTCCCTAAATTTCCAGTATGGTTTTATATTATCTTTTAATCGATCTTTATTTTCAGGCCAACCTTGTAAAACATGTTTACTTAATTCAGTCATCTCCTCATCCATTTCTAGATGTTTTTGAATGTCTATGAATTGAGCGTCCGTAAGATATTGGCATTTGTTTTTCACACTGTCGGTCAATACGCATACCTCATCCTTGCCGCTATCTATACCGGTTTGTGACGTTCCTTCGCTCACATGCGGCATTATTTCATAAGCACGAGATAACGCGTCAGCAATGTACAAGTGTTTTCCCGGTCTATAAACTAACGTAAATGTATAGCGCTGTAGTCTCAACAACATCCTCTGTAAGCGGGACGGAGCATCTACTATTGGTTTTTTAATAATGCTTATTAAAGGCTTATGGTCCGTTTCGATTGTTACATCCGAACGTCCAAAAATGTATGCATAAAATCGCTCACAGGCGAATACGGAAGCATACAATTCTTTTTCAATCTGTGCATATCTTTGTTCTGTGTTAGTTAAAGCTTTAGAAGCATAACATACAGGAAGCCCATTTTGCATTAAGCACGCACCTAACCCTGTGGAACTAGCATCAACGGATATGACTATTGGCTTTTCCATACTATAATATTGAAGCACAGGCCGTTTTGTTAAACACATTTTTAAATATGAAAAACATTGCTCATGTCGGTCATCCCAATGCCATTCTATTTCTTTTTTAAGTAACTCTCTTAGTGGAAATGTCTTATCTGAAAGATTCGGAATAAATGAGCCAACGTACGTAATCAATCCTAAAAATCGTTCTACATCTTTCTTATTCTTTGGTATTTGCATGTTTTTTATTGCTGACAAATGAGAATCATCTGGGCTCAATCCATCTTTTGTAATACGATGACCTAAATATTTTATGTCCTGTAATCCAAATTTGCACTTATTTATATTTAATTTTAAATTTATTTTTCTACATCTTTCTAGTACTTTCTTCAAAATCTCATCATGTTTGTTTTCATCTGTAGCATATATTAGTAAGTCGTCAATATACATACACACACCTTCTATATCATCAAAGTGTTCGTATATTTTCTTATGAAAGACCTCTGAGGCCGAACATATGCCATACGGCATTCGTAAAAACTTAAATCTACCAAAAGGTGTATTAAATGTACAAAATTTACTACTTTCTCCTAATTTCACATTCCAAAACCCGGAAGAAGCATCTAATGTGCTGAAATACCTAGCCCCAGCTAATTTAGATACAATTTCATCTATAGTTGGTAGCTTGAAATGTTCCCTCCTAATAGCCTGATTTAATTCTTTCGGATCCAAGCAAATTCTTAAATCACCGTTCGATTTTTTGACCACAGTTATACTGCTAACCCAATCAGATGGACCCTCTACTTTTGCGATAATACCCTGTGACTCCATTTCCAACAACTTTTTCTTAACGTCCTCACTAATCGCAAATGGCAATTTACGAGGCGCATGCACTACGGGTATGACGTCATCCCTCAGTTGTAAATTATATTCTCCCGGTAGACAACCTATTCCTTCAAAAACATCTTTATACTCTTTATTTATTTTGGATTTGATATCAGACCTCTGCACAGACATAACCCTCTTTATTAAATTCATTTCTGCACACGCATAACGTCCCAATATAGGAGCGCTATTTACATCTGCAATTTTAAACTCCAATAAATACAACTTATTCTTATGATACACTTTTAAATGTGTTTTTCCCAAGACAGTAATTAGATCACCTGAATATCCGCTCAATTTAGTATTAGTTTGCAATAATTTATCAATGGATATTCCTAATCTTGACAAGAAACGCATCGGTAGCACATTAACATCTGCGCCCGTATCTAACTTGAAGTTTATGCTATGTTCATAAATTTTTAAATCTATCGTCCAATCATTCAAGTCTTTATTTAATGCAAATATTACCTTTTCATCTGATGCCTCCACAAAGTACACACCACACACTTTCGCAAAATGATTCATTTTCGAGCAGCGTAGACATCTCTTACCATACGCCGGACAAGCATTCCTTCCGTGCATGTTACCACATCTGCCACACTGGGGCGTCGTGCGCGGTCTATTGATCGGCGGCGGCTGCATCGGACGAGCGGCGTCTGCGGCGCCCGCGCGCCCGCCGCGCCAAGCTGCGCCTCCTCGCTCGTTTCCACCGCGTGATCGCATTGTTCCTTTTATATTACCGTCGAATGTTCTAGATGACGATGACACTCCATATCCTACTTTATTACTACGCCGTAATGCCCATATCTCGTTTTTTTCTTCTTGTATATTACTGTCCTGTTTAATACTGTGAACTACTTCATTCTCTTTCTTTATGTTTTCTGAATACATTCTTGACACCACTGCTGCTCGACATAACTCCAATGCTTTACTCAATGTTAGGTCCCCTTCTCGCAATAATCTTTCTCTAATTGCTGGGCTTATCACTCCACACACAAGTCGGTCCTTTATGAGGTCGTCATTCAAATTTGCAAACTCACAAGTCTTGGACAATTTCCTCAAGTCAAACACATATTGATCTATTGACTCATTTTGCTGCTGATCTCGCGTGAAAAACTTGTGCCGTTCCACCGTTAAGTTTTTCTTCGTTTTAAAATGTTCATCTAACTTTTTACACGCACCGTCTAAAGTTGTTTCCTTACTTTGTTCTAATATTTCGCGGCATTGCTCACCTACTACGTGTAGAAAAATATTGAGTTGTATCACTGGTGTTTTTGTCGATAACTCACACGCTTTAAAATATATCGTGAAGCCCTTCTTCCATCTTTCCCAACTATCACTCAGCTTGCCCGATGCCACATCAATCGAATTTTCATCAAATTGGAACGGTGACGGCGGTGTTAACACTGTTTCCATTGTTGCACTTTATTTATTTTTCTATTTTATCGTCTACTTTACTGTTATTTCACTCACTGTTAATTAGGTTCTATCATACTTTATTAATCACCGGCTGCGCCATGTTATGTTATGCGGAACGTAAATCAAACGACAAGCTCCAGTAATGACTGCCATCTTTAATCATTGTTCTATCACCCACCACCTACAATATTAATCTACCCACTTATGAATATCATCACAGGCATCAATCGGACGGGTCCCAGACCACCGGCCTTGGGGGATCTCCTAGTCGGTACTGGTGACAGTTTTGCCTCCCCAGCTACTCACCCAGTGTCTTTGGGGTGACAAACACCCCTCGCATTGGACGTCAGGGCCCTGTTGCACATTAAGATTGGCAACAGGTTTACAAGCTTAGGGCTCACCAATAGGTACACACCCCCCTGCCTACACCCGGCAGGGAGGGCCACACATCCCCGGGCTATCCTCCCGGGGAAGTAGACGTTGGGATTGTTAGGAGTTTCTTAGGGAAGTAGGCCGGTCCCTATGAGCAATCAGTAGGCTCCCCACCGCGATCATGGTAACCTCAAAATCGGCCTTTTTGGCCGAAATGAGGTTACTCCTGTCCACCCATCCCGAGTTGCCCGATGACATCGAGCGAACCATCCAGGCGTTCCGCGCAATGCCTCCCGCGCCCGCTTTACTCGCCTCCGCGATTCCCGCGACCTCCGCGAACTCGCCCGCGAATCCTCCCGCGATCACTCTCGCGACCGCCATCCCGACCGCGCCCACGTTTGCGCCCGCGACCTACTCTAGGTCACCATCTCCGGCCGCCCCGGCCTGCCCTCCCTCTCCGGCCTTCTCGGAAGAGCCCGCCGAAGAAATGGACGCCGAAGACGCGCCCTCTGATACCGACACCCTTACGAGTGATTCGGATTCTAATTCTAACTCGGACAAAGCAGCCGCTTCTGCTTCCGATTCTTCCCCATCGTCCACAGAAGAGAGTGGCTTCACCACTGTCGAGGGCAAGGGGAAGAAACGCAAGAAGAAGACTTGTGGTAAAACCCAAGCTGCCAAGATCGCGCTGACGGACGTCTCGGCGTCCCTTCTTTCGCGCCCCCCCACCCCGCCGTCACCGCCCCCCGCCGCGGCCCCTACCCCGATCGCATCCCCGCCCGCGTCTGCACCCACCGTCGCGCCCCGCACCGCTGCGGGGAAAAAGGTGCCCCCGCCGCCCCCGGTGTTTATCCAAGACAAGGGGGAAGTGGACCGATGTGTCCAAATGGTGTTCGGAGGCTCGCATAGCCTACACCAGCGCTCGATCAACCCTTCAGGGAATTAAAGTGACGGTCCCTACGTCGCGCGATTACAGGGACCTTACAAAAATGCTAAGATATAGAGGTGTGTCCTTTCACACCTACGCGTTACCAGAGGACAGGCAATTACGGGTTGTCATAAAAAGAATTCCAACCGAAATTGCGACCGAGGAAATCAAGGCCGACCTTGAGCTCCAAGGAGTCCCAATTCTAGAGGTGCACCGCATGCACCGAGCCCGTCGCGGAGTACCTTTTGACATGGTGCTCGTAGTGTGCCCTCCTTCTGAGGGACACAACCCGATCTTCCAGATCAAGACGGTTTGCCACTTGTCTGGACTAAAAATAGAGAAACCGCGTAAATCCGGTATAATCGGGCAATGTCACCGTTGCCAGTTGTACGGTCACGCACAGTCGCACTGTAATGCAAAACCCAGGTGCGTCAAGTGCCTAGGGGATCACGGCACAGCCGACTGTGCCCGGCCAAAGGACCGTGCCCTCTGCACGGAACCTCCGGCGTGCGTTCTTTGTGGTGAATCCGGTCACCCCGCGAACTACAGAGGGTGCTCGAAAGCACCCAAATCCTCTTCTCCCAAACTGGCGAAGCGTGCCGACGACCGCCAGCAGAGGGAAGCCCCGTCGTCCAAACTCCCAGACAGGCTCAGCCCTCAGAGGCCGAGCCCCTGGAACCAGCTTAACCATCAGCAGGCATTCCCTGCGTTGGCATCCGCTAGGCCCACTCCCGCCCCCATCCCTCCGCTCAGGGACCCGCGTACCGGCGCCCCCGCGCCCTCTACCTCGCCCCCCCCGCGTTTCCGTACCCGCCGCCGTCGCGACCCCCGCGACGCTCCCAGCCGCGCTCCCCGCAGCCACAGCTAGGCAAACCGCTGGCCCCGCGACCAGCATAAACGGCGCCTCAGTGTTCAACATACTGAATAGCATTTTTCTCCGTTTCTGTACCCCCCGTGCCTACCGCATGGCACAGGAGGTGCAAGCAGCCGTAAACGAAAAAGACATCGCGAAGGTCTTTTACATCTACGAAGCGTATCCCGACGTTACGCAAGCCCTCGTCCAATTCAATAACGCAAAATGAATAATACGGCCCCCGCGAGACTAAAACCCCGATCCCTAAAGCTAGGAACGTTTAACGCCAACGGTTTATTAACCCAACGTGATGAGATCGCTCAGTTCCTCCGCGACCATCAAATTGACATATTATTAGTACAAGAGTCATTCTTAAAACCCTACAACCGCGACCCGAAAATTGCAAACTATCGTATAGTGCGCAACGACAGGTCGCGTTGTCATAAGGGTGGAACACTCATCTACTATAAAAGGTCATTACACTGCATCCCTATGGATCCCCCCACCCTCAACCGGTTAGAAGTTTCAGTCTGTCGACTAAGCCTGACGGGTCACCAACCCGTCACGATAGTCTCAGCCTACCTTCCTCCCACTCCCCAACCGGAAGATTTCAGTCAAATCTCCGATGACATTTCCGCCCTGTTAGGCATGAGTGACTCTCAAATCAAAATCAAAATCAAAAGTAATTTATTCAAACTAGGCTGAGAGTCAGCACTTTTTGAACGTCAAAATTACATAAGACAGTCCCCCCAAAAAGTCCGCCCTTCACCACTTCCTAGTGCTTTAGCTGGGAAGAAGAAGTGGCGCAACAAACTCCCCAGCAGCACAGCTGTCTGTTATGTTGGAAAAACTTGATTCTATACAATAATAGCATATAACCATCATTCAACGATAAATGAAAATTTAATTAATAAAAAATAAAAAAATAAATGGTTTATGCAGTCAAGCTAAATAAACAATGATATGAAGTAATTCATATGACCTGTCAGTAGTTAAGCTAATTCTGGTGAACTCTGTTATCATAGCAGGCGATCTCAATGCAAAACATCCCGCTTGGAATAGTTCCAGACAAACGACTAGAGGAAAACGCCTGTTTGACCTCTGTTCCTCTTTAGTCTTTGATGTCGTCGCCCCGATGACTCCAACTCACTTTCCCCACGATGTAAATCACAGGCCCGATGTTCTCGACATTGCCATTCTGAAGCGAATCAACTTAAGGTTGGATTCCATAGAAGCAATAAACGAGCTCACCTCTGACCATCGTCCGGTTGTCATGCATCTGGCCCCGCGAACGGGTCTCCCAGATACAGACCAACCCCCCCGCACCAAAGTGGTAACGGACTGGAGGCGAGTAAGCGATTCGCTGAAAACCAACACATCCCCCCACTTGAATTCCATACCCGACCATTTCGACTCTGTCGCCGACACAACGGCTGCGATCGACTCATTCACGGGTCACGTACAATCTCCTGAACGAGTGTTCAAGGGAAATTCCTGAGGTGGAAGACCACCGATGGAAGTTGCCGGACGATGTACGCGAACTGCTAAATGAGAAGAACGCAGCTGTTCGTGCCTACAGCAACTTTCCTTGCGATGCGAACAAGGCTCACATGCGCTATTTGCAGAGATTTGTGAAGACGCACATGCAAGAGCTTCGTGACGCTGGCTGGGATAAGATGCTGAGCGAGTTAGAGCCGACTCACCTAGCCTTCTGGCAACTTCAGAGGAATCTCAAATCCCGAGAAGTCTCCTCCATGCCCCCCCTGACCAGGCCCGACGGTACAGTCGCGTTCGACGACATCGACAAGGCTGAATGCCTTGCCGAGAGCCTCGAAGCCCAGTGCACGCCCAGTTCTCTGCCAGTAGACCAGGCACACCTCGATGAGGTGGACGCCGAAGTTGAACGCAGAGCCTCCCTCCCGCCCGTCGAAGACCCTGATGATCCAATACCTCTCGTCACCCCGGACGAAGTTCACGAGATCATCAAAGGTCTGAAACCCCGAAAGGCCCCCGGCGCTGACGGAATCACCAATAGGGTGCTCCAGATGCTGCCCGCTCACATGATCATGCTCTTGACCACCATCTTCAATGGTGCCCTGAGCAACAACATCTTCCCGCAGGCGTGGAAGCAAGCCACGGTCATCGGCATTCCAAAACTTGGCAAGCCCAAGTCCGAGCCCACGAGCTACCGCCCCATCAGTTTACTGAATTCGATCGGTAAAATCTACGAGAGACTTATTTATAAGCGACTCAGAAATTTTGCCGAGACGAAAGGCCTCATTCCCGACGAGCAGTTTGGTTTTAGAACCCAACACTCGTGCGTGCAACAGGTCCACCGCATCGTAGAAGACATTAGCGCTGGTTTCCAGCGCGGCTCTATGACCGGTGCAGTATTCTTCGATATAGCGAAAGCTTTCGACAAAGTCTGGCACAACGGCTTATTATATAAGCTGTACAAACTCGGTGTGCCCGACCGTCTCGTACTCATCCTTCGAGACTTTTTGTCGAACCGCACCTTTCGCTATCGCATAGAGGGAGCGATTTCCTCCCCCCACCCCATACGCGCCGGCGTCCCTCAAGGCGCCGTGCTATCCCCTCTCATTTTCACGCTATTTGCTAGCGATATCCCCAAGCGTAGACTGGCAAAGTTGGCACTGTTCGCAGACGACACAGCCATTTACTACGCTGGGGTCAGTCAGGATGCGATATCCTCCAGACTCCAAACCGCAGTCAATGTTCTTGGCGCATGGTTTAGAAAATGGAGGATCGAAGTAAACCCAGACAAAAGTCAAGCGGTTCTCTTCTCGAAACCGCGACACAGACCCGACCCCCCGGCCCATCTCCATGTTTGGCAAGCCTATCCCTTGGGAGAAGCAAGCCAAATATCTAGGAGTGATCATGGATCAGCACCTCTCCTTCTATAAGCACATTATGAAGGCGCGCTCACGCGCCGCCTTCGCTCTTGGAAGGCTGCATTCTGTTCTGAACGCACGTAGCAAGTTGTCACTCAAGTGCAAGTTGCGAATATACACGGCGTGCATAAGGCCAATCATGACTTACGCTAGTGCAGTCTTTGCACACACGAAGCCCCGATACATCCATAGGATGCAGACACTGCAAAACCGTTTCCTCCGTCAAGCCACAGGCTCGCCCTGGTATGTTAGGAACGAGATCCTCCATCTCGACCTTAAAATCCCAACGATAGCCCAATTCCTAAAACGAAATTCAAAACGTTTCTTTGAATCCGCCGCGCAACACCGCAATCCACTGATTGCGAAGGCCGCCAGTTATGTCCCCAGTAGAATCACTCGTATTTGCCGGCCGCGACATGTCCTCTCCGACCCTGATGACCCCATCACTCTTCTTCAAGAAAGCAGTAGGGCCATCAGCACAGCACACAAAAACAGACCGTGTTTCCGACCTCGCCGCCGAGGTCCTCGCGCCTCGCGAAGACCTCGAGTAAACGAATCCTCCCCCAACCGTCCCTTACCCGCAGAAGTGCCAGCCCGCGCCGAAACTGAGCAAGTAGAGTTAAAATCCCCATGATTAATAATAAATAAATTATTGATCCAGCCTGTCCCCACTTGCTGCCCTCCCTGAAAGTGACTCCCTGAGCCGAGGCTCGTACCCCGCAGGGGGTGCCCTCAGTGCGCAGTTGCTGTAGGTTTTTAATTTTAGTTTGTAAGCCCTGGCTGGAGGCTCTTAGCCTAAAAACTATTAGTCCCCACAGGAAAGCCCGGTTAAGTAGTTACGGCCTCTCAAGGTCAACTACGAGATGCCCTTCCCAACAAAAAAAAAAAAACATCGAAGCGGTTCCATAAGTCAAAATGAAGCAAGTATATTGAGTTCAGTTGCTATTTTAGCCCTCCTTCTATGCTTTAGTTATTATTCTAGGTCCATGCTCGTTTTTGTTTTTTTTTTGTAAGATAATTATTGGGAAATATAATTTAATGGTTTTTGCGTGAACAAAGCTCAAAACAACATTCTAGTGAGTTTTATTTAAAAGTTCAGAAGCCAGGATTAATTGAGAACCCATTTGCATTTTCGGCCGTAAGGTAAAAACAAAAAAAAAGCATTGAAGAGAATACTTTTAATCGGTACCAGTGTTTTATGTGTTACGAAGGCTTTACCTAAGCATATTACGGTAACGATAACTTGTTTATTGATATGAGATCATAAAAGAAAAGATAGTACGAATTGTTTCGTAAATACTTGTTCTTTAAAAAAAAAAGGTTTGTAATACGATTAACGAAAGTTTAACAATGTGAATAATCTATACTTCTATTCCATGAAACGTGTTGCAGACAATAATTCGTTTTAATACAAGTATAGGTAACTATTGTGCGGCTGCAACAATGAGTGTAATTTTACGCCTAAGGGCCGGTTTTTTTATCCGTAGCCAATCTCTACCAATGGTTAAAAATAGTAACTAATGGTTATATTTCGGCAAAGTATGTTTTTCAATCAATTGTTAGTTGAACCAATGGTCAAATAAGTAACTATTAGTTACAATATTTAACCACCCAATGTTGGAGGGTTAAACAATATGGCGGATGGTTAACTCAAGCATAACAGATGTTTTGTACTGAAAGATTTCATGTTGTCAACGTCGTAATATTGTAATATTCTCAGTGTTGTCAATCATGGATTTAAACATAGTTAGATATTATGATATCATGTCGGAAAGTTCACGAGACGATGATATTTTTGCGGAGTACGTGTTATTGAGAAAGCCGAAAATTTTAAGACAACGCAACCCACCCTTGGAAGCCTGGGATAGTGTAGACTTTTGTCAACGGTATCGGTTATCAAAGGAAACAGTTATGTGGTTAGTAGGTGAAATTGGGAACGATCTAAAAACTCCCGTCACAAGGTAGGTAATGTACCTAGGTACCTATTTAAGTTTAAATGATTGCATCTTTATTGACAAACTCATCTTCACAACAACATACCTACATGAACTTATTTCTTGCGTTTTAGGAATCAAGCCATAACGCCTCTTGAGCAAATATTGCTTACATAGCAATTCTACGCCACCGGCACCATGCAACGATGCTCTGGAGATTTCTTTGGGATATCGAAATCATCCGCATGTAAAGTTATCCATGCCATCTCTAAAACTGTTTGCACTAAATTAAATCATTTTATTGAAATGCCGCACACCACATAGGAAATAAGAGAAGTAGTGGCGAAGTTCTACTCAATTGCCAAATTTCCAAGTATAATTGGAGTGATAGACTGCACTCATATACGTATTTTAAGCCCAGGCAAGTATATATCTACCATCAAATAAAAAAATGTAACTGCTCATGTATTATTTTAAAACTAAAATATACTAAACTTAATTTCATTTCAGGGGGTGATAATGCGGAGCTTTTTAGAAATAGAAGGATGTATTTTCTATAAACACCCAGGTAGTAGCAGATGCTGACCTAAAAATAAGAAATAAAGTTGCAAGATGGCCAGGCTCTGTACACGACAGCATTGTCTTCAACAATAGTAGAGTTCAATATCTAATGAACTCCCAACAACTAGGCAAGTGCTGTCTTTTGGGAGATCGTGGCTATGCCTTAAAGACATACTTATTGACACCACTGGCAGATCCCCAAAACGCAGCTGATAAGCTCTCCAATTAGAGCCAAATCAGAACTAGGAATGTAGTGGAAAGAACATTTGGTGTTTGGAAGAGGAGATTTCCATGTGTAGGCTCTCAATTAAGAGTGAAATTAGATAATGTGCAGGCTGTTATTGTCAGCACTGCAATACTGCATAATCTGTGCATTAGAAATAGAGAAGATTTACCCAGCGGTGGAAGTGTTTTAATCGTAGTATAAGCATGAAAATATTACCTTCCCATCGACAGCAAATGATCAGCAATACAGAAGAGATCTCATAACAACATACTTTTCCCCATTGCTGAACTCCGAAGGTGCTCAGTAACCATAATTATAATTTTATTAATAATGCTGGATTTTATTTTCCTATTGATTAACACTTGACTAAATAAAACTTAGTTTAGTTTTTTCTAAGAAGTATTTGCTTTATTAAAATCTATTTTTGCCTTTTCATTCTCATATTTACATTTTTCTAATACTATCTCATACATTTTTTTCTTAAATTGTAACCCCAGTTCGTGTAATCCTTACTTGTGTTTCATGTTTCGTTCATGTTCTTCCTTGGCATACTGGGACAATTCTTTCTCTCGCTGCTGCTTTTGTGTCAAAAACTAAATTTTGCGATCAGTATGCATAATGATGCGTTTTCTGGTTTCCAAGGGAGTGAATGCAGTGTTTCTTTTCTTTTCGTTGAAAGCTTAAACATAAGATAACATAATAAATAAAAAACAAATGGCTTTATGTAATTTTTTCTTAATCATGCATGCATTACATTTAACTTACACAGCTCTTTTAACACTGGTTTTCGCAGCATAGACTTTGGTGTAGACCAGTCAAATTTATTTCATTTTGATATTCCTGGACCAAGTTTAAAGTTGTAAAACCATTTTCTTGACCCAAAATAATATGCATCAATTAAATAATAATACTTACCAATATTGTTGGGTATATTTTCCTTCAAGAGATCCTCGGATTCTAACACAATATTTTGATCAACCTCAACAGAAGTTATTTTGGGCATGCCTGTAATAATTTTAATAATATGTTATAAATTTATAATTTTCATCATTGCACCAAGATGCAATTGTTATTTAAGCAATAAGTTAATTAATAATAGTTGGTTAAGAATTTTCACACATCTATCATCTCGGGATCAAGTCAAGTCATACAGAATTCTTTGTATAAAACTCGATATATCGCACCTCCGCTCAAATAGTGTCACAACTCAAAAAATTTGAAAAACTCTTTTATTCCACCATTCGTTTCAGAAAACTTCAAAATCTTATCTCGAATAGTGTCGTGCTTATGGTTTAAAAATTTATCCCTAGATGGCACTAGTGTCATTATAATATTAAGTGAAAGTTATGTCATACCAAACATAAACAGTGTCACGTCTCGGCTTGCGCCAGGTGGTCGTTTAACTAAATATCGTATAAAGTGTTGTTTGTCGAGTTATGACATTATATGTGATTAAGGCTAGGCAATCATCTTATTTTATTTCGCAATAAAACTGATCTGTGTTGATAAGTGACAGTTTATGTTATTAAGGTAAGTCAAAAATCTTATTTATTTCGCAATAAAACTGATCTGTGTCGAGTTAATGCAGTATATGTGATTAAGGCTAGTCAAAAATATTATTTATTTCGCAATCAAATTGATCTGTGTTGAGTTATGACAATACACGTGATTAAGGTTATTTTACAATCACATTTTTTTATATTTTATAGTGCAATGTTTCGACATATGACAGTATTATGTGATTATGGTTAGTAAAAAACAGTTTTTCTGGAAATAATAGTGTTCTGTGTCAAGAATATGATAGTGTGGACTTGATAAAGGTATTCAGAAAACTATTTATTTTCTTAATTACAACTAATCTGTATCGAAACGTTGCATTTGAGACGGATTTTAATATTGTTTCTGTATTTGGTATGAATGAAGACTTTTTTTATTCAATTAATGTTTTATTGTCCCTAGGTAGTTGTAATACAATGTCCAGATCAAGAAAAATACTGTCCCTGTACCTGGAGCCGAATGGGCAAAATAATCAAGAAACAGATGAATCAACTTCTATACCAGAACATACTCCAAAAAATAATTTAGAAGCAATGGATGAGCTTAAATAAGGAAAATGATTATTTAAATGAGACGTCCGACGATATTTCTAATTTGCCTGTAGAATATAATAATGAAAACTTAGAACTAATACAAGATATCACTGGGGGTGAAGAAACAGATGATTCAGTTAAAGATCCCAACTACGACACTGCTCGTAAAAAGATTAAGAAAAATAAAGTCGTTCTTCATCGCCGATCATCATCATCATCGAGTTCTTCGAGTTCTTCATCGTCCAGCTCAAGTTCATCCTCGTCCAGTTCAAATTCATCCTCATCCAGCTCGCTATCATAGTTACCTAGTGCAAGGCCTAGTGAAGACATTCGCGAAGACCGCCCATCAACTTCACAAGAATCTAATTTAGACAGAAATAACCCCCAAGGACAACATGAGATGACGAGGAAGAAAGTATGCTGACTTCACGTAAGAAACCGCGCGCTGAAGGACAATGGAAGCAAAATGTAACTAAAATTCTTCGAAACTCAGGATTACCTTATAAAACAAAATCTGGACGAACCATTCCTAAAAAAGTTATTAAAGAAGGTTGTGGCGAACGCTGTAGACTGAAATGCGGTTCTTTTCTTACTGAAGAAATAAGGCTCCAATTGTTTAATTCTTACTGGGCTTTGCAAGATTTAGAGAAACAGAGGCAATTTATCCATAAACATTTAAGACCTATAGAAGTTAAGTACCGGTACGTCAAATCAAACAAACCTCGAAAAAGTAATTATGCTTTCTATTTCGAGGTTGAAGGTTCATTGAAGAGGATCTGTAAAACTATGTTTAAAAATACGCTTGATATTAATGACAGAACGATCAAAACCGTAACAGAGAAATCAACTGGGGGTTTTTTGAAAGAAGATCAAAGAGGAAAACATAACAAACATTATACTGTAGGCGAAACTATTAAAAATGAAATCAGGGATCATATAAAAGGAATACCAAAGATTGAAAGCCATTATCTGAGGGCACAAACTACACGAGAATTCATTGATGGGGGGAAAACTATTTCTGACTTACATAGGGACTATGTGGACCAGTGTAAACGAGACGGTCGGAATTATTATGTGATGTACAGTCGCATTTTTAATGGTGAATTTAATTTAGGTTTCTTTGCACCAAAGAAAGACAGATGTGAATTATGTGTAGCGTATGAAAATTTGAATCCGGAAGATAAAGTACAACTTAAGAAGAAATATGATGAACACTTAGTAGAAAAGAATTTATCTAGGGAAGAAAAAAAGAAAGACAAAGAAGCTCTTAAGATAAATAAAAACCTGATTGTGGCTGTATACGACTTACAGGCTTTTTTGCAGGTACCCCGTGGCGATGTTTCTGTTTTTTACTATAAGAGTAAACTAGATAACATGAATTTCACGTTAAGCAAGTTGACAGCAGAAAACACAGGAAGAAAAAGAAATCAACCGACAACAAGTAACAGTAATGATGGTGATTTAATTGTAAATCACAGTATTACTGAGTGCTATTTTTGGCGTGAGGGTGAAGGCAATCGAGGAGCAGACGAAATCGGTAGCTGCTTGCTTAAATTTATCGAAAAAGAATTGCACAGTCTTACAGGGAACGAGCCCATTGATATAGTTTTCTATTCGGACAACTGTTGCGGGCAAAATAAAAATAAGTACATAATTGGGTTGCACATGTTTGCGGTAATGAAATACGATAAACTTAATTCGATAAGTCATAAATTTTTAATAGCAGGACTTTTAGATTATGAGTTTCTGATTGAAAAACAATTCGTTAGAACCAGTAGAAAAACTTTTATTCTCCTTAATACAGAACGTTGCAAGAACACTTAGTTACCGACAATAGAACAACATTATAGACAGCGGCCATAGACAGTGTTGCCACCTAATATCAAGATAGGGAAATTAAATTGTGTTGTTTATATCTAATACGCCCACTAAAATTTAACTCTATCTATAAAGTAATTCCAAAACAAAAAAAATTAATTAACATCATATAAAATCTGATCTCTCAGATATGCAAAAGTTTGAGTGGGTAATACTTTAGTTAAAATGTCTGCTAATTGACAATTGCTTGGGACATAATTAATTTTAACTAAACCCAATTCAACCTTTTCCCTTATAAAGTTATATTTAACATCTATAATTATGTTTTGTTCGTTTATGATAAACAGGATTATTAATTAATCTGATTGCACTCTGATTATCTACATTTAATGTGGTACAATCATAACTTATACCCAAATCAGACAATAGCTGCTGCAACCACAATATCTCTTTAGCACATTCACTAGCAGCTACAAATTCAGCCTCTGTGGTGGAAAGAGCAATGGTCTTCTGTTTCTGACTGGACCATGTGATTGGTCCTCCATTCATCATAAACAAATATCCGGTAGTGGATTTACGTGTATCAATATCACTTGCAAAATCTGAATCCGAATATCCAACAAGATCTTTGCTTTCTCCAATGTACTTTATACACAAATTTTTACTTTTTATCAAATATCTAATTACACGTTTAACAGCATTTACATGTTGTGGACTTGGATTGTTTACATATCTGCTTAATACATTGACAGCAAATGAAATGTCTGGCCTTGAGACAGAACTCAAAAAGAGTAAGCAGCTTATAGCTTCTCTATAAGAAAAATCAACAACTATTTCATCAAAATTCTTTGAAATAATAACATTGACATCTGCTGGAGTGTTGACAGGATTTGCATCGCTCATACAAAACTTCTCAATAATCTGATTAATATAATTTTCCTGATGAATGTATATACTATTATTCATACGCTCTATTTGCATGCCCACAAAATACTTGAAGTTTAGCTCTTTGATTTTAAAAGCTTGTTTTAAATATTCTAATATCTCTTTTATAAGTTGTTTATTTGAAGATATTACAAGAGCATCATCAACATAAATTATTAAGAATACTTTAATACCATCAAAAAGTCCTATGTAAATACAATTATCAGCCTGAGATTGAACAAAACCATATTTAAGCAAAAACTCTGTAAATGTTTTGTTCCAGCATCTAGATGCCTGTTTCAAACCATACAGTGATTTATTTAATTTTAACACAAAATCACCCTTAATTGACAAACCCTCAGGTATATCTATAAAAATATCCTCTTCAAGATACCCATTTAAAAAAGCAGTCTTTACATCAAACTGTTGAATTTCTAAGTTGTACTTTGCAGCAACAGAAAGTATAATTCTTATAGAATCGTAACGGGTTGTTGGAGAAAATATTTCTTGATAATCAATATCCTTAATCTGATTAAAACCTCGTGCACATAAACGAGCCTTATAGCATACAATTTGATTATTCTCATTCTTCTTTATTGTAAAAACCCACTTTGTAGTAAGGGTTCGTTGACTAGACCTTTTAACCGCAGTCCAGGTATTGTTTTCTTTATGTGCAGACAATTCTTCTTTAATAGCTTTAGACCACTCATTCCTTTTTGGGCTATTCAATGCCTCTGCATATGTTTGAGGCAATGACAGCTCTACAAGATTTGCTTCATAATTTCTATTAATTCGTGGTCTCAAATTTATTGTTCGTATTGTTGAGTCCTCCAATTCTCGAGATGGTTCATAGTCTGGGTCATCACTGTTACCACCGGCACAACTCAGCATGCTATCTTCACTCTCTGCTGACGGACTGTCAACTAGAGTATCATCCACATTGGATTCTTGTGCTTCACTCTCATTTATATTTGTCACTTCATCATCAACAATACTTATTTGTGCAATGTTTTTCCTTGTGCTTGGAAGATGAAGTTCATCAAACACTAAATTTCTCAAGATGGTTATTTTCTTTGTATCTATATCATACATTCTGTAGTTGATATTGTCATAGCCAACAAGTATCATTTTCTTGCTTTTCTTCTCCAACTTTGTTCTTAATTGATCTGGAACATGAACATAGCCAATACTACCAAACACCTTAACATGTCCTAATTGGGGTTTGATCCCGTTCCACAATTCAAAAGCTGTTGTATTTGGAGTCTGGGTGGAGGACGTTCTATTCAATATGTATGTAGCACATTGTACAGCTTCTGCCCACAGCTCTAATGAGACATCTCGCGTATACAACATTGAACGTGCACTCTCCACTATGGTACGATTTTCCCTTTCTGCCCGACCATTTTGTTCTGGCGTATATGGTGCAGTACGCTCATGCACTATCCCCTCTCTCTCTAAATACTCTTTAAAAACTTTGTTTATATACTCTGTTCCATTGTCAGTATGTAATATTCTAACATTGTGCATGAACTTACTTTTAATCTTAGCATTGTACTTTTTGAAGGCTTCCATGACATCACTTTTACGTTTAATAAAATATACATGCCTGTAACTTGTTACAGCGTCTTTGAAAAGTAAGAAATATCTCATACCTTGAATAGATGAGATCCTCATAGGTCCACAAACATCGCTATAAATTAGGTCACCTGGCTGTAGTTCTCCTCGCTCAGATTTGTGAAATGGGAACTTGCACTGCTTCCCGTATGCACATGCTTCACATACAAAATTGCTTTGCCCGTTGTCAATCATTTTCAGTCTCTCCACAACACTATATGCACTCATGTTTTTAATTTGTTTTAAATTAATATGTCCTAACCTTTCATGCCACATTTTCATATCACTTTGACTATTTTGAACTAGGTTACATGTCTCTGGGACCACTGTTTTTATGTTCAACTCATATAAATTGTTTTCTTTAATATTTGCACTCATCACCGCTTTATTGTTTTTATAAATTAGGGCACTTGTGTCTTTCTTTACAATAGAATAGAATCTTTGTATTATCACCCCTTCTGAGAATAAGTTTCTTCTTAAACTTGGAACATATAACACATCATTCAGTTCACTGGTCTCCCACTGTTCATTGGCATATCTCTGTATCAACACTTTTCCAATGCCAGATACTTCCACAGATTGTTTATTTCCCAATGTCAATCATTTCTGGTTACATTCAAATAGTTCCAAAAAGAAATCCTTTCTAAATGTCATGTGGGCAGAGGCACCACTATCTAGAATCCAAGTATTCTTTTCAGCATTACATGAATTATTTTCTACATAAAATGCTAACATATCTGCACCTTCTTGCTGAGGTTTTCTAGTCTTGGATTTTTTTTGGAGCACGACATTCTCTAGCGAAATGCCCCCGCTTGCCACAATTATAGCATTCGAACCTATGTTTATTTGCTTTATTATTCTGATTTGTATTGCTCTTACTCGCTACTTGTTTATTTTGTTTTGGCTTTGTTTTCCATCCTTTATTGGCAACAAGGAGTGCTGTCTCCTGTTCCTCTTCACCTGCTAAACTCGCCTCTTCATCCAATAAACGTGTAGTTAAATTAACTATAGTTTGTTGTTTCGAGTCCAATGACATCCACGCTTGTCGCAGTGCTCTATACTTGGAAGGCAAAGTTCCCAATATTTTTGTTATGATTGCCATATCACTGATAGCTTCACCACTTTCTTTCAGTTGTTTAGCAAAGGTTTCCACTTTTGAGATGTGTTGAGCTACACTGTCAGCCAGCGACATCTTGTACTGATAAAATTTTTCGTGGATTAACATTTTGCACAGTTCGCTTTTTTTTCATAAATTGATTCTAATTTTGACATAATTTCCAATGCAGTTTCACAATTTTCTATTAGTGTGATTTGTTTGAAGTCTATTGAAGAAGTTATGATGAACATTGCCATGCCGTCACTTTTCAACCAATCTGTACACTCTCCTTGTGGTTTTGGTTTCGAAATATCTATTCCTTTAGCTTTTAGAGCACACTTTATCTGAAATTTCCACTGCCGAAAATTGTTCCCATCAAATTTTTCTAAATTCATTGCCCGCGTGGAATCCATTTTGAGGTTATTTTGTCAAATATTTCTCAAACACGTTTGTAACTTTTTCTTTGCTGATTTCTTCTGTACTTCTATGTTCAGAGTCTTCTGGGCCCATAACCTTTTAGATTATGAGTTTCTGATTGAAAAACAATTCGTTAGAACCAGTAGAAAAACTTTTATTCTCCTTAATACAGAACGTTGCAAGAACACTTAGTTACCGACAATAGAACAACATTATAGACAGCGGCCATAGACAGTGTTGCCACCTAATATCAAGATAGGGAAATTAAATTTTGTTGTTTATATCTAATAAGGACACACTCAGAATGAAGGCGACTCAGTACATTCGGTGATAGAAAAGCAAATAAAACGCTCGTTGAAATCAGGTCCAATTTACGTTCCCAGTCAATATGTACAGATAATTAAACAAGCTAAAAAAACTGGGGAGTCACTGAGAGTAAATGAGCTCTCACACAAAGATTTTATTTCTTTAAAAAGTTTAACTAGTGATATGGGTATTACGACTCAATAAGATAAGGATCTCTGATGTAAAAATGATGACTATTGCCAAAGATAGACCAAATATTTTAAAGTACAAAACGTCTTACACGGACAGCGAATGGTCAGAAGGTAATTTACTCTCCCGAAATAAAAAACTAATAATTCCTGACACAAAGCTAGCTTATACTACTAAAATTAACATAAAGGAGAATAAAAAGACTGATTTAATGACTTTGATACAAAACAATCACATTCCAAGTTTTTATGCTGACTTTTATAACAATTTGTGAGTTATTTTGAAGTTAATTCTAATTACCTAAGATTCTAAAGATGTTTTCCTAAGATATGAGACTTTTTCTGTTTAATCTTTGTACTGTTGATTATTGAAAATTCATTTTAATTAAACAATATTTCGTAAATTATTCGTTTTTTTTTATCATTATAGTGTCACAACTCAATTTTTTTTTCATGATTTCAGGATACCTAATACACCGTTTTGTAGGGTTTCAAAAACCATCGTAACTTACCAAAAAACGTATGGCGCTAATTTTTTTAGTTTTCGATTTAATCCCCGAAAAGTGAAAAAAAAAGTTACAATAAATTTCAAACGCCTTTTTCTCGAAAGTTTGCTTTTTTGACTTACGACACTATTTGAGCGGAGGTGCGATATGTGGGTTCAGACCCGCTACCAACCAACTCATCATAGAGACTGTTGGTGGTCGCAGACTCTTCACTGGCTCTGAGAGATGCCGTATGGGTGATTGTGTTGTGGGCCCTGCTCAATTCCAGTTCCAGTTCACATTTCCGTCTCAGAGCCAGTTCATGTGTATCCGTGCAATGTTGGTAATTTGATACAAGTTGCCGGAGGTGTTGATGCTGGTCAAGTATGTCCATATGGTTTACGTGTAGTTCAGCCAATTGGTTCTTAAGCTCAGTATTCCTCTTATTAATTAACTCTATTTCTACCTCTCTGTCATCCCTTTCCTGTATCAGTTGATTGCACTGCTTTTGACTAGATTCCAATTCCTTCAACGCAGTCCTCAGATTTTCTTCTAAGGATGCAGCTCTACGGGTCAACATATTGACAGATTAACCCTAGAGGCACCCTGGTAATGAGAGAAGAGAAAACTAAGTGTGTGAAAGGAATAAGAGAAAGGGATCAGATGTGGATAGCATGTACTAGGATGAAAGGCCTTTATGGAAGTTCAATATACAAGTGAACAAAAAAAAAAGAATTATAGTTTCGAAAAGAGTAATCTTTAATTATGGGATGAAAATTTAATTATTCATAGGGAGATAGATATTATTATATAAATAGGAATGTCTAAATTGAGATAATTAGAAATTTTCTACGATAAAAAGGGATAAAAAACCAAAATGAAGTTTATATAATATGGTTGGGGGTAGGTTGATAAGTTATTGCAAATCCAGTTTCTAACATTAATTAATTTGTAGTGGTTTTAAGTCAGTACATCATAACAGATTTATGTAACGTAATAACGTACAGTGATTACTTACTAAGGAAATTTGAGTGATTTTATCATAATATTGCATGAACTTAATGTTCAGCACCTTAAGAGCATAAAAATTGTAATTCTTTACAACGTAGCTCACTGGGACGAGCAGCACAAACGTTAAAGGGGAAAAGGTGCAACGAGAATTAATAAAATTATGGATAAATAGACTCAAATCAAAAGAAATACTCCCGGGTTATGTGGTGATTTCAAATCCGCCCATTGGATGACAGCTGGTAGGTACTATTTAGTTGATTTCTCTTTGATTTTACAACGAATTAACTCACAAACACATATCCTTATTATTTATAACTACATTTATCGAAATTAAGCACGTTTTTAGTTATTTAAACGCGAAAAACATTATTTTTGCAATTATTATTTTTGCATTATTTACGGCCGGCTGCCAGTATAGCCAGCGCAAAAAAAAAGTAAGTATATTAGATGATGAAAATTATGATGAAGACATCAGGGGGTCTAAAAAGGCCACTTTGGCAGAATCATAATATGATCATATTATGAATCATATTTAAAATCGTCAAATTGTCACAAACTGACAATTCATAATATTATCTGCGTAGTCAGCACGCAATTCATCTATTTGACAGTTTTGTATGGAAATTCGTAAAATGGTCACCAAATTATGAATTGCTTTATTAAAGTAAAATGTCAAATAGCAGAATCATAGGGGAATTCATGAAATGAATCACTTTTAGAGGAATTGCTTAATGTGGCCTTTTTAGACCCGCAGGAGGTAAATGAAAATGACCCTCCTCTTGTTGAAGAAACGGTGGAGGAACAAGAAAGCCAAAGCAGAGCTCCTTGTGGTGATATTTTCAGCACATTATTGGACAAAAGAAAACTTATTTGGAAAAAGAGAAACATGGAATTCAATGAGGATAAAATTACTTTCTTAGGCAGCTCAGCTTTTCCTTTAGATATATCTCAACTTGAAACTCCTTACCAATGTTTCAAACATTTTTTTGATGAACATTTTATTCAGGAAATTGTTGATCAAACTAATTTATATATCATGCAAAAAGATACTAGTAACAAAATAATGTACCGCATTAGATATCTTCAAGTTTTTTGGGATATTACTATTCATGTCTGTGCAGAGATTTATACCAGATCTCCTGCTTTTGGTTATGGTCCAGTTTCATCTACAATGCCAGTCAACAAATTTGAAAATATTAAGCTTTCATTGCACTTTCAAAAAAATGATAATCACAAACCTGTAGGCCATGCCAATCTCGACAGGTTATTTAAAATACGTCCAGTTATTGAGCACCTCAAAACTAAATTTTCTACTATACCAATGGAACAAAGACTATGAGTCGATGAGCAGATGTGTGCCACAAAAGTGGCTCATTTCTTAAAACAATACCTGCCTAATAAACCCCACAAATGGGGGTTTAAATTTTATGTACTCTGTGATTTATCAGGATATGCTCATACATTTGAATTGTATTCAGGACAGGAAAATACAGGAAGACTAGAAGGAGAACCTGATATAGGAGCCACAGGAAATGTTATCATTTGTTTGCTAAGAAGTGTGCCAAGACATCAAAATCACATAATTTATTTCGACAATTTCTACACATCATTGCCCCTGGTTCATTATTTAGCCAAGCGAGGAATTCAATCTGTGGGTACTGTACAACAAAATCGGATTCCAAACTCAAAATTACCAGACAAAAAGGAATTTATGAAAAAGTCAGTACCAAGAGGAAGTCATGTAGAAAGGACATCTACATTTGATGGTATTGATATGTCTTGTGTCACCTGGAAAGACAACAAAATGGTGACACTTTTATCCACATATCGCACACCTAGATGAAGGGTAGCACAACTCAAAATAATCCAAAATTGAGTTATTGCAATTATCGGAATCAGCGCCGAAAACTACATAAACTCCAAAGACACCTGTGTACAAACTTCATTCCTAAAAAACTAGATGGCGCTGTAAGTCAGTCTTTCTGAGTAGCTCCACGGTCACCCCCCACCAACAACAGTAACGCATCACCAGTTACGACATGTCAGCCGCAGGGGAATATGCTGTCAACTCGCACAAAGACTAAATTATTTCGACTTAGTTTTGTATTCGTGGCAAACCGCAGTAATAAAGCGTGAATTATTTTGAGTTGATTTTGTATTCGTGATTGAATCGGTCTTGTTTCTTGGGTGTTCTTCAAACTATTTCCACTTATACCAGTATTGTTGACGAATGTAAGTAATTTTTGTTTTACTAACTAATAATAGTTTAGTGTTGGTGAAATTATTTGGAACTATTTGAGTTGGTCTGTTATTGCTGGTTAAATTTAAATTCGCTCTTATTCTAAAACAATAAATGCTATTGTTTATTTTGTTATAGGAATATTTAGAGTTGCCTTTGTATTTTTGAAACTGATTTAATAAATTTTAATTCTTTAATAAAATACTGCAATTTATAAACTTTTTTGAGTTAATTTGGTATTCGTGAATTTTATTAACTTCGTATTTTTTTGCTACAGATGATGAGGGGCCGTGGCCTTTTACTTCTACAGAAGGTGATGGAGACCAGTTCAAATGAGCCTGAACGCAGTCATGTGGAGAAACAACTCCAAGAGAATTCCACAACACCTTCAAATACCACCATGGTGATGGAAGAAATCTCTGAAAATGGCACCATGGAGTCACAAAAGAATCCAGCAACGTTAGCACCACCATCAGCCAGCACCCAGGTGAAACCATCGTACTATATTTCTCCGGTTAACAGCGAATGTAGCGATTTAGACGATTCAGATGCGGATCCGCCCTTCAACCCACCTCCCAAAGAGAGCTACCGTCCATCACTCGTCGTTCCAAGAAAGAGGTATCGATCCTCCAGTACTACCTCGTCTTCCAGTTCTAATAGTCCCAACAAGACTACACCACCAACTCAACTCTGCAACTCCGTGCCATCTACCATGCCGGATTCTGCCAATCTTTTAAACGACAATCCGGTTACTGAACCATCCACCTCTCAACCGATCATAGACCAGTCTGCTGATCCTGAAAGCCTACAAAGAGGTAAAAAAAAGACAAGAAAAAGATCTCGTTCCTCCAGCTCCTCCTCTAGTTCTAGCTCATCCTCTAGTAGTTCCAGCAGCTCTTCAAGCAGCAGTAATACAGAAATAGGTAGTAACTCTGTGCCGTCTGCCATGCCGGATTCTCCCAATCTTTTAAACGAAAATCCACCTGTTGAAGCTTCTACTTCTCAACCGATCATAGACCAGTCTGTTGATCCTGACAGCCTTCAAAGGGGTAGGAAAAGAACAAGAAAACCAGCTGGTTGGCTCACAAATCTTAAGAAATCTCGTCGAAATACCGGAAAGGCTTATGTAAGTTCAACTAATAAGAGAGTCCCTGAAAGAGCGGTTAAGCCTCCATGCCACGATAATTGCAAATTGAAATGCAAATCTAAAATAAGTGAAGTATTACGCAAATCTTTGTTCGACAAATTTTGGGGACTAGGCGAACTTCAACGGCAAAGAGAGTTCATTGTAAGGCACACACAAGAGATTAAGCCTAAATATAGATACAGCAGTACCCAAAATTTTAGGGCACTAAATTCTGCATTTATTTTTGAAGTTGAAGACACTCGTATTAGAGTCTGCAAGACTTTTTTTAAAGCTACACTAAACATAAGCGACCAATGCATTAGGACAGCTCTTTCAAAACGACAGGAGGGCGGTTTCATAGAAGATGACCGGAGGGGTAAGCACGGACAGCATTCCACCATAGATAATGAAATAAAAGAAAGTGTCGTCACTTTCATTAAGTCTATCCCCAGAATAGAATCTCATTACCTTCGAGCACAAACAACGAGAGAATTCATTCCAAGCGAAAGATCACTTGCGGATCTATACCGAGATTATAAAGATCTACGCGAAAATGAATGTTTACCATTTGCTTCGTCATCAACTTTTAATCGTATTTTTAATACACAGTTTAATATTTCGTTTCACATCCCCAAAAAAGATGCGTGTGATCTTTGTGAAACATTCAAAAATGCTATCGGAGAAGAACAACAAAAACTGCGTGAGGCTTATGACCAACATTTGAAAGAGAAAGTGTTGTCCAGATCAGAAAAGGAAGCTGACAAGAAAAGGACAGATGTAGTTGTTGCAGTTTACGATCTCCAAGCCGTGATGCAATTGCCAAAAGGGCAAGTATCCTTGTTTTTTTATAAATCTAGAATTAATTGCCTAAATTTCACGATTAGTGACTTGTATGCAAAAGATGTAATATGCTTCTTTTGGGACGAAATCGAAGGCAAACGTGGTGCTGTGGAAATTGGATCCTGTGTACTGCAATATATACAAATGGTTGTTGAGAAAAGTACATCGGGTACCGAACTGGACCTTATATTTTATAGTGACAACTGCTGTGGTCAGCAAAAAAATAAATATCTGCTGTCTGCCTACGCATTTGCTGTTGCAACCATGAGAGTAAACTCAATTACTCATAAATTTTTGATTCGTGGTCATTCGCAAAATGAAGGCGATAATGTGCATAGCGTTATCGAAAAACAAGTTAAACGATACACTAAATCAGGCCCGATATACTGTCCACAACAATACGCGACTTTAATAAGAACAGCTAAAAAGACTGGGAAACCTTATCATGTGGAAGAACTTACACATGACAAGTTCTATGATCTGAAAGCCCTTCAAGAAGAATGGGGAAACAATTTCACTGTTAATGTTGACAGAGAACAAATAAAATGGCACGATATCAAACAACTTCGCGTTGAAAAGCAACAACCAATGTCATTTTTTTATAAAACTTCTTATGAAGAGACAGTTTTTAAAAAAGCGTTTGTAAGAAATCAAAGACGCACACAAGATCACCAATTTTCTCCAACTTTGACACAAGCGTATTTGCAAAAAATACCATTGGGTGCCAATAAAAAGCGGGACATTACGGAACTAATTGATAAGAATATTATTCCACAGAGTTACGTCAATTCTTATTACAAAAATGCACTAGATTTATAGAATAAAAATTACGCGAAGAAATTTCTTCCAAACAATACCTACATACATAGGTGTATGTCGGTATTGTTTGGAAGAAAATCTGAATACTTATGTTTTTATGTTTTTTGATAACTATAGATAATACTAAAAAGTCTGATTTAATTAAGTAAAACAGTTTACAATTCTGTCGGTGAGCCTGTAACAATACTATTATAGTTTTAGATGCCTATAATAGATATTAGGTAAAGGTTGAAAATAAAAGTCTGATTTAACTAATAAGTTTAATCCTCTCGATGAGACTGATAATAATAGAATAGGTTAAGTGTTTTAGATGCCTTTATTAATGTTACCTTTTTGTTGTAGTTTTTTTTGGTTATTTAAGTTAAGTGAAAACAGATAATTGTTGGTACCTAGTACCCACATTTCTCATGCCTGTTATGTTGAGTAATAAGTACGTGTTTTTGTAACTAAGTCATTCTTAAAATATCTTCCAAAGACTGTGCTATTTATAAAAAAATATACTACTTTTCCTGTAGTTTATAGACTTAATGGTCTAGTACTGATTAAAGAGAACTTAATACCTAAATTATAAGAAAAATGTCTACTTTGTTAAACGTTTTACTAACCTGTTCAAAGTTTAATGGATCTCAAATTAGAATAATGTAAGGTGTTCATTCTATTTTCCGAACAAGTGATGTGTTTTTGATTATCTTTATTTGTTTGTTACCTTAATACAAAATAAAGATGTGTCTTAATTAAATATAATGTTTTACTTCATTATTATAATAATTATACAAATAATAATTTAGATACACTACTCTTTATGTAAAGATTTTAAAAAAATATATTCACATTAAGACAGGATTAATTTAAAAAAAATCACTAATATGAAATCAATTTGAGTTGATAAAAATATTGAACAATGATTTAGTCACGATTACTAATATAACACGAAAAAAAAAAATTAAAAATGTATACGTGTATTTGAAGGTAAGTAATTGATCAAATTAATATCTTAGTAAAATAATATACAACCTCATCCAACAATCATTTAAATCGGTCAAATAGAAAACGAGTAAAACGTTTTTTGCTGTTCCTGAAAAAAGAGGTATTTTGAGTTGTGCTACTCTTTATCTAGGTGTGCGATATGTTGGGTCAACACCAGTATCTAGTGTCACTAGATATGACAAAGCAAAGAAGGAAAAGGTAGAAATTTCATGTCCAAAAATTGTTTTAGAATATAACAAACATACAGTTTTTTGGGGAGGTTCCATATTCCTTTGAGGTCGAAAAAATGGTATTTACGCATATTCTTTCATCTACTTGATCTCACAGTCATAAATTCTTGGATCATTTACAAAAAAAATAAAATGCAATCATTCGAAATATACCAAAAAAAGGATACACTATCTATGGGACAATTTCGTAATGAATTAGCTCAAGTTTTGTGCTCAATAGGATCCAACACAGAGGTCAGAAGAGGACGTCTTAGTTCCACCTTTTTGGAAAATGAAATCCAAGCAAAAAGGAAGAGAGGACCTACAGTTGTTCCTCCACCAAAAGCCGTAAAAATAGATGGTAGTGACCATTGGCCATAAGTTGGTGTTTCTCTGCGATGCAAATACCCACATTGTAAAGGATACTCCACAATAAGTTGCAACAAATGTAGGGTTAACTTAAGTCTTAACAAAAATAATAACTGTTTTGTTAATTTTCACCCAAATTGAAAGTATTAATTACCTCACTTATTATTTTAATTTTGTATTAAGCTCATCAGTTCATTCTGCATAATGATGGAAATTTATATCAAAGCATTTTTAATAAAAAAATAATATTTCCGAAATTCACAGATTTTTTTATTATTTTTCCCATTACCTAGAGGTCTAATTATATGCGTATGATTTTTTTTATAAAAAAAATATCATGCAACTAAGGGTTAAGTTAAAGGATTTGTTGGCACGACATGTCAATTTTGCGAGTTTTGCTGTTACGCGGTATTTACAAACTGCTCTTCCGCGGTCTTGCCCGCTCAGCGACGATATGTCAATGTCAAAATCTCGTCAAGAGTACCAAAAAGGTGCATTCGTTCGAGTAAAGTTGATTTCATTTAGTTCCAAAACAATCCACCTAATACGATTTCAATCGACCGCTAGTGTAACATTCAAGAGTGCGAAATGACAAGTTTTCGATCACAATTTCAAATTCCAATTGAGATCGAGTGTCGAGAGTAAGCATACTGTTCCTGTTTCATTAGGCAGATTTAAAAATATTTGACCCTGAGTAAGATCAATGTCTAACGATCTTGGCCCGTGCTGCTGGGTTTAATAGAGTACACGTGCTAAGTAAAGTTTAAATTAATTGGTAGAAAAATATTTAATATGGACGAAACTGGCCTGCAAACCGTACCTAACAAGTTGCCCAAAGTCTATAGTCAGAAGGGGAAGAAGACAGTAGGAAAAATTGTGTCAGCTGAAAGAGGCCAAACTATAACTGTTTGCTGCATGGGTGCTACTGTTATATTTGTGCTTAAATTAATTGGTAGAAAAATATTTAATATGGACGAAACTGGCCTGCAAACCGTACCTAACAAGTTGCCCAAAGTCTATAGTCAGAAGGGGAAGAAGACAGTAGGAAAAATTGTGTCAGCTGAAAGAGGCCAAACTATAACTGTTTGCTGCATGGGTGCTACTGTTATATTTGTGCCACCAGATTTAATTTTCCCCCGGAAGAGACAAAAACTTTTGTTGAATTGTTAGACGGAGCTCCAGACGATTCATTGCTGCTTGAGTCAGATTCAGGCTACTTGCAGTCTGAATTATTCTTGCTGTGGCTTATGCACTTTATTCTGATAGTCAGACCATCAACAGATGTTCCCGCTCTGTTGATTCTGGACAATCACTTCTCTCTCATTTGAGTTTACCTGCGATTGAAATAGCTCGACAGAATGGTGTTGTGCTTTTAAGTCTGCCGAGCTCCAGACGATTCATTGCTGCTTGAGTCAGATTCAGGCTACTTGCAGTCTGAATTATTCTTGCTGTGGCTTATGCACTTTATTCTGATAGTCGGACCATCAACAGATGTTCCCGCTCTGTTGATTCTGGACAATCACTTCTCTCTCATTTGAGTTTACCTGCGATTGAAATAGCTCGACAGAATGGTGTTGTGCTTTTAAGTCTGCCACCACACACAGGCCACCGCATGCAGTCTCTAGACACCCGATTTTTGGACCACTCAAAACAGCATAGGCTGTTGCTTGTGACAATTGGTAAGTGTCCAATCCCAGGAGAGCTATCACACAATTTCAAGTCGCCCGAATATTTGGCACAGCTTACTCCACAGTTGCTTCAGTTGAAAGAGCTAAAAATCATTTGAGTCCTGTGAAATTTGCCTATTCAACAACCAGATATTTACCGATAAAGATTTTGCTCCTGCAGACGTAACTGACCGTCCAGATCCAACTGCTGAGTCAACAGGAGGAACAACAGAGAATTCATGTTTAGCTAGCTGCAACGTCATCAACATGCCCTGAAGAAGCTCCTGTTGATTGTGAAGCACCTGGTGTGTAAGACCGGGTTGGTTCCCAATGAACCAAAGCTTGTTAAAAATAATTTTGTAGCATATAAACCTAAACTGGATTTTATTAAAAATGTATGTTTCGAATGTGCAGTGTGCACTTTGATTGGTCTACCCTATACTTACAAAAGTTGTTGTATGTATAATTATTATCATGTATGGGCTCCTTGGAAAGCGTTAATCAGTGACACTGCTAAATAGCAGTATTAAAAGTAGTGGATTTTAAAATTAAAATCTTCGAACATATGATTTAGAGCCCTTTTAAAATAATCTTGTCACAACAACTTAAAGTCGCGCTTGAATCTACTACTATTAATAACTTTCTAGAACCCAGCGGCATATGGTGTCTAGTCGTGACTTATTTATTAGCTTGTTCCGTTGTGAGCTGATCAGCGGGGCGATCTTTAGTTGCAGGCATATAAGCCGAGTAGTTGAAACGAGTCAAATCCGGTAGAGCATCCCTAAATCCACGATCGAGAATTAATTCATCGCCAAGGCGAAAAACCAATGGAACGTATCTTCAACATTATATAACATTCTTTGTAAAATTGTGGAATCTGAGTTAGTAGCCGCATATGGCCCACAAACATCTAGGGTCTACCCTTTGTAGCAGAACTTGTTATGTCATAATAATTATTATTTTGCATAACAGCGGATAGCATTTCGCAGAAAATTGTTTGGCATACACGCATTTGGCATACATTCAAAACTCGTAATTTGTAAGTCAGAATCATCTTAAGGCATTAATTTCGTATCCATTATGATTAAAAAGTAGAACCATCATATCGCAGAAAGTTCATAATCAGAATCGTCTTTTGGCATACATTTTATAGCCATAATAATTGAAAGACTCACGGCCGAATACTGAAACGTCACTCAAATATTTAAGGGCTGCTCAAATCTTTGAGCAGCTCTTAAACTTTAATTTCGTATACCCAAACGTCACTTTTGAGTATCTGTTAAATCTAAGTGCTTCTTAAATTAAGTTGTGCTCAAACACCACTCAGTTTAAAAATCGTAAACTGGAACGCTACTCAACGTTATTTATCCGTCAAATCATCTGTCAAACTGATTTGAGCAGCCCTTAGATCTGAGAGTGGTCGCGGGGTCCCTCAAATCAAGTTAAATCTATTGAAACTTCACAAATAGTGATAAAAATGTCTCTAACGTCCTTGTCTTCACTTTCGGATCATGAAAGGCCAACTGTGAGTTGCAACTCTGTTAAACTTACGATCTGTGAATTGTTCAGTTGAGTATGTGTAAATATCATGTGTATGTGTGTGTGTTATCTGGTTGTATTCACACTTGTAGGAATAAAAGTACTTAGACATAAATCGTGTATTTATTCTGAGCTTTTCAGATGGGAAGTGGTCACAAGTTTCAGTGGGTAATTATGTGCTTGATACAGACAACGATTGCCCTGGCTATGTATGTTATAGGCATGTTTACTAACAAGCTATTTTACATGCACTAGGGAATTGCGGATATATAAGTACAAAATACAGTATTTCATTGTTCATGTAGGTACACATCAAGCTATATCTTTCCAGTATAAGCTGATCTCGCATCAATACGATCTAGTATAGGATTTCCGTACAGTGCGAGATCAGCGTAAACTGGAAATGTATAAATAACTTGATATGTAGCCGTGTGTATTTACTTCTTTAACAGTTCCAAGAGCATATCTTGCTCAGCAGGTGTATAATTGCATCCACGTTTCTTCTCCATCGTGAATCAATTAATAATTATATTAATAACAAAATGTTTCAATGTTTATAATAATAGCGCGTAAAATGTCAAGTGTAACGTTAAACTTAACGAACGATTAACGGTTAACGATAACCATGCCGGGCATCATATGTGGAGGTTGCGGTCGCTTTATATTCACGTTAGAGGGCGCTAGGTGTGGTAAGTGCCAGGAGATATATCACAGAGTGTGTGTGGATGTCCCTACAAAGGCCAACATAACAACGAAGTGGCGTTGTCCTGAATGCAAAAAAAATATTGCTCGAGACAATAGGACCGAAACTCCTGTTAGAGGTGCCACACAAAGCCCTCCCACTAATACGAGTATTACGGGCTCTAGTACGCCAAATAGTCCTGAGGAAGCTTCTGTCAACCCCGTTAATGCAGCCTCGACTCCCCCGCCCCCTGAAAACTCAATTGCCGACGTCGCCACTCGGGAATTATCGCCTGTAGCTGGAACCGACTTGCAGGTGATCATTGAGGAGCTGAGGACGGTGCATGCAGAGATTCAGGTGAGAAAGGAGATGGAGGTGGAAATGGCGGAGCTCAAAACCACCTTAAATACCTGCAGCACGCGCATCGACAGTCTGGAGGCCAGGGTGGACGCGCTGGAGCAACGTGCTGCTTCGGGGTCCACAAACTCAGCCAACGTGGACAAGATTGTGGAGGAATTGAGGCGAAGCTCAATGACAGGGACCAGGACCTTCTTGCTAACGAAATAGAGGTGTCAAATTTGCCGGAGGAAAAGGCGGAAAACCCAGTTCACATAATTAAGGTCATTGCACAAGCTAGGGGTCAGCCTTGACGATCGCGATATCGTTAGTGCAGAACGAGTTGGTGGAAGGCAGCTCAACGCGACAAGCTCAGCAGGATCTACTGAATCTCGTTCGCGGAGGATCGTCGTGCGCCTTGCTCGTTGAGACCTCCGCGATCAGCTTTTGGCGAGCGCGCGAGTGCGACGTGGAGCAACCACTGCCGACCTCGACATACCCGCTCCAGCGCAGCGGTTCTTCCTCGACGAGCGGCTGACGAAAGCAAACCGTCTGTTATCTCGTAAGGCACGGGATGCAGCCAGTTTCCTCGACTGGAAGTTTGTGTGGACTAAGCAGGGCCGCATCCTCGCCAGAAAGATGCCAGGAGACAAGGCACAGAGGATCCGCACTGAAGAGGACTTATCCCGTGTCTTCGGAGCTGAAAATGAGATGGCTTAATTATCTTTGCGGCTATTTATATATGGGTCATTCTATTCTACAGCCAAAAAAGTGTGCATTGAGTATATTAATTAATCGAATGGAATTCAGAGCTTCATTTATAGCTATTTTGATGGGTATCAATCTCAAGTATAATTGGCTATATAACATTATGTAATACATTATTAAATAATTGTCAAAAAACTTATTTGAAATGGCTTCTGTCACGTTTTGTTATCTGTGTAATTTACACACCGTTGACTTCCTAAGTCAAAAAAATACAATTAATGGACGAAAATGACTTATTTATCCCTTAGCAGCTTTAAATATTGTCCTTTTTCTGTCCCGTAAAGCAAATTAAATCCAGTAAAGTATATTCGTCACAGCTCTTAATTCTACTTTTGTTACAAAATCATCGTCACTTCTGTCATCTAGTGGAAATCAGAAAGAAATATCTAGCAATATTCGTTTAGTTTGGTTAATTTTTATTATATTGCAACACCACATAACTGTCATTCGCATGCCGGCTTCAAATTAGGAAAAGTTCGTCTTTGTTTTTTGTGAAAAACAGTTTTGATTGGTGTTTTCGTCGTGTTAAAGTTCACACATCACATCTGTTTAAGCTGTATTAAGGTAAGACATATTAAAAAAAATCATAAAGCTGCTCAGCCTCTATGTATTATCATGGCAGTGTTGTGATTGAGTGCAGAAACAAGTCTAAACTTGAACAGCAAAAAAATATGGCCACAAATATTAATGTTCGTCATTTCTGTGATCATCACACCTGTTATCTGTATGATAACAGATGTGATGTAAAATCACCGAAGTGATGAGATTTTAGTTTTATTGTAATTTATAGCTAAATTAAAAACAAAATTGACCAGGATACTTAAATAATGTAATATTATGAACGTAGATTAAATAATACGCTACTTTGAAGCATTTAAGTTCACAATATTTTTTTTATTTTAGCTATATCATGGCACCGCGTATACGCCAACCACCCAAAAAGGACAGCAGATTAAAGGTAAAAAAACTTCAAAAACGTAGGGAGCACGTGAAAATGGCAATGAGACGACATCGACAGAAGTTAACAGAAGAACAACTAGAAGAGAGAAGAAGGAAAGACAGAGAAAGGTACCAACGGAAAAAAGAAGATGGACAGGTAAAAACTATTAATCAGTTTACTCCACGTACTCGGAGAATAATTAGGAATCAGTGGAAAGAAAGGGCTAAAAGATAAAGAGACAATAAAAAAGCATTGCGACGCATTCATCAACAGACTGAAAATTTTATTAAGAATAAAACTCCACCCAGCAGTCCCGTTACGTCCACATCTAGATTAAGAGCCGAATCTGGTAGGAAAAATAGCTATAGGGAATAGAAGGTATCTAAAGCTGGAGAACAATCTACTAAAAGAAAAATTGCGTCTATTAGAAAATAGAGTAAAAAAGTATAAAATGCGTTATAACAGAGCTATTGAAAGACAAACAGTTCAAATTTCGTCCAACTCATGTAAAAAAATGCTTAGTTTAAATAAGGTGAAGCAACAGATTAAAGAGTTTTTAGAAAATGATGAATATAGCAGATTGACAGCAGGAACCAAAGAAACAATTACAAGAAAAAAAATTAAAAAGCAAATACGATTGCTAAACGATTCACTGCTCAATTTATATGCAAAATTCAAATCTACAATAAACCGTAAAATGTCTTATTCCTTATTCTGTCGCTATCGCCCTTTTTGGATAATTTCTCCTAACGCAAAACAGCGTGACACATGTCTATGTATTCATCACACAAACATGGAACTAATTACTATGGCATTAAAAACTGCTAACGTAATTAATGAAAATACCCCTGTAGCTCTTGTGAAGACAATATGCTGTGAAGGAAAATTAAAAGAAGAATGTTTGCTTGGAAAATGTAACGACTGCAAAGACAAGGAAGTTCATTTCAATTCCAATAACAATAATAATCCAATAACGTACTTTTGGTGGATTACCAAAAAAATTCCAGTGACTATTAAAGGAGCAGAAAAATTATGTCAAAAAAACATCAAAGAAAAGGTTTTGAGTTCAAAAACAGATTTGGTTGATCACTTGCTGTTAAAGCTACCGGTATTCGTGATCCATTTAAACAACGTCTACCATCAATACCAAGCTATAAATCATGCAAAGAGAAGGGTTGATCCAGAAACAGCAGTACTGCACATAGATTTTGCAGAAAATTATATTTCCAAATATGCTGAAGAAGTACAAGCCGTCCATTTTGGGGCATCTAAGCCTCAAATATCCCTCCATACTGCAGTATTATACCACTTTGAAGACAATGATTCGACAATCACTCCGTTTTGTACTATTTCTGAAAACCTAAGACATGATTCAGTTTTCATATGTAATCATTTAATTCCAATTTTAAATATTATTAAAACCTTACATCCGAACTTAAAGACAATGCACTTTGTAAGTGATGGACCTTCTTCCCAGTATCGTAATAAATCTATGTTTTTTCTAATGGCTAATTTTCTTGCTGTATATTTAAATGTTCAAAACTTAATCTGGCATTATAATGAAGCTGGCCATGGCAAAGGATCGCCGGACGGTATTGGTGTAACAGTAAAACGTACGGCAGACCAATCTGTAGCTAGAGGTAAGGATGTAGCAAACTTCCAACAACTTATTCAGTGTCTGGAAGAAAATAGTAATAGTGTACAAATTATACCTATAGACGAAGACAATGTTATCACTATTGAAAATTTATTGGCAAAAAGCTTAACACCAGCATTTAAAGGCACTCTTAGTATCCATCAAGTGACGTGGAATAAAGACAGCCCCGGTTTTTTGCATGCGCGAAAACTTAGCTGCGTCGAATGTCGCCCAGATCAAATTTGTTCTCATTATGAAATGGGTGTGATTAATACAGAGTACAATGAAATCTTTACTGATCCCCCCATCACAACCACAATCTGATCAAGAAATATCCGAAGAACCCGGTCCCTCGGGACTTTTTTCACATACTGAAAATGAATCTCCCGCACGCCGCGTAGATACTGACGACGAAGATTCGGTTACGGTTTCAATTCCAACAAAACGAAGCCGTAACTTCTATTTCAAATCTATCAATGGTTTTTCATCTGAAGAGATAACAAATGAAGAAATTAAGAAGAAACAATCAATAGATCAGGTGTTTAATGAAGCTTCCGACTTTACAAAATCAATTCGTTTTTAACCGACTTCCAAAAGGAGGAGGTTCTTAATTCGTAGGAACCTTTTTTTTTTTTTATGTATGTTCCCCGATTACTCGAAGATGGCTGGACGGATTTGGATAATTTTTGTTTTTGTTTGAAAGGGTATACTTCCCAGGTGGTCCCATGATCATCAAGTCAGGATCTGATGATGAGATCCTGGAGAAATAGAGAGAACTCTTCAAATTTTATAGGCACACTTGAAGCAATTTGTGTAGTTTTTGGAAGAGTACTTTCTCGGAGTGGTTCCATTTCAATTTGGTGAAGACCTGATGAAGAACTTCGGAGATAGGCAACGGAACTCCTCAATAAATGATAGCAAATGGACAGGGATTGCTGAAATCTCATGTCTGTCAATTGTTTACGCCAGTTAATAACATAACATCACGCCGGTACGCTGTGAAGGGGTAAGCACATGTGAACCATTAAAAAGTGAAAAATAAAAAACTTTTTTCAAAAAAATAAACAACCGACTTCCAAAAAAACACTACAAAGTGAAAAATAACTAAGTTCGGCGGAAGGCGGTGACAAAAAAATAAAATTTATATCCAAAGTCACCGACTTCGTCGGTTGTTTAACCGACTTCCAAAAAAACACTAAAAAGTGAAAAATAACTTTAATTTCGGAAGTCGGTGACTTTGGATATGTATTTTAATTTTTTGTCACCACCTTCCGAAATTAAAGTTATATTTCACTTTTTAGTGTTTTTTTTGAAGTCGGTTGTTTATTTTTTTGAAAAAAGTTTTTTCTATTATATGAGTCGCTTCATTCTTCAGATACAAATAACCATGTAGTGCCTTTATTCTACAAGGCTCTATTCGCACGTTTAGCTACTAACACGATGTCCGTCCTGTGAACTTCATTCCTTTTTCTTGCGAGGCATCGTTCGCACGTGCCTTACAATATTTTGTGCTCAATAATCATCATTATAATGCCGAAAAGAAGAAATCAGGATAGAATTGAACGTTATCAACGTAAAATTCTAAAACTAGAACAACGAAAATTTAAAAGAATTATTTATTCGTCATCGGAAGACTCTGATGAAAATTCAGGTTAGTAAATTGTTAATTATTAAGTGCTAAGTGCGTTGGTGAAAAAATTTCTTATATAAATATGATCTCGATTACAATGCCTGGAGGTTGACCGTGTGTCATCACGAAGGTAACTTACTATACCTAGAGGTTAACCGCGTGTTAGCACAAAGGTAATCTGTAATGGTTTAAAGGCCGATTACGTTAAAACAAATCAAATGCCTGGAGGTGGATCGTGTATCCTCACGACGGTTATTTACAGTACCGCTGTAGCGTTGTAATATTACCTGAGAGATTAACCGCGTGTTAATACAAGGTAAAAAATAAAAATTAGGTCTACCCTCAATTTTTAACTTTAATTTATTTTATTGTTTTAGACAACACACGTCACAATGACACCGATCCAGACCCCATAGGGCTTATAGATCAGACTGGCATGAACGAGATTTCACCCGATGAGGAGATCAGACCTGATGGCGAACAGGAAGTCATCCCAGTACCGGAATTGGATCCTGATATTCTCTCCGCCTTAGGTGAGACCACGGAAGAGACGCCAAAGTTTGGCCCAAAGATCCATGAAAACCTATCGCGGCTTTGGCTACCTATTCTCCGAAAAGGGATGAGTAAGGAGACAAAGGAGAGGCTTCACAAAGAGTACCTAATTCCTGAGAATTGCCAATTGTTACAAGCGCCTAAATTAAACCCGGAAATTTCGGCCGTAATAAATGAAGGTACTCGTGTTCGTGACAAAAGAGTAGAAGGAGTACAGCAGCAATTAGGACACGGAATAGCCGCTCTCAATAAAGGTTTAGATTTGCTTCTTGACGATGGCAAAGACAAAGTTCAGGCCATAAAATTTTTAAGCGACAGCTGTCGTTTGTTGTGCGATCTGCACTTTGCAGAAACGGAGGCTAGAAAGAAGTTCGTCACTCCGGGCCTGGATAAATCGTTTTTAAATATCATGTAAGATATTGATCGTGATGAAATGCTTTTTGGAAGCAAACTTTCGGATAAGATAAAAGCTACGAAAGTGATTGAAAAACATGGCTTGCAAATCAAGAAGGCCGTACCGAACCCTAAAACGCCTTCTACTTCATATCAACCAACAACAAACCGGCCACGCTTCCAGGGAAACTGGGGAGAGGCCCTTCTCGCTTCTCGTCGAACAGAGGGGGGAGGGGAGGGCCAAGGAGGACTGCGCCAGCTCCTCGCAAGCCCCAGACAGGCGCAGCTCAACAGAAGTCATCTGCCCAGAGCAAACAGCGTGCGGCAGCACAACAATAGAGGTACACGCTGGGAGAATCCAGCATTTCTATAATTGTTGGCTTAAAATTACCGACAATCCAGTAATTCTTAAGTGGATATCTGAAGGATATTGCATTCCATTTTCAAAAAAAGTCAAACAAGTATCATCTATACGTAATTCTGTATCTTTGAACGACAAACCGCATATGTTAGAACCCATCAAAAAATGATTACAGTTAGGAGCTATATCCCCATGTCATAGATCTCATTTTTCGAACTCCTAAACCTAATGGAGGCAAAAGGTTTTTTTTAAACTTAAAAGCTTTAAATAAGTTTGTTACCACTGCTCACTTTAAAATGGAGGACCATAGGACTGCAGCTAGACTTTTACCTAAAGATGGTTTAATGGCAAGTATTGACTTAAAGGAAGCATACCTTTTAGTCCCTATTTGCAAAGATCATCGTAAATATTTACGTTTCGAATTTGATCAAACATACGAATTCAACGCCATGCCCTATGGTTTATCTGTTGCTCCTAGGGTTTTTACGAAGTTAATGAAGGAAGTTATTAACCATCTAAGACACAGGGGTTGTCGGTCAGTAATATATCTCGATGACATTTTTTGCATCGGTAATAATTTCGATGAATGTCGTGACAACGTTAATGAAACACTAACATTGCTAAAATGCTTAGGTTTTGTCATTAATTACGAAAAAAGTTGTCTTGATGGTTTACGTCTGTTTCTATTGAACTAAACAACCTTAAAAACCATTATCACAAGCTCTACAAACTGAATAATAATAACCAACTGCATTATGCATTCTGCATACTATAGGCGCTTATTAAGGAAAAGTATGGCTGTAGATTTTGCTTCTTATACAAATTGTATTCAGTCAAAAATAAAATGTGACCCTAAAGCCTTCTGGGCCTATGTGAAAAGTAACAGACAAAATAATGAGCAGGCTACCTTTGGTGACATGTCGCCAACGCAAGTGGCTGACGCGTACTCAAAATATTTTAGAAGCGTTTTTCTATCAAACTTGCCGTCATTAGATCCCCAGCACGCTATCGCTACTGCGAATGCGTCTCCTAATAATTTGTCCCATCTTGTTAATATTGATTACGTTCACGAATCTGAAGTTCGTAGCACTATGGCCCAACTACCTCAAAAATCTACCCAAGGACCAGATGGAATACCACAGTACTTGGTTAAGGACGGTTGTGAAATTTTCAAATTGCCCTTACAATTTATCTTCAACCTGTCTATTAACACGACCATATATCCAAAGGAGTGGAAAATATCTAAAGTACTTCCGGTCTATAAAAACGGCTCAAAGAGTGATTTTAAAAACTATAGGCCAATTGCTGTTTTATCTATTTTCGGCAAAGTATTCGAATCGGTGCTCTATAAAAAAAATATTTGTTAAACTGCAACGGTGGTTCGTGGAAGAGCAGCACGGATTCCTTCCGAATCGCTCAACCACGTCCAATCTACTTAACATTACCACACTCTTAGCCAAAAATATTAATGACAGAAAGCAGATCGATGTACCCTATTTTGACTTCCAGAAGGCTTTTGACCGTGTTGACAACGACATACTTCTTGGTAAACTGGCATTGGCAGGTTTCTCTGTAAAGTCACTAAAATTCTTCGCAAACTATCTGCGCGACCGCAAGCAATTTGTAACATACAAAAATGCCAAATCGGAGCGCTACTTGGTCACGTTGGGCATAGGGCAGGGCACTAACCTCGGGCCCCTTATTTTTCTCATAGTAGTTAACGATCTTCCCACATATGTAAAACACTCCACAGTCTTAATGTATGCCGATGATGTCAAAGTTGCTCTTCCAGTAACTAACCCTAGCGATACGGCCACACTTCAACTCGACATCGACAACATTCACACTTGGAGCACTATAAACAATCTCGACCTAAACATTAGTAAGTGCACAGTCATGACCTACACAAAAGCCACACTACCACCTATACACAACATCTACACAATGAACAATGAACCCCTGAAACGCGCTTTAACCGTACGTGATCTGGGTGCACACTTTGATCCACACTTAACATTTAACCAGCACATAATACAGACCTGCAACAAATCTCGGAAAAACTTAGGTTTTGTCTTGCGTCAGGCAAAGATTTTTACTAATCGTCAAGCAATAACCATACTGTACAACTCCTTCACCCGCAGCTTGCTAGAGACTAACAATGCAATCTGGAACCCCCACGAAAAATTGTACACACTGCTTATCGAAAAGGTTCAGAAGTGTTTTGTCCGCTACCTGTACCATAACCCTTAAGACCAGTCCATTGTACAAAGCCCTAAGCCATATTAACAACATTTTGTTATATGACAAATCCTTAGATATTTTCGCAAGTTCTGAACTGAGATTCCTGAACACGGCTACTCGATACCTGGAGTCTATTGCCACTCCCAGTACAATCTCTATGGAGTAAATTAATAAAAATTGTATCTTGTTATTAATAATTTTGTATCCCGATTTTATCTTGTTATTAATAATTTTGTATCCCAATTTCATCTTGATACTTATTATTTTTAATTTTATTTTTATTTTTATACTACGTTTATCCCAGTTCTGTCTAATTTTATTCAATTGTATCTAATGTTATCTAATTGTACATAACATTAACTAATTTTGTTCTATCGTTTAATTACTTTTTATTTTGTCTAATTTTATATGTAACCTTGTTCTGTTTCTAAGATTGTATGTGTAATAACTTGTATTGACCGATAACTTGTATGTGTGGTGCAAACTGTTAATGTAAGTTGGTTATAAATAAATAAATAAAAAAATAAAAAAAGTTTTTAGGTTTTATATTTAATAGCGTTGATATGTCACTAGGCCTGCCAGATGACAAACGAACAGGGATTATGCAATTGGTCATTAAGTTTTCTTCTCTTCCTAAGTGTTCCTTTAGGGAACTATCACAGTTGATCGGAGTACTTACTGCAGCCTGCCCTGCAGTTAGATATGGTTGGTTGTACTAAAAATCTCGAACGTCAGAAATATTTAGCCCTTCAAAAGTACGGTGACTTTGATTCAAGAATAAGTCTGTCGGAAGTCATCTTACCTGACCTAGAATGGTGGAGACGGAACATCAACTTAACATACAACACGTTGAGAAGAGCTGAATATTTCGAATTGGAAATCTACACGGACGCTTCTAGGACCGGCTGGGGAGCAGTCTGTAATGGTAATCGAGCAAACGGTGGCTGGAAAAATCAGGAATTATCTTTCCACATCTATTACCTCGAACTGCTAGCGGTTTTTCTAGGTTTGAAGTGCTTTGCAAGCTTGCATTCTAACTGTTCCGTATTGCTTCGAGTGGATAATACAACTGCTATCAGCTATATTAACCGTATGGGAGGAGTTCGGTTTCCACATTTAAATGAACTGACCAAAACAATTTGGCAATGGTGTGAGAAGCGAAATATATTCCTATTTGCGTCGTATATTAATACACATGACAATATAGAAGCCGATGAAGAATCTCGGAAAATTAATGTAGACACAGAATGGGAACTATCGGATTGGGCCTTCCAAACGATAGTTCAAACGTTAGGTAAACCAAAAATTGATATATTCGCTTCTCGCACCAATGCCAAATGTAGTCAGTACATTTCATGGAGACCGGACCCTGATTCTATAACAGTTGACGCCTTTACGGTTAGTTGGCAATCAACTTTTTTCTATGCTTTTCCACCGTTTGCTTCGTTCCTAAAATGTTTGAGAAAAATCATTGACGACTCTGCCACCGGCATCCTAGTCTTTCCTTATTGGCCTGGCCAACCTTGGTTTCCATTGCTGAAAAGAATGCTCATGTCAGATATTGTTTTCTTTGATCCTAATGAGGACCTTTTGTATGGAAATTACAGATCTCGTCACCCGCTTCACAGCAGCCTTACACTGGAGGCCGCGACGCTCTCAGGACAGCATTTACGAGATTGAATACCCCAGACGCAGCGCTAGATTTAATGCTAGGCTCCATCTCGGATAATACTATATTACAATATTCCGTCACCTACAAATATTGGTGGCAATTTTGTCTCAAAAATAACCTTAATACCTTTGAGGCTTCGGTATCATCAGTCATAAGTTTTTTGGTGTATCTCTTTCATAAGGGAGCATCATACGGTGCTATCAATAGCCATCGATCTGCCCTTTCATTACTCCTCGGGAATAACATTGGAGCAGACGAGAGAATAAAACGTCTGCTTAAAGGCATTTACAGGCAAAAGCCATCTCGTCCCAAATATAACACCACTTGGGACCCAAAAGAATACTGGACTACGTATCCCAGTGGTACCCCAATACCAATCTTGACCTTACAAAACGAACAAAAAAAATTTCAATTTTACTAGCGTTATGTACTTCGCATCGAGTACAAACCTTGTCCCTTATTAGAGTTCAAAATATCAATAGATCCCCCACTGGTATAAAGATAAACATGACTGACATGATAAAGACTTCTGCAGCAAATCGAGAACAACCTGTTTTATATTTACCGTACTTCGTAGAAAATCCAAGGATATGCCCTGCAAAGACTCTCGATGATTACCTCGAGGTAACATCTGCTTCACGACCCGAAGGAACCGATAGTCTTTTGCTTACCATTAAAAGACCATATAAGAAAGCATCGTCACAAAGTATCAGTAGGTGGATCAAGCAGACCCTAGCGGAGAGCGGCGTCGACGTCACAGTTTTCAGTGCGCACAACACGTGCCACCCCGGCAGCGGCCTCCGCTGGAGTCTGTGTGGACACTATCAGGAAGACGGCTGGCTGGGCTAGCTCGTTTCAGACGTTTGCTCGGTTCTATAACCGACCATTAATTGACGATGGAATTTTTGCTCGATCTGTCTGCGCCATCAGTCATTTAGATTAACCCTCTGCCGCTGAGGTTACGTCTGACAGACAACGCAACATAAAATTTTGGTTGCTATGCCGCCATTTTTCCGAGAATCGTCCTGCGCCGCTCAGTAGCTTCCTGCGCCCGCGCGCCCCTCCCGTCAGTGCGGCGACGACAGCCGCAGCGTGCGTACGTGACGAGTATTACAGCTGCGGTGTCCGTGATACGTAAGGTCAGTAATAAGTGATGTGTCGTGTAGACGTATTGACAGTAAAATGATTATATCCCAATACTGTATTATGGACGTAACGTCAGTATTTTCATAGTGTATTTTATACTACACGACAGCAAAATAGTTGATATTTACGTAATTCATTGTTTATTTTGAAATATAATATATATGCGTTATTATTTTTAGATGGATTGTAACCAACAACAACCAACTGACCGACCGTCTAGGAAGAGAAAGTGTACCGACGACCATATTCAGCAATGGTTGGAGGAAGAAGACGAGTTAGAGTTTAGTGATGTCGACGATGAGGCTGCCGATCGGAATTTCACCATTGAGGAGGAAATACATGAAGACAGTGAAATATCGAGTGGTGATGAACAAGAAACATTCCAGGAGCAGCCGGCCAGTCCTGGAAGCATAGACTCTGAAGAGGTTGTTTTGCCAAATTCAAGAGGTAATAATAAGTACGTAGGTAAGAATGGTTTCGTTTGGACGAAAACTGAATTTTCAAGGACCTCACGAACACCTGCACATAACATTGTATCTTTTCCAAGACCAACTTCGGGGCATGTATTTCTTGGATTTGAAAAGCTATGGCAAAAATTATTTGATGCTGAGATGATAGAAACATTGGTTTCCTGCACAAATAAAAAACTTGAAACCTATCGCAGACACTTCGCAAATTTTGCCAAGCATGAGCTCAAAGATACAACTTCTATAGAAATGAAATCACTACTTGGGTGCTTATATTACTCTTCGGTTTTTAAATGTAATGATGCCGATTCAAACTATTTGTTTGCAACTGATGGAACAGGTCACGAAATATTTAGATGTGTAATGTCAAAATATAGGTTCAACACTCTTTTGAACTGCTTGAGATTGGATAATATTGATGACCGACAGGAACGCTTGCAAACAGATCCACTTGCTCCTGTTTCTGGGCATTTTCACAAAAATGTATACCCCCTGATTTTCAAGTGTCCCTCGAATTCGATTAAATTTTATTTATGAAGAAGTTGCCAGAATTATTTATATTTGTCATCAAATTGAATAAACGTATACAATATTTTGTTGTTTTAACAAAAACTAGAAGATAATCTCACATTATTTTAATTTAATTAAAAATAACAATGGAAAAATGGATGATTATGCGCTGTCCCCAGCTTAGTCTTACGAATAAAATAACTTATTTCTTAACTTTTTTCTAAGAAAGGTATCCTCTTTTAAGGTTTTTTTTAGTCCAGGATAATCAAATGTTGTGATACTAGGTAAAATATAAAAAACAAATAACAAAAAAAAAAATTAAAAAATGAAGAAAGTAAATCAAAAAATTGTCCTTCCCGGAACATTCAGTTTTGTCACCCATTTTTCTAACAAAATGTTAACTGTAGTTGGAATAGTTTTGCATTACTGGTAACACCATAGCTGCAGCTATGCAACTAGTCAGGTTAGAAGCCGTCAGTGTCAAAAAAGTGCTTAGAAGGACTGCACGCGTGTTTGCAAGCCGCAGGGAACGAAGTCTTGTCTCAGGTATGTGACCATATTTTGGCGTATTTCCATCTATTTATCTTGTAGTTTTTAGTTAATTAGTTTTAAAATGTTATGTTAACTAAGTTGAACAAAAGTTTTGATGAATTTAAGTATTGTGGCTATTTTTAAACAGTTTTTATTACTAGAGGATAAACAAATGTGACTTCCGTTGTGTGACTATTTGAGCGGTCACATACATGCTGAACGAAAAATCACAACATGCCTGAACACATAAAGCACAGTTTACATGGCAATTTTCTTGACCTTTATTAATATTTTTGGAAGACTAATTTGACGAGTACCAAACCACGGCAAATAGTAGATTTAAAAAGAATAATTGTTTATTAACAACTTGAACTATTTGATGTTGTATGTTTATATGTTAAATTTTAATGTTACTTGTATGGGTGTATTTTTTATGTTCGTTTGTTTTTAGGTTTTATTTTAGTAGTAGGTACTTAACAAATTTTGTTTTAGGAATATCAACTTACATCAAAATGCCTCTTACCGGGGCCGAAAAAACTAGACGTTATAGGGAAAAACTAAAACGAGATCGCCCGGAAGAATATAAAGCTCAATGTAAAAAAAATTTAGAAAGAATGAAAAGCAAAAAAAAGAAAATATCAGAAATGACGGAAGAAGAAGCAGAAAAGCAACGTAAAAAATGGAGAGAGGAAAAAAAAAGAAGCATTATGCAGAAAAAAAAGAAGCAACCAGAACTAAGAAATGTAGATAATGAACCTTGTATAACTAAGAACGATAAAAATGAAACAAAAATCAGGAAAAAATGTAAACAATTACTAAGAAAATGTAGAAATTTGTTGACACAGGTTAAAAAAATTCAAACTCAAAGAGAGGCTTACAAAAAGCGATACCAACGTCTTAAACAACGTACTACGAAAAAGATAGCTTACTTAGAAAATGAATTGATGAAGCAAAAATCAAGGGAGGAAGTGCTGGAATTTACATTAAAAAAGACATATCAAAGGGCAAAAGCTCATAAAGAGAAACAATATTTAAGAGAACTTGTGAAAAACACTACAAGCAAAAAATATGTACGCAAAATGATGGGCTTAAAAGCCAAAGACAGAAAAAAAAAGAAGATCTAGGTTAGGTTAGGTTAGGTTCTAGGGTAGGGGTAGGTTAGGATCTAGGGTAGGTTCTATTTAACAGATGATGTGAGTAGAAATACGGCAGGGAAAAAACAAGCTAAAACAAGAAACAAAATAAGAAAACAAATAAGATATTTGACAGACACTCTTGCTAATCTTTACAAAAAGTACAGAAGTGAAGGTGGGCGCTATGGCTTCACAACTTTCTACAAGCATAAGCCTTTTTATGTTTTAACACCTCACCTGACTGCAAGAGATACATGCCTATGTATTAGACATAGTAACGTGGAATTCCAACACACATCACTGAAAAAACACGGATTACTTAAAAACGGAGTCAGAGAAATTTTGAATGAAATTTCATGTGATACTAAAAATTACTCGTGTATGTACAGTAATTGTGAAAATTGTAAAGACCGAAAACCACTTTATTGCACATTAGAAAATGGAGTAGATGATAATGATAAGAATGTTTCATGGTTACGTTGGGAAAGAAGAGATCATACATATACAAAAAAAGGAGATGAAACGATTGAAATTAAAACAAAAAAAACAGAAAAGGTGATAAAAACAGGCAGTTTAGCTAATTTAAAAAAGGAGTTTGAAAAAGACTTGAAAGAATTTAAAAGACATCATTTTAATATGCAACGCCAACATAACCAGTATCAAATGGCGGTTTCAGAATTAAAAGACAATGAAGTTGTTTTAGTTTGTGACTTCTCAGAAAACTACGAGGCTAAGTTGGGTGAAGAGATACAAGCAATGCACTTTGGAGCCTCTAAAAACCAAATAACCCTCCATACCGGAATGATTTATTGGGGTAACAAATCACAGTCCTTCTGTACCATATCAGACCTAAACAATCATCAACCACCCGCTATTTGGGCTCATTTGACGCCATTATTAGACCTTATCAAAGAAGAATCTCCAAACTTATCTATCGTACACTTTTTCTCGGATGGACCATCGTCACAATACCGGCAAAAAAACAACTTTTATTTGCTGGCACATTTTACAAAATGCCTTGGATTGAGTTATGCAACCTGGTCGTATTTTGAATCTGGGCACGGAAAAAGCGTAGCAGATGGCATAGGTGGCTGCGTGAAACGTACATTAGACAGAAAAGTCTGCCAGGGAATGGACGTAGTTGATGCAAAAGATGCCTACGAAATTCTCAGGAATAGCCTTAAAAGAATTAAAGTTTTCCTGATTCCAGACTGTTCCATCAGCGATATCAGTAAAATATTGCCGTCGAATGTGCAACCATTAAAAGGTACTCTCCTTGTACATCAAATTATCACAAGAGACGAAAATTGTATAAAATTCAGGGATGTAAGTTGTTTCTGTGGAACACTTCCAGGACAATGCGACTGTTTTTCCCCGCGAATCCATCATGTGGTTCCAAGCCATCTTCAAACTCGACCCCAGACCGAAAACAAAAGGAAGGACGTTTCCGTACTATCCCTCAAAAACTCTGCAACTTCACGTACAGATTTTAAAATGTCAAATATATATACCAAACCACCGTCCAAGAAACCAAAAGAATACTCTATTCCGTCAACTTCCAAAGAAAATTTAAGACCAGCAACATCACGTCAAGATTTAGAGATGACAAATATTGATACCGAACCACCGATACCGTACTCTCAAGACTTGGAAGACCGTTCTCAAGAAATTGAGTCTTTTGGTACGTTGAACATCGAAAGCGAAGGCAATACTCTGGTTGAATTTGACGACTATGAAGACGAACTATTAAATGATCCTTTAAATGTTGCTAAATGGCCGATGACATTTTTTCCTAATGATGATTCTAAAAGCGTTGAAGTACTAAAATCTGTAGCGATTATTGAAAATGCTAGATCCTACAAAACCTTGCAAAAAGTAAACAGAAAAACGAATTGTTTTCTTGAATGCCACAAATGCACATGCTCTATTTTAGGAAAAAAAGCTAAATGTCTTGCATGTTCAAAATGGTATTGCGAAGAATGCGTTGATGGAGGGCCAATGGAGTTTGATTATATATGTGATCAATGTTTGCAAGGTAGGGAACTAAAATGTAGCTTGCATGTCTCTTACTGCATCTTAGTTTTTCAGGATATTTTTCATTCGTTTTTTTTATTTACAGATTAATCCACAATGGTGATATACGTCGATATTGACAAATTACTTACCTATGAAGACTTCGTCAGGTTCTATAAGTATGATTTGACGTGGCCTTGGGCGGAGACGCATTTTGTCTTCACCCAGAACTGTTCCAGATGTGGAAAAAATAATGTACCTAATAGACCTCTGCATTTTATAATCATTAATATGCGTCGTCCACATTTTAGGGCTTTTTTAAAAAGTTCTTTGTTCTGGTGTAATTTTTGTTCCACAAGTGTTTATGATCATTATTTGATTGATGAATGTATCCATTGTTCTAATTAAAATTATATTTTAAAGTTACACTACAGATCTCAGTATGTATAGTATAGCTTATCCGTTGTAGTTGGATAGTTAAAGCCAATAATTGTTATGGTCTAAGGACCGGAATTGATTGTGTTGTTTAAGATTGTTTGCTATTATTCTTAATAAATGTTAATGATAAACGAATCACGAAGACTGATATACGTGCCATAAAAAACATGAAAGACTTCATAATCTTTATAGTAAATAATTTACCTTTTATAATTAATAATAAAAATGTGATGCCTTAGGCAGGAACTGATTGTGATAATTTTGTTAAAATTTAAATAATGTTATACATATAATTTTATGTATTAATTGTGCCTGCGTTCTTTTTTCCCCATGTAAACGCACCCTTTCCCTTTTTAGATACTCGGTTGTGTGACTGTCCCTATATTACGGAGCTGAATTTCTGGATTATTTAATTAGATTTTACATTTAATTACCTTCAAATTACTCTCTTAAATGGAAAATGATTTTTTAGTATAATATTTGTGGCCTTTTCTCTAATAATGTATCAAAGAATTTGAAAATAAAGATAATTATGACAGTTGAAGTAACAGAAGTCACATACTGGATATATTATTGTACTTTTATTAAGCTTAGATACAAAAAATGGAAATGGTGTGTGTTTTTTTAAAATAACATGTGCATTTAAAAGTCAATAAATAAAAAATATTTAAAAATTATTATAATTTACACCGTTTTCCCAGCTACTGAATATAGTCACACAACTGATATAAATTTGCGGGAATTTCCGTTATGTTTTAATATTTTTTACAGTATTTCCGTTTTAAACCCATAATATTTTATTTTTTCTTATAGGATATTGAATTTCCGTTCTAAAGAGACCAAAGACTGTTTAAAATATAATACTATCAAAAAAGCATTATATTTCAAGGTGGGGGTACATTTTTGTGAAAATGCCCTTCTGCATTTTTCGATAAGTTTATAGCGAATTGTCAAGCTTATTTTACACCCGGTCCTTACACCTGTATTGATGAAATGCTTTTAGCTTTCAAAGGTCGTTGCAAATTTGTTATTTATATGCCCAATAAACCTGCTAAATATGGTATTAAAATTATGATTTTAAGTGATGCTCGTCAATTTTACGTTTACAATGCCTACATTTATCATGGGAAGAGTTCTGATGGTCTGGGGCTTACCGAAGCAGAGAAGAAGTTAACTGTGCCTACGCAGTCTGTATTGCGACTGGTGAAACCAATAGAAAATTCGAACAGAAACGTAACAGCTGATAATTGGTTTAGCTCCATACCCTTGGCTGAACTTTTACTGCAAAAAAAATTGACGTATTTAGGAACACTAAAAAAAAACAAACGCGAGATTCCACCTGAGTTCAAACCAAGCAAAAATAGAGCTGTTGGAAGTTCTTTACATGGATTCACTAAAGATTTGACTTTAGTTTCTTATGTCCCAAAAAAAGACAAGGCACTGATCCTGCTCTCTTCTTGCCACCACCATGCCAGTACCGATGAAGTAACTAATAAACCTTCCATGATTGTGGATTATAATCATAGTAAAGGAGGTGTGGATAAAATAGACAAAAAATGCGCCATTTATTCATGTAGCCGCAAAACTCGACGTTGGCCACAAGCAATTTTTTATCGATTACTGGATATAGCTGGTATTAATGCATATGTGCTTTACAGCGAGTATCCAGAATGCAAAATGAGAAGAGCTGACTTTCTTATGCACCTTGCAAGGGAATTGGTACTGCCAGCTCTAAAACAGCGAGTTTATAATGAAAAACTTCCAAGAGAATTGCGTATGACTCTTCGGCGCGTTTTAGGACAAGATTTGCCACCTCCTCAGCCACCAAACGACACTGGCGCATCATCAACAAGAAAGTTGTGTCATATCTGTCCAAGTAAATTGAAGCGGCAAACAAGATTTATTTGTTGCATTTGCACAAAACCGATTTGTTTGCAGTGCGCCGCTCAAGTTTGCGCTGATTGTAAGACTGAACTTTGAAACTGTATTGTAACAAAAGTACTCTAAGAATTTCTATTTTTTATTTTTTTATGAATAGTTTCAAGCCAGAAGAAGGCAAAACTAAGTTTTTATTGTTATGTTTTTTAATATTTTTCATTTTGTTAATTTTTAATAGTCATTGTACCAAAAGTTCCTTGATCTCGTAAGTGATACAAATATAATTATAAATTCTTAAATCTGAGTTTTATTGCAACTCTCATTGTAATTACCATTTAAAAATATGTCAAATGTTATATTAATTCAAGTTCCATGACAAAATATATAATACCTACAACATAAATAGTACTCTACTTACACGTCTGTCAGACTACTCCTCAATATAATAGACATAAAAATGGCACCTCAGTTGCAGAGGGTTAAGAATAAATTACTATAATAATATGTAAGTGCAAAAAGCGGCTTTTGAAAATTTCTTTACAGATATTCCCGTTTCAACTACAAAATTTCTAAACTCATCACCTTCTGTTGCTGAGTCTTTGCTTAAGGAAAATGTTAATGTTTGTGATTCAGAATTTCATTTTGAACATGTTAGCAGTAGACATATAATTAAAACCTTTCATACTCTGAACGTAAAAAAGACTGCAGATCTGTGGGGCAATTCTGTAGAAGTCGCCAAGTCCATTATTGACATTGTAGCACCTACTTTAGCTCTTATATTTAATAATTGTATCGACTGTGGGGAGTTTCCTGACCTGATGAAGAATAGTAAAATAGTACCTTTGTTTAAATCAGGTAGTACATCAGACCCCTCTAATTATAGACCTATTTCAGTACTACCTACCTTTAGTAAAATTTTTGAGAAATTAATTTTAGACCAATTGCAAAGATTTTTTAATAAACATAATTTATTACATAGCAAACAGTTCGGTTTTACAAGGGGTCGTTCAACTACCGATGCCGGTGTTGAACTCTTAAGGCATATTTACAATGCATGGGAAGATAAATACGATGCCTTAGGGATTTTTTGTGATTTATCTAAAGCTTTCGATTGCGTGCTTCATGAAACTTTAATCAGGAAACTCCGCCATTATGGGATCCGGAACACCGCTCTGGATCTTCTTATTTCATACTTGTGTAATAGGATTCAGTGTGTTGATGTGAATGGGAAAAGATCTCCCGGATCAATAGTATCAATGGGAGTCCCACAGGGCTCAATTCTTGGTCCTTTCTTGTTTCTTATTTATATTAATGACTTGCCTTACCTCATAAAGGATAATCATGAAATAGTGTTGTTTGCGGATGACACTTCACTTTTGTTTAAACTTAAACGTCAGCAGCTGGTTAGTGACGATGTAAATAGTGCAATCTCAAAAGTAGTTCATTGGTTCAATGTTAATAATTTACTTCTCAATGAAAAAAAAAACCAAATGCATTAAGTTTACGCTACCTCACGTTAGGCAGGTGAAAACTAGTGTGTTGATGAAGGGCGAAGAATTGAATCCTGAAGATAGCACTGTATTCTTGGGCTTAACTCTGGATGCCAAACTTCAGTGGGGTCCACATATAGATAAATTGTCGAAAAAACTAAGCTCTGCAGCATACGCTGTTAGAAAAATTCGTAATTTAACTGATATAGAGACAGCCCGTTTAGTGTACTTCAGCTATTTTCATAGTGTAATGTCGTATGGTATTCTGTTGTGGGGAAATGCCGCCGACATTCAGACTATCTTTGTCTTGCAGAAAAGAGCTGTTAGATCAATTTATAAATTAAGTCCGAGACATTCCCTCAGAGAGAAATTTAAGGAAATTAATGTAATGACTGTGCCTTCACAGTATATTTTTGAAAATCTTTTGTATGCCCATAAAAATATTAAATTGTTTAAAAATACAGTGATATCCATAGTATAAATACTAGGAACAAACACAAATTTGTTGTACCATCAACAAGGCTCAAGAAAATAGGTGGGTCATTCAGATGTCAATGTATACGCTTTTATAATAAACTTCCAAGCCATGTTCAAGATCTAAGTATCAATAAATTTAAATCATTCATTAAACGTAAGTTGTGCCTGAAAGCCTTTTATACCGTTAAAAATTATATTGAAGACACAAAGGCTTGGGATTGACCTGCTCCAATTTTTGCATACTAAATGTTGTTTTTGTTTTTGCAAACTTATACTCTTTGACATTTGATAATTATTATATACACATTGACATGAATATTTACTTTGAGAAGTATAATATTATTATTATTTTAATTATTGTGAATGTGAGGACTATGTGGGTCATATTTTTTTTTTCATCTCTTTCTCAGTTAGTTTTTAGTATTAATCTGGCAGTTTGAGTACTTTAGGCGGCCTACCCAAATCTCCTATCTTTGGTATTGTTCATCAAATCGTTGAGCTCCTCAAGTTCTGAGTTGAGCTGCATGATTACTGATAAATGCGTGCACTGAATGGACAGGTCCACTCAATCTGTGTGGTTCTTTCCTCAAAAGACCATTTCAGACACCGATCCACATGGTCTTCACATAATTTGACCAAGATTATGTCTGGACTTTAAAAGAGACTGTGACCTCTGAGTTTGTTTCGGCCTTTCTTCTCAGAGTAGTCAGATAGGAAACGCCGACTTCATCTAGTTTAAAAAAAATATGATTGACGTGTAAAAGTGTTTGTACAAACCTACTTACAGAAATAAAATCATTTATCATTTATCATTTATCAAGTTTAAGACGAATGAAATCAAAATACATTTAGGTATTTATTGGTATTTTTTCTGTTGTTCCAAGAAGCAAAAAAATTATGTTTTTTGTTGTTAAAATTAAAGTTTTCTATTGATAAGTAAAGTTTTGTTTTACTAATCTGAGAATCTATCTCTAAACGTCTACATGGTTATTTGTATCTGAAGAATGAAGCGACGTAATATAATATAAGATCAAACGAACTTCTCGAAGTGAAGTTCGATCATTATTATATGAGTCGCTTCATTCGAAGATACAAAGTCCTCACCCACCCAAAACCCATCGTAGAAAACTGATCTCTAAACAAGAATGAAGTTCACAGGACGGACATCGTGCTAGTGAGGTTGACAGATAAAAAAAAATGACAATCGACTGAAAGTCGATTCTTTAAACGTGCGAATAGAGCCTTGTAGAATAAAGGCACTACATGGTTATTTGTATCTTCGAATGAAGCGACTCATATAATAATGATCGAACTTCACTTCAAGAAGTTCGTTTGATCTTATAATATTTTTGCATCTGATTCGTCTGATGAAGACATAATATTTTAAAATCATGAAAGTGAGAGCTGAGTCTGATTTTAATAATAATAATTATAAGTGTTAAAAAGTTGTACCTGATTAATAATTATTCCAAGCAAGTATGCCTTTATATTAATGGATCTCAAATTAGCATGTTATTTGTTAATAGAACGTGACGATGAAGACGTCACTTCTGTGAACTTAGTTTAAGATTTTTTTTTCTGTGTCTTTTTGTTGCGTTAAAGAATAATTATATTTTGGTTTAATTGATAACAAGGCAAGTTTACTATTATCGTTAATAACAAATTCTTGGTTATTTGTAAACCAAAATTATTCAGATTATCATCATTTCGGTTACGTATCGCGTCACATCTGTTATCATGTTTTTTTACTTTAGTTCGATTTTCTCGTAATTAAAACATAAATGACCTCTGTTACTAATTATTTTGTTGATTATTTATGTCACTAAACACAATAAATTTAATAAACATACGAAAATCAATGTTTTTTTTTTTTTTTGCCCTAAATGTAGAATGACCCATATAAATGGTTTTATTGTTTATGCTTGGGGAAATGTGCGTCGCAACCGTTTTCATAGTGTGCTCAGCCATAGACTGGAGGTGTACGGAGTTTATGTACTCACGTTACACTATTTTACTCTTATAGTTTATTATTTACTTTTATTATTTGTGCAAAGTCTATTTTTAACTAATCTATTTCATCCAAATTATATTCAAGAAGTATTTCTCTCAATCATAATTATATGCTCTTACTATAGTGCCCAACTAAACCACCACACAACACCTTCATACATTCATTCGTACCATATCATCACACTTTCATATCTAATACCAACAACTATTCGCACTGATGGCTCTCAGTAAATATATTAAGTTTGGTCTGCTTAATGCGGGCTCTCTAGAGACAAATCAGGATGAGTTCTTGATTACTATTGGTAACCACTCTGTGGACATCATGGCTATCACTCGACACTGGATTTTGATTAACAAATCTGACAATGAGGTGTATAAACTGTGACCAATCCAAGTATACATGTTTCAGAAGAATTAGACATATTAACAATCTCAATGATAGCAGAATGGATTGCTCCTGTCATAGTAAGTACCTATTGTAATTTATTCGGCTCGGCTTTAATAACTTGACATCACTGACATCGTAGAAGGAATAAATCGTGACGAAACCTTTACTAATCTATATATTCGCTTTTCTTGTCTGTCTGTGTGGCCGCGTTTTTCTTATAAACTACACGACGGCTTTTGATGTGGTTTTTAACATCATGTAGAGGATTTATTCCGGATGATTTATGGTCTATATGTTTACTACATTGATACTAAACTTACATACAATAAAGAAATCTCGATTAATTGTCTGGACGTAAAAACCTTGTGCACAGTAGAAGGGGCGGGTCACTAGTAATGAATATAGGTAAGTTTGAAATCGTCAACCCGCCTTGAGCAAGCGTGGTGATTAATGCTTGTTCGTTCTCTGTATAAGAAGAGATCTTTGCCCAGCAGTGCGACAGTAATAGGCTGGTTTTGTTATAATTATGTTGTAATGTTGCAGGTAACTGAAACGGATTGCATATGTGTTCAGTGCTGGGAAGCAGCTATGAGGGCTATCAATGAATCGTTGAATACCGTGGAATCTACTAGTGACACTCATCCATCTGAAGCTAGCTCTAGCAATATTAACCAGCCTCAAAGGGTTATTGGACACTCAAGAGTCTGCATTACATGAGGGCGCTCTGTCTTAAGGTTTCCAAGTGAACTTGTAGTGCGTACAAACCCAACTGTAAGGCAACAACAAATACAACTATTATTATCAAACAATATTGCACCTCGTCAGGTTAGTTCTTAAGGCGAGGTGAGCCGAGCGCGGTAGGCATTTAACGCTTCCCTCAGCCCCCGAAATGAATAGCGAGACGTAACTAGTTACGATGCGCGAACGACCCGCGCGCCAGACGTGGCTGGCGGCCAGCAGCAGTATTAACTATGTCACCGAATAGAACAATACAGTAGATCAACTTGAACTGATTACGATTAGTAAAAGTTTATTTTGTTTTACTATTCTAGTAAGTATTTTTTTAATTATAATAAGTTGCGGAAATGAGATTTCTTCATAACATAACGCCTGTACTCTTTCAGAGGGGTTGGGCAGTGGTGAATTAGTACACCCACAATTCGCCAGTTATGTTCAAGTTACATACAGCCTGGAACTAATAATCTAATTAGGGTGATCGTCGTAGTTTTTTAGTTGCACTTTTTTATTTATTTTCTTATATATGTACCTATACCAACATACAAAACTATGTACCGACTACAGTACGTACCGAGAGATGAAAATCTAACTAGTAAACCACACTGTTAGATTTACAACGCGCTGAGTTGCACTGTGTTGGATTCTCAACCTTCGGCGCACTACCGGGAGTTGAAAATCCAGCGCGCGAAAAATCCCGCCGCGATATTATTACGTCCGTGTGAACGTAGACTTATATTTATTATTTTTCTTTCTGTTTTTGACATAGTTATGTGTTACCTATCATGGTTTTCGAGCCCGCTGATCAAAATGTAAGTCCAAGATACGGCTGCGAAACTTTTCGAATTATCCATCATAGGTGTCTTTTTCAGGGTTTTTCGGGTCGCTAAAGCCGATGGTGGGGTCAAAATGAAAATCCAAGAGGGCGGCTGCGAAACCTTTCGAATTTTCCATCATAGGTGTATTTTTCATGGTTTTTCGGGTCGCTAAAGCCGATGGTGAGGTCAAAATGAAAATCCAAGATGGCGGCTGCGAAACTTTTCGAATTTTCCCACCATCGGCTTTAGCGACCCGAAAAACCCTGAAAAAGACACCCATGAAGGAAAATTCGAAAAGTTTCACAGCCGCCATTTTGGATTTTCATTTTGACCCCACCATCGGCTTTAGCGACCCGAAAAACCCTGAAAAAAACAACCATGGTGGAAAACTCAAAAAAAATTGCATTCGCCATCTTGGACTTTTAATTTGATCAGCGGCCTCGAATACCATGACAAGTAATGACACATACATAACCTATGTCGAAAACAGTAAGAAAAATAATAAATACAAGTCCATGTTCACACAGACGTAATAAAATCGCGGCGGGAGGTTTTTCGCGTAGGTACTGGACTTTTCACTCTGTTGGATTCTCAAGCCTCGGCTAAATACCGAGTTGAAAATCCAGTGCATAAAAAAAACGACCGTGTGAATGTCGACTTATTCTATGGAAACTCCGTAATACGCTGGACCAGCTCAAGGTCATAGTGTTATCACATACAGTGCCTATCCAGGCAATCCTCATTTTTGTTTGTTTTTTAAACTACCTGAAAACAGTAAATAAACCATTATAAAATTTGCGCGCGTGGCGGCTTTATTCTGTATGACATTGGTTTCAAATTCAACTGTTTTGCGCACTTCATGCGGTTGGTAAATCTATTCTGCGAGAAAAATAAACCATTCTAGCTTTTGCGCGCGTGGCATCTTTATTTACACGGACATAGGGTTCCAATTCTGTTCTACACGCGTATTTGCGGTTTGCAAATCTGCATGCAAGGTACATGCATTTGCAAACCGCAAATAGTAGGTTAGCTATAATAAATAAATATAATAATCTATTACGCGTAAAATATAATGAATGTAGGTAAATAATAACATTGTCAAACCATCCTTTTTCTTTTTTGTTTACTAGCCTTCGAAGAGCCAGCGCTGGATCGAAAGTTTTTACTTTCTGTAGGTTCCCATTTTGTTTGACAAAATATTAACTACTTTAATTTCCTACGAAATAAAGCTTGTAAATAATTAGACATACATAAAATATACCTGTATTTAGTTTATTCTAGACACGTATTAATATTTACAAACAATTTTTTGCTCTGGCGGTAACAGATCATAGCGGGGGGGGGGTGGCGGGTTCGAAAAATTGGCACACGTCCGACCTCCAACATGTTCCGCTCGGGACTAAACGACACGGGGCGCGCGCATGTTAAGATAAAAACACTGGATTCTAGATTTGTTATAAATGTATTTTCATAGTCCATATTATGACGGCCGGATTTCATCATATTTTTTATGACCTTTATTATGGTATAAGTTTTATTGTTCAAAACCTTATACAACTCAAATGAAATAAGAGTCCGATCATCATTTAGATTTGTCTTTGCGTTTTAATTGGATGCAGTAAAGTGCAAGTAATCGTGTATCGCATGGCCGGAATATCTAGATCAAGGTGTGAACTATGTAACATATATTTTTCATTTTTTTAAATCCGGTTTATCTACCTATAAAACACAATACAAAACGACGTTTTTCCGACCCACCCCGCCTTAAAAGATAGACATCGCACCTTCGGTAGAACAAGGGCATAATTGCAGTTTTTGCTATTTTACAGGAGAGCTATTTTAAGATATTTATTGCATTCAGTGAGGTCTTGCTCTGTTAATATTGCTCGAAAGTTTTTCTTCTTTGCATGATATAAACTATATACTATATCCTTTTTAGGCGTATAGTTAACAAGAATTAAGAACTTTTAGTTTTTTTTCAATTAATTTTAATTTTAAGGAAGGGATACATTTGTGCCCTTGTTCTACCAAAATGTATATTATTTTGTAATTAGGACTAAATTTGAGCTTTAATTTAGGATGATTTTCGAATAAAAATACCTTGTTTTTCCGTATAAACTTTTTATTTTCTTATAAAGTAAAAAAAATGTAGTAACTTTCACGAAATATAATACTTAAACTATCATTATAGTCTTACTAATCAGTCGTCAATAATCTCACGTTTGTGTCTCTTTGGAATCACAATGAAAATAGAATTATAGAAGATAACAAAAATAACAGTGACATTATTTTTAACAAGATTCACTGTTATGCAAATGAAATTCTTTAGAGTCACACTTCAAAAAATATTAATTAAAAAATATAAAAATATCTTTATAACAATTATTTTTTTCTTACTAACGAATCAGTTCTAGCTCTCTCTCCTTTTCTTAAAAAAGGTTGTTAAAATATTGTTCATAGAACTTAGGAACTATATTTGAGGATATCAATTGACGAATGTCTTCTTTTTTTCTGTGAGGGATTGGTAACTTTTCCTTATAGAGCTGGTTTAGTGTGACATCTTTCACACTTTTTTTATTACCGATACGACCTGTTCGAATTCTCGCTGCTGTCCAATCGTCGGTTTTGTAGCTGCACTTAAATTGGTATATCTCTGAATCTTTCATAAATTTGATCGCTTTCGTATCCAATATTTTAAAAGTATTTCCTTCAACATCCTTGTTTAAATTCAAATTAATATCTTCAGATAACAGCTTCATATCAATGAAAGAATCAAAATTCATTTCTTTAACGGTAAATTGAACACCCTTTTTCTTAGCATTTTTAATAAGACTGATGTATTCTGCTGGAGTGTATATAGGTCCAGCCTTTTTAGCTCGCTTAACGTTTTTTTCTATTACAGAATGGACGGCATCAGCTTTATTCTGGGTATGACCCCTAATAAGGAATTTGTGTGTTATTGACTTTATAGGCAATGTGTTGACAGCATAATAATACATTCCAAAAACGAATCTGAAACAAGTAGAAATAATTATTTACATTATAAGTACATTACCTACCTATATTGTTCAGTATGAATTATAACAACAATCACTCCTATTTATCTAAATCTACTGTAAATTAATTGTATTATAAAAGGCAACAAACTTACTTATTTTTTTGCTGCCCGCAGCAATTATCCGAATAAAATATTATGTCTTTATCTGGTTGTTTGTTAGAAAGATCCTCCAAAAACTTGTAAAGGCATGTTCCTATTTCATTGGCGCCGCGTTTGCCAAGACCCTCGTGCCAGAAAAAGCAAATTGTGGTATCGTCTTTTATATTGGATACCTAAAACAAAATATACATTAGGTACATTCGAACATAAATTGATTAATTTTAACACTATAATTAACTAATTAAAAAATGAGTCCTCACCGTAAAATTGTAACAATTTAACTTGGACTTATAAAAGAAAGCTGATGACTGGCCAATTGGACAAGGTAAGACTGCCTGTAGATCGAAAATGGCAACTATATTATTAGAATCACTATTTTTGCATTGTTCTGTGTCGTGTTTTAGTTCTAATCTGCTTAAACTTTTCTCTTCTAGGTGTTTTTTGTATTTTTCCATCAGTGGTTCCTTATCGTTAGAGTTTTTGTACGCCTCACATTCATCGCACTGATCTTTTCGGGGAATAAACAAACCAAGATTGAAATCAGTATTAAAAATTCGATAGTAGGCATCATAATTTGCAAATTCCTTTCCAGCGGTTTCTTGAATCTTTTTGTAATCACGATGAAGCTCCGCTATAGTTAAACTTCCATCTATATATTCCCTGGTTGTATTAGCCCTTAAGTAGTGACTTTCTGTTCTAGGAATGGAATTTATATGATTTCGGACCGATTTCACGACTTCATCGCTTAAATTACAATGGTTATTATGCTTTCCGCGATTATCGGCAGGACTCATTATAAACAAGGCTTGATCAGATATTTTGTCAATTACATTCCGCAATGTTTTTTCACCAATACATAAAGTATTCAGCAAAAAAGTCTTACAAATCCTGATTTCCTCACCATTTATCAGAAAATGATAGGTTGAGTTCGGTTTCCTCGGTGGTTTAAATGTGTTATTTGCTGTGATCTTGATTCTTCGGGTTGTAGGATTTTGTTTTTTAATACATGATGCAAGAAAATCTCTTTGCCTTTGGTGTGTTCCCAATTCCCAGTAGGATTTAAAAATCACACTCCTCGTTTCAAAAGAAACTTTAGTAGAACAAGACAGACGACACGAGGTTTTGCATGGAGGGCGCATGGATTTCGCTGGTGCGATCTTGCCTCTTTTGGTCGTGTATTCTTGGCCACTATTTTTTAAACGTTTTGAAACAGCTTGTTTCCATTGCTGTGTATTTTTTTGTCGCTTTCTTGACTGCTTTTTATTAATTACTTGCTCAGTGTGATCTTCACTCGTATCCACAAGGGGTCCTGGGTCGTTATAAACTTCAACACTTTCCGTATTACCATCAGCCTCATCAATATTACCCCTATTATCAGTGTCAGAAGAACTCGACGAACTAGATGAGCTGCTGCTGTTGGAACTAGACGAGCTACTGCTGGAACTTGAAGAACTGGACGAGGTGCTACGTTTGGGAGATCTAGTTTTAAATATACTCTTATGTTTCACAGTTCGTGGCGGTTTATAATCTGATCCTTCAGATGGTGAAAAATCTCCACTCTTTGAGGAGTTAAGCTCACTTGCAACCTCTAAAAAGGTGATGAAAGAATAATATCTCAGTTACTTCACACATGAAATAATCCAGATATTTGTATAGCAGTTTTATTATCTTACCTGTAGTATTTACCGCAGGAGAAATTTCTGTTCCAAAATTGTTATTTTCCATTTTCTCAACATCAGAATTCTCGAAATCTAGAAGAGGTGACGGTAATGATTCAATAGGTGTATCCGTTGTTTCTGAAATGATGCCTTCCATTGATTTAACAGGACCCTGGTTTTTTATATTCATATCTATCCATGTTTCAACCATGTTATTAGCTGTAAAAAAATATATATTTTATATAAAAAACTTAAGCAACATACCAATATGAATTAAGAAATAGCAACAATATACTTACACATTGACGAGTTTTCGATTGAATTTGCTGCTCTGTTAGAGCCCACATCTCCTTCGCGACAAGATCTATTAGAATTTGTGTCAGTTTCTTTGATTTGCAAATTATTTTCGTCATTAAGCATCATTAAAATTTTTTTACTACGAGATCCCATTTTAAATTCTGAAAATTTTATTAAAATTTAAATCATACAAAGAAACTATTCATATCACAATTCACAAATAATGCATACCTACTAGTCGTAAATACATAAAAATACCAATACTAATAAATAAACAGAAAATTTATCACAAAATTTGTATTAAAAAATAATACAAATTTATTTCATTAACTTAAATAACAAACATTAATATTAAATCAAGTCAATTTGGAATGACAAAAACGTAATTGTCATTAAGTCTAGCAAAATAGCATTGCAATTGGAATGACAAAAACACATTTACTTTTAAGACCAAGGAATAAAACAAATCTTGAACGGACAAGGGCATAACTGTCTGAACGACTTTGTCCTTCCAATTTTAAAATTATAAATTAGGCATAAGTGTAATAGATGTGGCATTGTCGCTCCAGAAACCAAAAAATTAAAAGGGCATATTTACCTTTACGACGTTAGCGGTCCAAGTGACGACTGCCTCTCTCCCCGCCGACGGCGCAACTGACCAATGAGACTATGTCCAGCCAAGAGAGCAGTAAAAAGGCACCAATAAGACAAAGTCACTATTTTCGCCTAGCGGATTTTTAAAGGAATTAAATGACTGTCTTTGTTCCTCCAGTTCAAATAGCATTTTTAAGGCATTTCTGTATACTTAACTCATTTTTGCAATTTTTGACAATTGTGCCCTTGTTCTACCGAAGTCCGCGATAGCATATTATGCTATCGCGGACTTTTTTTTTTTGAACTTTTGAAGGGAAACAATTCTGTCATACATGATTTTTGCGAAACTTTAACCGTTTACGCAGCGCGCACGCAGCGGAATCTCTCAAAAGGAATAAAAACCCCCGATTTTGAAACATTCTGCATTGGTGCTCCGCCCCTATTGGTCTTAGCGTGATGATATATAGCCTAAAGATTTTTTTCAGACCGAACCAGTAGTTCCTGAGATTAGCGCGTTCAAGCAAACAAACAAACTCTTCAGCTTTATAATATTAGTATAGATTATTGGAACTGATTTTTTAAAATTTTATGTGTGTGTTTGGTAGTTAGGTATCTTCGATCAACAATAGCAACTAGATACCGTGCCACGTACAATATCGAAGCTAAATGCTGTCGCGTGAATATATACCTATACAGCTACATTTATTTACAAACAAACGGAGAGAAATATTTTAAAACAGTTTTAAGTTCAACCTAGTAATAAAGTCACAAATTTTCGAAATATTATCTAATACTTACGATCATTCGTCACAAAAAACGAGCAGAGCAATAAATTACTCCTGTCACTTAGAAATGAAAAGACATAAGTTAAACAACATTTAGTGTGAAATCAACCTTAAGTGGTAACAAATAAAGTACTTTTTCCCGTTATATTGCCTTGCGAGCTAAATCGTATTGTTTCGTTTCTTTTTGCTTCTTCAAATTTTACTACAGGAGGTAGGGAGTCGCGTTAAACACTAAAATAATTTATAAAACGGTATGAACGTAAAAGTTTCGTTGTTTTGGGCATCTATGTTTGTTAGTATACATTACTTATTATTTTATTAGCGATCCGTTTTTGTGTATAAGTAGTAATATGCTTATTTACTTTTTCAGTGTTTTTATGTGTCGTACACAAAAATGTAAGTAGGTACGCTTGTTGTTTTCAAATGTATCCGGGCTGGCCAAGGTGTCTATTGCTAGATGTCACAAATAAAAATATCACATAATTCCACATCTTTATAATCATCTTTACAATTTTCATAATACAAGTGCATCTCTTCTTTCTCAGGCGACAATCGAGATCCGTTCTGCACGCGTAAACGGATTGCTTGGAAAGCTAAATTAAAAAATAGTAAATAAATAATAGTTAAAAAAAACTAAAAAACACGCTTTATAAATCAAACTAAAAAAATAAAAAATAATTTAATTCTATTAAAAAACGTGGGGTGCCTTGATATTAATTGATTATAAAAATACCTCAAAAAGCACCCCACGCTTTTTAATAGAATTAAATTATTTTCTAAACTATTATTTATTTTATTTTTTTAGTTCTGCTTGCTTGAAAAGCGTGATTTTTTTGTTTTTTTTTTTAATTTTTGAATTGTCATCGGTCCTCGATAAGTTTACAAAGTTTCAATGAAATCTGACCGTTTGAAGTGGGTCAAAATAGCGTCCAAAGGAGTCGGTTACATACAAACATACAAACAAACATACAAGTGAAGCTAATATAAAGCATGTAAAAAGGGAAAGCTAAGTATCTAATGAGAGTCCAAGAAACAGACACAAAAATAGCATAAACCAATTTTAGCAAAAAAAAATTGAAGTTTTGGTAACAAATTATTACAACACAAATCGACTCCATGCATCTACTGTTCTGTTAAACAAAAGTTTGTGCGTGCGTTGGCGAGCCTTTGCCCAAGGCCCGTCAACTCACGCGCAAACATTTGTAGCGGTGGTTAAAAGTCGGTAATTTTGTTCAAAGTTTGATGTTATTTGTTAGTTTAAAGCTTAAAATATAATTTATTCTTCATGTACTTACCGAAAGTAAGACAACTCCGGCCGTTAAATTTCTTTTTCGGGCATAGTTTTTGCAACTTTTGGAAACACACTGCTCACTTCTCAAGTGCGCTGTTATTTACCGAGACGTATTGTTTGCGCCGACCCGATACCTAATTACTATTGTTGATCGAAGTTAGGTATGTATGTTTTGTTTTATTGTTGTTTGTATGTTTGTCACGTTTTTCTCAGAAACATTTTTTTTTAAATAGCCACTAACGTTTCGCTGCTGGGCAAAGGCCTCTTTGCTCTCTTTCCAACTCTCTCTGTTCAATGCTGTCAAGGACCAATGTTTCTTAAAGGAGTCCAGCTTATCCCGCCATCTCCGTCTCGGCCTACCAAAACTATACTCTAATTTAAATAAGAATAGTGACCCTAATCTAATCTTTACCCAGTTTTTTGCGTTTGTCTTGGCGTATTTTTACTACTTTCTAAAAACTTGCATATTTTATTAGCTTTTATTTTTATTTGCATGTTTTAAGTGAGAGAATACGACCTCTTACGCGAGGACCAAGACGCGGCAGAGACGTGCGTGTGCGAGGAGGACGAGGTGGACCAGGTCCATCACCAGTGGTAGTGGTGGAAGATGTAGCTGTGGCAGTGGTTGCCGGGTGCGGATCGAGGCCCTAGCCCGCGTGGCAGAGGACGCTTAGGCCGTGTAGGCCATGTAGGCCGGCTCAATGCACCACCACGACCAGGACCTTACACTATTAACGAGTTAGAGTTTTTGCTTAATTAACGCTTCTTTTTATTTTTTTCAATAACTTTATTAATTTTTCACTAATGAAAATCATTTTGGGTATTACAATTGAATCGTTTTGAATTTCAGACTTTCTATCTGCGATATCTCTGAGATGCCAGAAAGCCGGGGTCTCGAGACCGCTCTTCACACTAAAAGGATGCGTATGTGGCAACCGTAAGTAGTTCTACTTGTCTATGTTAGTTGTAAGATATTATTCTGGTTGTATTGCTTACTAGCAAGTTTTAACTTTTGTTTTAAAATGTCTATTCTAGATCATATCCCGCACCACGGCCATCACCATCGTCTGCATCAACATCAACATCCCTACCATCGTACACGCCACCACCCCCACCATCATCACCTGCACCATCAACATGTTCATCGGCTGCGCCACCATCTCCGATGTCATGTACCGTACCGTCGCCGGCAATGTAAGTCGCTTACGGACTTTTCTATTTATCTCAAGATATGGGTTCTACTACAACACTGCTTTTATTCCAGGTTTATGGAATATGAGGGGTCGGAGTCACCTTCGAGCTTGCTGCCCGCCTCTCCGACGCATTTCGTCAACCCTCACCCTCATCGTGGCCTGACTGATGCCGAAATCGATACCTTCATAGGTCATTAATTACCTGCTGTTTTAGTATGGTTTGGGGATATCCCCAAACCAGACCAGACCACCACCGGAACTGATTTTTGCCTATATGGGCAAACATCTGGTTGTCACCAGATTTAAAAGCGATCTATCATATGTTACAGGAAGCGATGACAGTGGCGACGAGGAGGTCCAACCAGATCGGTGCATTCCATGGGTGTGTCGGACCTTTATGGAGACACCCTTGGACGAGGATGCAGCTGAAGACCTTGAGCCCGTCGCTGACCCTGCGCCCGCCATTGACCCAGAGCCTGCCGGCGAACCCGAAAACACCGATGTCCCTCCGATGGCGACGGACCAGCCTAGGATTTTGTATGAATTTGAATGGACAGCGTTTCCGAATCCTCAGATTCCACCTGAATTGAGGAGAGAAACGTTTTCCCAAAGCAATGTCGGTCCAACAATTCCTTTTGGCGACCCCTATGACATTTTCATTGCCATATGGGATCGGCAAATCATGGAGCACATCGTCTCGGAGACGTATAAGTATGCTCAGCAGGTGGCAGCCCTGATGCTCAGTAACCACAGTCTTAATCCCAACAGCCGCATCGGCCAGTGGTGTGACACCACGGCCGATGAACTGTATGTCTATTTAGCTACAATACTAGCGATGGGGGTTGTGGTTAAAAGCCGATTGGACGAGTATTGGTCTGTCACCCCTGACATATTTAGTACCCCCAATTTTAGCGCGTACATGTCTATTAACCGATTTTTGCTGCTTTCTAAATACTTACATTTTAATGACAACGACGACATCTATGCGCTAGGACTGGAATACTCCGTGTCGAAACTTTTTAAAATACAACCACTGCTCTCACATTTGAACAAGAAATTTCGGGACATGTACACTCCATCGCAAAACATTTCTTTAGACGAGAGTCTTTTTATGTAGAAAGGCTGGCTGGAAATCGGTCAGCTTATTTCTGATAAACAAGCAAATCACGGCATCAAGACATATGAGATTTGTGAATCTCAAACCGGGTACCTATGGCGGTTTGAGGTTCACGCTCATAAAAAATCACCACCGCAGCTTTACGAAGATCCTCTAGAAGCATCTACGCCGTCAATTGTGTTGCGCCTGACAAAAGGTTTAGAGCACAAAGGATACACATTGTGGATGTACAACTTCTATAATTCGCCATGCCTAGCTCGACGCCTGAAATGTTTGGGTTTTGACTGTGTAGGAACCCTGCGGACCGATCGGAAGTTAGTTCCGCAGGCCCTGCACAGTCTCACCAAGCGGGACATGCGCCCAGGCCAGATGGCTGGTCTTACCTCAGGGGACGTCGATGCCATGGTGTGGAATCGGAGTAACCGATTAAACATCGCACGAATAACATCAGCTCCGCGCAAAAAATTCGCCAAAATGAGTCGCGTTGAGATATAAGTGCTAAAAAATTATCAGTGGAATTGTGCAGTGTTGATTCACCAGGATAGTGTGGGCAAGTGTCTACCTCAGCGGGTTGCAGAGCAGGAACCCCGGAACTTCACCAGTGAATTACTCGGGCAAGGTTAGTGGAGTCGTTCTACCTACAATAATCCTGAGAAACGCGGCGGAGGCCTATCCAGTGATACCAAAATCATCAAAATCGGAGCAGGAGCGTGGCAGTTATTAAGGTGCGAAAAACGCCAAAACACGTGGAAAATAGTGACAAAACAACCTCACTTCAGCTACACGTGTTTCTGCGACACGAGGCGTGACGTACATACGGCATTCCAGCCCTTACTGAAGACTCCAAAGCCGGCCGAGGAATCCGCCTGCAGATCAGCCACCAGTGTGACGACTCCACAACCCATCACCAGGTACGCCCCGAGGGAACTCCTCAACCATTAGTCCTACCCCCCCCCGAGTTTGGGCTCAACCAACTTGGGATTTCAGGACACACCCCCCCTCCCCCCTCAGGGTGACCTCCCCCCCCCCCGCGGCCTAACTTTGTTCCCGTTGGAGCTGGACAGCCGAATTTGGGCTCATTTGAAAGGGCACAAGGAGCTCTTCAATTTGGCCCCAACAGAATCCTGAAATTCGGCACCCCACACACGCAGCGATCCAGCAACACCGCAGGATTCCACTGAGGACCACCAACAGTGTGCACTCGGGTTCAGATCGTCGAGCCCAGCAGTTATCGGGCTCCTCATCGGATAGCAGAGCAGACCATCAGCGGAACATCCGTGAGTCCATCAAAAATATATATATTTAGAGTAAAAAATTACACAAGCATAGAATTAGCGTCACTTTAGTTAAAATAAGTCTTTCATATTAACATTCTCCATAACCACCTCACACAAGTCTAAAAAAAAAAAACCAACAGAAAACATGTCGTCCAAACAACCCACCACCTCCCGCAAAACGACCACGGACGCCGCAAAACCACCTAAATCACTTAGGGAGAAGGTCCTTAAAAACACGGCAAAGTCGGTGATCTCGGAGAAGTCGGCGCATCCATCGCAGAAGCCACAGCCACCTAAGGCAGCGTCGGAGCCGGACGTCACGAGTAGGACATCACCACTGCCACCGGTTCATTCTCCAGAAGATCGAAGGAGAATCTCGGAGACAGTCATCCACTGGGAGCAGTGCGGCATCTCTCCACCCTGCCAGATCATCTCTAACGAGGAAAGCTCGGTGGCGTCCTCAGCCAGCCAAGCCGACCGTTCCGAGAGCGGACGGCCAAGCCTCCTTTACCGAACACCGAGAAGGTCATCCACGACCCCCAGCTTGTGACCGAGAACATCACCGCCGTCTTGCTGAAGGTGGGCCAGCTCAGCTTTGGGATACTATCGGTCTATTTTGAGGGTGACCAAGACATCGAACACTACCTTTCACAAACACACTACACCATACAAAAACTACACACCAACAACATCTTGGTGGGAGGAGATGTCAACGCCTGGAGCCAGTGGTGGGGAAGTGTTTCCGAAAACCATCGCGGGGCGGCGTACAACTCGTTCCTCAACGAGCGAGACCACCACATCCTGAACACGGGACAAACTCCGACGTTCGAGACCTACAGAGGAGACAGGTGGTGCACGAGTATCGTCGACGTGACGGTATGCAGCCTGTCGCTGCTAGGCAAGGTCGAGGATTGGCGAGTAGAAAGAAGTCTAACAACTTCAGACCACAACGCAATAACCTTCTCGATGCGTTTAGAAAAGGCCTTAGAACCCTTAAGAACAATTTCGACGTGCATCTACAACACCAAGAAGGCAAAGTGGTCCGACTTCGGTACACATTTCAAGACCAGCCTGGCATATAATGACATTACACCAGTCCGAGTCTCGGGCGTCTCAAACCCAGGGGATCTGGAGGCACTCATCACCAAGTACACAAATAATATCCATCGCTCATGCGAGAAAGCGATCCCAAAACTGAGGACGCCCTAACACGACGTAAAGCCCCCATGGTGGACCCCTTCTCTGGATCGTCTGAAAAAAGACGCGATGGCGAAGAAGAGAAGGATCCGAAATGCCGCCGCAAGCCGGAGACACTTCACCATCCAAGAATATGTACTGGCCAAACACACGTACACAACAGCAGCAACGGAAGCAGCCACATCCAACTGGAAGGAGTTCTGCTCGAAGCAGGACCGAGAGAGTATGTGGGACGGCATCTACAGGGTACTAAGGAAGACAGCCAGAAGACAGGACGATGCCCTCCTGAGAAATACCGCAGGCGAAACGCTCAGCCCAGAGCATTCCGCGGATCTTCTGGCAAAAACCTTCTACCCCGACAATTCAACAGTTGCCGAACAGCCATACCACACTGCCCTGAGGAGGCTAGCTGAGAAGAAAAACCCCCAAGGTCTGTCTGCCGATGATCCACCCTTTACGTCCGCGGAGCTGGAAATGGTTCTCCAAAACCAAAATCCGAAAAAAGCCCCCGGTCCCGATGGATTAACGGCAGACATCTGCACAGCGGCAATATACTGCAATAGGGAAGTGTTCTTAGCGATAGCCAACAGGTGCTTGTCGCTCTCACACTTTCCGAAGCAGTGGAAGGTCGCCCACGTGTGCATTCTCCGCAAACCAAGAAAGGACGACTACACCAGCCCAAAGTCATACAAGCCAATAGGTCTGCTCTCGGTCCTAGGAAAAATCGTCGAGAAGCTCCTAGTAGGCAGACTCCAGTGGCACTTCCTCCCGACACTGAACACAAACCAGTATGGATTCATGCCGCAGCGCGGTACCGAGGACGCCCTCTATGCCCTAATGGGACATCTACGTGCCGAAATCAAAGCCAAAAAGATCGTGCTTTTGATATCATTGGACATAGAGGGGGCTTTCGATAACGCGTGGTGGCCAGCACTTAAAAGACAGATGGTGGTCAAGAACTGCCCCAAAAACCTGTACGCACTCGTCACCTCATACCTGGAAGACCGGAACATCAGGGTCAACTACGCCAGAGCAATTAGTGAGAAGGGTACCACAAAAGGATGCGTCCAGGGCTCAATTGCCGGACCGACGTTCTGGAACCTTATCCTAGACTCACTCCTTCACAAGATGGCTAGTATAGGGGTATATTGCCAAGCCTTTGGAGACGACGTTGTCCTAGTTTTCTCGGACTTTACAGCCGGTCCCCTACAGCAATCAGCCAACAACACGCTAGACATAGTATCGGAATGGGGCGTCCAGAACATGCTACGTTTCGCCGCGCATAAGACCAATGCGATGGTGTTAACGAGGAAGCTTAAGTACGACGTTCCGGTACTCCACATGTCGGGCACGCCGCTGAACCTGGTCTGGGAGGTCAAGCTGTTTGGTCTCATAATAGACTCTAAACTCACCTTCAACGCGCACGTGTCCGCGACCTGTAAAAAGGCTGCAGACATCTACAAGCAGCTGGCATGCGCGGCAAAGGTGACTTGGGGTCTCAACAGAGAGATAATTAGGACAATTTACGTGTCGGTGATTGATGTATGCAGCGAGCGCGTGGGCCCCCGCAGCAGAGAAACTGATGACAAGGAATCAGTTTGACTCACTGCAGAGGGGTTTTGCGCAGAAGATCTGCAAAGCATACCGCACGGTGTCTCTAACATCGGCACTTATCCTGTCAGGCCAACTACCCCTAGATCTCCGGGTAATCGAGGCCGCAACCCTTTTCAAGATCAAAAAGGGTCATTCCCGGGAGTTCATACCGTCGGGGCGCGAGCTGGAGTGCAACGTGCACCACTCCAAAAATCCCCACCCTGCGCTACTCACAACAACAGAGTATGCACGCCTAGAGGACTTGACTCCCGAAACTCTGGAAACCCACCAAGTAAGCGGTCTCCAAATATACACCGACGGCAGCAAGATAGAGGGGAAAGTTGGAGCTGCCCTAACCTGGTGGGAAAACGGAAAGGAGTCAAGCTTCAGCACCTTTGGCCTAGAGCCTCATAACACAGTCTTCCAATCGGAAATGTACGCTCTCTTCAGAGCTGTCAGGATGGCAAGACAATCCAGGGCGACCTCCATAAGCATCTTGAGCGACTCTAGATCGTCGCTTGACCTGCTGAGGAGTCCTTCTGTCACTCACCATCTGGCACTCGAAATCAAGAGGTGTGTCCGCAAGATGCGAGAGGAGGGCAGAGAAGTGAAGCTCTTTTGGCTCAGGGCCCATGTGGGAACCTCCGGGAATGAAAGAGCGGACGAGCTGGCCAAGGAGGCAGCCCAAACAAAGACTACAGCGGACTACGACAAGGTCCCCGTATCGTTCGTCAGGAGGAAGATACGGGAGGGGACTATCAGAAAGTGGCAAGCGTGATACAAGTCCTCAAGTACAGGAGCGGTCACAAAAGTGTTCTTCCCAGACGTCCTAGCGGCGAAAAGAACACTCAGAGACGTAGTTCTCTCACCGGCTCATGTACAAGTCCTAACAGGGCACGGAGGATTCTCAGCGTATCTCCGCCGCTTCCATCTCAAAGACAGTCCCTCGTGCGTCTGCGACCCCAGCTGCGAAGAAACAGTCTGGCACCTGCTATTTGAATGCCCAAGGTTTAGTCAAGACAGAATGGAGCTGGAAGTTAAGATCGAAACCCAGCTAAGCCAGTCCACACTCCAAGTCGTCATGGAGAGACCGGCTACCCGAAAACCATTCTTGGCATTCGCGAGCAAAGTCGCCACTGTCGCAGCAGAGGCCAACAAAACGGACGCATCCCCGCGAAGTCGAAACCAACCACCGTCTGTCCAAGTCACGACCACACTGACAACCATAACAACGACCACACAAGCAACAACAACAACAACACAACCAACAACATCAACACAAATCTTATCCCGAACACAATTCACCACAACACAAACCACTAACATCAACCAACAGGCAACACCAGCGGCAACAGCAGTGGCAGCAGCACCAGAAGCCAGCCTACAACCAGCCCCTAACACCATGCCCATCACGCAATTTTTGGCATGCGGAGGAGACGGAGTCCCCGGCGTCAGGCTAAGACCCGTCCCCCTATTCATGAACAGGGAAAGAGAAAGGTTAGGCATAAGCTTCTGCATAGGCACAAGCCGAGCTAGGGCCCGTATAAATATCTCACCAGGCCTTGCCGCCTTGATCAACGGATGTACCACTAAGACCACCATGAAAGGCAGCAAGTACGCTGCACTGCCCCAAGTGGAAGTAGCCAATCACCGATGCCGTCTAATGCGGTCCAAAGGAAAAACGATCGCATTATTCGAGTGGGGAGCGGAGACTCCATTTGCTCAGGCAAGCTCGGTGCTTCAAAAGATCAGGGAGGCAGAGGAACATACGGCCCGTACGATCAGTGTCGACGCAATGATGGTCGGTGGAGAGAGAGGAGACGTCGCAGACCGTCTCGGTTGTTTAAAAGCCTCAGAGTCTGCGGGTACGAAACTTGCGACGGCCGGAGCGACAGCGGGGCGGCGCGACGGCGATTTAATCAAATGCATTAAAACATTAAGCGCTGTGTACGAAACGGGCGACGGCGGAGCGGCGCGATCGAGCGATGCACGGGCGGCGGTAGAGCGGTGGCGGCGCGGAGCGACGAGAACAAACTAGTTTGATTTCGCCGCTCGCGCGGGTACATAGTGTTGCATTTTTATCACAGTAATAATATATAAAATAATGGAAATTGACAATGAAGAGTTAATATCTTTTATTTTATCAAAACCGGCTATATGGGACAGTAAAAACGTACACCATAAAAACAAAAGAGTTATAATAAAGTGTTGGGAAGAAATAAAACGCCATTTCGGGAATGTTGAAGGTAAATGTAATTTTCATGTTACAAATTGTTATTTACAAAATACTCTTTAAATTTTTCCCTCACATTTATTGCTAGATTTCCCGCGTGATTGTTTCTGCGATGTCGGCGATTTTCATTCACATTTGTGGTTATGTTATTTGAGGTTATGTTTGAGTAATGATATTCGTTGGAGCCATCTTGATCAATTATAATATTATGCAATAAGCACGTTGTTTTAATTATTAGGCGAGCGTGTTTGCAATCAGTTTCTATGGCTTTATTTAAAATTCTCCACTTGGCACATAGTATACCGAATGCACATTCAACGCATTTTCTCGCTCTTGATAATCTTTTATTAAATATTTCATTCTGAGGATTTAGTACGCTTTGTGGATATGGTCGCATCAAATATTGTTTTAGAGGATATGCTTCGTCGCCTATTATTACCATAGGTAAAACTATTTCTGTTCCTGGCAATGTCCTTGGGAGAGGCATATTCATTCTATTATTTTCTAATGCTTTGTTAAGATTTGAATAATGAAATGTGCCACCATCACTCTGTCTTCCTCGCCCTCCAACTTCTACGACCAAAAATCTTTTGTCAGCATCAACCAACGCTTGAAGATGCATTGAAAAAAAAAATGCTTGTAGTTATAGTAGGATGAACCCGCATGTGGGGGATTTTTTATTCTACAATGTTTGCCATCAATGGCTCCTACACAATTAGGAAATTGCCATTTATCAAAATATTTATCAGCAACGTTATTTAAAATATCTGTAGTAGGTACTGGCAGGTGTGTTTGTTAAAGATTTTCCCAAATCGCACTGCAAGTTGCATACACTACTTTTTGAACAGTTTTATTTCCAAGACGAAAGGAAAACGCTAAACCTCGAAAAGATACTCCCGTTGATAGAAATCTGTAAATAAAATAATTTATATTAAGTTTATATAGGTTTAACTCCAAAAGCTATACATGAAGACATGTCTGCTACTTTGGGTGAGTCCGCTCCTTCGTATGCGACTGTTAAAAACTGGGAGACAGAGTTTGAACGTGGTCGTGAGACCATTCAAGATGAGCCCCGTAGTGGCCGGCCTTCGACTGCTTCCACTGATCAAAACAAAGAAAAAATCTGTGATTTAATTTTATCTGATCGAAGATTGACTGTCGAGGAGATAGCTAAGACTGTAGGCATCTCATCTGAGCGAACACATCATATAATTACTACTGAACTTGGATTCTCTAAGGTGTCTGCGCGGTGGGTACCGCGACTGCTTTCAGTGGAACAAAAACGCAACAGACTCACAAGTTCTCGCGACTGTTTAGAGTTATATGAAGCTGACCCAATAGAATTTGTTGAAAGATTTATGACCATGGATGACCTGTATGATAACCTGGGTTCACTACAATACACCCGAGACAAAAGAACAGTCGAACAATGGAAAAGAGCAGGATCGCCCACCCCAAAGAAGGCAAAGGTGGTTTTATCCGTTTTTTGGGATGCAAAGGGTATAAATCTCGTGGATTATTTAAAAAAGGGTGAAACATAAAACTCCGATTATTATTGCAACCTGTTGCGTCGTTTGAGAGAAGAAATCAAAGAAAAACGTCCAGATTTATTGAGAAGAAAAAAGTCTCGTTTCATCAGGACAATGCGCGCGTTCACACCTCTGTGCAATCCATGGCAGAAATCCATCAATGTGGCTTCGAATTATTACCTCATCCCCCATATTCACCGGATTTAGCACCGTCCGACTTTTATCTGTTCCCAAAGCTGAAAAATTTTTTAGGTGGTAAACATTTTTTTACAAATGAAGAGGTCATAGCCGCCGTGGACGCTTATTTTGAGGAGTTAGACGAAGATTTTTTTTAAACGGGTATCGAAGCCTTACTGGGTCGATGGAAAAAGTGTTTTGAGCTCGGAGGAGAGTATGTTGAAAAATAAAAATAAACTCAAAATCGTGTGGTTTCATTAACTATGTTAGGCTAAGAACTTTTTAAATGACCCTCGTAGATTCCAGATTACGTCTAATTTTCTGTAAAACATAATCGAATGTCTCTATACTCATTCTTGTGTAATTGTAGAACTTTCTTGAATGACAACGTAGCTCGTAATAAAGTGTAGAAAATTCTCCCAAACTGCGTCGTCGTTGATTTATTGGCTGAACACCATCTCTAGGTAATAAAAATTATCTCATTAGGAGACTGGGCTCCAATAGTTCTCTTCGACGTAAATTCATGTTTATCACAACACTACGTGAGCGCGAATGCGCGGAAATTTGTTTCGTACACACGCAAGACACCGCTATCTCATCGCCCCGCGCCACACCGCCCCGCCCCGCCGTCGCTCCGGCCGTCGCAAGTTTCGTACCCGCAGACTTAGTCCGACTCTGGGTCCGGTACCAGTTCACCTTTGGCACAATTTTGGCACCGGCACTCATTCGCTCGTTTGGTTCCCCGGTTCCCCTAGAATATAGTATTCATTCCGTTCATTGGATCATTTGGCACATTTTGAATTGAACAGTATGTCATTTCATTCATAATGAAATAATAAAATAAATGATTTGAATTGCGAACAGCGTAAATAATAAGGAAAGAAAGCAAACTAAAATAATGTTAAAAATGTCAGAATAATAACAACTTTCTATGCAAATAAACAAAAAAATATCTTAATAATAAATGCGTGGTCAATCTTTTGAGCGATTCTACAATGACACAAAAATCACGTTTTACGCGTGCCAGTCAATCCATATTAAAATTTAACCCAATAGAAATAACAGTGCACGGTACTGACTGATTATGTTCGTTCGTCACCGCATCGCTTTCATAGAAGAACCCAGACAACTTTGAATTTTGATTTCATCGTGCCAACTTGCCAATTGTCGCTTATCGCTTCTCGTCCGTCTCGGACGCGATCGGTAGTGAGCGAGTGAACCGATACTATAGCAGCACGACGCGTTCACAACGTGTTTCGGAGCGAGTGAACTGTAGTGATGCGCGCTCAGCAGCTCCGCATCGCTCCCGGAATCATTTGGAACCGCGGTGCCGGTAAGGATTGTGTGGAATACATAAGGTTCAACTATCCGCGTACCTTTGGATCAGTACCTCCGGAATTACCCACCACTACTTTGTAAGTCTTGTGGCCGGGACGAGATTGAGACTAGAATTTGAACGCTCTATATATTTGCCTTCTGGCCTATGCCACTCTGTAGCCCTCGTATTAACTCCCTGACAAACATCCTAACAACGTTGGCAGGGTTTATTTATACTTATGTAATTTCTTTTCTTAGGTCGAAACATCGCCTGAACCTCAACAAGTTCCAAGCTGTTCCATCGAAGGGCGACGTATAGTTGACATTGCTTACTTGCTTACTTTAATTCACAATTAAAGATCATCGCCAAGCATGGAGTTTTAGATTGTGGCTTAGAATGCATTGATATTGTTGGAGAACGGCAAGAGGGACTACATTCTTTATTTACATTTAAATGCCGTACGTGCAATATTTATTTTATATAGATTTTTCATAGAGAATGATAGTCGCACTGAAATGAATATCAACAATTGTGCAGTTGCAGGATCAATAGTCATAGGATGTGGGCACTCACAACTGCAAAAACTTTCTGCAGCTTTAGATTTGCCTATAATCTCGACGAAAATGTACAAAAAACACCATTGCAAATTATCGGATCACTGGGAAAAGACATCACTTGAATCAATGGACATAGCAGCACAAAAAGAACGAGAATTTCCGATCGCTGAGGGACGCGTAGACAAAAACGGCATTCCAATAATTGATGTAATAGTGGATGGGTGCTGGAGTAAGAGAACCTATAAAAAAAATATTCAGCTTTATCAGGTGCTGCTTCCATCATCGGTAGAAGCACTGGAAAGGTGCTGTTTTTGGGAGTTAAGAACAAATATTGTTCTATATGTGCACTAGCCCAAAAAAAGACACAAGAACCTAAAGTCCTCAACTGTTATAAGAATTATATCGGATCTTCAACGGCGATGGAATCAGGAATCCTCGTTGAAGGTTTTAAGTGCTCTATTGAAATGCACAATTTAATTTACGGGAGAATGGTGTCTGATGGTGATTCAAGTACCTACTCAAAATTATTGAAAAGTAGACCATACCCTCACATCACCATAGAAAAAATTGAATGTCGTAATCACATTCTTCGAAATCTTTGTAACAAGTTTGCCGCACTCCAATCAGACACAAAATACTTGTTAAAATATCGGAAACTTATTACACAGAAGAAAATAATGATAATGCGAAGTACTATCCGAAATATTATAAAGGCTCATAAATCTGATTCTGAGTCAGAGCGACGGTCCAACGTTGAACTACTCTATAATGATATTCTTTTAGCACATTTACATGCTTTTGGTGAAAACAGCAGGTGTAAACCGTTTTTCTGTGATGTCGGTGCAGACAAACCCCAGGGAACCACAGAAAGAGAATTCTTTACCAGTACACTTGGGTCTAGAATTTGTAGTCTGATTTCAAATTTGGCATCGCACGCTCCCAGCTTGATTCACGATATTGACAGCAATACTGTTGAAAGCTTCAACAGTATAATAGCAAAGCTGGTCGGGGGGAAACGAATAAATTTTAGCAAACAGGGGTCATATCAAACGAGATGCCATGCTGCAGTGGTGTCTTTCAACACACACAAGGTGATGTCATCGCTGTATAAATCTATAGCAGGTCGAAGCCCTCGAGGAAGTCTTGTTAAATTGGAAAACAGAAGAATGAACACGAAGATAATGATGAGAAATATCAAAAGAAAGAAAAACAGAAAGCTATTTTCTAAAGGGGTAGATTCAAATTACGGAGATGCATGCGAAAAACCAGATATGCTTCCACAAATATTTGAAAAACAAAAGCAGAATTTAGAAAAAACTAAAGAAGAAAAAGAAAAAATTAACGAGAAACCATACTGCAAAGCTCGTGCAGTGAATGGCTTGAACTGAGGCGCAATATGTTAACGGCGTCAAATTTTGGTAAAATCATAGAGGCGTAACCATATAAGTTGTCAAAATCTTGTAAAGGACATCCTTTATAAAGATTCAATAGCGCACGTAAAAGCTATAAAACATAGTAATGAAAATGAAAATAAGGCAATAAGACAATTAGAAATACAAGAAGGCGTAAAAATCAGCCCCTGTGGGCTTTTCATAGATGAAAAATATAATTACTTAGGAGCTACGCCTGATGGTTTGATTGATGATGACACCATCGTTGAAGTAAAGTGTCCATTATCAGTTTTCGAAAAAGATTTCAAAGAAGTAGTGAAAAATAAGAAACGTCCTATTTATAAATTAAAAACAATGAAATAATCTTGAATAAAACACATTTGGTACTATCAAATACAGGGTCAATTACATATTGCAAATAAACGAAAATGTTTATTTGCGATTTGGTGCGGAGAAACCCAAACAAAAAACACCGAATGGGTAATGAGAGATGACGATGTTTGGATGCGGGAAATGGAACCAAAACTGGTAACTTTTATAAGGAATCAGCTGCTTAAAGATCTGGGATAAGTATAGACCAAATAAAAAGGAAACAGCTGGTTGGTCTCAGAACTCAGCTACCTTTGCTAGACATTATAACAGTCCGGTCATTCAAGAACCAACTGTGTTTAGTGATGTAATATGTAACACCGTAAATAATATATTGTTGAACTTGATTTTGTTTAACTTTATTTTAATTATTTCCAATGTGTTATGCTACTAAAGTTGAATTTAAGAAATACCTTACTATTTTACAAACAAGTACATATTTATTAACCCATAAACAACCCTGACTGGCTTTAAACATCTACTCGTTAAAATGTCTCGGAGAAGGAGTAAGTATAATTATGTGATTAAGCGAACTTACCTTAAGTGAAGTTTTATCATAATTATACGAAGCTCCTTCTCCGAGACAGGTCTCCCAACCCATCCGTACTAAAGTTCTCCCCTAAAATAGGGTTGTTTAAGATAATAGCTTTAAACGAAATGACAGTGCAGTGTTGCCCAATGAGAGAACAGTTTTATTATAGCAACACTGCACTGTCATTTCGTTAAAAACCATTATCTTAAACAACCCTATTTTAGGGGAGAACTTTAGTACGGATGGGTTGGGAGACCTGGGGGCCTACTCCCTAAGCGAAATCCGTAGTATCTCGGAGAAGGAGCTTCGTATAATTATGATAGAACTTCACTTAAGGTAAGTTCGTAATAAATAATAATTAATTCCATCACAAGTGGTCTGGTGTTAGTATTATTTCTACCTAATCTATACATATTTTCAACGTAACCCATCAGGTCCGCTTGTAGGATATCGCGAAACACTTCAATGATTCGGTTATGCAGGTCAGCTTCAGGCTCTATGTAGTACTCGGTGAGGCCGTAGATGACTATCTTCTTGGAGTTGCTTTCTGTACATTGGATTACGGGGGATGTGGACATTGATTTTATTTCAGACACTTCTTGTTTTAATTTTCCATTCTGTTTTAGTAAGTTTTCTATCTTGTTGTTAATCTCTTCAATAACCTTTATTCTTAGTTCATTTTGTTTTGATAAATTACTGGTTCGTAATAGCTTTATTTATTTAAAGGACATCATTCATGTCTCGAGCATTTTGTACCCAAAATTAGAGTGCCACCGGTTAGAAAAGAAATACTAGATTCTTACGGAAAATAATTTTCTGAAGGTTTTTGACTGCTACAAGAATCGTCTACAATTAACCCCCAGGCTGGCTATTTGAGTTTGAAAATACAAAAATATAATCATTTTGCTACAATGTTTGGAGCAGCACATTACGTTAACCCTTAATTGGACTAAAGGAGAATGCTTCCCACATCATTTTAAGAGTCTGTAAGCCGTCAAAAGTTACATGAATCCCAGAATATGTCAATTAATATACGAACAAACAATGTGTCTGCCCTAATGTCAAAGTTGAAACGGAACGTAACAGAATTTTTTATCTGTGGGCAGTCAAAAAACCGGCTGTTTGTTTTCGTTGAGTTGTGAGCCAAAAATTATGGTGCAAATAAAAAATAAAATTATAATGTCGCGGAAAAATGTGGTAAGTTTATTTGACTTAGTATTATTTGTAGGTTTTGAGTTATTTTATGGATATCAATGTTTTTTTTGTGATTGTTTCAATATCAGTGTAATTATTGAGCTTCAAAACATGTGGGAACTGTAATACTTTAGACCACAACAGACTCTAATTTTAGCTAATACGAAACTTTACAACTAACATAATTATGTGTTTCAGAGAAAAATACTAGATCTCTCAAAGGGAGACAATGTTGCAAAGGGCACTGTCAATATTGATGTCTTTAGAAGAATATATACTAATAGTAGTACCCCAAAAGATTACTTTTTGGACATATTTCCGGAATCTATGCTAAACTTAATTGTAGAAAATACAAACATATATGCAAATGAAAAAAGATCACATGGATGGCAAGATGTCACAAAGGAAGAGATCTCTGCATATTTAGGTATGATGATACTGATGTCAATCAATCCAATTTCTGATAGCCAGCTATATTGGTCCACAGATGTGTTTTATAAAAACCCAATTATTTCTGGTGTCAAGATCCTAAGACGGTTCAAAAAAATCACTGAAAATTTTCATATATCTGACATAAGAACTACCAAAAACATCCCCCAACTATGACAAACTGTGTAAAATATAACCACTCATTCAAAAACTAAATCAGACCTTTGCTGAAGCTTGCACATCATCTCAAACACAGTCCATAGATGAATCTATGATCAAATTCAAAGGTAAGAGTACTATGAAGCAATATAATATGCCCAAAAAACCCATAAAAAGAGGGTACAATTGTTGGGCCAGGTGCGACTCCAAAAGCGGCTATCTGTTCCAGTTCCAATTTTACACAGGTAAAGTTGGTAATACATCCGAAGAAAACTTAGGTTACCGGGTGGTATTAGATCTTGCAGATGATGTGCCAGAAAATACTCTCTTGGTATTTGACAATTTTTTTACGAGTTTGGGGCTAATAACAGCTTTGTTTGAAAAAAAAAAATCAATTGGCACTGTTCGCATAAACAGAAAGGGCCTACCAGAATTGATTACCAAGAAATCTAGAGAGACAACACTAAAACCTGGTGAATTTATTTACCAATATTCGGCGCCGCTTTCAGTTTTCAAATGGAGAGATACCAAAGATGTATTTGTGTGTACTACTGCTTTCAATCCCAAAGATATTATTGAAATAAAGAGGACTCAAAAAAGATGGTTCAAAGAAAAATATGTTTGTCCATTGGCCATAAAAAATATACAGAGTTCATGGGTGGAGTTGAACTTTTTGACCATTACAGGTCTTCCTATCCTGTAGGTCGAAAATCCAGTAGAAATTGACACCGAATATTCTGGTTTTTACTGGAAGCTGCCATTATAAATTCATATATAGTATATATGACTACTCATTCAATACGAAGAAACACCCATAAAGAATTCCGTTTACGTTTTGCACGTGCACTTATTGATAATTTTAGTAGCAGAAAGAAGCAGGCTGCAGTATTCAAAACGAAAAAAGGGGGCTGTTATGGTGTGCCAGAAGAGACCCGTTTATCAAATGTTGGACTACATATGCCACGCATTAGTAAATATAGAAGGTGTCGATTCTGTAGCACCCGGGCAAAAAAGCAGAGGACAAAATATTCTTGTTCCATATGTTTGGTATCCTTATGTGCTGCTCCGTGCTTTGAGAATTATCATTCTACACCAGCACTCTCCAACATGTAGATTATTTCCCACATAGAGCTCATTTCATTTAGCCCTACACTTGCAGTAGGAGGATATTTCCCATGTTGTTTTTTTATTTAAATAAACAAAAAAGAATTTTAATCTCATACCTAAATAAAAAATTCCCACTAGGTTTATAAAACCGAGTAGAAACCACACACGCCATGCCCAATTAAGGGTTAAAAGTTGACTAACAACCTAGCTACCTGCTATTGTATTGTGTTTGCAAGGTCACGCCGCATCTCGCACGACCAAGGGACGGCCCTTCACCGCGGACCCCTTCCTCCACGCATCCCGTACGTACGGCGAACGCAAGCAAAGGCAATGGAACGAACTGAAACGCAAGCACAAGTCAGTTATCTATGCGGCTTATACATCGGATACATCGGACGGCTACCATTCAATTTACTTGTGCTCTAATTTTGCTGTTATCATTATGGGGGAATTACTGTGTACACGGTGTCATGAATCTGTTGTGAATAGAAGGAGATACACTTGGGCTTCCCGAGAGGAGCATCACGTTGAAATAGCGCAGATCGTTATTCAAGAAATATTGGAGCAGCAGGTATGTCTATCTATTTGATGTAACATACGTTTTGTAGTAAGGTTATTGTTTCTGTTTCACTAGAGTATGCCGCTCTCTTAAAATATGTACAGTAGTCTCAGTTTATTGCGTAGAAGTAGTCCTTATTCGTCTTTTTTCAAGTTTTTAGAACGAATTCTGATATTACTAAGTATGTAATTCGTCTAACAAGTTTTTTTACGTTTCAGGCTCAGCCTACGGAATTCATTTGTCGACCGTGTTGGCAAAGGGCAGAAAGAACATACCAACGAAATATATGGGAAGCACCTCAAGAAGACGACGCTGGTGATGTTCCCCCTACGGTGCCAGTTGCAATCGGAGAACCAGTTCAGATGACTTTGCCTGGTTATGTGCGGACTCCGGAAACAAGGCGTAGTTGTGTATTCCAATATTGTGGAAACAGTACCAGGTACCAAATACCGAATAATATTGTACTTAGAATGCTGGGCGGTTATAATCTTCGTATATCCGAAAACAGTCGTGTTTGTAATGCACATCTGCAGGAAGACGTATGGCATGTGCTGGCCGTACAACAAAACAATATTTCGGAATTTACTGCCGCCCACATAGTACGTGCATTGTCGATATTAACCACACATGTAACAACTGCTGTTTAGAACTTCGCCCAATACCAGACAATAAGTCCAAACGAGTTTCATACCTGGACTGGCCTTACTCACGATTAATATACAGATTTATCGGCAAACACTCCTAGTCTCAACGATAGACGTAATAAAAACGTAATATTGGCCGCTGTACTTGTGATCAAGCACCAACCACATCCGATTTTCAAGTAATGAATAATGTAATAGACAATGAAGAAGACATCGGCGATGGCGTTTTTCATTGGTTCTACAGAAAAGGTGATGTTTTTATTCTGGACCGCGGTTTCAGAGACGCTGTTGTACCCATGCAACAACAAGGTTACTCAGTGCATTTGCCAGAAAGCAAACATCCAAATGAAACACAACTCACTACAGACCAGGCAAACAAATCCTGTCTAATCACTATTTGCCGATGGGTTGTTGAGGTGGTGAACGGACGTTTTAAACGAGACTTTCGGCTTCTGAGAAATATGTATAAGCCGAACGTTATACTATATGTTTGATTTCTTCAAAATATCTGCCGCTTTAATAAATGCCTATCACAGGTTAATACATAATAATATTCATGCGTAAACATTCTTAAATATATTTAACGAAAGACTTTTACAAACATATGAGCAGATAGAGTCATAAGACATAATTATAATAGAAGGCGAGTACAATTTCATTCATTATCAGCAGATGTGCCAGACTTAAATGACTTCCCGAGGCTAACAGAAGAAGACTTGGTTTTGCTATTTAGTCTTGGTATGTAACCAGTGTTGGATTTTGTACTATAATTATAGTATTTATACTATAATTTCACCCTTTGTACTATATACTATCCACATCTAAAGATAGTACGCTAAAATACTATAATTATAAGTTTGCTCCCGAATGCTTAGTTTTACGTCATAATTATGAATATTTCAACCGTGTGTGTGTTCGAACGAATTCTGATCTTGCGATGTTTTCTCTGTCGATGACCGGGGATTCCCTGATTGTCTCGTTCCTTCCATTCCATTCGAAATTCAGACAAAGTTGTAACAATCGCTTGCGTATGTTTGTGTAAAATATGCAGTACGTTTTAGTGTTTTAATTATGGAAAGTGGCAGCGATGGTCAAGAAAATGACGATAGACCTCAGTAAACTATACCAATGGCATGATTTGACAAATGATAGGCCGTTTAAAGAAATATCAAAATTTGTCCTAGATTGTTTAGTACTTCCACATGCAAATGCCGACGGCGAACGAATATTTGCAGCAAAATAATTAATATATATATTAATTATTTTGCCTTAACTGGTGTTGATTTTAATGACTATTATGTTAAATTAAAAATAATGGAAGTGTACTATAATTTTTTTTAAATACTATCCTTTTCATATTTTTGTGCTATCTTTTGTAACGTCCCTAAATCCAACCCTGTATGTAACATATAAAACAAGCAAAGAGCTACTACGGCGAACATTTAAACCCAAATGCAGAATTTATTATTGAAATTGGAAGCGGATTTCTCGCTCTGCATGTCAGAGAGCTGGGCGAAAATCTAGTAATAATAAGGGTAAGAATTCAGTCTCGCCATGTGAGAGCCAGAACATATTACGTATACATTGGCTGGAACACAAAATTAAGTAGTCGGGAAGCCATGGCACATTATTACTGTACTTGCAATGTAGGCGAGTGAATCGTCGGTTGCTACTCTCACACAATGTGTTTGGTGTGGTATATGAGCTTCGCAAGACACGAACCTCATATGAATCCACCCGCACTAGGGTTAGAAAATGTTGTAATAAGGTCAGCTGAAATGTAAAAACATAAAAAAAAAAGATTCCCCCAATAATTTTGTTGTTACTTTTTACTACCTACTATGATCATACGTTAGTATACCTAAGTCTATTATTCTACCTCGGTGTAGCAGTGGGACGTTCCTAGTCATTTAAAAAAATCCTATAGACGTTATTTCCCGTAACATCCCAGTATAGATTTTTTATTAACCGCACTTACTCGTTTTGTAATTTTAATCTCAAATAGAAGCCAGAGGGTTAATTGTAGATGTTCCTTGTAACAGTTAAAATTCTTCAGGACATTATTTCCCATAAGATTCTAGTGTTCTTTTATTCCGGCCGGCACTTTCATTTTTGGGTACAAAATGAATGATTTCCTTTGTATGGTGCTTCTTAGGTCGGTTATTATTGTTAAAATATATCAAATATAATCCTATTCTTAATACTAGTAGCGCCGGTATCTTAATGCAGTTTGTTCTATGTTAGTTGTCTATGTATTTTATCTATGTCATTTAACTTCGTAATAAAGTTAGTCTATGGCAACAGCTATCGTGTTTCTATTAGGTTATGGGCCCCGGATTAAGACACAAAAATGGGATAAGAAAGCCGTTAAATATTTTGATTGGCTATCCAGAAAATACAAAAGGATATAGGTTATACAATCCTGATACAAGAAAAATTACTACTAGCCGAGATGTAACTATAATGGAAAAGAAAGAAAAAGATACTGAAATGGCTAAGATTGTAGTACAAGAAGGAAATAAGGAGCAGGATCAACTATCAGATCAAGAAGAAGCAGTTGAAATGAATGATACTGTCTTGGATAAGAATGACCCTACTTACATATGTGACACATCAAGTACTAGCTTAACATCAGATTACTCCTACCATACGCTATGTAGAGAAGAAAATGATTCAGGCGCAGATGAAGTACCCATAGCAAGCAGCAAGCGTGTCAGAAAACCAGTTGAGAGGTATGGTGTTACAAACCTCTCGTGTTGTAGACGAGTTGGGCACTTGCGACGAAATCACTTATGAGGAGGCGATGAACGGTGCTGAAAGTGAGATGTGGAGACAGGCTATGAAAGAAGAGTTAAAAGCTTTCGAAGAAAACCAAGCCTGGGAAGTGGTAACTGACAAGGAAGCAGATAGAGTGGTTCAATGCAAGTGGATTTTCAAAAGAAAGTTTGAAAGTGATAATAAAGTGAGACAGGGTTCGTTTAGTCGCTAAGGGTTTTACCCAAGTAGAAGGTGTGGACTATAAAGAAACGTACTCACCTGTGTTAAGACACTCAACTTTGAGAATGTTATTTGCTTTAAGTGTAAAGTTAAATTTCAAAATTACTCATCTTGATATAAACACTGCATTTTTAAATGGCTACTTTGAAGAAACAGTATATATGCAAGTACCACCTAATTTAAAATGTCAGAGTAACAGTGTACTCAAATTAAAACGTGCAATTTATGGTCTTAAACAATCTGCAAGGCAGTGGAATAAGAGAGTAGATGATTGTTTGTTAAACCAGAGCTATATTAAGTCTAAATTGGAACCATGTTTATACAGTAAAAAGGTAAATAAGGAACAAAATTTAATAACTGTGTTTGTTGATGATTTTTTCATATTTTCCAGTAGCAAGGCATTGACAGATGAACTGAAACGTAGTTTAATGTCAAATTTCAAAACTAAAGATTTAGGGCAAGTGAAAAAATGCATTTCTTAATCCTTTCGTTAAGTGGTGGCACATCTATGTTTAGATCTCTTATGATATAATGGGTTTTCCGATAACTTCTGAGCCCCTTGGTTATCATTGTATATAACAATAGTGTAATTACAGTTTATAATTTCAGATAACAAATTTTTCAAATATATAGCCTCCTTACAAGCTTCACTTATCGCCATGTACTCGGGCTCGGTACTAGACAATGCCACTGTCGGTTGTTTTCTAATAAGATCTCCTGTCAATAGTATTTGATGCCCAATCTGAGTCTACAAATCCTTCTAAGTTTTTATTATCATTTGTAAACATTAAACCATAATAAGACTTTGTTTTATTTAAATATTTTAACACTCTCTTTGCATGTTTCCAGTGAACTGCAGTAAAACAATTGTTAAATTGACTTAAATAGCTGACACTGTAACTGATATCTGGTGTGTAAGTATGGACAAATACATAAGACTTCCTATCAGTTGCTGATAAGGACATTGTTTACAAATATTCTCTGACTAATCCAACTTCAAATTACATTCAATAGGAGTATCAACAACATTACAGTTTGACATCTTAAACTTATTTGAAATATGTTCAACAAAATGCTCCTGATCTAATGATATACAACCATTTTTATATATTTTTCTCTCATACCTTTTTAAAGTGTTAATCCATCGAAAATATTTTGGTTGTAAACAAAACAAACGGGTTCTACTAGTTGTACAGGTGATAAGTTAGTTTATAATTTGAATTATACTTACGATTCGTCCTCGAGATTAGAACATAATACAATGTAGTAACACATAAGTGACACCACTTAGACACTGCAGTTGAAAGTATTTTTTTTTTACTTTTGCGGAGTCTATATCTGCCTTCACAAGACGCAATTCCTCCGATCGAGAGTACTTCTTATGAATAAACAGGTTAGTAATAGTGTGCACGTGTTCCTACCCCAAGGCAAGGACTAATTTAAAAACACCCAATTAAGTTTTACGGAAGCCTTTAACTACTAGTTAAACGTTCATCAGTTTGGGCACACCACAATTGCGGCGGTAAGTCCCCTCTTTAAGCAGTGGCTTGAGAGGCGGCATGGCATCCTCACCCGCCTGACACAGGTCCTCACCGGACACGGCTGTTTCGGGAGGTTCCTGTTTCGGATAAGACGGGAGGAAACGCCCGAGTGTTTCCATTGCGAAGATCGCCCTGAGGACACGGTGGAGCATACGGTGGAGGTCTGCCCGGCTTGGGTGCAGCACCGCTGTTTCTTCATGGAGGCGTTCGGCGGCGGCGATCTCTCGCGTCCGGCCCTGGCTCAGGCCATGGTACGGAGCGAGAGTGCATGGCTAGCAGTCGCTTCCTTCAGCGAAGCAGTGATGCTCGCAAAGAAGGAGGCGGCGCACGTGAGGGAGATGCAATACATGCGCCCTCACAGCCGTGGCCTTCGCAGGAGATGCCCTGGGCGTCGGAAATCCCAGGCTGTAGAGGAACGTGGTTCTTATGTAAATAAAAGGCGTCTTGTCCGTACGACGTATATTTTGAGACTAACTACATGTGTCCGCTAAGGCTACAACTAAACTATATCTATGTATCTATTCTAGGTACTTAAGGTTACACACTACATCATCCTCCTTAAAAGAAAAGAAAAATCTTACTTAGTATTTTTTTTATTTTTTTTTATTTTGTTACTTTTTTTTTTTTTTTTACAATTTATTTTTATTTTCTATCTTAAACTACATAAGGTTTTGTACGGTTTTTATGTACCGTTTCTATGTTACTATTTTTGATTATCTTAACATTAGGTCCATCTTCTTCAATCACAACATACGGTCCGTTAAACAATCTGTCCATTTTATTTGCTGTTTCATTCTTTATTAAAATTAAATCATCTTTCTTATAACTAATTGGATTTTTATTTTTATCATAAATGACCTTTCTTTTTATCTTACTATCTAATAACCTTTTTCTCGCATCCTTATGTGCTAACTGTAGTCTATATTTTAATTCTAAAGCATAATTTTCTGCATTATACAATGGCTCTAAATCATCTTTTAACCTACTTGGAATGTTACATGGCTTACCGAATACGAGTTCATACGGTGTGTAGTTAGTTGACGTGTGTATTGTTGTATTGTAAGAAAAACACCAAAAGGGAAGCCAATGGCTCCAAGTGTATGTATTTTCCTCACATTGGATACGTAAAAAGTTACGTAAGTTTTTATGTGTGTTTTCCAAAGCTCCAATGCTTTGGTGGTGGTAAGCAGTGGAATTTATTTTTTATATTTCTAATAACTTACACACTTCCGTCATAGTTGAAGACATAAACTCAGTACCACGATCAGTTGCGATTACTCTCGGTACGCCATATCTTAAAATAAAATTACTTACTAAAGATCTCGCTACAACTACAGATTCCTTTGTTGGAAGAGGGTAAGCTTCCACATATTTTGAAAGCTCGCACTGAAGGGTTAATATGTATTGGTTACCTTCCTCATCTCTGTCTAGGGGTCCCACAAGATCTAGGAAGATCTTTTCAAACGCTGAATTCGCCGTGGTTGTTATCACCATAGGCTCCTTGTAGCTGGGTGAGTGTTTCATCACCTGACACTTAGTACACTTAGTAACGTAATTTCTGACGTCACTCTGTAGTCTTGGCCAGTAGTACTTACTTTTGATGTTGTTCACCATTCGACGAACGCCGGCGTGTCCGCTCGAAGGCAACAGATGATAATCATTTAATATGACTGTCATTTCGTCCTTATCGAAAATTCTCCTTACATTTTTTAAAATATGAATACGAGGTGGTCCGGACCACTCATTTCTACCATCTATTTCTTCACATAATTCTTTTATAAATTTATCGTTATTCTTTTCTTTAATTATACAAACTTCTTTTATATTCATTTTCTTACAAAACTCACTTAATATATTCACAAATACGTCTCGCGTGAATTATGACATATAGTTAAGATTAATGTAAATAATTAACTGCTTTTCTACGTAAGCTAAACATTCTTGCTCTTTACTTATTAATTTTTCCTCTCGAAGTCTATCTAACTCTTTATCTTCTATAAATTTCATTTCTACTGAGTCAATTGGTTTTTTTAATAGCTCCACGATTTTTGGTTGATCAGGCCTCAAATCAATGGGTTTACTTGAAAAATCCAGCGAACTCCCTTCCCCTTTTAATTCTTTTAATCTGTTTTGCTCTTCGATTTTCTTACTCTGAGCTCGCGTTGTCACAAATATTTTTTCATTAATTCTTTTCAAGTCATCCGAAGTTAAGGTTATTCTACTTAGTGCGTCTGCTATTACGTTATCTTTCCCTTTTATATAAACAATCTTATAGTCATATTCTTCTAACTGTAACCTGAATTTTAATAATCTACTGGATGGGTCTTTTATACTAAATAAATATATCAATGGCTTGTAGTCTGTCATAATTGTGAATTTTCTTCCATATAAATATGGTCTATAATACTTCACGCTCCATACTACTGATAATAATTCTTTTTGTATTGTTGGGTAATTTAATTCTGCTTTATTTAATGGTCTGCTCGCATAAGCGATTGGCCTCATGTCTTTATTGCATAAAACTGATCCTATAGATATACCTGATGCATCCGTTTGAAGTATGAATTCATTTTCTGTCGAAAAATCTGGGTACTGTAAAATAGGAGGAGTCATAAGTGCTCCTTTCAAAGTTTCAAAAGAAGTTTCACAGTTTTTTGTCCAATCAAACTTGTTGTTTTTTCTACATAGCTTATTTAACGGTATAGTAATATCTGCAAAGTGTGGTATAAATTTACGATAATAATTACACATAGCAACGAATCGTCGTACGTCGTCTGAATTTTGTGGTGTTGTGTAATTTTGAATTGGTTTTACCTTCTCAGGATCCGGCAAAACACCTTTAGCAGTTACAATATGACCTAGATATAATAATTCCTTTTTACAAAAATTACATTTTTTTGGGTTTATTTTTAAATTGACTTTTCTTAATCTTTCGAGTATTTTTATCAAATTTTGATTATGTATTTCTAGGTTTCTACCAATTATAATTAAGTCATCCATATATGTTATGCATTTTTCAAAATTTAGTCCAGACATTGCTATTGACATGATACGTGAGAATGCACCTGGGCTAATTTTTAAACCCATCGGTAAACGTGTCATCTGATACTGCCCAGAGCTAGTAGTGAAGGCGGTTACGTTCCTGCTATTTAATTCAAGGTCAACTTGATAATAACTTTGTGATAAGTCTAAATGACTGAAATAAGTGCAACCGGATAGTGAATCTAATATTTCTGTAATGTTTGGTAGCGGGAACTTATCATCTTGTATTTTCTCATTTATTTTTCTATAATCGACTACTAATCTCCACTTCTTATTATTATTTTCGCTTTTCTTTGGAACGAGTAGTATGGGGCTGTTCCATTCACTATTAGCTGGTTCTATTATTTCATCATCCAACATCTGCGTAATTTGTTTATCAATTTCCGATTTCGTAGATTGTGGTAATCTGTATGGTTTTGTATAAATAGGCGTTGTAGCTGGTTTTAAGTTAATAGATTGGTTCATTATACTAGTAGTGGTCAGCTTATCACCTTCTAAATGAAAAACGTCAGCATATTTTGCACAAATCTGTTCAATAGTTTTTTGTTCCTCTGGTTGTAAATTGTTTAGATTTAAAGTAGATAAAAGTCTTTTTACGCGATGTGCATTTGTTTCTGTGCTGTTATATTGACAAATAATGTAATCTGTTAATTTTTCTAATTCGGGTTTGAAATACGGTAAGCTAATATCTTCTTCACCTGTGTTTAAAATTTTAATTGGAATCTTCCCATTTCTTGGTTGTACTATACTTCCTGCCAAAAATATGTTTTCCATTAATTGTGTTGGTATAACCACGTGATCACTTTGTGAATTTGATTGAATTGTTACAAAATGAATTGATTCACTTCTGCGTGGTAAATACATATTTTTATTGAAATCGCTATTCCGGTTCATTTCTATTAGGTATTCTTTGTTATTACTTTGTAATTTTAAAACATTGTTTGATAAGTCAATGTTTGCGTTATACATTCTAAGAAAGTCTAAACCGATAATTCCATCCGCCTGGCATGGCATGATATTTAATACATGGAACTTAAATGTAAACATCGCTGATTCTCTGTAAGTTGAATATGACTCGGTTTGTTGGCTGTAGTGCAATTGTAATGTCAACTCAGCGATTTCATTGGAATAAATGTTCCCACCGATACCTTTGATTGTTGTATCGCTACTTTGTAATGTAATATAATGTGGTATTTTATTTTTAGCTATGACTGATAATGTTGCCCCTGTATCTACCAAGAATGTACATAACTTTTTACCTATTTTTAATTTAACGCAATCTAGTCCCTGACATGTTAATATTTTATGCTCGAAAAAAAGTATTTGGGTTACTCAACTCACGATTTTCTGTCGTACTCTCTTGCTGGTTTGCTCGTTGGTCAGCAACATATGCAGCCTGTTGTTGGTTGTCTCGACCATACAATTGTCGATTTTGACCTCTAGAACTACGTCCACGTCCGTAACCTGGTTGTGATTGGAATCGTGGGGTACTATTTCCTCGTCCTTGATTGTAGTAATTATTACTCCGTCCTCTGTAGTTTGAAGTATTGGCTCGTCCACGATAGGAAGAATTATTACAATAATAATTATTACCTTGATTGTAGTTACTTCGATAGTTGAACCCCCGACCGCGATTATTTTGCCATCTTCCTCTGCCCCTTGGCTTACCTCTTATATGCATTACCGCTTGCTGGGCCGACTGGTCTGGCTCCTCATCTTGTGCTGCGCGAATGGCGTCCTTCAGCTGTTGGTAATCGCGAGCCGCAATGATTGTGCTGAGTCTTCTGTTGCGGAGACCATCTGAAAACCGTTTTATGGCATATTTTTCATTTATTGGTTGTAAAACGTCGCTAGTAGTTTCATTATCATTTGATTGAGAAACAGTTAAATTAATAAAAATCTCTTCTAACTTACTGCCGAACTCTGCTATGCTCAATTCGTTTTGTGATAATTTATTCATTTGCATGAGTAAGGAATTTGCTGATTTTTTTGTTAAAAGAAATGATTTTATATCTGTAATTAAAAGATCAGTACTGGTATAATCTGACTTCAACTTTAGTTTTGCTAATTTTGTTAGTCTCATTTTAAGCACAAAAGTAATTAGTAGTTTCTTATCTGCTGCTACAGTTAAACAAGAATCATACATTTCTATACCTTGTATCATTTTTTCCGTGGTCTCCTCGTTGCCATCCATCACAGGAATAAGTGAATTCGCCGTTCTTAAATCGAAACTTGCCATGTTGTTTGATGATTTAGACTCACTGTAACTTAATATTTTTACATATGTGTCTTCTATAGATTTACACAAATTATCAATCAATAGCCCAGAATAATCAGTAGTTAAATGTTTTACTTCTAATTCCTTAATACATGTTTTATATGAGTTATATATTTCTTTTGCTCTTCTAATTTTACTCAGACCCAATTCTCGTAATCTTTTCTCTGGTCCTAATTTCCTAAGACTTACTCTAATATAATCTAACTCTTTATATATGTTATTAAACTGTAATTCCATAAACTACAATTTATTACTAATACTATCTAAAAATCAACACTTAAAGTTCTTAAAATGTTCATATCTTTGTAGACACGCTGTAGTTAATTTTAGGGTTATTTTAGTTAATTTTTTGGGTAAGTTCTTATTATTTAATGTTATGTTTCACTTTTGACACTGAACGCACTTCACTTTTTATTTTCATTCATTATTATTTTTTCACTTTAGGCAGATACTCGCGTTGGTACTCGTTCAGCCCGTTAAGAAATATCCTCCTCATTAGGGCGCCTTCGTCCTTGGCCTGACATCCGTTCTTGCATTCGTCTAATGAAATCCGTCTGCATACCGTTTTGTATTCCTGTACGCACCCAGTCACTATGACATTTCCTGTATTGGGCGTACAGTACGTATAAGACAGCTCCAGAGCAAACAGCTACCATCACCCCCAGTAGGATATTGCTCGTCCGAAAGTGTGAAGAGACATCAGCGCCGCCGTTATTTTCACTGCCGTGTTGTGTTATGATGGTTTCCTTGTTTTCACATAAACATTTACTGCACTCTTTTCCCATTTTGTTTTATTTAACAGTGTCTGAATTAAAAATTTTAGTAGTCTTTGACACAAGCCAAGTATAGTGTCCTATATAATTCACAGTCGCTCTCATAATGCACGGTGACGCGGTCCCACGGTTAGACGCTGACATCGTCACATTTTTCCCGTCGCGACGCAATCCGACACCGTGCCTCTGGCAGGGTCGCCATGTAGAGGAACGTGGTTCTTATGTAAATAAAAGGCGTCTTGTCCGTACGACGTATATTTTGAGACTAACTACATGTGTCCGCTAAGGCTACAACTAAACTATATCTATGTATCTATTCTAGGTACTTAAGGTTACACACTACAGGCTGATTCCAGGCCACCGTAGGCACGGGCTTGCGGACGGCGAGTAATGGGTAGCTAGCTGTCCGGTAAGGACCAAGCCCGGGTCGACGGCGCGATGTGTTCCACGCGCGCCTCAAAGAGATGTCATCAACAACTGATGGGGCCGGCAAGGGCCGATGCCTGCCAGGAGTGCGGGTTATTCGAAAGAGATACCGCGGCCCCTGGCACACAGGCAACTGAGGGAACACGGGTGGGTTTTAGGCAGTAAAAGTCTGACACGCCCTCCTGCTCCACTCAGAGCGGAAGAACTCATTTGATGATTTCCCACTCAAAAAAAAAACGTCCGTCAGTTTCAATGGTTGTAAATAGTCCGATTGGGTCTTTATTGCTGCCCGAAACTTTTCAAAACTGTTACACAATACAAGTGGATATTTACCTACTTTCCTTATACCTACGAGGAAATTAAAAAAATAGATTTATCTTAAATCGCAGGGACTTCTACCTACTTTGTATTTCCTTTTAGAATATACTGGTATTAAACCAGAAGATTGGTTACAAGAGTCTCCGGAGATCAGTTACCCAACTAATGAGACTACCACCGTTCAAATCAATCCCGTCAAATCAATTGACCCTGCAAAACTGCAGGACAAACCTAGTACTTCCCCAAAAGCGTCTGAGAACATCATCAACGCGAACCTAGATGAGGACACGATGGTCATCCTGGGGGAAGACCCGTCGACATCTGTGAAGTACGGACCAGATTTACAGAAAGAAATAACCAAACGCTTCCAGCACATCGCAACCGAGGGTTTTGAGAAGGATTGTAGGAAAACGATAATAGCCAAATATTTGGTACCATCAAACTGTCGTCACATTGGTGCCCCAGCGTTGAACGCGGAGTTGAAAGCAGCGATTCCCGAAGCCGCAGCAAAGTGTGACAAAGCCATAGTCATCAAACAGGAGCAAATAGTGAGTGCTATCTCCTGCTTGGACCAGTCAACTCATTTTAAAAAATTACAATGAGTTACTACGCAAACTAGTGGACGCTGCGCGAATCGTTTGCGACATCCAACATTACGATTCAGTTACCCACAGAAACTTTATTTTATCTGCGCTAAAACGGGACTTGAAGGACGCTTTAAGTAGCATTAAGACTGATGAATTTTTATTTGGCGACAACCTGTCAGACGCGATAAAATCAGCTAAAGCTGTAACAAAATCGGGGACTGAACTGAAGCCCGATACTGTTAATAAAAACCCACCAAAACGACCAAACAATCCAATGCGGTTTAAATACCTCTGAGGTATTTAAACCGAAGAGCTCCTGCTCTAGCGCGCTAGCCGCTGGGAGCCGCGCCAAGGAGCTGCAAGCCGGCAGCGCCGGCTCATCGAGAAGGTTGCCGCCTCAGCGCCAGCCGCAGCGCAACTACTAGACCCAGTTAAGTATGCAGGTCGATTGACATACTTTTACAAACAATGGTCGCTTGTAACTAGCGACCACTCGATACTGACGTAGATTGATGGATACAAACTCACATTTTCCTCTCAGGTAATCCAGGTAGTACCTGCTGAGCAAAGTTATTCCGCTTCTGTGTTTACTCATTTTTCCGAAGTTATTAATAGCTTAATAGAAATAGGAGCCATATCGAAATGTGGCCCATGCCCAGGTCAATTCGTATCTAGCGTATACCTCGCTCCTAGACCAAATGGAAAAATGAGGTTCATATTAAACCTCAAAAATTTAAATAAGGTCATTAATACCAGGGATGTTACGAATGTCATATTTTAGACAATGCGAATGCGAGTATTTGAAAGGCGAATGTGCGAATGTGAATGCGAGTGCGAGTGCAGTGTGCGAGTTCAGAAGAGGCAAAAAAAGAAATATCAAGGTATGATTTTAATCATCGACTTTTTATTTATTTAAGGTTATACAGTGTATATACACGGTTAATTTTAGGTCGTTCTGGAACCGAAAGCCATGAACTCAATCATCGAACTCGAATCGATTGGGACTAATTTTTTCAATAAATAACAATAAAAAAATGTACGAAATCTTAAATTTATTGAATTTTTTGTGAAATAATGAGAACTCGAAGTAACGCTTCCTTGCCATCAATGAATTTATGGGTGTGTAATGTGTGTAAAAATATGAAAGGCGAATTCAGACTTTATTTCTTAACAGTAAAGGGTAAAAATATAAATTACACCAAACTAGGTAAGTAGGTCCGCAGTTTACTAAAATTATTCTTAGAAACCTATTGTCTCGTGTTCGACCGGCCTTTACAAGAATGCACAACCGAATTTCGCGGTTAAAATTATAACAATAAGATCTTAATTCGGTTCAATATTTTCATAGAAAAGGGCACCTCCAACTAATAATGAACTCTATGTACCAGATTTAACGATTCATTTTTCTGTTTGAATTGCCTGCCTTTGTTAAGCCGCCGCAAGCATTGTCGCATAAAAAATATTTTAGGCACTTTTAGTATTTATCATATGGTTGTTTTTTTTTCGGGTTGGGAAATCATCAAATGACTTCTCCCGCTCTGGGTGGAGCGGTAGGGCGTGTCAGACTTTTACTGACTAAAACCCACCCGTGTTCCAACAGTTGTCTGTGTGCCAGGGGCCGCGGTATCTCTTTCGAACAACCCGCACCCCAGACAGGCATCGGACCTTGCGGGCCCCACCAGTTGGTGTTGACATCTCTTTGAGGTGCGAGTGGAACACAACGCGCCGTCGACCCGGGCTTGGTCCTTACCGGACAGCGAGCTACCCATTACTCGCCGTCCGCAAGCCCGCGCCTACGGTGGCCGGGAATCAGCCTGGGATTCCCGACACCCAGGGCGTCTCCTGCGAAGGCTGCAGCCACGAGGGCACATGTACTGCCTCTCCCTCACGTGCGCCGCCTCCCTCTTTGCGAGCATCACTGCTTCGCTGAAGGAGGTGACGGCTAACCATGTACTCTCGCTCCGTACCATGGCTTGGACCAGGGCCGGACGCGAGAGATCGCCGCCGCCGATCGCCTCCAAGAGGACAAGGCGGTGCTTCGCCCAAGCCGGGCAGACCTCGATCGTATGCTCCACCGTGTCCTCAGGGCCATCTTCGCAATGGAAACACCCGGGCGTTTCCTCCCGCCTTATGCGAAACAGGAACCTCCCGAAACAGCCGTGTCCGGTGAGGACCTGTGTCAGGTGGAAGGTTCCCGTGTTATGATGATTTCTGATAAAATTACGATGTTAATTTGCACGATATTTTGCTTGTTTCTTGCTGAATAGACAAGTACTTAATCTAACAGCAGTATTTTTTTGGGAATCCTACTGAACATTTGCATAATATTTAAACTCAAACTTCATATCGCGCGGAGGTTAAAGGCCGTTTTGTGCAATCGAACATTCAAAGATCTTTTAAAAATAGTTTTGTTATGAAATATACCTAGAATTTTCTTTAATTATGAGTACGATTTATGTACATACCATTAAATACACCAGGATACACTTAATTCACTGTGAAACACTCAACACAATCAAACTTCACATAACAATGACGTCACTGAGCAACGGTTTGTTTACGTAACACTTTTTATCGAAAAAACAGTTATTATGATGCTATTTGATGCAAATATTATCTAAAACGATGTAATAACTACTTATAAATGAATATTTATCCACTTCACGTCGAATATGCACAAAAAATAAGAAAAAACACTAAATAACTAGAGAGCCTAACAAGTTAACGCTCTGTCGACGCGCGCGTTCGAAGCGTCACTGTCAACTATTTTTTATAAATTTTGCCACAGAACTTTTACGCGTTTGAATGATGTAGTTTACGAAAGACTGGCTATCGGCCCATAGAGTTAAATCATCGCAGACGAGATTAAACCTTATTTATATTGAGTATTAAGATAAAAACCGCTTGCTACTTGGTGGTACGATATCGTACCAGCCGGGCTTGAAGGGTGCTCGACTTTACTGGTACGATATCGTACCAGCCAGACGATAGCGGTAAAATACAACTCCCAAGCCTACTCGTCGTGTCTAGTTGAATAGGTACGAGTACCTACTAGGTGATTCGTGATACGAGAGTGGTGAATTAAATGTCAATTAATTTCTCACGTTTACGAGATGTGATAGTGGTAAACACCGTGCCGTGCTTTCGATAGGAGATGATGGAGGTAAATGAACTTACACCAACCTAAATCGTACCTGAAATGAAATACCTACTTGTAGGTACACATGGTTACACCTCAAGTTATAAATTTCCAGTATAAGCTGATCTCACATTGAATAGGATTGCCGTACAGTGCAAGATCAGCGTAAACTGGAAATTTATAGCTTGATGTGTAGCCTAAACCAGACGGTTATTCGTCCGACGTCCGTTGACCCACCGCGGGCGCGCTGAACTGACGCACACGCACAGCTGTGCCGCGCTACGTCATCACCGAGCAGATCGCGTACGATCTTGCGTTTATGAATGAAATAGTGGAAGCGCTACTAAAATTTAACTCGAATGACAGAAAAATGGAGTGATAGATTTCTAACTTCTTTATTAGATGTCTTAAAACAAAAATAACAATGCCAATAGTGACTGTTACTCGTCTGGAGTTACTGTGTTTCGGCTCCAGAACGATGTAAAAATAAACGTGTATATAATATACAGAATCAAATTAACAACAAACTTTAATAATCGAATTACAATAGGGGCAGAATATATTTTAAAAACAAAAAACGTGAGAGGTGTCAAGGGACACCCGGATGGAACGAAGTGCCTTTCGATTAATTAGTGAAGGAATTGTAATAAAATTTTAAAAATTGTACATATACATACACACACACACACACACGTATATATATATATGTGCACACTGTCTGTGTCTCTGTCTGCAGAGAAACACGCGGAAGCCGCACGGCTTACAACAATGTAGCAAAAAGTGTTGTTACAACTTTTGGTCTTAATTTTTTCCGTCTAGCCCCCTTTCGCAACGCGCGATAAGGAACTTCGTTCCAAAACTTCGTTCCAATAATTTAATTAAAACACGCGATGATGCTCCGCTAAGCTCCGCCCACTCCTATTTGTCTCGACCTGCATACACTCGCATTCGCTAAACATTCGCAATGTTTGATGCGAATGCGAGTGTTGATGCGAGTGTTTGATATGATGCGAATCATTCGCATATGCGAATGCGAACGCGAACATTCGTAACATCCCTGTAATACACACCATTTTAAATCAGAGGATCTAAGAACTGCTTTAAAACTTGCTACTAAGAACTGCTATAGGACGACCTTAGACTTAAAATATGCTTATTTTTCTATTTAAATAGGTACATTTAAATGTAAATAAAATAATTAATTTAAGACAATCTTCAATCAAAATTTGGGTATCAGAAAGGCGTCGGTTGCTCAGATGCTATAAACACTCTTATAAATGACATAATTGATAAATTAAATGACAAAATGAAAGTGGTTGAGCTATTCATCGACCTTAGCTTCGCTTTTGATACGATTGATTATGAATTACTACTAACTAAACTTGAATTTTATGGTATCAGTGGCAAGTCTTTCCAACTTTTAAGATCCTACTTACAAAGTAGACGAATGTTTGTAGAAATTAAAAGCATCGATGAAAGTAATCATGAAGTCCTATACACGTCTGTAATTAGAAATATAAAACGTGGTGTGCCCCAAGGCTCCATTTTAGGACCAATACTATTTATTTTATTCACAAATGACTTTCTTAACTTTATACATTATGTTCAGCCTGATGTAAAACTTGTTGTCTTTGCAGATGATACAAATATAATAATTGGGGCGAATGACTTAAAATAATTGACCAAAAATGTAAATAAAAGCCTACAAAATTTCTGCGATTGGTTTACAGCCTAACCCTTTGCTAAACGACATTTTAGATGTACAAATATAAATATAATAAATAGGAGACAAGATTGAACTAGTAGACAAAATCAAATTTTTAGGGATTAACATAGATGTGCATTTAAATTGGAAGAAGGAGCTAGCTGCTATTCACTTCTCTCTCTTCTCGACTCTTCAATTTCATCAGCATGCCATGCACTCAGGAGCCTTCGAGATATGTTGGATCTAACTTCCTACTTAAGTGTTTTTAACAATTATTGTCGTCGATGAACTTGGTGCACGGTAAAACTCTAATGAGTTTATGTTGGCACCAAATTAAATGTGTAATAATGTATGTGTACTATTAAATAAATAAATAAATAAATAAATAAATAAATAAATAACGCAACTAAAGGCTATACACCGTGACATTTAAGTCGTCTTACAACGGCAGCCCACTTCATGTATCCAATGACTACTAATCATTTATAAAAAAAGGATATTTTTGGACTTAGGAATAATAATATTAATAATTTAGCTTGACTACTGACAGGTTATATAATTATATTAGTTCATGTGTTGGTTTATTTTATATGCCTGTACTATGTTTTCAATGTTTTGTTGGTATATAAGCCTGTGCTAGCTGATATATGGCAAATTTAATGTTTTTGTGTTTCGTAATGTTAATTACCCACTATTGTGTAGAATCAAGTTCTTCTAACTTAACAGACAGTTGTGCTGCTGGGGAGTTTGTTGCGCCACTTCTTCTTCCCAGCTAAAGCACTAGGAAGTGGTGAAGGGCGGGCGTTTTGGGGGGACTGTCTTATGTAATTTTGACGTTCAAAAAGAGCTGACTCTCAGCCTAGTTTGAATAAATGACTTTTAGATTTTTGACAGCAGCATGAGGAAAGTCATGGTGCAGACACATCCGAAAATCGTGGTACAAGGCGGCATCCGAATTACCTTTTAGAGCAAGGACGTAATTATCAAGCAGCTTTGGTACAACGTTAGTGGGCTTCAAAGCAATAAACAAATTGAATTTATATAAAGTTAAATTACACAAAATGGTGAACATGCAGCATTGCATACGTAACCAAGCCTATAGAAATAATATCCCCATCGTACCTTTTCCCCTTTAACGTTCATACTGCTTGTCCCAGTGTGCTACGTCGTAGACCACCCTATAGTTCTCTTTACTGTGCTGGACATTATGTTCATGCATTGTTTTTTTTTATTTTTTATTTAATTTTTTTTGGATAAAATCACATAGGTTACATTAGAGACCCCCCTAGGAATCACTGTACGTTATTACTTGCAATATTACTGTTATGTTTATGAATTAGAAGTTTAACTTGACAATAGCAGTACCTACCCCCAATCATTTTTTTGTAAAGTTAATTTTGTTATTTTTCCCTTTTCATTGTTGTAAATTACTATCTCAATTAAGAGATCTTTCTATCATCTATCTATGAATAGTTAAATTTTCATCCCTTATTTGAGATAACACCCTTTTTATTACTTTAATTCTTTTATTTTATTCACTTAAAATTTGAACTGCCCAAAGCCCTTAATTTACTATCCACATCTCCTCATTCTTATTCCTTTCACTCACTTAGCTTTCTCTTCTCTCATTCCAGGGTGCCTCTAGTGTTGGTCTGTCACCATGTTGACCCGTAGAGCTGCATCCTTAGTGGAAAAACTGAGGGCTACGTTAAAGGAATTGGAATCTAGTAAAAAGCTGTGCAATCAGCTGATACAGGAAAGGGAAGACAGCGAGATGGAAATAGAGTTAATCAATAGCAAGAATACTGAGCTTAAGAACCAATTGGCTGAACTACATGTACAGCATATGGACATACTTGACCAGCATCAACACCTCCGTCAACTTGTGTCAAATTTCCAGATTTGTACTGACACCCACGAACTGGCTTTGAGACGGATATCCGAACTGGAACTGGAATTAAGCAGGGCCCACAACACAATAACCACGTTGGAATCTCTCAAAGCCGGTGAAGAGTCTGCGATCACCAGCAGTCTCTATGATGAGTTGGTAGGTAGCGGGTCCGGACCCAAATGTGTTGAGCCAATTGTAACGATAGATTTAACTGATGATACCATCACTAAAAACAAATTATTTACTAGTCACAATAAGATAAAAAAATATATTAAAATTAATAGACTAATATCAAAATATCAGAAATCATTAAAATGCCAAAAAGTTAACAAAATAAACTTAAAACGTAGGCAAAAAAATCTAAATTTAATTAAAGAATTGAAAAAGTGTTGTAGTGAATTACAATTATGTAATACTTTGTATGATACTGACACTCAGCACCTTCAGGATGAATTGTTTATTAGGGAATATGCACCAAAGGATATCTTTAGTAAATATGAGGCTACTCGACAAGACCTGAGTAAGCGCATGCAGGAGGCTAGTGAGTTGGCGGACCTGGTCAAGTACAATGCAGAGAGGTATGAGTCTCTAACAAATAACCTCTCTTTTAGCTGTATTTGCTCCCAGGCACCCCAGCTTCCACATGTAATACCCACACCCTCAGCAGCTCAGCCGGTAGGTAGCTGTATTGATGATAATAATAGAATGAATAATTCAATCAACACATATGTTTATTCTGACAAACTTGGTCAAGGTTTTGGTGGCATATTAAATCAGTGTTCAGAACAATGTGTTATAAATAATTGTTTACCCGGTGCCAGTATTAGCCAATTATTAAATAGTATTAAATTGTCAAAATTAAACCCCAGTTTAAATGTTATATTATTATATGGGGATAGTTTAGCTGTTAGAAAAAAGGACATAATTAAATGTGTCCATTTGATGTTGCATCTCAAAGAGACCAACAATTGTAAATTCATTTTCTGTGCCTTGCCTTACTCACAATACTTGTCTGTTGAACAAAATAGGCACATTTATAATTTAAATATGTTAATTTTTAATAGGACAAGTCGTCACAGTGACGCTATTTTATATTTTGATTGTAATCAATTTATTACTGGTTACAAGCTGACACATTATACTATGTATTTGCCACCTAGTTGTAGGAGACAAATTGCTAATCTTTTAGCATACAATTTACACCGTGACACTGGTACCTGTAGTGTACTATCGAATATTGTTAGTAGTGATACTAACACCACTTTTGACACACCTAGTAGTTTAAACAATTAGGTACGACAACGGGTACGCCGCATATGTTGAATGTTGTACATCAAAATATGCAGGGTCTGTCCGGCAAAGAGCTAGAGTTAAGTTTATTTATCAAAAACCACGATGTTCAGGTATTATGTTTGACCGAACACTGGTTGAAGGAGCATGAAATAGTGTGTTTCAACGATGATTTTTTTACCGTGCAAAGTGCATTTGTGAGGAAAAGTGCTATTCGCGGTGGATCTTTTGTTTTTGTTTCCAACAAGTTGAAATGTAAACAACGTTTAGATCTAGTTAATCTTTCCATCGAGCGCACTATTGAGTTGTCTTGTGTTGAACTCGAGCGTTACGTGATAATTTGCGTTTATCGCCCCTCCTCTGGGGATTTTATTCGTTTCGAATCGGTAATGGAGGATTCACTCAATAAATTAAAATCAAGTAATAAATGTATAAATGTATGTGGAGATTTTAATGTTAATATTTTAGATGTTACTCCAATAAGTATTAGACTTCTCAATCTGTTTAGATCCTTTAATTTAAAAAAACTTGTTTTTTGAACCTACTAGGATCACGGCATCTTCGTCGACTTGTCTTGATAATATATTTAGTGATTATGATGCCAAAAATAAATTAGTGTTAAGTAACTTAACGTCAGACCACTGTGGATTATTAGCTAGCTTCCCTTTGCCCTTACATAAAAAGCCGCATAAAATGGAATGCAGGCCTTATACAGCTAGTCGTTGCAACAAATTTAAAAATAATATAGCTCGTATAGTTACACCATCTATAATAGAACATGAGAATCCTAATGAAATCTATGGAGACCTTTTTGATGTAGTGCATAAAGAATTCCAGTCTACTTTCAAGACCAAAACCATTGACATTAATGGCACCTCCGTTGGCTTCAACCAATGGGCCAGTCCAGGTATTTATAAAAGTAGAGCGAGACTATACGAGTTATATGGTTTGAAAAAATACAGGTTTGATAGTCCTTTTCTAGAGTATGTCAGAAATTATTCAAAATTATTTAAAAAGATCTGTGCTTTTGCTAAATCTAAATTTTTAAGCGATACTATTAAAAAGTCTAATAATAAAGTAAAAACCACGTGGAAAATTATTAACAATGAAACGGGTAAATCGGTTAAACAGGATAAACAATTAGAGATTATGGTTAACAACAAATTAGTTGATAAAGCTGCTGACGTAGTTGAGGCATTTAATGAGATTTTTGCTAACATACCTATTACTACGACTCGCTCCTTAAATTCGTCCCCGTCTAAAGCTGAAAATCTTTTACACAGTAGTGTGCCTAAATGTAGTCGCTTATTTAGTTTCAAACATGTAACGCCTGTGGATGTAGTTAACATATTTAACACACTTAAGTCTAAAAACACTGGAGATTACTGGGGCATCTCCATTAAGCTTTTAAGTAATATAATCGACATCGTAGCCCCCTATTTAGCTGTTACTTTTAATAAATGTGTTGATTTAGGATCTTTTCCTGACCTCATGAAGAGTAGTAAAGTCATACCATTATTTAAATCAGGTAATAAAAATAACGTTGGTAATTTCAGGCCTATTTCTATCTTACCTGCATTTAGTAAAATATTTGAAAAGTTAATACTCAAGCAGTTGCTAAGACATTTTAATTTAAATAGCCTCCTTCATGATGATCAATATGGCTTTACAAAAGGTCGTTCGACTACAGATGCGGGTGTTGCTCTGCTGAAACACATTTTTAACGCGTGGGAAAACTCGCAAAATGCTGTTGGCGTTTTCTGTGATCTCTCCAAAGCCTTTGATTGCGTGCACCATGACACGCTGTTGCGTAAACTACGTCATTACGGTGTTCAAAACGAAGCTCTCAATGTAATAAGTTCTTATTTGCAAAATAGGCACCAATGTGTAGATGTTAATGGTGTGAAATCTTCCGGGCTACCAGTTCGGTTAGGTGTACCTCAAGGCTCAATACTAGGACCATTCTTATTCTTAGTGTATATTAATGACTTACCATACTATTTAAAGAGTATCTGTGACGTTGTGCTGTTTGCTGATGATACCTCTCTTATCTTTAAAGTAGACAGGAACAGACAAGATTGTGACGACGTAAACAGTGCACTTTCAATGGTTACGGATTGGTTTACCACAAATAAACTAGTTCTCAATGCCAAGAAAACGAAATGTATCAAGTTCGCCTTACCGAATGTTAAGAATCTAGGACCTAACATCGTCTTAGAAAATGAGGTGCTTGAAACTGTAGACTCGGTAGTTTTTCTGGGCTTAACAGTAGATGCCAAACTTCAGTGGGGATTACATATATCAAGCCTAGCGGGAAGGCTCAGTTCGGCTGCCTACGCCGTCAGAAAAGTAAGACAATACACTGACGTTGATACAGCTCGGTTAGTTTATTTTAGTTATTTTCATAGTGTTATGTCCTACGGCATTCTGTTGTGGGGCAAAGCAGCTGACATTCAAAATATTTTTGTTCTTCAAAAACGAGCTGTTCGAGCCATTTACCAACTAGGTGCTAGAGTTTCTCTGAGAGATTTTTTTAAGGATATTGGGATTCTCACGGTCGCATCACAATTCATCTTGGCCAACATCTTATATATCAGGCAAAATATACACTTGTATACTAAAAACAGTGATATTCATAATATTAATACTAGAAATAAGGACAAACTACGTGTTCCCTTTCACCGGCTTCATAAGGTTCATAACTCTTTTGTTGGTCTTGGTATAACTTTTTATAACAAACTCCCCTCTTCTTTGCTAGATTTGAATTTTAATGCGTTTAAAGTTAAAGTTAAATCCACCCTCTGTTCAAAGGCTTACTATTCTGTCAACGACTACTTAAACGATAATAATTGTTGGTCGCTGTGATTAACTCAAGACAATGTTCACGTTCTTTCACCAGTATTAGCTTGACTACTGACAGGTTATATAATTATATTAGTTCATGTGTTGGTTTATTTTATTTGCCTGTGCTATGTTTTCAATGTTTTGTTGGTATACTGAGATATGGCAAATTTAATGTTTTTGTGTTTCGTAATGTTAATTACCCACTATTGTATAGAATCAAGTTCTTCTAACTTAACAGACAGCTGTGCTGCTGGGGAGTTTGTTGCGCCACTTCTTCTTCCCAGCTAAAGCACTAGGAAGTGGTGAAGGGCGGGCGTTTTAGGGGGACTGTCTTATGTAATTTTGACGTTCAAAAAGAGCTGACTCTCAGCCTAGTTTGAATAAATGACTTTTTGATTTTGATTTTGAACCGGGCACGCCCTTTATGGCCTGGAAGCTTTTATTTAGGTTTTAAGTTATGTTTAGTTTTTATTTATTTATTTCTGCTTGAGTAGTTTTCAATATTTTTTTGGTTTTATTGGCGTGTGCTACCAAATGCATGCATGCCAAATAATTTAATGTTTTGTGTTTCGTAACGTTAATTACGTACGTTCCATTGTATAAAATCTTAGTTCTTAACAGAGAGCTGTGCTGCTGGGGAGTTGGTTGCGCCACTTTTTCCCAGCTAAAGCACTAAGAAGTGGTGAAGGGCGGGCGTATTGGGGACTATTTTATGTAATTTTGACGTTCAAACAGTGCTGACTCTCAGCCTATTTTGAATAAATGACTTTTGATTTTAATATTGATTTTGATTTAAAGTTGATACCTTCTAAATACGGATTTCAAATTATTAGAGGCATTTAAAATCATTTTTTGTTTATAGTTAGTGATTGGTTAAGAATTTAACCTGAACAGGTTAACACTTTCATGAGATGGTCATCTCTTGCTGCCTTTTCTTCTCTGTATTTCATAGGAATCTAGGTACAAACATTAGAAGAGGCAACCAGCTTCATTTTCTGTGTAACAATCAAGCATTTAGCACGATTCCATTGAATTTAATGCTTTTTTTGGGTTTAAATAAAACATACTTAATTTATCTTATTATTAAATCATTTAAAGAATAAGATAATAAGAATTTGATAATGAGGAGGTAAGGAACAAAACCTCGCTTTTCTATTTTAAAAAAATGTTTTTTTTTTAGTATATGTGCAAAAAAATGTTAAATTGATTAAAGCAAAGAAATAAAACCTTATCAAAAACACTTCTTTTCTTATATACATTTTCCTTTGAGATAGAGTTTCGAACAAAACCACACTTTAGAATTTGAAAAAATCCGTCTCCCTTGATTATTTTCAAAATCTCACTTTATTGGAGTAAAATTCAATCATTAAGGCTTCATCAAAACCACATAAAAACATTGAGTTTAGAACTAAAGGTGCTAAACTTCTAATGCCTGGTCTTTATGCTAATTAGTTTATGGTAGTTTTATTTATCATATGCGTGGCAACATTTTTTCAGTTATTTGACATTTTATCTTACTTTTCAAGTTGTCAAAACTATCAAGTTGTCAAAGCCTTTCGAATTAGAACTTTTTGTATTCGTTGGTTTATGTAGGTGCTAAAGTGCAGTTTTTACCGTTAATTTATATTGAATTGGATGAAGACGGGACTGCTGAAGTTGTAACGATCAATTGTGGTACAAAAACAAGGCCACAGCGAGGATGTACACGAATTACAATATCAGCTTCCAAGTGAGTGACATTTCACATCAATTTGAACGGGAATTTTATTTATAAACATAAATATATTCTATAATACATATTTTTTCCTATTACAGGTATGTAGATACAGATCCACTTGCACTTAATTTGCAGAGAAACTGTAAACACAGCTCGAAAAGTATTTTCAAATGCAATAAGTTAAGCCTTCCCATACTACTCAAGAACAGAACGCTTTTTTTTTTAAACAAAATAAAAGTACAAGATACTTGTCTGACAAGATTAGTCTCTTCATACACACCTCAAAGAATTAAGAAACCTAAAGGATCTATTTTGAAACCTAGAAAACTATGTTCCAGTGTCTTTTTGACCGGACAGCAGAACAAGTTGGTTCAAGTTTGCAAGAGTGTGTTCATGGCAACTTTTTCAATCAAAAGTTTTAGGTTGAGAACAATCTACAAGAATGTGTTTAATAGCACCCTTCCTAAAGAAGGAAGAGGTGGAGACCATAAAGAAAAAAAAATGACAGGAAACGACTAAGTGTCACACAATTCATTGAGAAATTACCTGCCAAAAAGAATGCCATTATTGTCGAAATAAATCAAAGACAATATATTTGGATAGCTCACTTAATATCAAAAACTTGTTCAAGCTGTATAACGACCCTATTGAAGCTAATCTAAAAGTATTATGAGGTCTATTTAGAAGAATTTTTAATGGAAAATTTAACATTGGATTCAGAGCACCCACAAGTGATCAATGTTTTGCTTGTGTACTGCTTGCAAATAAAATTAAAAACTGCCAAGATCGTCAAGAAAAGCAGAAATTGATTACAGAAATAAGAATTCACAAACTGTGAGCAAATGCTTTCTATGATTTGACAAAGCTGGATGATCCACAAATCTTTCGGTGTTGTTTTGATCTTCAGCAAGTACAACTTTTATCCCGAACACCAATCCAAGATGCCTTATGCAGTCGTCAATTAAGTTTGTACAATCTATGTATTGTATTAGGTTGGGGAAAAAGTCTTTTCGCATTATAGTATGTATGAACTTGTAATAAAATCTCTTTGGCTATTTGTATCTGGCTGGTTTTGGTATCATTGAAAGTTTAAATTTTAAAGAACATAATTCCAAATTCAAATTAGGAAAATGTGTGATTTTCATTTGTTTTTCGTACCGTCAAGATGAGTGAATCTAATGAAGAAATTCGATACATTTTAAAATTTTACTACAAAAAAGGTAAAAATGCAACGCAAGCCGCGAAAAAAGTTTGCGATGTTTATGGACCTAGTGTAGTGTCTGTGAGAGTAGCACAAATTTGGTTTAAGCGTTTTCAATCCGGAAATTTTGATGTCAAAGATGCACGTCGCTCTGGTCGCCCTATTACGGATAAAATGGATGCCATTTTTGAAAAATTGGAGCAAGATCGGCATACCAGTAGTTACGACGTAGCTGAAGAACTGGAAATTGACCACAAAACAGTTTTGGCGCATTTGAAAAAAACTGGGTACACAAAAAAGCTCGACATTTGGGTACCTCACGAGCTCACTGAAAGAAACCTAATGAACCGTGTACTCATTTGTGATTCTTTATTACGACGTAATGAAACCGAACCATTTTTGAAGAAGCTGATAACTGGTGATGAAAAGTGGATCACGTATGTCAAGAACGTGCGAAAAAGGTCGTGGTCAAAGGCCGGTCAGGCTTCACAGACTGTGGCGAAACCCGGGTTAACTCGCAACAAGGTGATGCTGTGTGTGTGGTGGGATTGGAAGGGCATTATTCATTATGAGCTGTTACCACCAGGCAGGACCATCGATTCTGAACTCTACTGCGAACAACTGATGAGATTAAAGCAAGAAGTTGAGAGAAAGCGGCCGGAATTAATCAACAGAAGGGGTGTGGTTTTTCATCATGATAACGCTAGACCTCACACATCTTTAGCCACCCAACAAAAATTAAGAGTGTTTGGCTGGGAGGTGTTAATGCATCCGCCGTATAGTCCTGACCTTGCACCTTCAGATTTCCACCTGTTTCGGTCTCTTCAGAATTCTTTAGGCAGTGTCAGGTTAACATCACGAGAGGACTGCCAAAACCACTTGTCGCGGTATTTTGACCAGAAGTCCCAAAATTTCTATAGCAATGGGATCATGTCCCTACCTACAAAATGGTAAAAAGTTATCGAACAAAATGGTACCTACATACTTTAGTTAAATGTAAATAAACTTTACTAAAAAATGTTTTGAATTTTCTTAAAAAATGCGAAGAAACTTTTTCCCCAACCTATTAGATATGGAAGCTAGACATCCCACCTTTTATTGCTGGACGGAAAATCAATCTGGACGAGGATCTACTGAAATTGGATCAGCATTATTGAAACATTTAATGAAGCAGGATTATACGGGCAAATATTTTGTACGACTTTTCTGTGATAGATGTGGCGGGCAAAATAAAAACTCACATGTTGTTCATGTGCTAATTTTTTGGTTGGTGAATCATGCCCCTTCAGCCATAGAAGATATTCATCTAACTTATCCTGTCAGGGGCCATTCCTTCTTACCAGAAGATAGAGTGTTTGGCCGCTTGGAAAAAGAATTTTCAAAATTCCCAGTAATAACACCCAAAAAAGAGTTGGATAAGTTCTCTCAATTTGGAGATGTCCATTTTCTTGGAATGGACTGGAAGTTGTTTGATTTGAAACAATTATGCAATCACTACAATAAAGTACGTGAAATCAGAAATTTAAAAGGAATACAAATCTACAAATAATTGAAAGAAACTCGAGCTGGGCAAAGAACAATTTACTTGACAAAATTATTTGAAACTTTTCAATATGAGACTGACAGCGAGACAGGAGTAATATTATATTGTTGAAAAAAGGTAAAAATCATCCTAAACTGCTACAACTACATTCTCTGGGACGGGACATAGCAGATGCTAAAAAGAAAGACATTGACAATTTATTGGAGAAACAATTTGGAGATAAGTGGAGGGATATTGAAGACCTTAAATGGTACGTTGGGATCTTGGATAATACACTCACCGGCACGGAAACTTGGCCACTCGTGATTTTGCTGATTATTTGCATAAAAAAATTTGCATTTGCATTTATGACAATAAATTAAGGGTAAAGTAGCTTTAATACGTGTCTCTTATGCTTTAAGAACCTAGAAATTAAAAGATTACCTCACCAATAAATCAGTTTTTAAAATCACGCACTTTCACTGAAATTAAGAATTATTCACTATAAATTTAAAAACACTACAAAATAAAAAATAAGGTCTTTTTCGTTATTGTCTATACGTTTTAATATCGGGTGTTTCCTCCTCTAGCCCTGATAACTGCCTGCATTTGATCTGGCATACTTTGGATGATGTTTCGGACATCAACTTGCAGTATACTGCGCCAAGCGGCCAGCGCTGCAGTTCGGAGCTGGTTTAGAGTTTCCGGCGGGTTGGAGCTGGACTTAATCTTTCTTTTGAGCATGTCCCAGATATGCTCAATTGGGTTTAAGTCTGGACTACGAGCTGGCCATTGCAGTTTTTGTATGCCAACCTCTTCCAGATATTCTTCAACGCAATGTGCAACGTGTGGGCTTGCATTATCGTGCATTAGGAGGAATTGGTCGTGTCCAATGAACCACTAATATGGCATTACGTGTTCCTGAAGAACTTCCTCGATGTATCGAACAGCTGTTAGCCGATTATCGACGATAACCAACTCTGTACGTGCGTCGGAACTTATACCTCCCCATACCATTATTGAGCCTCCATGGAAACTCACTGTTTGAGTGGTAGTAATGGGTAAAAACCGCTCTCCTCTTCTTCGCCACACTCGTTCTCGACCATCTGGTGAACGTAAAGCTATTCGACACTCGTCTGTGAACAGTACTCTAGCCTATTGCTCGTGGGTCCAGTTAACGTGTTCTCGTGCGAAGTGAAGTCGAGCTACTCGGTGCTGTCTGAGAAGTTCTGGACCTCGTGCTGGTCTACAAGCTTTTAAATTGACTTCCTCCATTCGTCTTCTCATCGTACGCTCACTAAAATTAACGCCTCTCACAATTTGAAGCCGCTGGCGTATTTCAACAGCGGTCAGGTAGAGGTTTCTCAAAATCTCCAGGACAATAAAGCGGTCGTCTCGGGCCGATGTGCACCTTACGCCTCCACTGCCTGGCCTGCGGGTGTACTGGCCTGTCTCCTGGTATCTTTTAAGGGCATACTGCATTGATGACCGTGGTACGTTAAGAGCAATAACAACTTCACGCTGTGTCACCCCTTGGTTAATTAACGCAACGGCTTGTGAAACCTGTGCTGGTGTTAGAGGCATTTTTATTGCTTTTAAAGCACCTTTACTTATTGAATTAAAAGCACAAAATCACAATAATTCAAAAACCGAACAGTAAACTTTTCACAACACACAAATTTAAAACGTGAACTTAGTCGCTCAAATGACCCGATTCAACTGTACATTAAAAGTTTCGGCGTAGTGCACTTAAACATAATGGATTACCCTCTTGAACTAAAAGTAAACATTTTTTGACATACCTGCACAACAAACATTCATCAGAAACACTTAAAACTTTTGCTATCGCGAGATAAGCGCTTGGCCAAGATTCCGTGCCGCTGAGTGTAGTTCTTCACATACAATAGAAGTTGCAGATGCCGGAGATGTCAGTGAAAATGAAGAGTATGATTGTCTTGAACCTGATACTAACACTGTAAGAATTTAGATACTAATTGTGGTGATAATCAAAATGATGAGTGATTTTGTCAAAAGGCTAAAATAATAATACTATACAATAATAATAATAGACACTGGTTGTGATGATTAAAATAAGAATATGCCAAAGCACATACAGTCATGAGAACCAAAATATTTTTATTTTTAAAAGCAAGGTTATCTTTTCAGTCATTTTCAAAACCACACCTTTTTTTTTGGTTAATATCAAAACCTCGCTTTTCCAGAAGTCTTCATCAAAACCACACTTTTCTAAGAATGTTTAAACAAAACTTCACATTTCCAAATTTCATTTCAAAAAATTGGCTAAGACTCTAATCATTTTTATCAGCCCTTTGGTACATCAGATTTACTGAAACACTAGTTTAAATGACACAACTAAAACAAAACGCAGAATGTACATTTTACTGTTTGCTCCAAAATTTAAAAAAAACTGGAAAAGGGAGGATTTCTTCTTCACCTCGTATGTTATTTTGATTTCACTAATCACAATTGATTTTTGTCTAGTGTGGGCGATAGGGCAACAATCACTCATCAGGTTGAAACAAACAGAATATTTCCATTGTTATAAATGGAAATATAATATATATCATGGGATTTACAGTCTAAAAATATAAAAACGGAACCAGACTGTCGAACAGACTGTATAATAATATTTTTGCCCGATAATGACAATAGGCTTGCCAATTGCGCAATGTGTGTGTAGTATAGTCACATCTATGCCTCACCCTTCGGGGAATACAGGCGTGATGTTAAGTATAGAATAATAAAGATATGATTTATATACTATAGTATCTAAAACTGGTGATTACCTGTGAACCTATCAATTACTCATTACTCTAATAAAATATATAACGGTTCCGCGTCTTGTTCCACGGCCATCTCTTCAGCATCAACATACTATGTATAGGTATGTAAAAAAACATGATTAAGACACATTAATTGAATTTTTGGCATAGGAACTAAAGTTAAACTATAACATGAATAATAAATATCTAATCACCTGAATTTCTATCTCCAGATCTTGTCAGACTCCAGTAAGTGGGCCTACATCTCTCCCTATAAGGGCAGCAACTCTGTCCTCTAGAGGGCTTAACTGTGGTGCCCCGTTAGGCCCACCCCCAGTACCGCTATAGCCCCTGTTTATTTGGGCTAGTTTGGCCCGCACCCTGCATTTTTAATCATTCCAAACCTAAAATGTAGACGATAAACGAGACATTTTACCAATACATGCTGGTTATGAAGGAGCTGGGTAAGCGTGCAAAGTTCCCAGACTGTGTAGCAATTCAGTATATAATAGATGGAATCTCAGACTATGAGTCAAATAAGCTACTATTCTACGGGGTCACATCGTATTCAGTGCTGAAAGAAAAACTAGTTCTGTACGAAAGATTTAAACAAAAAATAAGAAAACCTATTTCGTGGAATAGGTGCAGGTGAGAAGGAGGTGAGGTGAGGCAGCGTGATAAGCCGACTAAAGCGAAGCCGCAAGGGGCGCCCGAAGTTAAATCAGTAATGCATCGCTGTTACAAGTGTGGTGAAAAAGGTCATGTGGCGAGTTCCTGTCCCAAAGGCGTTAAATGCTTTAGATGTAATCGGTCTTATTACAAAAAAATGCTTTAGTACTGGTTTAAACCAAGACTTATAAGTCTAGGATTGTTACGGTACTAAAGTCAGTACCACGATCAACATGCGTCTTTATTACAAAACGAAGACTATCTGAGGATCAGTTAGTACCAAAGAAGGTCCATGGTTTAAATTATATCTACAGATAATAAACAAAAATAGCATTCTTTCATTCGTTCATTCGGGCTTTATTTGAAACAACGTTCCGTTTCTCTAAAAATATTGTAATTAGAATAACACTCGAAAATGAGTAAATAATTATTTAACAGTACAAGAATACGTCATAAATTATTCTATGTTTGGGTTGCAATATAATGAACAAGCCCCAATTGTACTTTCGACGCGCTTTTTATAATCAAGTTGTCATATTTGTAACACCTCTGGCGTGAAGTGGAATGTATTAAATTAGTAATTTGAGACGAATGTTTACTTTGCGTCCGTTTTAATAAATAATTGCAGTTTTGCTGAACTGGTTGAATCACACTATGTAAATCAGCTGTATCGTCTTGAATCTACGAATAAAACAATAATATTAAGTACCTAGTATATTATTGGGATTTTGTCTAATGTTATAGTAGCATCGACTTTACTTAGGTACTTCATGTCGAGCCCAGTTGCATAATGCGCAAACTAGTTGCCCTTCAGGACTCAATGGGCATCCTTGAGGGTCGTGGGATAAATCTCCACATAAAACATCCATTTAATCTTTTCACCAAAACGTTTTGTGACTCATATATAAAATCTTTGTCACTCAATTCGAAAGGATTAACACGATGACGATGTCTGTAAGATCGCCGAGACGTCTCCAGCATATCCAAATCTAAGTCAATCATATTAATATTAATTTCTATCGATTTGTAAACTAAAACACACAAAAATAATCAACGCTAACCTCAAATTAATTAGTACTTATGTCAAATCCAAAGATAAACTAGGGGTCTTGGCGGACTAACTTTAGTACCACAGACAGTTCAAGAACTAGAGATAAACTTCATTTTATAATAACGTTTTATTTAGTCATGGTTTAAACCTAGTAACAATCACAGTACTAAATTTAGATCGCGTTTTGTAATAAGGCGGAATGAGTTTGGGCATAGTGGTCCGGAATGCAAGGCGGCGGGCACATCTACTAACGACAAAGAACCTAGAAAATAAAGCAATCATAGCAGCGTAACGAAGTCGGATCGGCGGTCGATGTTCGTTCAGTCCGGGAGCGCTGCGAACGCGGATGATGACGACGACAGTGCGGAAGAGCTAGTAAATGAACCGATATCAAACGTCGGTCAGTGCGAGTCGCAGTTCGTTCAATCTGGAGGTGATAGTGAAATGAGTGACTGCTGTCATCAACGTCAACGTCAAAGCATACTGAATGTAAACAAAGGTGATCCAATAACAAATAAAAGTATAAAAGTGTTAAAATACGTGACTGTACGGTGAATTGTTTGATTGACACTGGTAGCGATTTAAATTTAATTACGTTTGAGTTGTTTTCTAAGTTAGATAGTGTATACAAACCCGAGAAGGTGTTTCTGACTGGCTTGGGATCTTGTAAGGTGCTTTCAATTGGTAAAATCGACACAGATTTAGTTATTGAAAATCACAATTACAATATAAGTTTATATATAGTACCTGCTAACGTGATACCATATGTGTTATTTTAGGTCAGCCGTTTTTGGTAAACACTATCACAGTTATTAACAAGGATTCAGTTAAGATAAGGCCTCAGTTCTACGATAGTCCATATTAAAATGTTATTTGCATGTTTTCTAGCTATGATGATCAAAATTCCACTGTGCAAGAAATTATAGATAACTACAAACCATTGAAGACTAAAGATTCACACGTTAAGTTAAAGATAGTCTTGTAGGATGACATACCAGTTACCCAGAAGATTGGCTTGATCAGAGGAAGAAGTGGTTAAATATCAAATTGAAGATTGGTTATCAAAGGGTATTATTCGTCCAAGTTATTCCGAATATGCAAGTCCTTTGGTTTCAGTGAAGAAAAAGGATGGGAGTACACGAGTGTGCGTCGATTATAGAAAGATTAACCAAAAAATGGTAAAAGATGAACATCCACTGCCCGTGATCGAGGATCATATAGACAAATTGTGTAAGATGAAAGTGTTCAATACTCTTGACATGAAGAATGGATTTTTTTACTTGCCGATAGAAGAAGAGTCTGTAAAGTATACAGCATTTGTGACGAGTAACCCTGAAGGTCAATATGAATTGTTAAGAGCACCCTTTGGTCTTTCCATCTGCCCGAAGTACTTTGCACGGTATATTAACATTGTATTCGCTGATTTAATTAGGAATGGAATTGTTTCGATATTTATTGATGATATAATAATTATTTCTGAAGATAAAGAAGATGGCATAGTAAAGCTTAAAGATGTGTTGGAGATGGCGGCAGAATATGGACTTGAAATTAATTGTAAAAACTCAGATACTTCAAAAATCGGTTGAATATTTGGAGTATATTATTTCTAATGGAACAGTTAAACCTTCTATCGAAAAGAATAAGACAGTTATGACATTTCCAATGCCTAAAAGTTTAAAAGAAGTACACAGTTTTATGGGACTGACTTCATATTTTAGAAAGTTCATTCAGAATTATGCATTAATTGCAAAGCCGTTGTTAGATTTATTAAAGAAAAATGAGTTTTGTTTTGAAGGAATACACATACAAGCTTTTGAAGAATTGAAATCAAAATTATGTTGTGAACCTGTTCTTAAAATATTTGATGTACAAATGGCAACTGAATTACACACAGACGCTTCCAAAGATGGTTATGTCGGAATTTTCAGAAAGATAAGATCCTAAGGACGGTAATTTGCATCCAGTTCACTATATGAGTAGAAAAACTACAGATACACAACAAAAGTGCAGCAGTTACGAGGTTGAAGCTTTAGCGGTGTTGACGCCTAGCCCTGCGCTGCGCGGGGGATCTGCTCGGCCTACTCCACGAATCCGAGTTATATAGACGAGTGCACCGATCATTTGAGGACGCTACAACGCTAACAACGCGAACGACACCTAGTTTATATTCATTCCGCATAAAGAACAAACTCATTATTGTAAATTAACTAAAAGTAATAAAAGGACAGTATTTTGGCATCCAGAGTTTCTTTTCAGCTCCGCACACTTACCTGACACACCAATCATAAGGTCTAGCCCTAGACATTTTGGTGCCGTGACCAGGATATCAGGATATTGGAAATTGTGGAAATCCAAAAAGGAACGAATTGAAGGACAAGCCCACGGATATAAGGAGATTTAAGGATAACGGGAACAGAGAGTAGAGCAAAAGGACCTTTGTACGCCGACATTTGGTGAACCCATTCCTTTTTTTCCCCTGACTACCTACATACGTTTTCCTAGTGCCGATATTATTCAATTTGTGGAAAAGTTTCTGGTATTCTGGTGTTTATTTGTGTAGAACCTGGGTATTGTAAATTTAAATTACACAACGTGAAATTTGTCGCATTATACAATGTCTTTAGCGGCCAAAAAAAGTGCAGAGCCAATAAAACGGCGCAGTTACATAAAGGGTAGATTGACAATTTTTAAAGCGTACTTAGAAGATATTAACGATTTAGAAAAACTATGAGATCAGCAAATTTCAGAGCTACGATTAAGGTTAACTAAACTAGAAACATGTTTTTCAACTTTCGATGATTTACAGTCTGAGATTGAAATTGAATCTGAAGATTCGAGCGAACAAATGAAGATTCGTTCCGAGATTGAAGGGCAATTTTATTCGTTAATTTCTCAAGGTCAATGCATTTTAGATAAATTAGAAGTTCATGCTAAACGAAAAAGTATAGCCCACCAATCTTTTAGACAATCTGGAAGTTTCGAAAGCGCCGATGCATTCACTAGTTCTATAAAACTTCCCGAAATTCACTTGAAGTAAATGCCGTTCCCCGGTTGGTGATTATTCTCCGCGGGTTACCATAGTCTTTCTGATGCGACTTCAATTTCTCAACAGTTTCTTTTGATGTTACCATCTTGACAGGATAGATCCAAACAAACTTAGTATAGCCGTCGACGACCGTTAGAATGTAATTATACATCTTTTTGGTGGCGTCTAATGGTCCTAAATGATCACAGTGTAGCGTGTCTAAAGGTTCTTGTCTATTGGATGTCCGACGCCTCCCTGGAAGATCGGGTGAATGATGGCCTTTTTAAAGGAAGTGGGAAAGACAGCAGTCTCGAAACAGAGGTTAAAAATATGGCATAATATGAGTGCCAGGGAGGTTGAGTACCTCTTCAAGATGTAGGGTGATATAACATTCCAACCAGTTGCAACATCACTGAACGGATGACTGTTGTAATTTCGTCGAGGTCAGTAGGGTCGAGAATGAAAGATGTGACTGTCAGTGGCTGCGTAGTACTAGTGTCAACTATATCATTTATTTTCTGAAGGGGATGATGTCGAAAAGGAGTTCGACGAACCAGAGGGGGCAACATCCCAGATCGTTTATGGAGTGGTGCGCCCTCTGTTAAACAAGAGCCATACATTAGTTATGGATAATTTTTTTAATTCTCGACTTTTGTCTCGTGCATTAAAGAACAAGAAAACTGACGCGATTGGGACCCTCAGGATCAATCGCGAGTTTGTTCCTGACAGTATTCGGGGTAAAACGAAGGGCAATATGCGCACAGGCAAATTGCATACAGTCAAACCAAAGACCTATCTGTGGTTGTATAGAGGGACACCAATATCATTTCACTGATTACTACTTACCATAAAGTAGAAGTCAGTGGGACCGAGAAATACGGGGCTTACAAATATAAACCGAAAGTACTACTAGACTATGGGGGTGTCGATAAAAAATATCAACATTTACAGGCATTCCCTGTGGAAAGAATTAGGTATAAGGTCTGGTATAAGAAGCTGTTTCGCAGGCTATTGAACATTTCAATTCATAACGCTTTCATCATATATTGCCACCAACAAAAAATACCTCAGCGGCAGTTCCGTATGACGTTGGTGCATGCAATCTTGAAAAAATATAAACAACCAAGACTTGCGCCGCCACAGATAAGCATAAAAGGGTCACTATCCCATGAAAACGTTGAGCAGGCAGCGTTGCAGTGTGCTCTGCGAAAAAAATTTAAAGTCACACTGTCTGGTCCTGCGAAAAATGTAGGATCGGACTTTGCATTCCTGACTTCTTCAAAAAGTATCACAATGCTCTGCAAGAGGCCTAAGAAATGTGATACTTTTTGAGCTGTGTGTGTATGTGTATAATAGTAAGTTGTTCTTTGATTGTTGTTTCATAATATTCGTTTAATAGCCTGTCAAACAGTTCTTGTGTGGACTACTTTTGGAAGGGGCAATTATATTCAATTCTATTTTCTTGTTCATTTAATGACTTGGCTTTAGGTGTTTATTAAAGCTATCCATAAGTAGTGTATATATGGCCTAACGTATTCTTGTAAATATAGCGAAATATCTTAAGGGGTTAGTTCAAAACCTGGTACTATTGGAAAAAGTTGTATAACCAATAGTACCAGTTTAAATGTTAATATTGATTTTTATAGATTGTGGATTAGGCATAACGGGAAAACCACGTTAAAAAAACGCGCCAAGTACACTACCTCCCAGGTGGCGTGGAAACGTGTGCATATTATGTGATGTTTAGGAGAAAACTTGTAGAGATTTTTTTTTATAGATAATTGCATAATCTACAATTTTTGTCTGACCTATTTTTATCGTAAAACTTACCGAATGACAAAATGAATAATGTTTAAAAATGTTGTATATCATATTTGCTTGGAAGATATTCAAATGTGAATATAATGCAGTTCTAATAATATTTCAAACACTTGAATGCGTGTGCAGCACGTGCGCGCACGCATTGTAAACAATGGTTATTTATGGTGTTTTTGTACGTGATTTGGCTAGAGTGTTGGGTTTCTTGAATAGCTAATTAATGGGGCTTTAAACATGTGATGATTTCGTTTGAATGGATGGTCGTAATAATTTATAAAATTGGTTGAAATATGAGCAAAGAGAATTTTTTATGTTTTAAGGTTAAAAATGCATGGTGTTTATATTCTTAACATAATAAATAAATAACACCACATTGCGTTGCTATAAAAAAATATTATTTACAAGCATCCCAAGTTTTAGAAAAAAAAAATGGACCGACGGAAGTTTTGTACCGAGATTACATTTTTTTCTACATATATATATGTAGATTAAAAATATAGATACTTGTTGTAAGCTTATTTAATGCTTCAACATATTTGTAAAAATTGTAGCAGTAGAATAAACACTGTACTAAATATAAGCATAAGAAGACACATACAACTAATAACAATAAATATTACTTGCATTTGTTTTCAAACAATGTTTTACAAATTTGATCCAAAGATAACATAATATTAATTACATTATACTCCCACCGATTCTAGGTAGCAGGTTATCAATTCGATACGATGTTTGTAATATTATTAGAACTGCAATATATTCACATATGAATATCTTCCAAGCAAATATGATATATAACATTTTTAAACATTCTTCATTTTGTCTTTCGGTAAGTTTTATGATAAAAATAGGTCAGACAAACATTGTAGATTATGCAATTATCTATAAAAAATCTCTACAATTTTTCTCCTAAACATCACATAATATGCACACGTTTCCCCGCCACCTGGGAGGTAGTGTACTTGGCGCGTTTTTTTAACGTGGTTTTCCCCGATAGGCCTAATCCACAATCTATAAAAATCAATATTAATATTTAAACTGGTACTATTGGAAATACAACTTTTTCCAATAGTACCAGATTTTGAACTGACCCCTTAAGATATTTCATGTATGAATAGATAGGCCATATATACACTAATTCTGGATAACTTTAATAGACACCTAAAGCCAAGTCATTAAATGAACAAGAAAATAGAATTGATTATAATTGCCCCTTCCAAAAGTAGTCCACACAGGAACTGTTTGGCAGGCTATTAAACGAATATTATGAAACAACAATCAAAAAACAACTTACTATTATTACACACATACACTCACAGCTCAAAAAGTATCACATTTCTTAGGCCTCTTGCAGAGCATTGTGATACTTTTTGAAGAAGTCAGGAATGCAAAGTCCGATCCTACATTTTTCGCAGGACCAGACAGTGTGACTTTAAATTTTTTTCGCAGAGCACACTGCAACGCTGCCTGCTCAACGTTTTCATGGGATAGTGACCCTTTTATGCTTATCTGTGGCGGCGCAAGTCTTGGTTGTTTATATTTTTTCAAGATTGCATGCACCAACGTCATACGGAACTGCCGCTGAGGTATTTTTTGTTGGTGGCAATATATGATGAAAGCGTTATGAATTGAAATGTTCAATAGCCTGCGAAACAGCTTCTTATACCAGACCTTATACCTAATTCTTTCCACAGGGAATGCCTGTAAATGTTGATATTTTTTATCGACACCCCCATAGTCTAGTAGTACTTTCGGTTTATATTTGTAAGCCCCGTATTTCTCGGTCCCACTGACTTCTACTTTATGGTAAGTAGTAATCAGTGAAATGATATTGGTGTCCCTCTATACAACCACAGATAGGTCTTTGGTTTGACTATATGCAATTTGCCTGTGCGCATATTGCCCTTCGTTTTACCCCGAATACTGTCAGGAACAAACTCGCGATTGATCCTGAGGGTCCCAATCGTGTCAGTTTTCTTGTTCTTTAATGCACGAGACAAAAGTGGAGAATCATAAAAATTGTCCATAACTAATGTATGGCCCCTGTTTAACAAGGGCGCACTAGTCTATAAACGATGGGATGTTGCCCCCGCTGGTTCGTCGAACTTCTTTTCGACATCGTTCCCTTCAGAAAATTGATGTCCCTGACCCTTGCTGGCACAAACTTCTGCTCGAGCAGCTTTGGTGAGCTGTGAAAAAGTAAGTCGTCCTTTCTACAACAACAGGGACTCGTCTGTCGTAATATTCTGCTCGGATAGGTATAAATTGCTAAATTTGCGGTTGAGATAATCAACAATAGGCATAATCTTACCTAGTTTTGTATGTTCCCGGACGGTTGTGTTGCCTACAAAATATATACATTTCTTAACATTCATCATGTGTCCTTTGCAGACGAATGCATTAATGATCCGAAGAAGCTTTACGCAATTAGTATTTCAATTGTTAAATCAAAAGCCCTGCAAGAAACTGATTTATTAAAATCTGAAACACAATACCTTGAAAAGATGTCTTCTATGACTGGTCAGTATTCTTACAGTGTATCTTATTACCTATTTCTGATTGCATGAATTTTGTATTTTACACATTTTGGGCAAAGGCACAGTGTACATCATCTTTTGTATGATGGTTTGTTAATCTAGTAGCACAAGTTAAGTTATGATGTGCAGACAGACAAGAAAGTTTTGCATTATTGTATCTTCTTTGGTTTCAGGTAATAGTATGAGCACTCTGTGGCGTGTGAAAAAATAAGGTTCACTATTCTATCAACGACTACTTAAGCGATAAGAATTGTTGGTCGCTGTGATTAACTCAAGACAACGTTTGTGTTCTTTCACCAGAATTAGCTTAACTACTGACAGGTCATATGAATTACTTCATACCACTGTTTATTTTACTTGACTGCATAAACCATTATTTATTTTTATTAATTAAATTTTCATTTATTGTTGAATGTTAATTATATGCTATTATCGTATAGAATCAAGTTCTTCCAACTTAACAGACAACTGTGCTGCTCCTTACAATAACAAATTAACTTAAAATTACATAAGACAATCCCCCAAAACGCCCGCCCTTCACCACTTCCTAGTGCTTTAGCTGGGAAGAAGTAGCGCAACAAACTCCTCAGTTTGTTGCGCTACTTCTTCCCAGCTAAAGCACTAGGAAGTGGTGAAGGGCGGGCGTTTTGGGGGATTGTCTTATTGTTGGGGATAGAATAAAAATGTTTATTTTGTAGTGTTTTTTTTACCTTGATTTTTAATAAATAAATTAATCGGGGAGCAAAGTGGCGACTAGCTGGCAACCCTAATGTACGTACAGCGCCACCCCGCGCGCCGCGCCCGCAATGCTCGAAGTTTCCGGAAGCAAGTATAGACTTGCGCTCTCCCCACTCCCGAGTCAGTCGTCGTCCCGCCACCGGCCGCAACGCGCGCGCACACGCGCTTTTGAACACTCCTGCGCTCGCGAGTTAGTCGCCATCCGCCCTCCGATTCTTTTTACAATTACCACTGCGTTTTACTCCCCCAACTAAACGCACTGCGTGCTGTGCGCAACATTAAGCTGGTCCTTCGAGCCGGATTTCGAGCCCCTAGTGTTTAGTTTGGACTGAAACCTGTATGCAGGGATGTCGCTGCTCCGCACACCCCCGAAAGGTGTTAGTGTTAAAACACGCAGTCAAACGCGTGCCTTGGAGCAGGTGGCTAACAGAAGTGAACCGTTAGTGGTAGCAAAATCGGCGAAAAGTGATTCAACCGCGTGTTCGTCGGCGGCCCGCAAGAAGTTGGAATACGAGGCGGCTCAAAAACAGGCCCTAATCGATCTCGAGTTGGCCGAAAAACGTGCTAAAATAGAAAAAGACTTGGCCTTGAAGAAACTACAAGTCGATCTAGCCGATTTAGAAGAAGAAAGTCGACGTTCAGTTTCGAGAAATTCAAGAATGATCGACACGTGGCTAGCAAAACAAGATGGCGTCGCGTCTATTACGCAACAAAGTAATTGCGCAGAATATGCAGAAAACGTCTGCGACCAAGCATACTCAATGCCAGTTAATGAAGATCGCCAGTGTGATCCATCAGATCCGTGGGGAAAACCCTGGCACCACACCGACCGTCAACAGGAGTTCGCTGACGAGCGTCCGCCGCATGACAACAGTATCCAACAGTTGACGGAGGCGCTGCACCAAACATTTATGAAAATTAATGGTCGTGACAACAACAGAGAGCTGCTCACGCGCCTAGCAACTTCAAAAGATTTACCGGTATTCGACGGTGATCCTATGCAGTGGCTGCAATTCAAGGAGTCATATAAAGAGTCGTCACTCCTATGTAGTTATAGCGATTCTGAAAACATTTGGCGGTTACGAAAGTGCCTCCGTGGTGACGCGAAAGAGGCCGTGTCATCGCTCCTTATCGGCAACACAACACCGCAAGCTATAATTGAAACTTTAGAGTTGCGATTCGGCAGACCTGAGTGCATTATCAATAAAATATATACTCAGTTAAAGAAGATCAACCCGCTTCCCACTGCATACTATATAGAGATAGTGAATTTTGCAATTAAAGTAAAAAACTACGTAACAGCTGTTAAAGCTATCAAGTGCAACGAGTACCTACAAAGCCTGGAAACAACAGCTATAGTATTGTCAAAGTTGCCGCCCGCTCTTATCAATAAGTGGGCAGAATATATCTACAATAGACAAAATAATTCTTCCAAACTAGAATTATTGTCATAATTTTTATACAGAGAAGCTAATATCGTCGCAACTTCAGGTGTTAGTTTTATACAAAGTCAGAACGACTCGAAAAAGAAATATGAAAATAAAACTCATCCAGTGTTATCGTGCACTACTACGTCCGACGATAAGTGCATATATTGTCGTGTCTCTCCATCGCACACCTTAGAAAAATGTGGAAAATTCAAACGTGCTATGAAACGTGATCGTTGGCAGTTCGCACGTAGGAAAAGCCTATGTTACAAGTGCTTAGGCACGCGACACACTGAACCCTCCGCGTGCCGCGCTCCGAACTGCAACGAGTGTGGACATCCACACCATTCTCTTCTTCACTGGACGAAGTCTGCCGCCGCCGCGGCGCCCGCGGCGCGCACCCCAGATGCGCCGGCGCTCCCAGCAGCCGCGCGGTCAGCGGCACCGCGCGCACCGGCATCGTCAGAGACCGCGCGCCCCGACGCGGTCCGCCCCGCGGTGGACGGAGCTCACGTGCACCCGTCAGCGGCCATGGAATCACGCCCCGAAGACACGGTCGCCCACGCAAGTGCGTCCACTTCTAGTGTTAGTGTATCAGTGCCTAAAGTGTTACTAAAAACAGTGCCGGTTACCGTTCACGGACCCAAAGACAGTGTCCACACTCACGCGTTGCTGGATGACGGCGCCACTGTCACGCTGATCGCCGCGGACCTCGCCGACCAGGTGGGACTGCACGGTAAGAAAGTGACCCTGCGCGCTCGCAGCGCGTGGGAGTCCGGTGAGCTCGTGTGCCAAACGGAGACCGTAAGTCTTGACATTTCTAACACTAAAGGTGATCATTTTAACATATGTGCTCGTAAAATGAACGAACTTAACTTACCTAAGCAACGTTTATCGTGTATAGATTTAGGTAGTTATTCACACTTTGATTATAAAAAATATGATTTGTGCCAATGTGACACACAGCCTAAGCTTTTAATCGGTCAGGACAACTACGAGGTTATTGCTCCTATTTTATGTATAAAAAGTAATAATCGAAATGAACCTTATGTAACACAGACGCCGCTAGGGTGGTGTGTACACGGCATTGTAAACAACGTAAACATGTCAGCTGATTGTAACACTAGTGGTAGCAGCGCCAACGTTGTTGTGATTCTGAGTTGCATGAGTTAGTAAGAGAATCATTTACGTTAGAGTCAATAGGAATTTTAAAGAAACCGCGACAAAATGCAGACGAGTTGCGTGCTGTGTCCATATTAAATAATACATGTGAGTTAATTGATAATCAATGGTATGTAGAATTGCCTTGGAAATATGATAACTTTGTTATGCCTGATTCTTATCAGACTGCCGTAAATCGTTTAAAGTCAGTTGAGAAAAAAATGTTAGCCGACAGCGCTTACGCGTCACGTTATCAGGAACGTATTCAGCATTTATTTTCGAATAATTATGCTAGGAAGCTAGACGAGGGGGAGTCTAGCGACCGCGTTTGGTACCTACCGCATTTCGGGGTCGATAACCCTAATAAAAAGAAATTACGTTTAGTTTTCGACGCAGCAGCAAAAACACAAGGTTATTCTCTCAATGATTTTTTATTGACAGGGCCGGACTTATTACAGTCTTTATTCGGAATTATGTTTAGATTTAGAGAAAATCAAATTGGAATTATTGCAGATATTAAAGACATGTTCTTAAGGATTAAAATTAAACAAAAAGATCAGCAGGCTCTTAGATTTTTATTCCGCGATGAAACCACTAAGGACATTAACAAATACGCTATGACGTCATTAATATTTGGCGCGAACTGCTCGCCCTTTATCGCGCAACATATTAAAAATAAAAACGCATTGAACTTTAAAAATACTTACCCTAAGGCTGTCGACGCTATTTGCAAACAACATTATATGGATGACTATATCGACAGTTTACCCGAAGTTGGCCTCGCGAAACAAATGATAGAGGAAGTCTGTTATATTCACCAGCAGGGTGGATTCGAAATACGGAACTGGGCTAGCAACGTACCAGCTGTTCTGGAAAACCTACCGAAGGAAGCTCTAAGTGACAGCGCCTGTTGCTCCATTGATCAAGATTCCAATCGGTCTGAAAGGACACTTGGTTTGTTATGGTACCCCGCTAGCGACGAGTTAGGATTCGATTTGTCCTTGAAGCGTATACCCGATGATATCGTAAATTTAAAACGTAAACCTACGAAACGCGAAATGCTACGTATTATTATGTCGATTTTTGACATTCACGGTTTTCTCGGACCGTTTACTATTAAGGCGAAGATTTTGATGCAGAAAACCTGGAAAACTGACTTACCATGGGATCAAGAATTACCAGAAGATTTATTTATTATATTTGCAGAGTGGATGACTCAGCTGAAAGCAATAAAAGATATTCGCATTCCGCAATACTTTTTTCGAGACCGCGATGCACCACAGTCTCCGGTCTCTGGGAACTCCGCCGCTAGTGCGAGCGAGACAACACTATTGGAATTGCACGTATTCTGCGACGCGTCTCCGAGCGCTTACGCAGCCGTAGCGTATTGGCGAAAGAAACACAATGATAAAGTGATAGTGTCGTTCATCGCGAGCAAAAGCCGCGTTGCGCCTACGAAGCTTGTGACGATACCTAGACTCGAGCTACAGGGTGCTCTATTGGCGTGCCGCTTAGCTGATACTATTAAACAAGAACACAGACTAATACCTACTGCTACGTATTTTTGGACGGACTCAACAACTGTCCTACATTGGATTAAAAACGAGAATAGGAACTATAAAGTTTTTATCGCGAATAGACTCGGTGAAATAGATGAGCTGAGCAAAATACAAGAATGGCATTACGTACCTACCGAGTTAAACGTCGCTGACCTCGCTTCGAAGAGTATGGATTACGAGCTGAAAAGCAATTGTGAGTGGTTCTTGGGACCTTCTTTTCTGCACGACGCTGACACGAAGAACTGGCCGCGGCAACCTGAAAATAAAATAAAAATTAATGAAGAAATATTAGAAAAAATAAATTTAATAAATGAAAATAACAGTCTAAATGACTTACCTGTACCAGAGCCGACGCGCTTCTCCAGTTGGTTACGATTGCTTCGTACGACTGGAACTGTTCTGCTGTTCATAGAAAAATGTAAGAAGATAAAAATAAATGGACTTACCGACGAGTTGATGAAGCGAGCTGAAACATTATTACTGCAGCACTCGCAAACCAAAGCTTTCCTCAGTGACATCTTGCTGTTGAAACAAAACAAAGAAATTAAGCGCGATAGTAGACTCCGCGCTTTGACACCTATATTGGATGATTGTGGGTTACTGCGTGTTGGTGGACGAATAGGAGCTGCCAAGGATGTAGTGATGGACACAAAGTCACCAGTGATTTTAGACGGACATGACCATGTGGCTCGACTTATTGTCAAGTATTACCACATCCGAGCGGGTCATGGATGCAACGAGTTGGTGGTCAATGAATTGCGTCAAAAATATTGGCTGCTACGTTTACGTCCCACGGTTCGTACAGTTGCATCGCAATGCTTAATCTGTCGTATCAGGAAGGCTAATCCTAAGCCGCCACGACTCGGCGACTTACCTGAAGCTAGACTCGCACATCATCAAAGACCGTTTACTGTAACTGGAGTTGATTTGTTTGGACCAATGGAGGTCACAGTTGGAAGATCAAGGCCAAAACGCTATGGTGTTTTGTTTACGTGTCTGACAGTACGTGCTGTGCATATAGAGATTGTGCCGAGCCTGACCGCGGATTCTCTGATAATGGCTTTACGGAGGATGGCTGCACGTAGGGGCTGGCCAACGAAAATTTATTCCGACAATGGAACTAATATGCGTGGTGCAGAAACTGAATTGAAGAAAGTATATGACGCTGTAGACAAAAATACCATCACCAACGAGGCTTTGAACAATGGAGTTTCCTGGAGCTTCATTCCGCCAGCTAGCCCGCATATGGGAGGCTCTTGGGAGCGGCTGGTGCGCAGTGTTAAGACCGCACTTAAGGTGGTTCTGAAAGAGAGAGCTCCACGTGAAGAGACTCTGGCCACCCTCTTAGCTGAGGTAGAGAATATTATTAACAGCCGGCCTTTAACTCATGTCTCCGTAGACCCTCGGGATGATGAGACTCTAACATCGAATCATTTTCTCATCGGTTCGTCGCCTAATTAACCTGAAGCAAGAGTTTTCACCGATAAAGATCTGTGTCTGCGCAAACAATGGCGTATCTCCCAGCGTCTAGCTGACCATTTTTGGGCCAGATGGATGAAGGAAGTGCTTCCCGATCTGGTTCCGCGCCGAAAGTGGACAGAAGAGGGCGCACAATTGAAGATTGGTGACGTGGTAGTAATAGTTGACCCTAACTCCCCCCGTAATAGCTGGCCTAAAGGTGTAGTACAATCCGTGTACCCTGGTGCTGACGGACGCGTAAGAGTTGTTGACATTAGGACCAAACAAGGGATACTTAAACGTCCCGCGGCTAGGGTAGCTGTATTTTGACGTAGTGTCTAGTGTCATTTGTGTCACTTTAGTGTCTGTTGTTCATTGTTTTGAGTGTCGTGCCGACACTGAGGGGGAGGCTGTTGGGGATAGAATAAAAATGTTTATTTTGTAGTGTTTTTTTTACCTTGATTTTTAATAAATAAATTAATCGGGGAGCAAAGTGGCGACTAGCTGGCAACCCTAATGTACGTACAGCGCCACCCCGCGCGCCGCGCCCGCAATGCTCGAAGTTTCCGGAAGCAAGTATAGACTTGCGCTCTCCCCACTCCCGAGTCAGTCGTCGTCCCGCCACCGGCCGCAACGCGCGCGCACACGCGCTTTTGAACACTCCCGCGCTCGCGAGTTAGTCGCCATCCACCCTCCGATTCTTTTTACAATTACCACTGCGTTTTACTCCCCCAACTAAACGCACTGCGTGCTGTGCGCAACACTTATGTAATTTTGACGTTCAAAAAGTGCTGACTCTCAGCCTAGTTTGAATAAATGACTTTTGATTTTGTGCTCCTTATTTATACAAACACACGGGTCAACTTCCTATGTAAGTATTTTTACTACAAACAAGGCTTTTGAATACGCGATTGTTATTCTTATTTGTATGAATTCATGGATCAATTTTCGATGCAGATAGAAAATACTTGAAAGTATCTCATAGTACTCGATTTTGCAAGTACGACCCATATCTACAGTGTAAGCAACGAGTTATAGTTACAATATTTTTACACAAGTCACGCAACGAGTTATGAGCCCTTGACCTTGCAGCTGACCGGCTCTAGGTAAAGCGGGGTCAGTCAACGGATTACCAGTAATTTAAATTTTAGTGTATTGCCAACTAATTTCGCCTTCTGGAGATACGAAATAATCTTTAAATTTTTCTCTTACTTGTTTAGCGTCAGTACCTCTATTATATGCTTGTGTTGGTTGTAGAACAGTCAAATCACATAGATCACTAATCACATTTGGCAAAGATGGTAAATAGTTTGGATTATGTACCAGAAAAAAAATTTGTAATACGCATATTGCGAAATAGATAACTTTTGCTTTGGCTGGGCTTATGTTTATCGAGATGAAGTGTGAGCAAGATGACCAAATACATTTTCAACCGTATTTCTTGCTCTCGACAACCGATCGTTGAAAACTCGGTTCTGAGCTAGCTGTCCTCGAAATCCATAGGGTTTCATCAAATATAGCTCCATATTTCCAAGCAAAGGCATCGTCAGCTACAATGACGAACGGCGTCATAATATTACTTCCTCGTGATAAGTTCTAGCTGTAGGTAAATTCAAAGTATTATTTGACAAGGCTCTCGATAAATCACATTGATTGAACACTCTGCCATCATAAATTCTTCCGTTACAGCCAACATTTAAATAATTGATTTTATAATGTGCATCCACCAATATTAAGAGGACAACACTATGGAAGCCTTAATAATTAAAATAATTACTGCCACCATCTGTAGCTTCCCACCCATAGCAACAATGCAGTATGGAAAATTTCACTTAACTTTGAATTCTTCAGCAATTTTCAGCCATTCTACTTCAGATGCTGGTATCTGAAACAGTTTAAGTATTTTGTATTATTTTTGCAGACTGAATCTATAGAATCTACAGACGGGAAAGAGTTTACGGATTTTGACAGCTCTACTTCTGTGCCGAAGCGATCTAAAAAAAAGTTCCACCATAGTAAACAGTAACATAAATAGAGCTGAAAAAATACTAAATACACCTGATGATAAATTTAAAATTTTTGGAGATTTTCTGTTGAGTGAATTAAGAAACATGCATTATGTAAAAAACACAGGGGAACTAAAAGGAATAATTCAGCGTAACATAATAACTTGGACGGAAAAGGATGACATCGAATATCTGCACGAACGAACAAACAAACAAAATAACTAGGTCGTTATAGATGTAAATGATCTCATTGATTTACCTTCAAATATTCTACCTTCATCCGACGATAGAGAACAAGACAACAGTCAAGAACTATGCGCGAGATCGTACATACAGGAGTTCGGAAAAGATATGCCAGAAAATGAAACAAATGGCCTGAAATAAATAATTGTTAAATTGATTATAATTGATTATCCATCATTTATACTAACAGTATTACTGATTATCCATCATCCTTTTTATTACTTTAATAAAAACATTAAATGAAAAATAAGCTCACCATAAGACGAAGATCAGCAGAAATTACTCATTTAAGTATCTTGTTTTTTAATATCACAGCGAATCAAATCGAGCAAAATATTAAAGATGCCTTCAGTCATTCGTAGGAAGTTTTTTAATTGTACGGGATCTGCTTTGGAGTTCTCTTAATAATTGGCTTTGAAGACCTAAATCATCACGCCTCAATATCTAACCTCGTAGCGATTTTGATGTTTTAACAACAACACAATAGACGCATCTAGTATCAGGGTTGCCAACCGTACGAGGTTCCTCGTACAAATACGAGATTTGTGGTCTTTCGTACGAGTTACGAGGACGCTATCAACCTCGTACAATTATGTACGAGATTTTGATAACATTATGGCCATGCGATTTTTTTTAATGGATTATGTAGCTAGTTCCAAATGAGCTTTCGTTACTTCACCGGACTTTAGGCCATACGATCATTTTGGACCACCTTTATAAATTAGTAAAAACTAGTGCCATCTATCAAAACTTGTAGGAACTTCTTACACCGTAAATTGCACTGCCGGAGATTTCCCGGTTGACGCTATAGCTGTGGCGACTGGACTCTCGTCAGCGCCCTCGGGCGCCCGCCGTCGGAAGCAGCAGCTTGTCCCTCGAGCCGACTTCTGATCTCTCTCTACCATTTAGCCGCGCCGCCATGATGCCCATGTTTCAGTCCAGCTCTGGCGCTCGGCGCTCACGCACGCAAAGTGTACTTTAGTGAATAAAGCCTTATTAATCTGAAACGTCGAGTGTTCTCTCTCTCTCATTTGCGCCCGCTCACCTCCCTGCCGTGACAACGCTAAATAGCTACCATAGACAATCATCGTGTAAATGATGATTGTCAATGGTAGTTCAACCGGGAAATCCCCGACTAATAAAAGATTTCGTACCTACTTCGCATTAGTCGTTTGTACTACGTCGTGTAGCTAATTGTTTTTTTTTTTTTGTAAAAAAGAAGATTTCTATTGTTAATACCAAGTTTTTTCCATTGTTTAGAGGTGTAATAAAAGTAATAAGTCTCATTATGAGTGATAACGAAGAAAACAGTGACCGTTCGCCTACTTTAACTCCGCCTAGAAAATTACCCAAAAAAGGTGGTTGGACAAGAAAAAAGGAAAGTAACACATTATCGCAACATCGTGCACATAATTTTAGACAGCAGTGGTTAAAAGATCCGACTTTTAAAGACTGGCTTTTGCCAGACACCAATGATGTAACAAAAGCCAAATGTGCATATTGCTCGGGAACATCAATGGTAGCTGAACTATCTAATTTAAAAACGCATGCCTCTACCAAGAAACACTTGGGCAACCAACCTGGATCCAGTGGAAAACACAAACATTAACATCGCTTGGTTTCCAGAAAGGTCTAACTCCACAAAATAAAGAAAAAGCTCGTGCTGAAATTAAACTTGCTGCTTTTTTTGCAGAGCATAATATAGCATACTCGGTTGCTGACCATTTAGCAGATTTATTAAAAGAAGTTGTGACAGATTCTAAATTAATCAAGGAAACTGAACTCAAACGAACAAAAATTACAGGTGTGGTAAAGAACGTTCTTGGCGAAGGTCATAAAGCAGATTTAGCCCAAAAATTACAAAACAATCAGTTTTCGGTGATGACGGACGAGATGACCGATGTTTTTACGGTCAAAACTGCTTGCGTTGTGGTACGGTATTTTGATCAAGATGCTCAAAAGATATGTAGCACATTTTGGGAGTTGTACAAAGTTTTTAAGCAAACGTCTGATACTGATGATACGAGTATTCCTACTGCCAATGCCGACAATTTATACAGAGCTCTTATCGATTCATTAACTAACCGTAATGTTCCATTGACAAACATGATTGGCTTTGGCTCCGATGGGTGTAATATCATGATGGGTGACAACGACTCAGTAAAAACAAGGTTTATACGCGATTTCCCAGGAATCATAATCACGAAGTGCGTTTGTCATTCGGCCCATTTGTGTGCCAGTGAAGCCTGTAAACAGTTGCCTGAAAGTGTAGAACAACTGGCTAGAGATATCTACAACTTTTTTAAACATAGTGATAAACGGCAATTTGATTTTCGTAACTTCCAGTCGTTTGCTGCAGTGGAGACTCATAAAATACTGAAACCATCACAGACAAGATGGCTTTCGTTATTATCAGTGGTTGAAAGGATATTAGAACAATGAGAGGCCCTACGTCTTTTTTTATCGACTTTACGACAAATCCTGCACATAGGGCGAGAGCCGATGTAAGAAATCGAGCAGTATTTATTCTCGAAAAACTCAGCAACCCATTCTACAAACTTTATTTGTTTCCTGGAATGGTCGCTCCCTTTATTCAATAAGTTCAATCTGGAGTTTCAAAGCGAGAAAGTAGTTGTTCACAATCTACATGAGAAAATTAGAACACTTTACCAGGAGATCTTATTACGTTATTTACAACGCGAATATGTGATGAGACAAAATCTTGGAGAAATAAACCCTGAAAGTCAGCAACATCAGCTCCATGACGCTGCACTGTATCTTGGCGTCAAAGTATATGAGCTCTTAAAACATCCAGATGTGATCAGAAAGCCTGCAGATATTGCACAGTTCTTCTCATGCTGCAAAAATTTCTACAAAGCTGCCGCCACCGAAATTAAAAAAAAACGATATAACATGGAAGATCCTGTCTTGTCAAAGCTACAAGTTTTTGAACCTGCATCAGCGCTCTCCCATAATTTTAGAAGCCATTTCCCAACACTTATGCCACTTATGGAAGTGGTCCCCGTATAATCGCACCAGCTGATTACGCAAAGAAACAAATAATCGACAACCAATGGAGGACTTTGCCAAATGCACAAGCTCGTCATCCTCAAGGGTTGAATGAAATTAGTGAGCCAGACAAGTTTTTGGCTCAATTACTGAAAACTGAAGACTTTTCCGAGCTGGCTCATTTTGCCCTATCTACACTGTCCCTACCCCATGCGAATGCTGACTGCGAGCGGGTATTTAGTAAAGTCAATTTAATAAAGACAGACTTAAGAAACCGGCTAACTGTGGAAACAGTGAACAGCACACTTCTTGCTGCAGAGAGCGCAAAAGGTTTAACTCGTACTGGAAACTGCGTCAATTTTGAACCTACAAAAGAAATGTATAGCCGCATGACGAAGGATAAAATATACGGCAGAAAAAATGATAACATTGAGGATGTTCCTGACATAATATTTGGAGAGGAAATTTAAAAGGTAACAAGAGGTTTTACGATACTTTTGCAAGGGCAAATTTTCGTAATAATATAGACGCATTTAGTTTTTTTCTGATTTTACTTCAGTAATAATAAACAATTTTTATAGCTATATTACAATTTTATTTAATGTAAGGTTTTAATCATTAATACATTTTAAATTCCTTCTTTATATACTTCAATTCGCGCAAAAAGATATTTTTGTTTCAGCGATATTAGCCTGACATCTATTGATTCATTATTATTTCATAATGAGCATCCTTCTTTAACGTCAGTATTGAATACTGCTATATCGCCATCTGTAGTTATGTTTGCAAGTTAATTTCAATAGTATACTTCATCTTACAGAGTCATGCAAATGATAAAGTTATCATTAATTATGCTGTGACAAGATAATTAATTTGATTCACTACCAAAGAATATTTATTCAAATAATAATAACAATAAATAATTTTAGTCAAAAGCTGTGATATCTCCTTCCTGAATTATTTTTAACAACTCATTATTGATATTATTAATTTCATGTGTTGCAGATTTCTCGATGATAATAAAACTTTAATTTTATTTGTTTCCATATATTTTTAATTTACGAGAATACACTAAATTATAAACTAAATAATCTATCTGTAAAGTTTCGAACGATTATTTTCATTATTATGGCTGAAAACCCGTCAAACAAAATTGTCGGTAATTCTCAGGGGTATATTGGCCCTTAATAAATTTTAATGTACGAGGTTGGAAAGTCAATATACGAGATTTGCAGCTACACATTTACGAGGAATCTTTTTTTTTGGTTGGCAACCCTGGTTCGTATTTTTCTGCAGCTAGGCATCTTGTTTGATCGCTCTTGTTCAAGTAATTTTGTATGCAATTTGTGTCGAAACGGTTCTACAAGATGTTGCAGGAAGTTAACTTCACCGACTTGCATTTATAGAGAAATTGCAGTCAGTGGAAACAGTTGTCAATTGACTTCTGCAAGAAATTGTGGAAGTTACTTGTCAGTGGACACTCAAAATTATAAAGTCAACAAATCGTGGCAAGGGCCTTCGGTGAGTGGTGTTATAGACAAGATTTCCATGGGAAAAAGGTTTATAACGGTCCATGTAGGATCTGAACATAGTTTCATACCAAATGCATTCTTGACATTTAGTACAAAATCTAAGCTGGCTGAGATTACCATCATGACATGAACGTCTCAAATTTTATATGAAGTGACTGCAAGAAAAGCTGATACCAAATTTAACACAAAATAGTGTGGTAATAATGGATAACGTTAGTTACCACGTCAAGCAAATAAACAAGCCACCCTCGATTGAAAACCGAAAAATTGGCATTCGAAACTGGTTGGCAATTAATAGAATTCCATATGAAAACTGTTACTCAAAGGCTGAGTTCCTTTGCCTGGTAAATGAGAACAAACCCACACCCCAGTATGAAGCAGAAGAGCTTCTTAAACAACATGGCCATGAAGTTTTAAAACTACCTCCATGTCATTGTGATCTGAACCCGATTGAGATGATATGGAGTTTAGCTAAACGCAGAATCGCAAGCAAAAATATAGGAGTACCAGCATGGAGAAACTAATTACAGAATCATTTTCTAGTATTTCTCCAGATGAGTGGAAAAAATGTACAGACCATGTCGTTCGTGTTGAAAATGAGTATTAAAAAAGACAGAATACTAGAGAATGAAATTGAACCGCTTATTATTAACGTACAGTAACGATTCCTTTGGTGACATTGAATTCCTCGAAGTAAACTTCGATCATGATTCATAACTTTTTGAATATTGTTCTGTATTAAACGTCATATTTGTATAAAAATCTGTGTTATTATTTTTGTAATCCAGTTTCCAAGATTTTCTGCTATGGAAATCTTCATAGAAGACAACATAGTACCTATTCATGCATAGAATTAGGATACGTACCTAATCAAATATTTAAAAAATATGACCTACATACATTATTGTGTAATATTAATTTATTTGCAACTTGTAACAACCAAAAGACTATAAACGCTTTTCTACTCAATTTTTTGCATTATGATTTCCTATTATTCTGTAATAATAAAATATAAACATTATTTACTAACAAAAATATTCAAGTATCAAATACGTTTTTATCCTAGTTGATCTGGGGATACACGACCTATTTTTTGCCGCTCTTTTCATTCTCAGTTTTCAATAGACAGACGACTCCAGCAAAGATGAATTGCGATGCCACCGTGAGAATACCAATTTTTTTTTTTTTAATCTCTCAGAGAAACCCTAGCACCTGGTTGGTAAATTGCACGAACAGCTCGTTTTTGAAGAACAAAAATATTTTTCATCCCCCCATATCGGAAAGAGTATTTTTGCTCTTCGATATCTGAGTGCAAAAGTCGTTTTTACCCGCTAGAGGATAAAGTAAATTGAATTTAGAACATCGTGTGCACTAAGTTTGTGAATCCAAAACATCTTTAAATCTATTTACTTCTCCCTCCATAGTGCCGAATTCAAAATTAAAATATTTTATTTCACTTAAACCCGCAAGGACACTTATGAAACGTCAGAAGCTAGGTGCACGGTTCCAATTTGTCGCTTCCTACGGAGAAGAGCCGGCAAGAAACTCCACGGTTATTCTTTTAAAAATAATTGGCTTTTGTTTCCAGTAGTTGGGCATTCTTACATACCACCTGACAGAGTATTCGCTAAGATCGAGAAGGAAGTCCGTCTCCACGAAGAAATAAGTAGCCCCCAAAAATACTTGAGACATTATTTCAAACTTTAGTACTGTCACTATCTTGGGAGCCACTGATTGCGAAGTCCTTGACTGGAAAGCAGCTTCCAAGGAAGTTTTTAAACCTGTGAGTAGCTGGCATTTCAAATTCAAACAGTGTAAGCGTTTCATTTTAAAACGTTCAAAGAGACCCGGTAATATTTTGATTCGAGGGCATTTACATTATAAAAGACAATGCCAGATCCTGCCCCTACCTTTTATGAATTTACAGGAAATGTAACTTAATCAAAATACTCGCATGAAATTATGACCGTTTGTTACTTAATTGTTATTCTGTCACACTTGCAGATAAAAAGTTAGTGATAAAGAGGAATTCTGAAACCCAAAGCTTATTTCCTGTGTTTGTCGCAACCATCCGCATTGCTTTAGTAACGAGCGTACACGCGGAACAAAACGAGTTATTTAATTTAAAAATGACATCTATTTAATTATTTACGGATTTTTATATGTACTTGGTTTAAATACACACAGTAAAAGATAATAATGTTTGTAAATAACTATGTAATATTATTATGAATGTATATTGTAATAAATCTTTCGCATTTGAGCATTAGTAGGTAGGTCATTACGTGTAACGAAACGTAATTGACGAGCTAATAGCAATGTCAAAAATCATACGTTGACATTCGCTATAATCTGTTTGCCTTTGCATTTTTGTTTGTATTTTACGCTCCCTAATCTCTTTGCGATCACAATTTTTGCAATTTTATTTTCACGACGATTTTTGGTTTTGTAAACTGACTCGAAGTCGCCTACTCGCCGACTTTTTGCTACTTGCCACAGATTCTGATCATTGCTTCCATTCTGAGCATTATTGACTTGGTTAACGATGTTGAGGTGCATAAATTGTGCTTGTGCGTCGTCAGGATGCTAAAACATGTTGTGTCTTCATTACAATCTGCACTGCAAACTCTTCTCGCAAAATGTAATCGCAACAATTATTACATTTAGGTTGGCAACGATTTCCGTTGCCAACCTAAATGTAATAATTGTTGAAAGATTTAAACGGAAACAGCAAGTTCTAAAGGCATTTAAACATATTTCAGTTATCACTAATAATGCAGCAATAGAATGCTACATTTGGCATGCTTGTAAACCAACTTATTTTATGGGTCAAGGCTCTATAGAATTCCTGGCATTGTCCTTTGATGATGGAGTTAGCAAAAAGTTTGTAAACCAGGAAAAAAAAACCGTTATGCTAAATCCAGAAAAAATACGTCCTTCGAACAATTTATCGGCTGCAAAAAAAAGATACGTTGACCTTGCTGAGAAGCCATTAGCGTAACGAATGGCAGCTAAATGAAAACTTGAAATTTTTCAAAGAGTTACTACAAGAATATTGTTATGACCAAACTGAAGATAGTAACCAACTGGGTGAAGACGGTGACAGTAACGAAGAATTATGTGATCCAAATGAAGAAATTGATGACATTCATGTGTGAATAATAAGAAATAAGTAAAGTTAAACTTATATTTTATAAACAATAATATTAATGATTGTCACAATAAACAGTGTACGATAAAAAAGGTTTAATTTATTTATTACTATAATTAATAAATAAAACCTAAGTATTAACATTCATATTCATAGCGTTCCTTCCTCCCATTTCTAATGAATTCGCTAAATAACTTTTCCTAGTAAAAAAAGGAAGTTCACTTGGTTCAAGAAAATAATAAGTATCAAGATTATTACACCAAAACATCACCAAATACAGCCATTGCAAATGCAGCAATATCCATAAATGACTGGCACAAAACCAGCTACATCCTATTTAGAGAGGCGCAAAAGCAGCAATATCCACACATTGGATGCAAAAACAGCAACATGCTAAATGTATTACTTTATTTTGGTAAATGTAGACTCAATTAGGGAATTCTGTTTTACAATATCTGATTCTAATTGGTACATGAAATGTACACAAAAAATAACGTCTACTGCCTTTTCAGTAAAAGTGAATGTTGCTGCCTTTGCTTTTATACGACTCATTTGGTTTATTAATAACTCAAAGTTGCATAGTAAAACGTCAAGTCAAGGGTCTGTCAAAATTGGTGACATTCAACAAAGTTCACAACATGAACACCGTCTAGGGATATTTTGTATAAAGTTCTTAAACTCAAAAAATACTGACCAGTTTTAAATTCTTTTGAAGAAAGCTTATTTTGTAAACCGTTTTGAACGATTCTAAATTTGAATTTGATAAAAATAAATTAAAAACAAAACATTTACGCGGCATAATGGTAGCGAAGTCCGAAGGTTTCATTTACCTACAGTAGTTTTTGGCTATTTTTTTGTGTCAAATTTAAGTTTTATTACAAGTTAACGGTTAATTTCGAATTAATGTTATTGTGTGCATCATGCAGCGGCGCCATTTAACGAGAGAGGAAATGTTAAGGGCAGTAGGTATGCTCCAAGCTGGGGCTACTCAACGGAGTATTGCTGAGGAGATTGGAACAAGACAAAACGTGATATCAAGGTTATGGTCCCGTTATCTGTGCTACTGGTGAAGTGGCTGAAAGACACTCAGGCGGGAAGCGCATAACCACTCAACGACAAGACCGATTTTTGTAAGTTGCCGCGAGAAAACAACCAAATGTTACGGCCATGCAGTTGGTTCAGTGATTCCAGTCAGAGCTAGGGTTGGCAACCCTACTATGTAATATAGTATCCTACTATTTGAAGGGACCAAAAACGATATGTCTAAAAAATTAATATAGTAGGCGAAACTACTATATTTTTCGTAAAGCGGAACGCAACCTTAACTAAAGCCCTCTCTGTGAGTCTACGGCGAAATATTACGCACTGTTATAACCTCTATTACAAGGCAATAAAGTCGACATCTGCACTCTACAGTTAAAGTGTCATTTTTCATTGCAAAACCAATGCTGAATTGCAATTATCGCATACTAGCGGAATTATTACATTAATTTAGTTAGTTAGATTCTGGACGCCGTCGCGTAAACCAACTTCGGTACACTTATCCCGAGAGATACAATAGAGATTATAGAAAGTCATAATCTTTGGTTGGTGCATTATTGTGTAGTTTTAGTAAAACAATAATCAAAGGTGTAACTGTGGACTTCTTGTGAATAAATAAGTGGTTCGGTAGAAAATAGTTTTTTTTTTTAAAGACTAACGGGGTCGGCCTTATAACAAATTGGTGTCAGAAGTGGGATACCAGAGACGAAGTCTTACGACGTTGAGTCAGACAGACACTGGTATCCCAAACCCCGAGCCTAGTTCATTGACCGACAGTAAGACTTGGCCTAAAGCTAAGCCTGCGTCACTACCTTGGACGACGGTCTGTCTCTGCTCTCCAGCGTGAGCCCGCTCCAGCCACAACACATTGGACGACGGTCAGTCTCCGCTCGTAAGCGTGAGTCCACTCCAGCCACAACACATTGGACGACGGTCAGCCTCTGCTCTTCAGCGTGAGCCCGCTCCAGACATCATCACCAGCACCATCATCAGCTCCAGGGTCTAACTCACCACATCCAACTATTCAAGAAATTCCTCAGCAAACCGTGTGAAAATTCCAGATCCACTGTGTCATCGAAACATAGTGCAAACGCCAAGCTTTGCGTTACTGTGAGTGTTTTTTGTGTCAATTACTTCAAAGTGAATCGCGCTTTCAAATCGTATTTCTAAGTTATTGCTATATTTTATGACTATTTGTATCTACCCTGTTTCACGTATTCTACTGTTCGTAAATTATAAAAGTTGTCCAGCATATCATAATATATACATATCTCCGTTAAATCAGAAACGAGAAAATGTCCGACAATATTACCTTGTCCGTCTTAACGAAATTCGTAAAATCATATAATGGGGACAGGGAGACACTACCTGCGTTTCTCACAAATTGTGAGAATGCAATGTCTTTAGCCACACAAGACCGCCTTCGTGAGATAAAACTATGGTTGTTTTATCTCACGAAGGTGGGTTACGTGACTTTTATTACGTCGAAGTAAGAGTTATTTTGTCACGATTCACCTGCGTTCGTGAGATTATCTCACGAAGGCGGGTTACGTGACTTTTATTACGTCGAAGTAAGAGTTATTTTGTCACGATTCACCGGCGTTCGTGAGATTAAACTACTATACCGTATTTAAAAAATTGGAGTGTCGGAATTACCGAGGCGATTTAATCGGTATTGTATTTTTTTTTCTAACTGTCGATAGTTTAGTTACTAGCTTGGTAAAATACATTCAGGTTAGTTCTAGCATTTAACAGTACTGTTGTGGATCAGAAAATTATCCGTGGTTTACTGCGGTACCGGGACAGCTATTTAAGTAGGTACTTGTTTGATTTTAAAACTCGCGAGGCCACTGTTTTGTGTGGAACAAGGTGGATTGCTGCATAGCAATCCACCTTGTTCCACACAAAATAGTTCAACGCGCGAACTTGTTCAAATTTAAAATTTCGTGGGCTAGGGCATCCTAGCCCACGAAATTTTAAATTTGAACAAGTTCATTTAATTTTTTTGCTAGGTTTGGTCACTGTTGCGCATGATTTTTGTACCGGGCGCATTTACAAAATACTTTCTGAAGTAACCTAAAGCTACGTCCCCACTAGGCGGCATTCGTCCCGTGTTGCCCGATGTCTCATCTCTGTCTGCCAACATCGTCATCCGATGTCTCCGGGGCCACTCGTTGCTCGACAAATGTCGCCTAGTGGGGGACACGGCTTTATAACAACTAATAATATTTTGCTGTCGCCTTATACATATAAAATCATGCGGTTTTGTTGTTACATTTTATTTTATTGCAGCAGATGGTAACGGAGTTCCTAGTACGAAGCCTTTGGAAAAGCTTTCGTCACCTTCAAGCAATATTTTAACTTCGCCAGATCGCTTAGTATAACATTCCTCGCCGGTATTAGAACTGCTCGACTTGTCCCCCTTTAAAAGTCCTGACTATGTATCAGATTCATCAGAACCATCGTACTATAATAAATGCTGGCGGCAAGAAAATGAGGCTGCCTAATGCGAAATCGAGGCGCACTATGATATATACTTTCACATTCAGAAGCAGACTCTTCTAGAGTCTGCTTCTGAAGGTGAAAGTATAGCTAAATCACCAGTGTTTATATCATGTTCTGATGACGATACAGTGAGTAGTAATGACGAAGTAGTTACGAAAGGAAGACCAAAGAAAGGCCGAAAGTGTAAGTATGGTGGTACAATTATATAGACAAATCAAGCAATTTTATTGTTTCGTTTTTACAGTTCATTCAATATTGTGTTTTATGTTATTGTTTCAATTTTAACGATCAATATTGCAAAAAATGGACCAACAGATTACTCAGTGGTTGTATGAAGACGAATCAGAAGATGAAGAGGCATGTGAAGTCGCTGTTCCTGACCTTGAAAATGATGTTGAAGAAGATGGAACTATTGAAGATTTTCGAGCAGAAATTCTGGATGATAATACAGAAGATTCTTCATCGGATGATGAAATTCCTCTGTGTAATTACAGTTCAGGTAATTTTCTTCGTGTCTTACCTGTCCCTAATAATCTGAAGGGGAAAAACGGGTTTAGGTGGACAGGTGAAAAACCAACAAGGTCTAGAATTCCACGAAGAAATATTTTGTTTCATCCTCCTGGACCTAAAGCTGCAGCTCGTGAAATAACAACAGAGCAAGAAGCATGGAGTATTTTTTTTCTGATGAAATACTTGAAGAAATTGTTAGGAATACAAATGCTGAAATTGGTAGACAGAGAGAAAAATATAAACGAGACAGACCTATATAGAATACGGAGGATGAAAACGCGGATGCATCGAGTTCCACAAAAATATGTCCTTCTTTTGCTAAGGATGCAAGTGTGTTGGAAATCAAGGCTTTATTTGGGCTTTACTACTTAGCGGGGGTTCTCAACATGAATCATGTCACCGCCAAGGAATTATTTGACAAGAACTCAGGTGTTGGCTATTTTCGTGCCACCATGAGCCAAGCTAGATTTGAGTTTCTGACAAACTGTCTGCGTTTTGACGACCGGTCTACCAGAGAAGAACGACAGCAAAATGATAGATTAGCACCAATTAGGAACATTTTTGATCACATTGTCAAAGTTTCAAATGAAGTGTATAGCCCTTCAGATTGCTGTACATTAGACGAAATGTTGTTGGGCTTTAGAGGTAGATGTATCTTCAAAATGTACATACCGAGTAAACCAGACAAATATGGTATAAAATTTTTAATGACTTGTGACTCTAAAACTGCTTAAATGATAGATGCTTTTGTATATTTGGGCAAAGGCTCGTGCCCTACTAGTGTACCAGCTGCTCACTTCTTTACTATGGAACTGACTGAGAAAATTCATGGCACAAACCGCAACCTCACTTGTGATAATTGGTTCACATCAATACCAGTGGCAAAAGAATTGTTGCAAAAGCAGGTGACCCTTGTAGGTACGCTACGTAGAAACAAAATAGATATTCCACCTTCTTTTGTTGAGCTAAAAGATCGCGATCGCAACACAGCAAAGTTTGCCTTTTCAAAAGAACTTACGCTTTTGTCTTACTGTCCACCAAAATCCAAAAAGAAAAAAATTGTCACCATGTTGTCAACTATGTATCCAACAGCAGATCCTGATGCAACGATTCAATTACCAGAGATGATAGAGTATTATAATAAGACTAAAGGCGGAGTTGACTTGATGGATCAGCTATGCCACAAGTACAGCGTGTCTAGGAGATCAAAAAGGTGGCCAATGGCAATTTTTTATGGCCTTCTGAATATAGTAGGTATTAATTCATATGTCTTGCTAAAAATGACCACGAAAAGAGCTACAAAAAGACGTCATTTCTTGAAAAAACTTGCCTTAGATCTGATCACCCCTCAAATGGAAGAACGCTTTACATGGCCCTCTTTACCCATGAATCTTCAACTTCTCTTAGGTGGAATCTTGCAAAAGAAGCGGCCATTGCAAGAACCAAGTTCTGCTCCCACTGCTAAGAAAAGATGTGCCATGTGCCCAAGGGGTAAGGGCCGGAAAACCAAGGTAACCTGTGGCATGTGCCGAAAACCTCTTTGCGGTGAACATACTGAGGCTATGTGCCAAGAATGTGTTACCAAAAACATTTTTTTTTTTTGTATTGTTAAATAAGCGTTCATAATATTAAACAGTAATTATAATTGAATTGTAGTTTTATTTTGTGAGCATAAATTTTTATGTATTGGGGTCCTTAAAACCCCTGGGTAGTAATAGTGTTTCTCCAGGAATGGGTAGGGTTTAAGGGTTAATAAAGAATTTATTAATTGGCTACAAACTCGGGAAATATTTCTAAAAAAGACTCGCCCAAATCAATTTTTTTTAGAACAGATTTCCTTGGTTTGTTCTGTGGAACTAAATATAGGGAGAGCACCTGTTCGCGGCAGACCACCTGTAATCTGTCAGGGAAGCCAGTATCGCCAGCGAAACTAGCCGATATTCAGTCCATATTCCCACTTGCTAATCGTACCGCGATAGTCGAGAAACGAAATGAAACACGTGAACCCGAGATAGAATACGTACTCCAACAGCAAATATTTATAACAAACCCCCTTGCCAGTCGACAAAAGACTGCCCCACGATATACACAGCAGACCTGCCGATTCACATTTACACTTCAAAAAAACGTGGCCCCATAGCGAAATCAAGACTTAAGCGTGTACTTAAATCAACAAAATTGTTACAGGATCCTACTGATAGCAATTCTCCCAATGACGCGACCTTAGGAGATAAGACTCGAAAGCCTCGATGATGGACCAGGGCGTCTACCCTTGGGGTGCGTGCAGAAAACCTCCTTGTGCCTGATTCCTGCTCGTTTCATTCGAATAGGTTCGGGGGAAAGCGCAGTCGTCGGGCCGGTGCATCCTGGGTACGGCCAATAGTCTCTCCATGTCGGAGAGGGTATTGACTGTGGAAAATTTCTGCGTAGGGGGGGGGAGCCTTATGCTCCTGGGTCAGTCAATTTGGACCGCCCGACGGTTGTCCACACACCCCTCTGCTTACAGAGGTTAGGCTGAGTGGGCGTAAGACGTTTCTCCACATGTCTGTTTGTTTCAAACAGTGAACATGCTGGAGAAACATGGGCGGCGCTCGTTGTGCACTCCCCCTGCCAGCGGGCTAGCAGCGGGGGATCTGATTCTCCCGACTGCAACCGTCGAAATCGTAATCCATAACGACATCATGTTCATGTATCATGACTCGGAACGGGACCAGGATCTTGGCTTGATCGCCCGGACCGCGAAGAAGAAGTCTAATACCAAGTTTTGGTGTGCGGCGAGGGTATGAATGGCTGAGGAGTAGCGCCATCTGCAGCTTCTTAGTTGTAGGTGGCGCATCAGTCTCAAGTGCACCCCCAGCCAAGGATTGGTTGGTTTATAAATGTACACTTACCTAGGGACAGGGGCTACCTTAGGTGGACCTTTTATATCCCGCATACTCGTGGGACTTATATGGATTTTACAATTTAAGAAAAAGAGAAGGTTCCGATCATTGTGATCGAACGGATGGGTGCGGGTGCGGTATCAGATTCCGACAGCGCGTCCGAGAAGATGAGCGTCGCTAATGTTGTTAGCGTAGGCTCGGAGCGCTCGCGGGCTCCAGAGGGGACTCGTCCCTCCAAAGGGAGGAGAAAGCGCCGGCCGCTAAGGTGCCAACTGGCTGGAGCAGACGAGGTCGCGCAGTGGCGAATAGACCTTCTGCTCGTTTGGCGGAGCAGGATCGTTCCGTGTCGATATCCCGGCCCGACACGCCTGCTTCGGTGAAGCACGCGGAGAGCGTCGAGAGCGTGGGCAGCGACTCCGCGCCCACGTTCTCAGATGTTGGGGAAGGTCTTATGCTGCCTTCAAATAAGGCGGAGGCCAATGCTGCCAAGCGGGCGCAACGCAAGACTAGAGCGGCTGACGAGGTAGAAGAGTTGGCCCGTCAGGTGCGGGAGCGGCGCTCAGCCCGGATGGCTGCCAGGGGGAGCGTTTTGAAGGTGGCGCTCAGTCGCCAAGTTCTGGACGGCGTGGGCGTCGTTCTTCAGGTTGCCACTTAATCGGGCAACCTGAAGGGCAAGTTCACGCGCGCTCTGAACGAGGCGGCTGACGGAATCAGGGAGGCAGTTGAGGTCCTCCAGAGTCAGTCGAGCACGGAGGTGACGGCGAAGCTGTGGGAGGAGAACCGCCGTCTCCAATCCAAGTTGGAGGACCTCAAGCGGCAATTTGCCGCCCAGCGGGTAGCTTCCGCGGCCATCCGACCGCCAGTCCCATTGTCGACTCCACCGCCCCATTATCGGTCCCTACACTTGCGGATGCGGAGATCGAAAAGATCGCGTGTATCTGAATGATGCAATGCAGTCAGTTGGTGGGGGCTTGGATAGCGGCCATACAGGGGAGGCTTCCGCCGGCCGAAACCTTCCGCCCACCGCTCGCTGCGGCCAAGCGGAGGATGGCTGGCCCCGCCAAACCGGGGTCAACGGTCGCGGCGGCTGAGCCGAACGGGTCCGAGAAAGGGGCCAGAAAGTCAGCGCCCACTTCCCGGAAGGCTGCTCCCCCGCCGTCCATGCCTAAGCCAGCTTCCCGGACGGCCGGTCTCCTGGCAAGTGCTTCCAGGCCGTCCACGGAGGCCTGGACAATGGTCGTTAAGAAGGGCCGTAAGAAGAAGGCGGAGCCGCCTCCACCCGCTGCGGCACCGGCACCTACGAGGAGGACTCAAAGGCCGCCTAGGGTGAGAAACCCACGCTCTGCGGCTGTAGTAATAACACTGCAGCCCGGAGCCGTCGAAAGGGGCGACTCATATAAGGCGGTCATGAGGGAGGCCAAAGCCAAAGTCGCGTTCTCCGACCTTGGTATACCATCCGGCTTAGGATTTAGGCCGGCGATTACGGAGGCGCGGCTGCTGGAGGTACCGGGTGCCTCTAGCGGAGAGAAGGCGGACATCCTGGCCGCCAAGCTGGGGGAGGTCCTCAACTCTGAGGACGTTCGAGTGTCCAGGCCTATGAAGGCCGCTGAGCTGCGGCGCGTCAACGGCCTGGATGACTCGACAACCTCGGCTGAGATTGTGGCAGCCATCGCCAAAGTCGGAGGACGTCCGCCTGATGATGTGCGGGTGGGCGAAATCCGCACCGATGCTTTCGGGCTCGGGGTCTTTTGGGTTGGTGCCCGGTGGCGGCGGGTAATAAAGTTGCTGACGGTGGACGACACTTGGTCGGGTGGGTTGCAGCAAGGGTCAAACTGCTGTAAAAAGATTTAACTCAGGAACTAATTAGGATAGAAAATAGTTTAGCTTTTGTTCGTGCGAGTAGTACAAACCAATCCATGATAGACGTAGAAATACTAGAGTCAATGGTAAGAAAACTTAAGACTATTTACGCCGAAGAGCAAATTTTAGATCTGGAACTTAGAGATTACTATAACAGTACAAAACTGGGATCATATTATGTAGACAAACAGATAGTATTCGTATTTAAATTTCCAATCTATTCTAGAAATAGTTACGATTTTTATAGACTCTCCGTGGTACCTAATAAACACGCACAAGGTCTTATTCCACCCTTTACTTTCCTTGCAACTAACGAGATGTTACATGCGTACATAGAGGCTGAATGTCCGAAGTTGAAAAACTGTTACCTCTGTGAGTAAGATATTACTCACCAGACTCGCACCAAAGCGGACTGCGTCCAGGAGTAAATCACCAACCAAGCTCTACAAGACTCCTGCAAGTTCACCTCAGTCACCTTGATGAGAGAAGCCATGGAGAAGCTCGACGACCAACATTACGTCCTATCCTTTCCTCAAGAAACGAAGGTACAACTAACCTGTAACCAGAAAAACTTTACATCGCCTCAGGGTAGTTACCTTGCTACGATTCCTATTGGATGTTATCTGCGCATCGAAGAGTTCACCATTGCAAACGTTTACGACGAAATTAATGGCCAACTCTTGAAGTTAATGAAAATACCCTACGACGCTGAGAAACAGGCCACCACAGCCACCCACGTCAATCTGAACTCTATTGATCTACAAGGATTACACAGTACCCAGGACAAAATTATGATCCAGAATCTTGTTTAAGCCGAGAACGTGCAGACCGACGCACTTTATCACATTACAATCCCATTCTATGGAGTACTATTGAGTGTAAGCGTACTCATTATCATCGCAATGACCCGGGCACTACCTATGCAGATGTACTAACACTATGAAAAAGTGGCAGCAACCACCAGCCGCAACCATGGAAAAAAGGAAACTCCTGACGAACTTCCAGCAACATTTTCACTCAACGTGCTAAAATAGTCGCCGTTCTAAGAGGGGAGGAATTACAAAGCGCTACTACATAAAGTTCGCTAATGTTACATCCGCGCCGATCTTATTAATTTCTATAATTGCTGATGCACCTATGACGTCGTTCGATTTCGCAAGATGTTGTTTGTGCAATAAATTGTAAGTATGATTATTCTATCGTCCCACTTCGGATTGGTGATACCAGTAATTGCAGAGGAATTTGGTATATTAAGAGTTCCATCTTGAAGTTTTTGATAAAAAATAGAATCACGGAAAACTGTAGAATCACTACATTTCTCATAAGCACCGATGTCAATATATATAAATTTGTAATTAGAATCACATATAGCCAGAAGTAAGATGGAAAAATAATGCTCATAATTGTAGTACAGGGATCCAGTTAGAGACGGTTTGATAACACGCACATGTTTACCGTCTAAGGCACCTAAAACATGAGGAAAATTAGCTCTTGACTTAAATCCTTCAGTTATATTTAGCCACATTTCAGTTGTAGGTTCGGGAAAACACTCCATTTTCATTACATCCCATAATGCATCACATACTTTTTCTACAATACTTCGTATGGTTGATATCCCAAGTCGATAATTGTAATGCAGATCGGTAAAAAAAATATATATATTTCAGATACCTGGCCACGGGGGGCCAGGTATCTGAAATATATATTTTTTTATTACAGGGCGCTCGCTACAAATAAAGTGGAAAAACCTTCGAGGCGCCTTCATGAAGGAGTGCCGAAGGCAAAAAAAACATTAAGAGCGGAGCGGGAGCTAAGAAAAATAATCAATATCGATTTTATAATCAATTGTTATTTTTAAAACCTTACGCTGGAATTAATAAAACTGAGAATAGTTTGTCTGCTGCAGACGATAAATCAGTTGGGGAAGGTAAGGAATCGGTTGGAGGACCATATAAAGACAGTCCAAAAAGAAAGAAATCTGATCATTCTGAAGAGATGACTCGAGAATTAATCGATACTCTGAAATCTTCAATGAGCAAAAAAGTAAACGAAGAAGATCCTGACCGACAGTTTATGCTCTCTTTGGTGCCTGATTTCAAGAAAGTCCCCGATCGATTGAAGTCAATCGTGAAAATAAATATGATTAAATGCATATCACAAGCTCAAGATGAAATGTAAAATTATAAAGAACCAAGCGACGCTAAAATGTCCTATGCTAATAATAAAAATCAGGGTTATTTTACGAATTCTTCATCATATACACTCAATTCCAGTCGCTATGAAGTAATGCAGTATAACCATCAAAATGACCAAGGGACCTCTGCTGCCGGAATTACAGATAATATTACAGAAGCAATACCGGCAACACCTGCCACAGTTCATTCAAACATTACTGATGAATCAGAGATTTTATCAGTGATTTAAAACCATAGTGTAGTGTATACCATATTGTACGGAAGATAGAAAACTGTGATTATGTAAATTAGTTTTAGGTAGATATAAATACGTGATTTAACCTGTGATTAAGAAAAACATACTGTGATTTGATTAATAAGATATTAAAATTGCTAATTATAATTAGATGTAAGTACCTACAAAAAATTTAAAAATGTTCCTTTTTAGGCTATAAGGGAACAAAACAAAAGTACTTAGTAAATAATCATTCAAAAGACTGAGGTAGATTCTGAAGAATATGGAGGTACTTGGGTAGCTGGAGTGGAATGAAACGACAACGACTTGACAACACAGCGTATAATCGCAGACTGGCGTGCCTTGAGCACGGTGGTACAATATTATATTTTAACTCCTACCCACTATAACTAATTAATATCTAACACATACATTACACCTCTCTTCTTAAATTACAACATTTTTAAGAAAAACTCAATTTAAACTAAACCAATCACAAAAATAAAATAAAACCTTTTTTTGTTTTAAGTACACTGAAATCTAATAACCGGTTTTCGGGTTCGCTTTGGGTACTCTTGTTGCTGCTGAACTGACGAACCACCTAACTGATCAGAAGGCTGATCATGCTCACCACCACCTACTTCACTGTTAATTGGTTGTTCTGACTTACTTCCCTTGCACCCAGTATCGCTACAGCCTTCCTCATTCTCCCCTGACTTTAATAAATTTTCCCCAGCGTGCGCCACGGAGTCCCCATCCTCTATCGTTTCCTCTTCTTCCGTGTTCGGCACACCAACGGATGCACGGGATCTGCGCCGTAACTGGTCCACGTGTCTTTTAATAAATTGACCGTTATCTCTTGCTATCAGATACCTACGAGCACTGTCTACGTCTGAGATCGTACCTTTTACCCATTTATCCGAGGAACCGTAATTCCTCATCCAAACATGATCACCCTCATCGAAAACACGCGAGACCCCACCGGATGATTCGATTTGTCTTTGCTGCGCATCCTGAACTCGAGCACCTACTGTTCGTTCCGTCCGTAACAGATCCAATCTGGAACGTAGTGTTCGTTTCTGCAATAACATTGCGGGCGTTTCTCCCGTAGTGCTGTGCACTGTATTTCTGTATGCCAAAAGGAATGTTTGTAAAGCTGTGTCCACATCTACGCGATCCCGAATTGCCTTTTTAATAGTGCGCTTACAAATGTTAACTGCGTTTTCTGCGGCTCCGTTTGAAGACGGATGATACGCGGGTGAAAAATTCTGTCTAATGCCATTATTACTAAGGAATTGTTTAAATTCAATGCTGGTAAATGGTGGTCCTTGATCCGATACTAACTGTTCCGGTAACCCGTACCTAGCGAAAGTCGAACGTAAAACTTTAATAACATTAAACGCGTTAGTACGTGGCATTTCGAATATTTCTAACCATTTTGAGGACGAATCAATCAACACTAAGAATGTCATACCTCGATACGGGCCCAAGAAATCAATGTGTAGTCTAGTCCACGGTTGGGTATAGTACGGCCACGGTTGAATGTTAGACCGCGGGGGCGCGCTCGCTTCCGCGGCACAAGTCTCACAGCGCTTACATAATGCCTCAATCTCTTTATCGATGTTGGGCCACCACACATAACTCCTAGCCAGACTTTTCATCTTTACAATACCCATGTGGCTGCTATGCAGTTGATTCAATATTTGCTCTCGTAATAAATGTGGGATCAACATACGATAGCCCCACATTATACACCCACATTCAACATATAATTCATTTCGCCTAGCAAAGAATGGCTTAATTTCCTCATTATTAGGACAAACTGATGGCCAACCTGATTGTATATATAACATCACCCTACCAAGTACCGTATCCTTGGATATCATTCTTTTGATGTCACTGCTAGTGACGGGTAAAAAATTTTCTACAAAGTTAACATACGTATTTTCTGTTTTTAACCTACCTGGGTTACATTCCCTATATGGAAGGCGTGATAATGCATCCGCACTGTTCTTACTAGACGCGATATACTCAATATCGTAATTGTAACCCGATAGCAGTACCGCCCAACGCTGTAGCCGCGAAGCAGCCATCACTGGAATACCCGTTTTATTTCCAAAAATATATGTTAGAGGTTTATGATCAGTCCGTAGTAGAAAGTGACGGCCATAAAGGTACTGATGAAATTTACGAATGCCGAATACAATTCCAAGAGCTTCCCTGTCTATTTGTGCATAAGCTCGCTCGGTCGGTGTGAGCGACCGTGACGCATACGCCACCGGGCGTTCGCCGTCCGCCGTAACGTGCGATATCACCGCGCCGACGCCCACACTACTCGCATCCGTCGTCAAAACCAGCGGTAGCTCTGGGTTGTAATAGGTTAGTACTTCGCCACAAGCCAGAAGCCGCTTCACTCGACCGAAGGCACTCTCACAATCCTCACTCCAAGTATACTTAGCTCCCGACCTAAGAAGATTATACAATGGGGCGAGAACTGTACTAACATTTTTGATGAATTTTGCATAATACATTACCAGACCTATAAACGCTCTTAACTCGGTGACATTTGTAGGCGCCGGCGTTTCCACCACCGCCCTAACCTTATCTGGGCATGTATGCACTCCATCCTTACTAATAATGTGACCCAGATACGAAACAGACTTTGAAAAGAAAACGCATTTTTCCTTCTTCACTTTAAGTCCGTAGTCTTGCAACCGTTGCAAGACTTTATGTAAATTGTTAGTATGTTCGGCTTTCGTATTTCCCGTCACAATTATGTCATCGAGAAAGACACCTACACGCGGCATGTCTGCAAAAATTTGTTCAATTCGTCTTTGAAAAATGCCTGGGCTAGATGCTAAGCCAAACACTAATCTGTTGTACATGTATAAACCTTTGTGGGTATTTATCACCGTGTATTTTTTTGTGTCATCGAGTTCAAATTGCGCGTACGCTTGTGACAAATCGATTTTACTGTAGTACTCACCCCCTTGGAGACGAAACAACAAATCTTCTACCTTAGGCAAAGGATAACGATCAATTTCTATAACCTTGTTTAAAGTAAGTTTATAATCGGCGCAGATACGAATGGTGCCATCTTTCTTTACCACTGGCACTATTGGCGTAGCCCAGTCGGAGCGCTCAACAGGGGTGAGGACTCCGTCGCGTACCAGCTGGTCCAGCGTGCGCTCCACCGGCTCGCGCAGCGCGTACGCCAGCGGGCGCGCACGCATGAACACCGGCCGCGCGCCTTCGCGCACGTGTATGCTCACTGCGCCGCCCGTGAAGCGTCCGAGACCCTCCGCGAACACGTTACAGTATTTGGAACTGAGGGAAGATACATCGACATCATCATTATCCAACATATTATGAACATTATAATAACTCAAATCGGGTAGTTGGATATTTAATGCTGCTATCCAATGTCGGCCCAAAAGAACAGTTTTACCCTTTTCGATAACAAGCAATTCTAAAAATTCACTTCTATCCTTATATCGAACTAAAGGTCTTATTAAACCTAAAGGTTTTACAGTTTCACCAGTGTAATATCTTAAAGTTAATTTACATGGTTGAAGGGACAGATCGTTAAATAGTTTATCGTAACACTCTCGACTAATACATGACACTGCACTACCCGTGTCACATTCCATAGCTATTTCTTTGTTATGCACGTTCAAAGATATATAAATAGGTTTGCAACTGGATATAGACAATCGACAAACATCAACAAAAATTACCTCGTCACTGTCCGTCTCTTCATCCCTGTCCGCGGTTAGCACGTCCATCCGATATTGCGACACTAACTTGGGGCACACACGTCGCAAATGACCTTGACGGTTGCATACCCTGCACACGTAACGCGCGAACTTGCACGACGACTCGTTGTGGTTAGCGCCACACACACGACACGGCCGCTGCGACCGAGCTCGCTCCGCCAGCCGAGCCCGCTCACCCGGCACCGCCATCGTCGACTCGCGGCCTGCGGGCCTCTCGCGCACGTCTTGGTGCTCGCGCACGTCTCGCCGCGCGACGCTCGGCTGCCCGCCGCGCTCCGCCACACCCGATGCTAGTCGCCTCACCGCCATCGCTTGACACGTCACCGTCGCTGCACCCCTTTCCACTGCCGACTTAGGGCCTTCGACGATGGCAGCGTCTTTTTCTGCCGATTCCATGCTAGCGGCAAGATTATACGCCTTGGCGAAATCTAGTTTATGTTCTGCGAATAACCGTTGTTTAATATTCTCGCTCGCTATTCCACATACCAATTGATCTCGTAAGCTTTCTTCGAGCCAACTCCCAAACTCACAGGTTTTCGACATTTTCTTAAGTACCGCCACGTAGTCGGATATGGTTTCGCCTTCCTTCTGTTTTCTATGCCTGAATTTATACCTCTCGGCGAGTTCGCTGGGTTTCGGTTGTAAATGTTTGCACATTATTTCCGATAACTGCTCAAAAGTTTTCGTTTTCGGTTTATTTGGTGTACACAGGTTAACTAGCAATTCGTAACTCTCTGCTCCCATTACGGTTATCAACGTCGGCACATGTAAATCGGCTGGTATCTTGTTCACAACAAAGTATTGTTCTAACCGCTCGACATATAGTTTCCAATCGTCTTTGTGTACGTTAAACTCAGCAATTTTTCCGATGGACATCGTAAACTTTTATAAAATAACACGCGAAATGTTCAATTCTCGTCGCCACTGAAGAATATGGAGGTACTTGGGTAGCTGGAGTGGAATGAAACGACAACGACTTGACAACACAGCGTATAATCGCAGACTGGCGTGCCTTGAGCACGGTGGTACAATATTATATTTTAACTCCTACCCACTATAACTAATTAATATCTAACACATACATTACAGATTCAATCATCAGAATGATTGACTGACTGATTTTATTTAAAATAATAAAAATATAAATTGGAAAAATGTGCTTTTTCTTTTCACTTACCTCAAGGTCACAAGAAGCTTTTCTTCCGGTGAAATACAAGGACGCATGTTCGTATTTACTCCAGAAATTGCTTGTCTTATCCTTGCTAGCAAATAATCAAATGAAGAAGTAGACATTCGCGTATAATTGAAAAATTTGTCTTCGTGTTTTCTCAAACTTTTATAGAATAACATGAATGTCCTATTTAATGTCGACTTCGTCGGCTTCGTAAAAATGGATGAACCCTATTGGGTTCATCCATTTTTACGAAGCAGAACACGTACACGTATACGTACAGTGTAAAAAGAAATTAAAAAAAAAGACATTTCTTTTTTTTAATTTCTTTTTACGCCATAAAAGCCAGATTATTGCCACCACTTCAGCGTCCATTCTTGCCAGTGTCTGTGATCAAACTGGTCAAATCCGCGTTAAATCCAACCGCGCCGACAGGCGCGTACACCACCTTACCGCGCGGGGTACCGCTACGAAATCCGCTTTACCGCCACCGGCCTCCGCGGCGGCGCGCGGTGCCGTGTGATAATCGCCTTAGAATTAGAAACCTATAAGCTCAATAAAAACGAACCGATACCTTTGTGTATATACACGTTTATTTTTACATCGTTCTGGAGCCGAAACACAGTAACTCCAGACGAGTAACAGTCACTATTGGCATTGTTATTTTTGTTTTAAGACATTTAATAAAGAAGTTAGAAATTTATCACTTTTTTTCTGTCATTCGAGTTAAATTTTAGTAGCGCTTCCACTATTTCATTCATAAACGCAAGATCGTACGCGATCTGCTCGGTGATGACGTAGCGCGGCACAGCTGTGCGTGTGCGTCAGTTCAGCGCGCCCGCGGTGGGTCAACGGACGTCGGACGAATAATCGGCTGCAAGTAAGTAGGTACGCACGGCTACACATCAAGCTATTCAGTTCCAGTTTACGCTGATCTTGCACTGTACGGAAATCCTATTCAATGTGAGAACAGCTTATACTGGAAATTTATAACTTGAGGTGTAGCCATGTGTACCTACAAGTAGGTATTTCATTTCAGGTACGATTTAGGTTGGTGTAAGTTCATTTACCTCCATAATCTCGTATCGAAAGCACGGCACGGTGTTTACCACTATCACATCTCGTAAACGTGAGAAATTAATTAACATTTAATTCACCACTCTCGCATCACCTAGTAGGTACTCGTACCTATTCAACTAGACACGACGAGTAGGCTTGGGAGTTGTATTTTACCGCTATCGTCCGGCTGCTACGATATCGTAACAGTAAGTCGAGCACCCTTCAAGCCCGGCTGGTACGATATCGTACCACCCAGAAGCAAGCGGTTTTTATCTTAATACTACACATAAATAAGGTTTAATCTCGTCTGCGATGATTTAACTCTATGAGCCGATAGCCACTCTTTCGTGAACTACATCATTCAAACGCGTAAAAGTTCTGTGGCATTTATAAAAATAGTTGACAGTGACGCTTCGAACGCGCGCGTCGACAGAGCGTTATCTTGTTAGGCTCTCTAGTTATTTAGTGTTTTTTCTTATTTTTTGTGCATATTCGACGTGAAGTGGATAAATATTCATTTATAAGTAGTTATTACATTGTTTTAGATAATATTTGCATCAAATAGCATCATAAAAACTGTTTTTTCGATAAAAAGTGTTACGTAAACAAACCGTTGCTCAGTGACGTCATTGTTATGTGAAGTTTGATTGTGTTGAGTGTTTCACAGTGATTTAAGTGTATCCTGGTGTATACCAGTCCTTTCCGACATAGCTCTGAAATATTTGATATCGCCTGCGTCCTCGGTTTCCTCAGAGAGAGTGGCATCAGCTGTAAATCTCGCAGTACCCAACAACAGAAGTCGGCTTACAGCCGAACATATAAATCAAAGAGTTTTTCTTATGTCTGTATCAGATAAATATTGGTCTGATTAATAAATTTTTTTTTTTCGTTGTTCTTGATTTATTAAACATGATGTCTATTGATTAGTATTTATCTAGGAATGTAAGATGAATGAAGTAGTTTAGGCCAAAAAATTTTAGAGCACGAATATTCTCGGTCAAATCATACCGATATATCGATGTATCGATATTTATTTATAAAAATATCAATATCGATATTGATATTTTCAAAAAATATCGATACGATATATATCGATACTTTTTTGTATTTCCGACATCCCTACTGTTGGTTCGGGGGCGCGGGGGCGCCGGGCGGGCGCCGGCGCGAGCGCGGGAGAGTCCCTGCGCCGTGGTTGGTTGGGGTGGGATTTTGTACCTACGAATTTATCGAATGATCGTTGCGTATGCGTTGTGTATGAATGTTTGCGTTTGTTTGTGTGTGAAAGCGCGGTTATAGGGCTAGTAACAGACGCGCCGCCTTTAAATACGGTTGGTTCACACTTACGGATTTCAGTAAACATGAAAAATAAAATAAAAAATACCTACCCATTTTATTGTTGATTTGGGTCGAGAATCATTAGCATAATTACGTCCTTGAATTTGACTAGGATGCAAATCAACAGCTTGTATTTCGCGAATCTCGGAAACGGATCGAACAATTTACCAATAGTCATACGATTTGATATTGTTTTGTATCTACTGACTATTGCCTGCTATTGACTGTTAGTGTCAAGGGATCCATACAGTGTTACCAGGTACAGGGTAATTACCGTAGATGCACGGTATTTTTGACCAATACAGGGTCTACAGTGGTGTTTCCTTACTTTGTAAGTTTCTACGATAATTTTAAATATTACTACCGTGTAATTTAATAAACTGATGAATGCAGATAAAAATTTTTGGTTTAAATTATACGTAAAACAAAACGCATTCTCGATTTTTTCGCTTGGCAATACTACGACGTGCGGGGGATTTCCCAATAAATATGACTTCGTATCAAGTGATCATAATACGACTAAATGCAAAAGTGTTTCCGTTGGCACTTTGTCTGCTTGTCTAACCATATTCAAAATAGGTCGTTTAATAAATGCTTCTATCGCAGAATCGCAACGAATTTCAGACAGTTCCTTCAATGTGTGTTACAGTAGAATAGAATAGAATAGGTCCGTATTTGCTTAGAATGTAGGTACATAAAAATAAGTTGTTAAATTATATAATAGGATCCATGTACATTTTGCTTAACACGTTCACTGCGGAACAGGCCCATATCGGCCTGCCGCGGTACTTCAGCTGCGGACGAAGAAAACTACGAGTATGTCCCTCTCGCTTGTGCGGAACGATTATCTCAGGTGTTTGTAAATATTCGACTGAGACAATTATTTATTTCAACTTGCGGTCAAAATTGTAGGTACTCCCCATCAAAAAATCACGACAGGCCTTTATAAGCCAGGGCTACCACGCACTGACGGTAACAAAACATCCGCTGAGTGCGGCAGTGGGCCTATTTCGGCCCGCCGACCCAATAGGCAGCCGGCGACCCGATACCGCACAGAGCGCGGGCCCCGCCAGTTAGTGTTGTGGTATCTAGCTGCTCTGACGTAGCGCTCGTTAAATATAATCACCCATGGCACGGTGGAAGTCTGCCCGGCTTGGGCGGAGCACCGCCATGTCCTCATGGAGGCGATCGGCGGCGGCGATCTCTCGCGTCCGGCCCTGGTCCAGGCCATGGTACGGAGCGAGAGTGCATGGGTAGCAGTCGCCTCTTTCAGCGAAGCAGTTATGCTCGCAAAGCCCTCTTTGCGAGCATAACTCTCCCTCCCCTCCCTCCTCCCTCTCTCTCCCTCACGTGCGCCGCCTCCCTAGGCGGCGCACGTGAGGGAGATGCAGTACATGCGCCGTCACGGCCGTGGCCTTCGCAGGAGACGCCATGGGCGTCGGGAATCCCAGGCTGATTCCCGGCCACCGTAGGCACGGGCTTGCGGAGGGCGAGTAATGGGTAGCTCGCTGTCCAGTAAGGACCAAGCCCGTGTCGACGGCGCGTTGTTCCACGCGCGCCTCAAAGAGATGTCAGCACCAACTGACGGGGCCCGCAAGGGCTTTTTGCATCGCTCCGTTTAGAATTTATATTTATAATAGTAAAAGTGCATAATAGTAGTATTTCTGGGCTTTTACTCAAAGCTTAGACTTTGCTTGGTGTAATATTTTGTTAACCATGTAATAATTTACCTTAGAAGAGAACTTGACTGTGTAAAGTGAATAGCTGTGTGCAGCCCACCATAGCTAGAAATCAAGCATCATTTGGACGGTAATTTACTAGAGTTGGACTTTGGGTACCCTTGCTAAGTATCTCCAGTGTCTAAACAGTATCGCAGTGTAGTGATTATTCGTGTTTAAAATTTTAACGACACACTCAAAATTGCAGTCATTGCAAGGCCTATCATCCGGTATTTACTGTCATTGAATTCAGCGCCATCTATTGGTCTACTAAGGAATCACGAAGTCAACTTTTCTTACTACTAAGCAGTGATTTTTTGACAGATATCTAGCGATCGATAGGAAACTTCGTTGCTGTGAATTAGGATAGAGGGCGCTAGTTGCACCTTGCTGTCCTTATTATACAATCACTGAAAACTACAATCAACGGACTTAGTATTCGAAACGATTTTAATCAAGATGGAATGCTGTAATGATACCTCGGCTTCGTCAACTAATATTCTTCAGTGCTCTGTTTGTGGTGGGAAATACCACTACGAGTGTTTGAGTTTGACTTTGAGCCAGTTTGTAGCTCTAAAAGACGAATACAAGGATGCTTGGAAGTGTCCTTCATGTTCAAACGTAACAAGGCGGGCCAGGTCGAACATAAATACTACCGTACGCAGTTACACTGAGCTTCCAGCTGATGACCACACCATGGATATGTCCTGTGATCATTTAGATCATAGTCAACACAGTACGTCCACCAGTCTTGGCTGTAATAGGACAGTGATCACTGATAAGTCGTCGCACCCTTCAAATAACACAGACTTTGAGGCATTCACAATAAACCTACAAGCAACTCTTAGCCAATGGCGAAGTGATATGAACAAGGACATGCTTCAAATACGTGACGATATCAGGTCTACCTTAACTGGCATCCAGAAAGATATGCAAGTCCTACGTACAGAGCAAACTCTCTTAAAACAACAAGTGTCCACCCTTCGTGATGACATTATTGACCTGCAAACCAGTTCCCAGAACCAGATGGCAGAGCATGACATCCTCAAAAAGCGTGTTGATTATTTTAGCTGTAACACATTGTCAGCTGAGTTTGAGTCAACGATTTCCAGCCTTGAAACTAAGCTTGATATTCTTGAGCAGCGGGCTCGACAATGTAATGTCGAGATATGTAACCACTTGATAGGCGTAATGAAAACTTACCTTCCATCAGTGAGGCCATAGGGAAAGTCCTTAAATCCCTAATTTTACTCAATGACGTTGTCGCTGTACATAGAGTGCCTCGAGGCTCATCAACAGATCACAAGACCAAAAAATATTATTTTAAAATTCACCTCTCGCCTACAGAGGGACAATTTGCTCAGTGCGTACCGTAAGGTTAACTCGTTGAAGACTGATCAAATTGGTATCTCGGGTACGTCCACATCTATTTATCTTAATGAGCACCTTACCTTAAAGAGAAAGCAGTTGTTTCGTAGAACCCGAGAAGTCGCAAACAGTCATAATCATAAATACGTATGGATCAGAAATGGTACCATACTGGTACGCGAGCGTGATGGTGCAACCGCCTTTGCGATACGTTGAGACAATGATTTTAATAAAATTAAAAAGAAGACATCTGAATAACTGCTTCCTCTTTATCGTCTTCCCCGTCATAGAGCGCCTTCACATTACGTCGCAAGTAGTGCGGCAGCAGCACGACTATAGCAGCACGACAGACGCGCTGTTCACAAGCGGCTAATTCCATACTAAAAAGAGCAGCGCGACAGCCGCGTGCTGTCAGTCGACTTCGAGCCAGTGTTGCAATCATACGTACGGTAGAACATTATTTCACAATGAGCAAATTTGACACAAAACAATTTCTTATTCAAGTTCAAACTCGTCCAGCTTTGTGGGATTCGAGGACCGATGATTACAGCAACAGGACCAAAAAAAAGAAAAACTGGAATGAATTATACGAATTGTTTATTCCAAATTTCAGTAATAAAACCGGGCCAGAGAAAAGTGCAGCAGGTACATATATGTTATTTTATTATATTATTGATACGTATTTAGGATTTTTCATACGTATAGGTCGGGACACGTAAGTTGACCCTAATTGGACATGTTTATTCATGAATAACAACAATAGTAAATGTTTAATAATCCTAAGGAAGGCTATTCTGGCTTTATTATGTACACCACAGACCACCCACCCCGTATAAGTGCCATCGGGAAGTGTTTAATTATATATTGTTGTTGTTATTCATGAATGTACGTGACCATTTTGGGTCAACTTACGTGTCTCGAGGTATAAGACTTCTAAATCATGTGATTCTGCCACGGGACTTGACCTTCGGGCGATACGAAATAGTCAGCAAAAGCGTTACGAATTGTAAGTCCTCTTAGATTACTCGCACTAGGTGGATCATGCAAAGTAATGTGTGATTATAATTGTATCCATCTCGTTGTCGTACAAAATTATGCAGAACACAGCAAGCCTTTCGCTAAATCAATCGAGACGTTCAATGGGCGGTGGAATATTCTCCATTTATTACTTAATATGCCAAACGTGCATTCTATATACCGACGTGCTCTTGATAATCTGTAGTTGTATATTCTCTGTTTTATAGTCAAATCGTTTCCACCGTACGGACGTTGCATATGATCAGATAGTGCAAAAGCCTCGTCTCCAATGAAAGTGTAGTTTAAAGGTTGTCCACCGTCCACCGGTTCGGGAGCTAGCTGAGACTGTAGGCATTTCAGAAGGAACAGTGCATCATATTCTTCACGAGGAACTCGGCATGAGAAAGCTGTCGGTGCGATGGGTGCCGCGTTTACTCACACCAGAAAACAAGCGCAACCGTGAGACCACATCGGAGACGTGTTTGGCGCTGTTTAAGCGGAATCCAGCGGAGTTTTTGCGTCGTTTTGTGACCGTCGATGAAACCTGGATCCACTGGTACACACCAGAGACCAAGGAGCAATCAAAACAATGGATCCAGACCGGGGAACGTGCTCCAAAGAAGGCGAAAACTGTAAAATCGGCCGGAAAAGTTATGGCCACCGTTTTCTGGGATTCACAAGGTGTGATCTACATCGATTACCTCGAGAAGGGTAAAACAATTACAGGGCTTTACTATGCCGATTTATTGGGCCGATTCGACGCCGAATTAAAGAAAAAACGACCCCATCTGGCGAAGAAAAAAGTGCTGTTTCACCACGACAACGTACCGGTTCACACGTCTGCCGTTGCCATGGCCAAATTGGTCGAATTACGCTACGAATTGCTGCCCCATCCACCGTATTCTCCAGATTTGGCCCCTTGTGACTTCTTTCTGTTTCCTAATCTGAAAAAATCACTCGCCGGGAATAGATATGGATCGAATGAGGAGGTCATCGCCGCCACGGAGGCCTATTTTGCAGAGTTTGACAAAAACTATTTTTCGGACGGATTAAAAAAGTTGGAGCATCGCTGGGCTAAGTGTATCGAACTAAAAGGAGACTATGTTGAAAAATAAATTCCCACTTTTCCAAAATTTTCGTTTACTTTTTGTAGGCTAAGTATTTATTGAATGACCCTCGTATGTATGCAGGTATCTTTTATTATGTAGCTGATTGTTGAAAGTCCACACTTGAATGAGTATTGAAGATCCGTCATTGTACATGCAGTGCCCAAATATTTGAATTTTTTTTTTCATATCAGCAACTGATTTACAGAAAAAGTGGAAAAATTTAAGGGACAGCTATTCGCGGAAGTTAAAAAAAAAAGTGGATCAGCCGCCGATTCACCGAGAGAATATATATTTTTTAAACAACTCCCATTTTTATCGCCCCTTTTCAATATAAAGCGACCGCAAGACAAAGATACCGAAGAAAATAGTGTTGCAAGTCCGCCTACATCGATTCCACCACCAACATCATCACCTACGGAACCTGTACCTACAACATCTACTACAAAGAAACGTAAAGTACCTCCCGATGATGATAATACTGCTCTGATGTCTATTATTGCAGAAAAAATCAAGTCTATTAATAGCCAACCTCAATGTGATCCGGATATGCATTTCATGTTATCATTACATGAAGATTTTCACAAGATACCGTCGGAGAAAAAGATGGATGCTAAAATGGAGTTGATGAGCATAATTAAAAAATATAACGATCCAATGTACTCGCCCAATACTTATCAAAATAAAGAATCTTGTATCTTGTATCTTGTAACACGCAAGTACAATTTAATCATTATTTTACAGTCTCAAAACCAATATGATTCACCGCTATCGGCTCAGTCAGATTATTCCAATCCACTGTCAGAATTTAATGTTGATACCCATATGTTTGATGATGATAATAGTTCTTTGCCAACTGACACACAATAGGGATCTTTAACCCTTATTAAAACGCTGGGAGCTATACTTCCCACATCTCAGATTGAAGGAAATCGTGTTTTATTTTTATTTGCATAAACCTAATGCAATGTAATATTTATCTACGCAATCTTAACATTTCAGAGAACCTTTTTTAATGGCAACACTTTTCAGAGAATTGTTACATGTCATGGTAAACACACGTCAAAGTCAGTTGACGTAATTTTGCCGCCGAAAACGACCGTTATTTTTTAGTTTTTTTGTGTAGGTAGTGCTGAAAAAAAATTAGGTAAGCAGATTTGAGTTTTAGCTATGTAAACTAGACTATATTACGGTTGTGTGAAACGTAAAAAATGCCCAGAATCTTTCGTTTATACCATGGTAGAGTCGATTGAAATTGAGTCTCTAAGTGGGAAGATATCATCCCAGTGTTCGTTACTGCACACTACATTCGGAAATTCTGTATATAGAATCGGTGTGTCTAAAAAAACTTGGTATATGCAACTTATTAGTTATTATTCGTTATTTCATAATAAGATAATTAGACAAGTAGTTTCAATTTATTAGAATTTATTGTTTTTATTTTGTTTTAGAAAAATGCCACCTAAAAAAACTAACTGAAAAGTTGATACAAAACATTTTAGAAGAGGATGATTGGTCCGATAATGATTCTGATGATGATTTAGTTTACGGTGATTTTATAATAAGTCCTTCAAGGTCATTTTTGCAACAAAATGAGGAGGATAGAATCGAGATGCGATTGGAAGAGATGTTTGGGATGGATGATTTGGGTGACAAAGAACATGAGGAAACTACAAAAACACTAGAACCATGTGAGAACTTATTAGAAATACTAAACCCGGAAAATCCTGAATGTACGATATTAGAAACCGTTGGACCAGTTCCGACGAGTTGAGAACCTCCTCCTTTTGGAAATCGGTTAAAAACAGACTTACTTAAGTGTTATAACAAGTCTTTCTTCTGCGGAAATGCTGTTTCGAAATGGAGTATCACGGCGCTCAATACTACTCTTAAGAAGACATAATAATTCACCAAAAGACTTTTTTGACATTCGGACGTAATTAAAGTTTTTTTTTATTACTAACATATTTCATCACTTTGAATACTGTTACATAATCACTATTCACATGTCGATTTCGAAACAAAGGATCCATCCAGCAAATTCTTTTCTTTTTATGAATGCGACGTCGATGGCGCCGAAGGAGAACCAACAAAAGCAGGACCAACAATGATGTTTCCTTTTTGGAGTCCATTGTAGAAATGAACTGGCCACCCTTAGTCGCGCGGCTGTATGAGTAATGAGAAAGCATCCGCTGCTATCGCGCGGCTGCCGCGCTGCTGCCGCACTGCTTGCGACGTAATGTGAAGGCGCCCATAACCACGAAATATTATCTGCATGGGTTACTGTATTCATTACTTGAGCTGATTTGTCATTATAATTCTATTGTGTTGCATGTTCCTTTATTTGTTTTAGTTTCATAATTTTTCAACGATTTATTAATGAATTTAATTGCTATTCAATGTTATTCCAAAATGTACTATTTGTTATATTCCTTTATATTTTATTTTTCTGACATTATGCTGATCTTCCTGTGTGAGTACGACATGGTATATTTATATGTAAATATGTTCTCAACCTGCTATCATTTTATGTTACGACTGGACCCTATGTGCACAATACCACCTGCCTTATACACATTTATGTCAATATCTTTGTTTAATGGATAATAACGACATTACTATTTACTACCAAAATTGCAGAGGGGTGAGAACCAAATTAAATACCTTGTATCTGAGTATTCTGTCGTTTTCATACGACATAATCATATTGACCGAGACGTGGCTTATACCCGATATTGTTAGCTATGAGTTTGTGGATCCTCGATACGTTGTATACCGCTGTGATCGAGATCGCGACGCAACTTGTAAACGAGATGGTGGTGGGGTTCTGGTAGCGGTGTTGCGTGGACTCCAGTCATGTTTACTTGACATTCCTGGTCAACCGACGGGCATTGAGGATCTTACGGTTGGTATTCCGAGTAAGGTTAATAACTCTAGGATGCATGTAGTAAGTGCTGTGTACGTACCACCTTGGGCGACTACCGATATATATACATCTCACTTTGATACACTACAGGACATTTTAAATGAACCGTATATTGAAAATATATTTATTGTTGGAGACTATAATCTTCCTGTCATTACATGGAATGCTGGACAGTCTGTTGGGTCGCATCAGCTTACTGGTATGTCATGCTCTGGAACGTCCCCTGTATGTTCTCAATTGGCACAACTCATGTCTACTCTGAATGCATACCAATTTAATAATATACCTAATGCTAACGGGAAAATCTTAGATTTGTTTATTTCGAACGCCACTATTACTACAAGCCCTCCATTAGACTCACTACTACCTATAGACACACATCATCCTCCGTTTGTTGCTATAGCCCCCATATGTATCTCCCTCCACACAAGCTCTAAAAGGAAACCGTTGAGTAAACATGACCTTCGCAAAGTTAACTATGAGGTGATCAATAAACTAATCAGTGAGGTTGAATGGGTGAACCTGCTGGAGTGCCTTCCTTCGCAAGAGGCCGTGCAATGCTTTTATGATGTTCTCGGTGGCATTATTGAACGCAATGTGCCGCGTGTCAAGTCCCGGACACTTGATTTTCCGGTTTGGTTCTCAGCACAATTGATAAAAATTTACAAGAGAAAACAGCGTCTTTGGGTCAAATGGAAAAAAATTAAATACATCAAAGACTACAATGAGTTCTCGGAATACAGAGTAACCTTTAAAGAAGCCTGTACGACCTGCTACTCAAACTACATTCAATCAGTTCAAGATAAACTTACCACAAATGTTAAGTACTTCTGGACTTATATTTCAAACCGCAAAAATAAATCTGGTATTCCATCAAATATGCACTATCAAAACACTACTCGTAAGTCAAGAAGAGATTTGTGATGTTTTCAGACTTTTTTCAAAAAAATGTTAAAGTATAGACATACTTTAACATTTTTTTTTTTGTTAGTTTTTGGTGTTAATTATTGCTCTTTTCCCAAGCAATCGATCAAATGGAATTTCTATTTTGCATGATGTAATTAATTATTTTTATTATTGTGATGTTTTAAATTATTTATTACCTATCTAGTGGCACTCATTGTCACTATGAATTTTCCTTTGTTAATATGCGGATAATGTAGTGAGCTGCAATATGGTTCATATTTTGTATATTTTTTTGTTTGTTTCAACAGATATTGTTTATTGTCCCTGAATAAATACTAATAATAATAAGCTGGCAACACAGTGTCAACAAGACATCTTATTTTTCAAATTTTCAAATTTCATCTTTATTAATAATTTCAACCAATTTTAAAAGCTCTTACCATAATAGACGAAACCCAAAATCGGAAGACTATTAGAAATCGAATAAAGAGACTAGAAAAACCAAACATATGAGAAACAATTATTTAAAACTGCCGAATCGGAGGTGACATGACAGATGTCACCTCCGGTAAAACATCAAGAAAATAAAAATGTGAAAATGATGAAAATAAAGATATTATGTTGACAAGATCAGCTGCATGTCGAGCACGCCCACCACCTCCGGACTCGGCGCTCAGCTCCGTCTCACCGCCACCGGTACCCAGCCCCACTGCGGGCGCTGTGACGACACTGGCCGCGGTAGTTGCGTCGAGCTCGAGCGACGAGTTTCTCACCCCCCACTACGCCACCACCTGCTCGTCGACGGGGAGGACGCCCGCCGCCGGACGGTTTAGGACCTCGAGGCCCACCGGCTTCTGATAGGGTCCCACCTCCCGGCGGAAGTATGCAGCGCATGAGATGGACAAGATCCATCAACGAAAACGTCATGCGCTCATACTATGGGGCTACAGAGGGCGGAAACAATCTGACCGCGTACCGTGTTCGGATGCTCTCTTTTTCAGGTGCTTGAACCAGCTGTCAACGTCACTACACAACGACTATCGGATCAGGGTCATCCAGCGTAATCATATGTTGGATGACACTGTACTTGATCGCCTGCGAAGTGAAATGCAGAGTAGCCATGTCATCATACCCCCGTCGCAGACAGTTGTGGAACCACCACGACTCACCACCAGTCAGGCGCTTCAAGCTGACGAGGGTGGTGTTGACAGGGCTACAAACGTAAGTACCCAGTGCAGTGAGGAATTGAGGAGTGCTTTGGAGGGTGCGATTCGGGAATATCGGTTCATGTCGCCCAAACTTAGGCCACGCTTACCTCGTTTGCCCGTGCATAACAAAATAGGGCGCTGGTGGCGGCTCTGGATTCGCAGTTGTCAAACTATTTTGATGACTGCGAAGACCTCACCGATACTCATTCAATTCTGTACTGCGCGGCTGTAGCGGCATGTCGTGTAGCTCGCGTCAAATTCGCTAGTGACTCTAGAGCTACACGACCGAAACCAGCCATACCAGCTTGGCAGTACAGAGTTGAACGTCGTATTGGTGGGGCCAGAGCTCTCATCGGCAAACTAATCTGCTTCAGGGAGGGCAACACTCGCCCTAGAGAGATGCGCTTTGTGAGGCGGGCATCCTCAGGGACTGATACCAGCCCTCCGGATTATATGTCCGGTGTCACAGAGCGCATAGACTTCCTGAAGCAGAAAGTGTATGTATGCATGGGCAAACCGTATTCGTAGGTATAAGCGGCGAGTAGACCGATACACCCAGAACCGCACCTTCCCGAGTGATGAAAGGTGGGTTTATAGGGCTTGGGAGCAACCGTACCAAGGTGTGGCTGATACGCGCCTACCGGATGATGATGCCATGTGCTCTTTTTGGCGCAATATCTGGTCGGTGCCTGTCAGTCACACCGAAGGTGATTGGACTAGAAAAGTCGAGCGAGCCTGCGATCCGATACCAGAAATGGGTTATTACCATCTGCCCCCAAGATGTAGCTCGTGCAGTCCGGCCGCTGCCCAACTGGAAGTCTCCAGGGCCGGACGGGCTGCACAATTTCTGGATCAAATGGTTCATAGGATCGTACGCTCGCTTGGCGGCTCAGTACCAGACTGCTTTGGAGTCTGGTTCGCTACCCCAGTTCCTAACGACAGGAGTTACCCACCTGCTCCATAAATCAGGTAGTACCGCGGAACGCAAAAACTATAGGCCGATCACATGTTTACCAACGGTCTATAAGGTTCTTATATCCATTTTGAGAGCTAAAATTTACAATCATGTAGACACTAATTCCATCATGTCTGTCTCTCAAATTGGGTGTCGGAACGGATCCCGCGGTACTAAGGAGCTGCTCCTCGTTGATATGGCCATTAGCCAACAGGTTCGTCGTTCCCGAAAGGATCTTTCGACATGTTGGATAGACTACAAGAAGGCCTATGATTCGGTACCACATACATGGCTCATGAGGGTGCTGGAGTTGTATAAAGTAGATACAACTCTGCGCACCTTCCTGATGTCATGTATGAGGCAATGAAGGACGGTCCTTCGATATCCAGGATGTCGAAATATCCAGAGGAATAGCGAGCCGATAAGGATCGAGCGAAGCATATTTCAGGGCGACGGTTTGAGTCCACTTTGGTTCTGCTTAGCCCTGAATCCTCTAAGCACACTGCTGGAGGATTCAGGTATAGGCTATCGGCTGAGGAGAGGTGGTCAGGTTATATCACACCTCCTCTACATGGATGACCTAAAACTCTTTGCCCCCTACAATTTGCAACTGATGGAGCTACTGAAAGTAACTGAAACCTTCAGTAGCGCCATCAGGATGGATTTTGGTGTGGACAAATGTGCGGTCATGCATGTAAAGCGAGGGGAGATTGTGGAATCCGTGGGAACCCAACTCTCGGATTTCATAAACCTTCGAGCCCTCTCCACAGCCGAAACCTATAAGTATTTGGGTATGTCGGAAGCGTTGGGCATCAATGTTACTGACATGAAGCAGTCGTTGAAGGAACGCTTCTTTGGCCGCCTGAAAAAAGTATTTAATAGTCTCTTATCAGGCGGAAACAAGGTGCGCGCCTTCAACGGTTGGGTCATGCTGGTCTTGATGTACTCTTTCGGTGTACTCAAATGGACTCAGACCGAACTCAACGCCCTGGATAGGAGGGTGGTCCGTACGCTGCTGACTGCATATCGAATACATCACCTACGGTCATCGGTAATGAGACTGTATATCCCGCGAAAGTGTGGAGGTCGAGGGTTCTTAAACGCTAAGACCCTACACAATCGCGAGATATGCAGTCTCAGGGAATATTTCCTACAAGCCGACGTGGGAATGCATCGAGATGTGGTCGCGGTGGACAAGGACCTCACCCCGCTCTCCTTGGCTAAAGAAAACTGGCGCAAGCCTGTAGTGCTTGACACTAAGGATCGCATGGAGGTATGGCAGAGTAAGGAGTTTCACGGACGCTTTTTCCGGGCCCTACATGGACCCGATGTAGATCTTCTAGCGTCCGTAGCCTGGCTGTGTTTCGGTGACCTCTTTGGGGAAACCGAAGGTTTTGTCTGTGCAATTATGGACGAAGTTATGATGACGAACAACTACCGGATATTTATTGTGAAAAATGGCACGGTTGACATCTGTCGGGCATGCAACCGTCCGGGAGAATCAATCAGACACATTATCTCCGGGTGTTCGCATCTAGCTAACGAAGAGTACTTGCAAGGCACAACCTTGTAGCCAGGATTATCCACCAGCAACTTGCTCTGAAATACAGCCTTGTGGAATCGGAAGTGTCGTACTACAGGTATGTGCCCGACCCAGTTCTCGAAAATGGACATATCACACTGTACTGGGATCGATCCATCATTCTTGACAGGACTATTGTGGCCAATAAGCCTGATATAGTGGTGGTGGATCGATCAGAGCGGCGTGCAATGATCGTTGACATAACGGTCCCGCATGAGGGAACCTCGTAAAAGCCGAGAAAGATAAACAAATCTAGTATCTTGACTTGGCTCGCGAGGTTGTCGACATGTGGGATGTGGACTCGGCGATCATTGTACCGATAGTAATAACAGCCAATGGTTTGATAGCAAAGAGCCTCGACCAACACCTAAGGAGGCTCGCGTTGGGCAGCTGGATCACGGGCTTGATCCAGAAAGCGGTACTCCTGGACACGGCTCGCATTTATTTATTTATTTATATATGCTTTATTGTACACCAGAAAATACATTACAAAAAAAAATAACACTAAAAACATACAATGGGCGGCCTTATCGCTTTTTGCGATCTCTTCCAGGCAACCTTGGAATGGACAGTGATTGCGTGGACATAAAAATGGGGTTGTCATTGGTGCAAAAAACAGATACACTATACTATTATATATATAGATATATTCATATATATGCTGTATAATAGATACTTATATACGCACTGTTAGGAGGTTTCTCTCTCTGGAGCCCTGACCTGTAGCTTGGACCCTGTTCCCGGTACCGGTGGGCTACTATTTTTTATATTTTTAAATGTTTTTATATATTTTGTATTCTAATATTTAAAAATGTAATTTATATGTATTTATTGAAAATAAAGGAGATAATAATAATAGTTTTCTAAAATTAAATATAGAAACGGCTTCTTAGATAGTCAGAAGTTTATATTAACATTAGTTATTAATATAAACTTCTGACAATAACAAAAAACACTGACAAATATAAGCAAGGATAAGCAACCATGTTACGTTCTAATAGGCCAACTGTCATTTGTGTTAAGTCAGGCTTTTTTGCGATAAAAAAGTTCATTCTATAATAGCCAGCTTCCTTCCACAATAAAATTTGGCAATAACATAGTTTCTATGGATACCCTTACAGGGTGTAACGAAATTTTTTGAACGTAAAGAAAGACATCTACAATTACGTGTTAAAGAAATCCCATGTAAAACGGACTGGTGATCATACCCGTTTCTTTACTTTGACCAGGCCTGGCTTACTCCGGCTGTAGGCATAAAGTTGCCACGCGCCAGCCGCAAATCACATGTAAGTAAAGGTACTATCGCTAAGTGAGTCACAATAAATATGGCGGTGAGTCACAATAAACTTTTTTTTTTGTCAACAGCGGACGTTCACAGTAGCCGCCCCCAGTGGAAGAAAATTTCATATTCTCAAACCAGTCTCGTTTTCACATGAAACTAAAACCGGTATGTCTTAATTTAAATTATTTCTTTGCTTTTAGTGTTATATAGTAACTGCCGAGCATCTATCAACATCTTTCCACATTTCATGTTTTATACTTATATTACAGAAAAGTTTAATCTAAATCCGTTTTAGTAGTTTTTGCGTGAAAGAGTAAAAAACATCCATACATCTAAGCTTTCACATTATAATATTAGTGTAGATTAACGGCCGAATACTGAAACGCCACTCAAATCTAATAATCATCTAAAAGCTACTTAAATATAAGCATCCCTCAAATTTAAATGGTATACACAAACGCCACTCAAGCAATTCGAAACCACGATTAGCTAAGCAGTCTTAAAATGTTTACATTATAGCAACATCCTGCTAAAAAATTGTTCTCACCACGTTCTCAGTTACAAAATAATTTAGTTTACGTCTCGGTTTCGTTTGACGCAGTCTTCTTTGAACAAATATTTTCTATAACTAATAATCAGTTAAAATATAACATTATTGCATTGTAGGTTTGGCTTGAATTACGATTTAAATGATGTATTTATTTACATAAAAAATCAAATAAATTTCAAAAGAAGACGTCAAAGAGATGAAAATTTCTTGAGGTAATTGTCGTAGATTGGAACGTTACACTTGACATTTTACGCGTGATTATTATAAACATTGAAACATTCCATCTGAACTAAAATCGGCTATTGTTTTGTTTTTAATATAATTATTAATTGATTCACGATGAAGAAGAAACGTGGATGCAATTATACACCTGCTGAGAAAGATATGCTCTTGGAACTGTTAAAGAAGTAAGTATACACGGCTACATATCTAGTTATTTATACATTTCCAGTTTACGCTGATCTCGCACTGTACGGAAATCCTATACAAGATCGTATTGATGCGAGATCAGCTTATACTGGAAATATATAGCTTGATGTGTATGTGTGTGTGTGTACATGAACAATGAAATACTGTATTTTGTACTTATAGGTATATCCGCAATTCCCTAGTGCATGTAAAGTAGCTTGTTAGTATACATGCCTTTAACATACATAGCCAGGGCAATCGTTGTCTTTATCAAGCACATACTTACCCACTGAAACCTGTGACCACTTCCCATCCGAAAGGCTCAGAATAAATACACGATTTATGTCTAAGTCCTTTTATTCCTACAAGTATGAATACAACCAGATAACACACACATATACACATGATACACATTTACACAAATTCAACTGAACAATTCACAGATCTTAAGTTTAATCTACACTATTCTCCAAAAGCGTTCAACTTTTCTTAATTTTTTCGCTTCACAGTTGGCCTTTCGTGATCCGAAAGTGAAGACAAGGACGATAGAGACATTTTTATCACTATTTGTAAAGTTTCAATAGATTTAACTTAGTTTGAGGGACCCACCGACCACTCTCAGATCTAAGGGCTGCTCAAATCAGTTTGACAGTTGATTTGACAGACAAATAACGTTGAGTAGCGTTCCAGTATACGATTTCTAAACTGAGTGGTGTTTGAGCACAACTTAATTTAAGAAGCACTTAGATTTAACAGATACTCAAAAGTGACGTTTGGGTATACGAAATGGACGGACTGCCCATGTTGCTCAAGTCAGTCGCAAAGTACAGTAAAAGAAACAGGAAACGCTGAGAAGGAAGATGAAGTAGCAGAGAGAGAAGAAGAAACAATAAATGCTGAAGTGGAAGATGTAGAGGCAGAGAGAGAGGAAGAAACAGGAAATACTGAGGAGAAACATGAAGAAGCAGAGAGAGAGGAAAAAACAGAAAATTCAGAAGAGGAAGATGAAGAGGAGGAAAGTAGTGACACAAGCGATGATGAGAGTGATGAAACCTCTCCAAATGAAGTTGTATCGGATATAGATAATGATGTTTTAGAGGAAGAAGAAGATGCAAAGGATAGTAGTGTCGTCAATGAATGGGATGCTATTACAGATTTGACTCCTGAGTGAGCGTGTACTTTAAATGAAAACACTTTTAAAATTCCTATAGAAGATAATATATCTTCTGCAGGTATTTTTCCCCTATTTGCAACAGATGAAATAATAGATAAAAATGGTTAAAGAAACTAATAAATATGCGTTAAAATACATCACAGAAAAGCAAAATAATAACGAAATATACACAAAATCTCGGTTGTTATAGACATGCACTAGACAACATTATTGCCTTTGCTTCCGACGGCTGTAACACTATGATTGGTTGCGAACGAATTCCGTGTCTACTAGGTTTCTTCAACGCCGTCCCGAGATTGCTGTTATAAAATGCGTGTGCTATTCTGTCGCATTTATGTGCAAGCGACTCTTGTAAAATATTGCCACAAGAGTGCGAAAAATTGGGTCGAGCGATTATACAACTTTTAAAAATTAAGAAGTAAAAGACAAAGTAAGCTCAAAGATTTTCAGATTTTCACTGAAATTGATGTCCATAAACTGCACAAACCCGCTAGCTATTCATTGGATGCAGTGGTAGATCCAATTCTGGAACAATGGCAAGCTTTGAGACTATTTTTTGATGGCAAATGTTTAAATGACAGTGAGTGCGCAGAAATTCATAAAGCTTTAAACAATCCAATAATGAGCATATTGCTACTTTTCCATCTTCCGTGTGGTGCCGGACGTAAAGAATAGCACCATCCCATTTCTTCCTGTGGGTATCGTAGAAGGTGACTAAAAAGGCTTACCAGAGAATGTGCAGCAGCGTTCTCAATGCACTTTACCATCATACTGCGATCGCCAGCCCGCCTGCCAAGCGTGGCGATTATGGCAATCCCCTCCCCGTTTAGAGGAGGCCTATGTCCAGCAGTGGACGTTTTCGGCTGAAATGATAATTTTAACGTGGATGTTGCCGAAATTTACAAAACAAATATGTTTTTCAGTCAAGTCAAGTCACAAGAGAACACTTCTGACTTTGTGTTTCTATTTTCTTTTACAAGCAGCAAGTAATAATGTCATTTATTACAATTATGTCAATATTGTCTCAGAAAATGTACTAAACATAACCTTTAAACCATTGTCATTATTTATTTTTAATGAAATTCAGATTTCATTTTATTTTACTGCAATTATAAACTAAGGGTTATGTACAGTACTTACAATATGTAATAAGTTTTATTCTTAATTTTAGCTAAAATAAAATTATGGAAGGACGAGATAAAAAATTAGTGCGATTGGTTCAATTAAACAAAGAAAGCCATGACGAAGGTGAAGTCAGGGATACAGAGCCAAGTAAGTTTTTATGTATTTTATTAATTAAAACTTTTTTCTGTAGGTTTAGTATCCGTAATTATTTAAATAATGTTTTCATTTTACATTCAGCTTTATCGATAGCACCGCGTTCTTCTTCCATTTTAAACCCTCATGATGGGGATTTAATAAAACAATCCGTTACGAATGCTGTTGAATCTTCAAACATCCGTGATGATAAAACTCGAGTATGGTATAAAATATTCTATTTCAGAATTATTAATTTTTTTTTTTGAGTTGTGTTAATATTTTTACTTAACTTCTTTAAACCTATTGTAGCTTATTAGAGTTTCCGACTATGGAAACTCATCTGGGACATGCCGTTTCCGAACCGTAGAAGAGCAATACGTACCTAAACCGTCTCCTAGCTCAAATATTAATATAAATGCTGTTGAAGCTTCAAGCATCCATAATGATCAAACTCTGTTATGGTATATTGTTTCATTCACAATTATGTTTTTTGGGTCTGTTTTAATTTTTTTTTACGTAGTTTACTTTTAATTTCTTAAAACTTATTGTAGCCTATAAGAGTTTCCTACAGTGAAAACTCATCTGCACAAGACTTTTCTGGAACTGATGATGATGAGCAATACGTGCCTAAACCGTCAACTAACTCGGATAGTAGTTGCAACGCTAGCAGCAGCTCCAGCAGCAGTTCAAAAAGTCTTCGTCGTCGGATTCTGACCACGAAACGCTTACCACTGGAAATATCAACCAAGAGTCCGGACCATCGTCCATGAAACGTAGTAGAAAACGTAATCGTGATCCAAGCAAATGGAAAAGAAATGTAGCCAAAATGCTGAAAAATTCTGATCAGCAATATACTTTAAACTGGTATGGTTACACCAGCTAAAATAATGAGCCCGACTTGTTCAGATAAATGCCGGCTGTCTTGCTCATCAAAATTTTCGACAGAAAAGAGAACTAACCTATTTGATGCTTATTGGCAGTTAGGCCAATTACAAAGGCAGCGGGATTATTTGGCATCTTGTGTGAGCCTTTAGAGTTATCGTAAAGGAGAATAAAAGAATCTCCTAAAAACAATCTCAGGAAACTAAACACAACTTTTTATTTATGCAATGATGGAAGAGAAGTTAGAGTATTTATGAGTAAGTAAGATTATGAATACTTTGTCACTGAATGAATTTTACGTACAGTTATAGAATGCAAACATTATGAAAGAATATGGAAGAGGAACACATGGCAAACAAATCAGATTGGATGAAGAAATAAAGCAATCTGTGAGAGATCACATCAACTCGATCCGAAAGATAGTCATCATAGTTCATTTTATAATAGTCATAATGAATGCTACGATACAGATGTAAATTTGTGCAAAATGTTTGAAATTGGCCAAACAAACGTCTTTTCTTCCACAGGTCGTGTACCCAAAAGTTCATTTTTCTTTCAAATCTTTCCCTCCTTATCTCTTCGGCTTCTTCCTCTTCTTCTGTAATTATATGTGAAATAATAATTAAATCCAAAATACCCATTTTCACTGCTTAAACGCAAGTTTCCTCGAGTTTTGTTGAAAGTGAACTGCGCATAGGAGCGACCCGTGAATTCATCGCGGGCGGGCTCGAGAAGGCGCGTGGAGTCCCGCGACTTGTTGAGCATTCCAGCGAGTTCTCGAGCAGTCGCGGGAATCCGCGCGCCTTCTCTTCCGAGCGGGTCGCTGCGCTTTGCTGCCCTTTGCCGCTCTTTCGGTGTGAGTTGACCCTAAGTAGTGTAATTTTACGTTTACCTACCTACTTACACATAATCATGCTATAGTGACTAGTTTTACCCGCATGATTTATCCGCTTTATAGGGATGTGTCTAAGCTTTGGGCATTTTTAACCAAATAATAGGAAAAATTAAAGTGGATTTTATAATTAATCCAATTATAGTCCCGGTAGTGTCATGTTATTAACAATTTGATTTTTTATTTTAGCACCGAGCCGCTGATTTCTCCTCAAAGAGAAACGCCGAGACGAAACGAAACGAGAGTTTGCAATTAGTTTGAGTGTGTGGTGTGTTTGGTGTTTCAATTTCTGTCTTGCAAGAGGTGTTTATAGTGTGAATTTGTATTATGGGACTGAAATATGTCCTGGATGTCTCAATATTATCCATAGTTAATTTATACAGTCCCAATACTGGGCTAAAATCCTCCCTCCATTCTGGCATACTCTGCTCTACTCCTTCCTAGAATGTACAATACAGAAGGAAAAAATCAGCCGACATGAAGGGTTCCATACCGGCTTGTTTTCAATTCACTTTTCCTATTTGTTGTTATAGTAGCAATCTGTGAAAGCTTCAACTGTTTAATAGGTAAACAGTTGAAGCTTGACGGTTCACGAAAAACAGTCCACTGACAGACAGACGAACGGATAGCGGGGTCTTAGTAATAGGGTTCCATTGGCACTCTTTGAGTACAGAGCCCTAAAAATGAAATGTACATGTTGATGTTTGATGATGCTCTTTTCTCTCAATGTTGGGTCCTGTAATCATGATATCAGTAGATAACATGAGCAAACATTTAAATATTTTACAGCATCACCAGTACAGTGCACTACCGCTCACGGAGTGATGAGGATGAGGAGCGGCTGCGCCTCTACCGGTGCCTGAGTCTGCCGGAGCTCTTTGAGGAACGGCGGCGTTGTCCCACTGTTGGGATGCTGCTATGGTCACCGCCGAGGCTAGACTGGCCGCCGGAAATTATCCGGGCCACTAGGGGAGCTCTATATGAGTTTCTCTTTATTGGTCTTTTCAACTTCATGATCATTGTATATAATGAATATGTGATTGTGTGTGTATACACAAATCGATTGGGATACCCTGCCTTACATAAACAGTCGTCGTCAAAATCGTCGGTAAGAGATAAGAAACCTATAAGCTCAATAAAAACGAATCGATACCTTTATTTTAAAACTTTAAGCTCAATAAAAACGAACCGATACCTTTGTTTTCAAACCTTAAGCTCAATAATAAAAACGAAATGTTTGCCTTCTTTTGTTTTTGAATACATTGGTTACTCGGGTAAAGACGGCGGACTGCGGATTAAGATTTTGGGTTAGTTGTGCTTCCAAAATAACTTGAAGCTCATTCGGTATTTGTTTGCGCTTCCGGCCAGAACTATATCGGACACTCTCTTGTTTCTCCCCTGCTCTGTGTTACGTTAGGAACCTTGTTGTTTTCCGCATACATTTTGACCTGTGCACTGTTTACTGGACAGCCTAACATTTGGAAGTCAAACTCAGTGCCGATTTTGTCATCAGTATTTTCACTACTATTTTCGCTATACACTGGCGGTGGCGATATACGTTTCAACCACTTTTCCATTATTATCTTCGAATGTAAATATTAATTTTCGAATAAGATTACACTAACGAACACGACACAACGCGTAATAAACTTTGTAAAACAAAAGACTTCCTTCTCGGAACTCTCGGCTCGGCCTCACGAAATGCGTTCCTTCACCTCCCGCCCCCCTCAGCACGCGCGCACCCGCGCTTGCAATCCGTCTAGCTAGCTGTCCGTCGCCCGCCCACCGGCCGTTGGCACGGTCGGTTGGTGCGTCGTTCTACAGGCAGGACTCACTAAAAATTCAACTTTTCGCGTCCCGTACGACCTTGCAGAGAATTTTATCTTTGGATTTAAAGCTTCATCTGTATAAAATACAGCTCGTTCAAGAAATAAATGAAAATGATTTTGTTACAAGGTTGGATTTTACGACTGAAATTTTCGAGCAGTTCCACAGCTTCCCCCTAAGATACAAGCCTAGCCTAGTTTAGGGGACAGGGTTGAATCTATTGTACTTACCTACCTAATGCTAAATTAAGACTTTAATCTGTTTACAGTGCAATGTACTTGAACTTTGTGGTAATAAACAATTTTTATTATTTATTATTAAAAAGCAAAAATGAGATTTCGCGACTGTAGGTAACTGATTGTGATTGGCGTCGAGCCGTATGACAATTTTTTGAATCGTCCAATAAGAAGACGAGTATATCAAAAATAACAATACCGCGGATCTTTAGACGAATAAGTTACGACATGAAAGCCGCGTATTCGCGCCAATTTCTATTTGTTTGTTCAGTGTTTATGTGACGCTCCGGGTAAAAATTGTTTTTAAATGTAATTACTGGATTATTTTTAATGTACGAGTAAGTATGTCACACTTATTGTTTACTTTAGTATGAATAAAATTGACTTAGGGACCTAAATGTAATTCGCCATTAACTGCGCAGCAAAACCCTGTTTTGCAGTGAAGAAGAAAGACAGAAAATATTTGAAACTTTTTGGTTCAGATCATGGAAAGAGAAGAAGGTATTTGTATGTTCTATGACAATTAAAATAGGATTATAAAGCAAATAAATAGTGTATTAAGGTGGGTAGGTGCCACCTGATTGTTCGAACACTGTGAATAAAAGGCGTGTGCAGATGAAAGACTACGTTAATCCTAAAAGGATTCAAGGGTGGGCGTAGCTCATGTAGAGGATATTTACTTAATGTAAAACCTCACGCACATACTGGCTGCCGATGATTAGGCTATGTCTATGTTCGAGCATTTAGGATATTCTAAAATAAGAACGTCAAATAATTTTAGGTAGGTGGTGTTCCGTGAGCTGTCATTCTATTGACAGGCGCGTCTTTGTAAGCATCTGATTATCTTCAGAACTCTTGAAATAAACATGGAGTCCCACAGTTTAAGCGCCCCTTAATCTTTTAATTTATACCCTTATAAACCCGGTACCTGGACGCTCGTCTGAGCCTCCACAGTACCTACCTATCTAGGTTAACTTACAGCGTGTGCCTATTTGCTCGTTATCTGTTATTGTGTTAAAATTATTGTGCCTTCTGCGGGATTATCTCTTTATGTAATCTGTTTGCCATTAGCTCTTCGTATTTTTTATGTACTTGACTTTTGGCTAAAAATGTGTAAGTCATGTTGTGCTTCTCACTACCATTCCATCTATATAAACTCTATACTGATTGTGACATCCACACGCCACCTTCATTAGCGCACTAGTGTTCCAGGGTTCAAAGTTCCGGATTACATTTCCAAAGTTCCGGCCAACATCCATCGTTATCGGTGGCATCCGTACCCTGTTTTACGGGCCACTATCCGCAAGCATTTTCAACTGCCGTCGTGCAACGTGCTCGACGACGTGTCGAGCACGTTCGGGCCATGTAAGGGAGAGGCGCGCCCAACCGCCGACCGTCACTATTCCTGGCGTCTGCAGCGTGGCACACCCATTGGGTTCATCGTCGCACCAGACTGAGCCAGGAGAGTACTGTGCTACTCCCAAGGGAATTAAGGGAAACTTTTGACCGTAAACTTACCTACCCAGTTACTCTCATTTATTAATATATATGTCGGAGTTGGTTGTCAATCACAATTGTGGGTAATCAGAGAATTTGTTATGTTGTTTTCCCAATGATTAATTAACATGATTTTTGCTATCAATTATTGTCTCATAAATCGGTACATAATTTATGGAGTACTTGGTATTCGCACTAATTGATTTTTGGCAACTTATTTCGATATTTGTGACCGATAGTTTTGTTCAAAACAACTGATGACAGTTACTTTGATTTTCAAATGTTTTACTTTGTTAAATCAGCATTGTTTATTTACGATAATTATCCTTGTATTATTTGATTACTTTATAATGTAAGTCTTATTAGATTAAGCATAATATTTGAATGTTTTGTATCAAGTAAACGCGTGACCTACTTCGGTACGTCAACGGACAGAGTTGTCGTGGAGGGATTGCAAGGTGGGAGCATCGCCCTATAAAAGAACGAGCACTCGATGCTCGAGTCACTCAACCGGTTAGAAGTTTCAGTCTGTCGACTAGGCCTGACGGGTCATCAACCCGTCACGATAGTCTCAGCCTACCTTCCTCCCACTCCTCAACCGGAAGATTTCAGTCAAATCTCCGATGACATTTCCGCCCTGTTAGGCATGAGTGACTCTGTTATCATAGCAGGCGATCTCAATGCAAAACACCCCGCTTGGAATAGTTCCAGACAAACGACTAGAGGAAAACACCTGTTTGACCTCTGTTCCTCCTTAGTCTTTGATGTCGTCGCCCCGATGACTCCAACTCACTTTCCCCACGATGTAAATCACAGGCCCGATGTACTCGACATTGCCATTCTGAAGCGAATCAACTTAAGGTTGGATTCCATAGAAGCAATAAACGAGCTCACCTCTGACCATCGTCCGGTTGTCATGCATCTGGCCCCGCGAACGGGTCTCCCAGATACAGACCAACCCCCCCGCACCAAAGTGGTAACGGACTGGAGGCGAGTAAGCGATTCGCTGAAAACCAACACATCCCCCCACTTGAATTCCATACCCGACCATTTCGACTCTGTCGCCGACACAACGGCTGCGATCTACTCATTCACGGGTCACGTACAATCTGTCCTGAACGAGTGTTCAAGGGAAATTCCTGAGGTGGAAGACCACCGATGGAAGTTGCCGGACGATGTACGCGAACTGCTAAATGAGAAGAACGCAGCTGTTCGTGCCTACAGCAACTTTCCTTGCGATGCAAACAAGGCTCACATGCGCTATTTGCAGAGATCTGTGAAGACGCGCATGCAAGAGCTTCGTGACGCTGGCTGGGACAAGATGCTGAGCGAGTTAGAGCCGACTCATCTAGCCTTCTGGCAACTTCAGAGGAATCTCAAATCCCGAGAAGTCTCCTCCATGCCCCCCCTGACCAGGCCCGACGGCACAGTCGCGTTCGACGACATCGACAAGGCTGAATGCCTTGCCGAGAGCCTCGAAGCCCAGTGCACACCCAGTACTCTGCCAGTAGACCAGGCACACCTCGATGAGGTGGACGCCGAAGTTGAACGCAGAGCCTCCCTCCCGCCCGTCGAAGACCCTGATGATCCAATACCTCTCGTCACCCCGGACGAAGTTCACGAGATCATAAAAGGTCTGAAACCCCGCAAGGCCCCCGGCGCTGACGGAATCACCAATAGGGTGCTCCAGATGCTGCCCGCCCACATGATCATGCTCTTGACCACCATCTTCAATGGTGCCCTGAGCAACAACATCTTCCCGCAAGCATGGAAGCAAGCCACGGTCATCGGCATTCCAAAACTTGGCAAACCCAAGCCCGAGCCCACGAGCTACCGCCCCATCAGTTTACTGAATTCGCCCGGTAAAATCTACGAGAGACTTATTTATAAGCGACTCAGAAATTTTGCCGAGACGAAAGGCCTCATTCCCGACGAGCAGTTTGGTTTTAGAACCCAACACTCGTGCGTGCAACAGGTCCACCGCATCGTAGAAGACATAAGCGCTGGTTTCCAGCGCGGCTCTATGACCGGTGCAGTATTCTTCGATATAGCGAAAGCTTTCGACAAAGTCTGGCACAACGGCTTATTATATAAGCTGTACAAACTCGGTGTGCCCGACCGTCTCGTACTCATCCTTCGAGAGTTTTTGTCGAACCGCACCTTTCGCTATCGCATAGAGGGAGCGATTTCCTCCCCCCCACCCCATACGCGCCGGCGTCCCTCAAGGCGCCGTGCTATCCCCTCTCATTTTCACGCTATTTACTAGCGATATCCCCAAGCGTAGACTGGAAAAGTTGGCACTGTTCGCAGACGACACAGCCATTTACTACGCTGGGGTCAGTCAGGATGCGATATCCTCCAGACTCCAGACCGCAGTCAATGTTCTTGGCGCGTGGTTTAGAAAATGGAGGATCGAAGTAAACCCAGACAAAAGTCAAGCGGTTCTCTTCTCGAAACCGCGACACAGACCCGACCCCCCCCGGCCCATCTCCATGTTTGGCAAGCCTATCCCTTGGGAGAAGCAAGCCAAATATCTAGGAGTGATCATGGATCAGCACCTCTCCTTCTATAAGCACATTATGAAGGCGCGCTCACGCGCCGCCTTCGCTCTTGGAAGGCTGCATTCTGTTCTGAACGCACGTAGCAAGTTGTCACTCAAGTGCAAGTTGCGAATATACACGGCGTGCATAAGGCCAATCATGACCTACGCTAGTGCAGTCTTTGCACACACAAAGCCCCGACACATCCATAGGATGCAGACATTGCAAAACCGTTTCCTCCGTCAAGCCACAGGCTCGCCCTGGTATGTTAGGAACGAGATCCTCCATCTCGACCTTAAAATCCCAACGATAGCCCAATTCCTAAAACGTAATTCAAAGCGTTTCTTTGAATCCGCCGCGCAACACCGCAATCCATTGATTGCGAAGGCCGCTAGTTATGTCCCCAGTAGAATCAGTCGAATCCGCCGGCCGCGACATGTCCTCTCCGACCCTGATGACCCCATCACTCTTCTTCAAGAAAGCAGTAGGGCCACCAGCACAGCACACAAAAACAGACCGTGTTTCCGACCTCGCCGCCGAGGTCCTCGCGCCTCGCGAAGACCCCGAGTAAACGAATCCTCCCCCAACCGTCCCTTGCCCGCAGAAGTGCCAGCCCGCGCCGAAGCTGAGCAAGTAGAGTTAAAATCCCCATGATTAATAATAAAGAAATTATTGATCCAGCCTGTCCCCACTTGCTGCCCTCCCTGAAAGTGACTCCCTGAGCCGAGGCTCGTACCCCGCAGGGGGTGCCCTCAGTGCGCAGTTGCTGTAGGTTTTTAATTTTAGTTTGTAAGCCCTGGCTGGAGGCTCTTAGCCTAAAAACTATTAGTCCCCACAGGAAAGCCCGGTTAAGTAGTTACGGCCTCTCAAGGTCAACTACGAGATGCCCTACCTAAAAAAAAAAAAAAAAAAATGCTCGAGTCAGTCGATCTTCGGATTCGACTCAATACAGAGCACCTGCTCCCGACAAAACTGTCGGTTTACCTCGTACAGCGCTGCTGTATATTTACATAGCTGTATTGGCTTGCCTATAGTGAGCGATACACTTTGTGTTTGGGTGGCTTACGCCGCTATACGAACTTGGAACCTGAAAGGGTTTGTTCGTGTAACTGTATTGTTACTATACCTTTTAAACTTCTTTTATTTTGCTACTTATTACCATTTTTACTGTGTTATTTTTTGTGTTATTTTTAAGTGTAATTATTCTTGTAATAAAAGCCCTGTAATTGTTCATACCGTCTTGTTTATCCCAATATAATGGGTACTCCAAATCCTACCGATATACCGCTCGGCACTCCTGATCCTACATATATATTTCATGTGGACAGGGTTAAGTGGTATTATTTATATCCCCACGTAAACCCTATCCGTCACTGAAGTGGTTTTGAATTTAAATGGAAAAGAACAAAACATAATAAACAAATCCTAATGGAGAAACATGAGATCCCAAGTAACAAAAGCTTCTATAACCAAGGCGTTTTATTGCCCAACAGATGAGGTATAGTAGGCCTATAATGGTATCGATTGTGACTGCTTGTACTATAAAGGTTTTTAGCAGAGCGTTATGATTATATAAGATTAAAGAGCATTTAAGTTCTATAATTTTGCTCTTAAAACGCTTACAAAAGAATCTTTAAAGTGTTGCACTGTAATATATTTGAAAAAAGCGAATATGGTACTATTTAGTACTATAGACGACATTACTGACACTGTTATGTATCCATTTTGCACTAATAATGCGTCAAAATAACTTTCACAGTGCTAATATTAAAGCAGTATCGAAAACACTATTACAGCATCGATCTGCACTATAAAAGTACCTTGCACAACCGTTACGTAACCTTTTAGCTTCTTAACCGCTCCCTCAACATCGCTATGGAGCTACTTCTGTAAAAGTCATGAAAACTCTTCTATAGTAATAGTACCATAGCGACCATAGTTTTAGTATATTTTTATCAAAATATGAAAAATATTTGTCATTTTCAAAGGCCACGCAAAATGCACGCACACAATCTCATATTTAGGGCTTGTTACTACGTAAAACGGATGATATAATCGAATGACGTCATGGTACAGTGGGCTGCATCAATTGGGTACCCCAGTTGTATTAAAATTAACTTTGCTACACAACTTTGCAATTCAAACATTTACATCCTTAAGAATAATACAAAAAGTGTTCATGTGCCCGGCCGAGATTCGAACCATCGAATCATTGGTAATCCTTTGATTACCGCGAGCTCTTACCAACTAAGCCAGCTAGGTAGTTAACAGGGCGTTGGAATTATCAATCTACTTGTGTTATAATTCTGTCTCTGTCTAGTCGATATATTATGAACTCGCAGCAAATGCAAAGTTTGTTAACAATTGAGGGTAGTTATCCAAACATTTTACTAATCTATTACAGGTTACCGTCTGATGAGTCTAGTTTAATTTCACCTTTTGCATACTACCCATACATGTTGGTGTTAAAAACAATTTAAAATAAAAATGATAGATAGTTTCTTGAGGACAAAGATTGTGGTTCTTTACGAACAAAATGCAAGCATTAAAGGGATTGCCAGACAGCTGGGCATAGCGGTAAATCAAATATTATCTTATAAAAATAAATTGAATAGTTCGTAAACTTTGTTACTGATCGAGTAACAAAGTTTACGAACTATTCAATTTATTTTAACTAAGACTAACTTAAAATTTATTTTCTACACAGAGAAAAACGGTGCGCTTGTGGGTGCGACGTTATTTGGATACTGGTGATGTGAAGTCGAAACCTTTTGGGCGGAGATGTTCAGGCATCTATACGAACCAGTGTGAACGCCATCGTGATATCGTAAATGTTCACTTGAAATCGCCGTTCGCAACCACTCGCTCAAGTGCTCAATAACACGGCATCTTAATTACCACAGTGCGGAGGCACTTGCACGCAGCAGGCCTTCACAACTATCGTCCAGCGAAGAAAATTCAATTGTCAGAAGCTCATCGGGCAGCAAGAGTTCGATTTGCACAGGAGCTTCTGGACTTTGACTGGGAAAATAAGATAGTTATTTTCACGGACGAAAAAACTTTTAGGTCCGATAATGATGGGAGAAAAATACTATGGCGGAAACCTAATGAACGCTACAATCCACAAAACATATTGCCGAACAGGTCCAGTGGTAGAATAACATTAGGTAAATAAACGACTTTATTAAGTAAATAACTTATAGATTTCATGTTTTGACAAATTTATTTAATCGACATTATTATGACAAATGAAGCTATTATTTAGCAATATTTATCACCATAATATCTTAAACATTATAGTTACTACTTAATAAAACAATATTACGTTACTAAAAAAAAAACTTATTTTCAGGTTACTGGGGATGGCTGTCATCTATGGGTCCGGGCGAATTAACAGAAGTAGGCGGGCGCATGAATGGCAAAACATATCTTGAAATATTGCAAGAGGTTATGTTGCCTACAGTGCGTGTTGCGTACCCAGAAGGACAAATATATTTCGTCCATGATAACTGTGCTGTTCATCGATCCCGAATGGTGAAAGAGTGGCTAAGTTTACAGGCTGATATAACTGTTATCTTCTGCCCAGCTAAAAGTCCGGATCTTAATCCAATTGAAAATATGTGGGGTCAAATGATTTTAAATTGGGACTCAAGTGAATTAAAGACCAAGGCTAATCTACAACAAGAAGTCATAAAGACTTGGGAATTGATGCGCGGTAGGAATATAGGCTGGAATATGGTAACTCAAATGAGAAGCCGCCTACAGCAAATAATTCTCAGTGAGGGTCATCCCCTCCGCTATTAACAATTACGACTCGACTTAGGTATAGTAAATAGGTAAGTGGGTCCTAATTGCGATCATCTTATATATTTTTGATCCCGTAATCCCGTTTGGTTTACATCGTTATAGTAGGTATAATTAAATAAAGTGTCGACATTGATACATTGAAATAACTCAAAGAATAAATCATTTGACCTCACTATTTAATTATTGTGATTAATAGCTAATAGTAATTATTGGAGGTAGATAATATTTATAATTTACGAGAGATGTAAATTGTTAATTCATTAGAATGTTAACTAATGATGACATGTTTTTCACTTGTTAATTATGAAAATTATTCTACTAGTTTGAAAGTTAAGTAATTCTCAACCATTATAAGTATAGTTGTTGTTTTAGGTAACTATTTTGCAGTGAAACAACATAAACTTTTTATATGTTACAGTTATACCTGCATACAGTGTTTTATAGTTAAGTTTTCCATATTAAAATAAATTTTACTAAAATAAATTATAATTCTTTCATTTCTTAATTTAAAACTACTAGTTATATATATAAAGAAAAGTTACATAAATAGTATAACTTAGGGAAAAATAAAATATTACGATCACAAAAACCCAAACAGTCAGTCTGTCAGTATCGAACCTGAATTAGCAGCTTTGTAAGTCGCATGCCCAACCTCAAGACCAACTAAACTGTTACTAACAACTCTGAAATATTATTGTGTATTATTGTTTATCTATAAACTATTACAAAAACATTATAATAAAATACAAAACTTGCTATACGGCCATCGCTGGATTCGAACGTAGGTGCTTTCAAGGGGGGTACCCACATCGTGAAGCCGACTGTACGTCAGGCTTCAAAATTTTCTACAGTATGTTGTTTTGTTTGAATTCATTGGCATTTTTAACTATACATTATAATAATCGAATGACGTCATGGTACGTTAGGCTTCAAAATGCTCTACAGTATGTTGTTTTGTTTGAATTCATTGACATTTTTAACTATACATTATAACTATAGTGTAAATTCTATTAAGCGACACTGAAGGGACTGCGCATTTTATCGAGTTTTTTATTTAGACTGGGTGTGATGCTACATAAAGTATACCTATATACTAGTTTTTCCACACTGTTTTCCTTACGCTCGTAATGTAAAAAATATAACTAGTATTCTTATTCGAATTCTCCCTCGCAAAACGAAACGGAAACTCGGCCAAAACTGTATGAAATGCTAGTTGCGTTTTGGTTTTCATACGGTTTCGTCCGAGTTTTTTTTAAATTGTTGTTTTAACAATTTTCCTGCACAGGGTTTCTCTCGCGTTCCTAGTATCTATAGTATCTACCCTAACTTTATAATATTATAAAAGCGAAAACTGTGATGTTCATGTGTGTCAATAAGTCATAAGTGCTTTTTATCTTCTTTTTACGAAATCATCATGGTTGTGGTCCTGGATCTTGACCGGCTTTTGCAATATAGATATGAAGTTTTCGAGGGAAGCCTCGAAAACTTCCGCACACACACACTCTCACACTCTCACAATCTTCAGTGTATGATGGATAAGTTCCATATGTTGCTGATTTCATCAGACCCTTTAATCAGCAGCTTGCGAAGATAAGCAAAAGCTTCCCGGAAGCTGTCCTATCCCTTTTGGACGTTCCACAACCGGATAATTAATAAATAATGTGTTTAATAATTAATAATCAAGTCAAGTTTTCCGTGTGGGGAATTCTGGAAGAAAAGTATGGAAACAAAATTAAAAACATTTTACTTTGATTGTCTTCTACCAGAAATAATTGATTCAAGGCTGGACAGAAAAATGGAAATTCGTGAGACAATGTATTTTAGATGCAATAAACAAGAAAGTGTTAGCAAAACGAGAAAAGGTACGCCTTCCATGACTGTTATGCCAGAAGCAAAGCGAAAAGTTTTCAAATATTTGATAGACGTGTTAAAATAAACTTTTAACAAAGAAATTGTAACCGACTTCAAATGTAACAGCAGAGATTCACTAAAAAAATAAAATAACCATACATTAGTTTTGTATAGGTGAAACCTGAATATAGTTAGTTCAGAATAAGTAACTGAATCGATTCCAATAATTTTTACATCATGTTATATTTTGTACCAACAATATTTAAAAAAGGTTACAAGTTGGACACCGAGCGACACTAAGTACCTATCCGCAATCATAGGCGCACAACACAGATCACAGCAGATCCTAGCGGCACTAGGCGTGGGCACACAGCGGGACGGGGTACAGTCCCCGGCATGTAGTTTGGCAAAAGTCGTAGATGCGCAGAAGTCGTTTTTTAGGTCTCTTTGGTAGTCAAGAGGGACGCAGGGTAAGAGGCAGCGCCGATCTGAGCGCGCGATTGGTACGTCAGTCGACCCTTACCTCCCGCACCGCGTCTATATTCCGTTCGTTCCCGATTACACTTGCGTGCACAAAAGTTGTACCCTTTTTTGTTGACTTTCTGTTAAGAGTTGTTTTTGTTTTAAATTTAGTTTTTGTTACAAGTTGTTGTTATTGTTGTGGTTTTAAATTCAGTGTTTGTTACGTTGATTACAATGCCAGCACCAAATACCGTTTTACGCAGACATGCCAGAAAAATGGTAAACGATGTGTATCGTTTCATGGAGAAAAAAACTCAAACTGAAAAAGAGACGAGAGGTAAGGAAGGTAGAAATTCAGAATTCCTCAGTCTTTTGGACACCGGAAAAAAAAGGAATAAAACAAAGCCGATTACAGAGATCGACACTTTTGACCAGTCGGTGGTAAGAACCTGTATCTACAATTACCACGTTACAAATAAAGAGCTGCCCACAGTAGAAAAGCTAAGAAAAAAACTAAAAGATGACATCAATGTTAATGGGTCGGAGCGCAGTCTGCGCAGGATTTTGAATAACTTAGGCTTCCGGTGGAAAAAAGCCGAAAACAATAGAACATTTTTAGTTAAACAATCTTACATTAGATTACTAAGGATAGAGTTCCTCTTAGTAAAATAGGGAAGCAGGAAGAGCGATTATTTACACAGGTGAGTCGTATGTTGATTCATCTCATTCAGGTATGTAACAATTATCATACTTTGTTCTCGCATATTTGTGTCCTGGGAAATAGTTTGGACGTTACGAGAGATATACCTATGAAAAGTAATCATTATATCTCTTATTGCAGGTTCTAAAGAGTGATCAGATGAATCATTAAAGGGATTTAAAAATCCAGTTCTAATAGGCAACGGATTGTAATAGTGCATGGTAGATCCGAAGCTGGATTTGTTCCCAATGCACTGCTCTTATTTAAAGCTGGAACAAAGTCGGGGGACATAAGTGTCTGCGCAGCCAACTAACACCGAACCTGCCGCCAAATAACTCCGCTGCAGCGGGAAATCGCGGCACGGCGGACAGAGCTCCGGCAGGATCTCATGGCGACGTGGAAAGTGCGATTGTCGCAACCCAGTGCTGGGCACGCCACGATTGCGGCGGTAAGTCCCCTCTTTGAGGAGTGGTTTGAGAGGCGGCATGGCGTACTCACCTTCCGCCTGACACAGGTCCTCACCGGACATGGCTGTTTCGGGAGGTTCCTGTTTCGGATAGGGCGGGAGGAAACGCCCGGGTGTTTCCATTGCGAAGATCGCCCAGAGGACACGGTGGAGCATACGGTGGAGGTCTGCCCGGCTTGGGCGGAGCACCGCCGTGTCCTCGTGGAGGTGATCGGCGGCGGCGATCTCTCGCGTCCGACCCTGGTCCAGGCCATGGTACGGAGCGAGAGGGCATGGCTGGCAGTCGCCTCCTTCAGCGAAGCAGTTATGCTCGCAAAGAGGGAGGCGGCGCACGTGAGGGAGATGCAGTACATGCGCCCTCACAGCCGTGGCCTTCGCAGGAGACGCCCTGGGCGTCGGGAATTCCAGGCTGATTCCCGGCCACCGTAGACACGGGCTTGCGGACGGCGAGTAATGGGTAGCTCGCTGTCCGGTAAGGACCAAGCCCGGGTCGACGGCGCGTTGTGTTCCACGCGCGCCTCAAAGAGATGTCAGCAGCAACAGATGGGGCCCGCAAGGGCCGATGCCTGCCAGGGGTGCGGGTTGTTCGAAAGAGATACCGCCGCCCCTGGCACACAGGCAACTGAGGGAACACGGGTGGGTTTTAGTCAGTAAAAGTCTGACACGCCCTCCCGCTCCACCCAGAGCGGGAGAAGTTATTTGATGATTTCCCACCCAGAAAAAAAAAAAAAAAAAAACCTGCCGCCAAATGCATTGTTAGTAATAAACAACGCATCGTATCATAACAAGCAGTACGATACTGCACCTATCTCGAATGCCAAGAAAGCGGACATGCAGAGATGGTTGGCGGAAAAGGGCATAGCATACGAGGAACGTATGCTCAAACCTCAATTATTCAAATTGATTAAATTGTACAAACCACAATACAAAAACGATTGCCGCCCTACCTTTGGACTTAAATCCTACAGAAATGGCATGGGCGGTAATCAAAGGTTATGTAGCCAGCAAAAATATTACGTGAAATGTGATCAGTGCAATGGAGTTAGTAAAGTAGAAAGTTTCATTAATGGGCGCTGATAAATGGTCTAAATTATGTGGGAGAGATAAAAAATTGAGGCTGCTTACATCAAAAGCGACCATATAGTCGACACAGTCACTGAACGTTTCGTCATTTACACCGGCGACGACAGCGACTCCTCAAGTGACGAGAGTGAAACTAGTTTTGTCGAGGATGAGGAGCCAACTCCTTCCACCAGCTCAGGTGGTACTTCTAATTTATTGCCAGGGGTAGCAGTATTATTTACTGATAGTGACGACGAGAACACATAATTTTTAATAATAATATTTTTGATTAAAATATACTTTTTTTTTACTTTTCAATGCATATATTTTATTTATAACACCTAATAAATGTCACGAATTCCTCTCCTTTCTTTAACTTCATGACTAAAAATAAATGATAGTACTACCCATAGAATAATGACAAGCAATAAAAGTGACCACTTTTTGTTCCACTAAGCCGCACGATGCGTGAACTTACCCCTACTATGCTAAAACCTTGCCAAGTTACGTGCCGGGGACTGTAAAACAACCCCTTCAGTCACCCGGATACTACAGTTTGATGCGCGCGTGTCACGCTCTGACGCTCCCGTTCATTAACCGTGCTCGCGAGCGCACGACCGCCGTGGGCCATACAGTACTTATCGCAGTTAGGTATGTACGAGGTGCATTCAATAAGTACCTAGCCTCATCGCCAGAGGGCGCTGTAGTTTCAAAAGAGTTTTACCACAGTGTAGCACATTCTTTTTTAATTCTTTTTTCAAATTTTCATTCCAATCCCTTCATTTGTTTTAATTTGACAACTTATGGAAGCGAACGTGTCGATCGGTTTTACAAAAATGGAAAAAGAGCAATATCGTTCGGTGATTCGATCCCTATTTTTGGAAGGGAAAACGCGCATCGAAATCAAAGAGCGCTTGGATGCTGTGTACGGTGACTCTTCTCCATCGATGGCCACCGTCAAGAATTGGTTCAACGAGTTTGCACGTGGCCGTACGTCGGTTTTTGATGAACCACGTCCAGGTGCACCGAAAACAGCTGCTACGGAGGAAAACATTAAAAAAATCCATGATCTCGTATTGGCAGATCGCCGATTGAAGGTTCGGGAGCTAGCTGAGACTGTAGGCATTTCAGAAGGAACAGTGCATCATATTCTTCACGAGGAACTCGGCATGAGAAAGCTGTCGGCGCGATGGGTGCCGCGTTTACTCACACCAGAAAACAAGCGCAACCGTGAGACCACATCGGAGACGTGTTTGGCGCTGTTTAAGCGGGATCCAGCGGAGTTTTTGCGTCGTTTTGTGACCGTCGATGAAACCTGGATCCACTGGTACACACCAGAGACCAAGGAGCAATCAAAACAATGGATCCAAACCGGGGAACGTGCTCCAAAGAAGGCGAAAACTGTAAAATCGGCCGGAAAAGTTATGGCCACCGTTTTCTGGGATTCACAAGGTGTGATCTACATCGATTACCTCGAGAAGGGTAAAACAATTACATGGCTTTACTATGCCGATTTATTGGGCCGATTCGACGCCGAATTAAAGAAAAAACGACCCCATCTAGCGAAGAAAAAAGTGCTGTTTCACCACGACAACGCACCGGTTCACACGTCTGCCGTTGCCATGGCCAAATTGGTCGAATTACGCTACGAATTGCTGCCCCATCCACCGTATTTTCCAGATTTGGCCCCTTGTGACTTCTTTCTGTTTCCTAATCTGAAAAAATCACTCGCCGGGAATAGATATGGATCGAATGAGGAGGTCATCGCCGCCACGGAGGCCTATTTTGCAGAGTTTGACAAAAACTATTTTTCGGACGGATTAAAAAAGTTGGAGCATCGCTGGGCTAAGTGTATCGAACTAAAAGGAGACTATGTTGAAAAATAAATTCCCACTTTTCCAAAATTTTCGTTTACTTTTTGTAGGCTAAGTATTTATTGAATGACCCTCGTAAATAGTATCGTATAACTAAAACCATGGCATTCTCTATACACTAACGTCCAGTATACGGAAATGGTACGTACACTAGCAGATTAAATTTTTCCCATGTACATTAAAAATAAATACAATACAATAATAGATTAAGGAGTTTGGTAACAAACTATGTATCTTCAAGCATATAACTGATGAACCAGCAAACCCTTAGGCAGTTGAATGGGCGTAGTGTAAGTAGATGGACCAAGGACGGAAGTAGGACCCAAAGTGGCAACCGCTGTATGTGAGGACAGACCTACTGCTGAAAGCAACAATACGGGGGATTTTTGAGTCTTCTCTATAGGTTCCCAAATCGATTGGAGAGAACAGATTTCACACTAGCCACAAGTGTGAGGTTATTATATGTGCAACGCGTGAGGATTATAGTGAAATCTATCGCATAAGCAATATAGGTACATGAGAATTACAGTGAAAGCTATTGTGCAACTAAGATGTCAAACCCTTCGGGGTCTCAAGAGAATTTAGACATGATGGCTAGGAGGCCTAGCCGCCTAATTATTGCCGCAGTGCTACTATTTATTAGCGATTATTTTGATAATATTTTCGATCATTAGAAACGAGTATCGTACCATAGGATTAAATGGCCAGCAGTCACTCATGCTTGAAAAGATTTGTGAAGCTACTGAGACCAACTGCCAGTGACCTTTCATCATGCAGGCATACAAGTAGATAACACAGGACGACGGCTCCGTGGAGCTATTCTAGTCTAGTTTACAAGCACCGTTGCCTATGCCCGGTTCTGCCAGCTCGAAGCTGGGAGATTTACCTACCGGGAATGACCATGTGTACGCAAGAGGGAGCAATAGAGAGATCACTCGGACGTTTTGGAACTCACAGACTCACCACTATATGACTAGTTTGGCATATACAATGGCAGAAGAAGAAGTAGCTGCCACCCCGAGAGCAGGTGTCAGTGACCATACTGACAGATGGGGCCTTAAACCAGGTGGTTGCCATATTAACCAGTATCAATGCCGTAGAACGCTGACAACTAATACGTGCTCAGGGAAGGTATATAACGTCTACAGGATCTAACTTGACTAAAATACCCCCAAATTCTAACTACAGGTCATCGTCATGCTCAGACGCATAGGCCAGGCAGATAGCAGGTGCGTACGATGAAAGACGACAGGTTGGGGAACCACCGGTTAACATGGTCGGCAATTCGGATACAGGAGAGGAGGAGGCGCCACGCAACGCTACGGCGGCCAGCGACCGAGTCGCCTCCACAAGCGGGATAGCTGAGGCCACCGGACGCTTGAACACCACCGACGCCGTGCCTACTCCTCCGGCTTAAAATAACCAAGTCCTGGTAACACCATTGAAGGCAGTGCGTCCCGTCGCAATGTCTTTTAAAGAATACGCGTCCAGCAAGCCTCCAAAAAGTTCGGCTCTTGTGGCAATCGAATCATACGCTACCAACAGCGACCAAGCAGCAACGCAGCCTTATTTGAGCTCGACGAGGGGAGTGCTCGCGAGAGACTTGTTATAGGTGCAGGAGTTGGCCGCGTATGCGGCCGCTTATAACGTGTCACATGTGGACACAGCCACCGTACTTAGAGGCATCCTATATGTGTACCCCCGCTTGCCTGACGCTTGGCATTTTGACTCTTACGATGGGCGTTTCTTGCGCCGGCAGGACATGGCCACAAGGGGCGGGGCAATCTATCATTTTCACCAGACAGCCGAAACCGACAAGATAGCCATACGTGTGGTGGCAGTGACTTTGCCCGCGTTTGCATCTCATCTAAAAAACCTAGACCCTCAAATGGCAGCAGAAAACAACGATGGCATCCCCATGGGGAGAATGGATACGGATTTGACGGTCGTGCCGATGAGCTCGGACTTAGTGGGGCAACCCTGGTTGTTAGAATATCTACTTACACTACAGGGACCACTGCTACAGCAATATTAGCACTGAAACAAAGTTATTGGAGTCCTTAAATCTTTTGTCAATAAGCCCAAAACAAGCCGCTGCCATTGAGCTTGAGACTCAAGGTCAGGCAAATAATCCCTAGTGGACTTATCATCGCGAGGTGAGGAGGTGCTAGCTAACTTCACACAATGTGTCACTTCAGAAGCACATAACAAGAAAAGTTTGCTAGCCAAATATTGAATCCACAAAAGTTTTCTTCAAGAGCTACCAATCATGGCATTATTAACGAAAAAGTTGCTCTTCATGTGGATTGTTTAGTTCATCACCCGATAGCCTCCTTGATGATGAAACAAACATCGAAATTAAGGGTCCGTACAGCAGTGGATATGAAAAATAACTCATCTAACTGTGCCTTAATGAGTGCAAGATGGTAATGATGGCTTGAAATTGAAAAAAACGGTCTGCCTGCTACTACCAAGTACAAGGACAGCTACATTGCACTGGCAAAAAGTACTGTACAAGGACAGCTATATTGCACTGGCAAAAAGTATTGTAAGGACAGCTATATTGCACTGGCTAAAAGTATTGCAATTTAATCATATTTACTTTTGTAGGTACAAATTTTTTTTTTTGTGGCAAGAGAGATTTCATTAATGAAATGCTAACAATCATAGATGCTTTTTATTTTCAGTTTTTTTACGAAAACTATTTTAAATAAATATGTCTGCAAAAACTATGAACAAGTAATAAAGAAAACAACTTAAGGTTTGTTTTATTTAATAATCCCTTCTTTATAATGGCACATAGTAAGCGTTCACATCAGATTTCAGTATTTTGAAGGTTTTCGTTAATCCAATTAACCGTTCAATATGAATGCGATTTTTAGCTAATTGGCGATCATGCTTTAATTTTATTCCAGGCAGTTTAACCTTTCAAAAATGTTGGTGTGTAAATGGATACATTTTTGTGTACAAATAAATCTTGAACATTGAAGTCTCAGCCATTATCGCATCTTTCTCATCAATGTTAATTTATTAACATTAAAAGTAACTCGTATTCAACAGTTACATTAAAAGTTAAATTTGTTAATGTTTTCAAATCCTGTATAAAATAATACTGATCTGGCATCAGACAATATATCTTCAAATGAAAATAGTCTGAGTAGGTGAGGTGTTTGGGTTTTTGTTTTGGGAGGGAAATCATCAAATGACTTCTCCCGCTCTGGGTGGAGCAGGAGGGCGTATCAAAACTTTTACTGACTAAAACCCACCCGTGTTCCCTCAGTTGCCTGTGTGCCAGGGGCCGCGGTATCTCTTTCGAACAACCCGCACCCCTGGCGGGCATCGGCACTTCCGGGCCCCATCGGTTGGTATTTTGAGCTGAAGTTGGTGCTCTAAGATCAGCAGTTGTTACTTCCATTTCATGTTGACAGTCAGTAACTTCGGGTACATATTCTACTTCTTCAGGTGTAACTTGAATAGCATCATCAAAAGATAGTTCTTGTGAAGTAGATGGAAACTATTCTTTTTTAGAAGAACGTTGCAAATACAACTGCTCCCTAGCAGCTGCAGTAGAAGTAGAAACTTTGTTCCAAGCGAAAGTGTTCGGCCGAGGTGTTTTAGACACCCTCGTTACGCCAGTTATGTTTCAGTCCCATGTAATAGGGGGCGAGCTATTGCCACTAACCGGGCACGAATCATTTATGACATTCCTGATGGATAAACACTATGCACAGCAGTCGCGCTTGTGACTACTGGACCAACAAGGCAGTCTGATTTACAGTAAGTTAATAAAGGTATTACTAACCTGTAGCATGACTTAATCCATGAAAGAATGTATCTTTAAAATGTTTAGAACATATCCTCGAATTTTCGAAAGCTATAAAATTGCGTACACACATCAAAAAAAAGTTTATTATACATATTATATATTCAATATAATAATACTCCCCCCCTGGCTCGAACACATGCGGTGATCCTCCTGGGCATGCTGAGAATCAAGTTATCCAGCATTTCTTGGGATAACCTGTCCCATTCTGGAATAGCGGCTTCCCTGAGCTCTGGCACTGTCTGGGGACGGGGTTGATGGTTTCAAACAGCTCGCTTAAGAGCATCCCACGCGTGCTCGATTGGGTTTAAATCAGGCGAGCCAGCAGCCCAGTCTAACCTTGTAATGTCGTGTTCTCGGAGAGCAGCATTGACTCGTTGAGCTCGATGCGCGGGCGCATTATCATCGACCAGTACAAATTGGTGCCCATGGTTTACTCGGAATGGTCTGCAAATTACATCAATAGCAACTACTCTATACTTGTCTGCTGTCATGAAGCCTCGATACGGGATCAAAGGCGTTTTAGCTCCAATCATAATACCACCCCAAACGGACACCGATTTCCCGCCATGCTGAACTGTTCCAGTGGCAGTTCTTTGCCTTTCACGGTCTCCTGGTCTTCTCCAGACACGGACACGTCGGTTATCTGGATGAGTACTGATTCGCGATTCGTCAACGAAGAGACAGTTTTGCCAAATGTTTTCTTCTTCATTTTGCCGAAGCCTAGCCCACTGCAATCTCCGTCGTTGTCGTTGCCGGGAATTCAGAGGAGGTCGCTAAGACCTCCGCGCTCGTAATCCAGCCTAGTGCAAGCAATTCCGAATGGTCTGAGTGCTAACTTCAAGCCCAGAGGCGGCCCGAACTTCTGCTTTTATTTAAGTAGCGTTAATTGTTGGGTCACGGGCTGCCAGCAATCTAATATAGCGCTTTTGGGCAGCAGCAAAACAGTTGGGCGACCACTGCGGGGTCGGTCAGCAAAATTACCCATTCCGTGGTACCTGTTCAGCGTGGTCTTGACACAGGATTGGGATATAGCAACTCTGCGTGCTATTTCGCTGATGGTGTATTCTTCTTCCCTCAAAGACTGAAAGCCAATAAAACAATTGAACTGTTTTATTGTTTTATGTTCTAAATCTGTATTTTTAAATAAATAATCTAATAAGAAGAAGAAATTATAATATAATCTACCGTAACAAAAAAGATTTCGATTTTTCAAAGTGATCGCAAACTTTTTTGATGTGTCAACATATTTTTTTTGTTTTCAGATTACAATTCATAGCAGAGTGTGTTATCAACTCGGAGACATGTCCAGACAGAACAAGTTGCTGATGAATTACATGATGTTCCACCAACTGCTCTACCCAATTTTAGACGGACAGGAAACTCTGCCAGTTCATGTGTTGTACATGGTTGCACCAATCTGGAACGACTTGTTGTACCAAACTTATTAAGGTACCGTATATTAAAATCAAATAAACTATTTGTCACAGAAAATGCTCGTATATGTAGCCACCATTTACGTGTTTATGATTGGGGGTTTCTCGATGACCAGGCTATATTAGCCAGTTTACTCCTTCTCAGTTAGAGGCTACAATAGCACTAGCCTTAACAAATGAAAAAGTAAATAAATTCAACTTTTACCAATAAGGTCTAATGTCTGACGAAGAATGCCATTGCTGGACTGGCTTATCTAAAGAAAACTTCATTATAATAATAAATGAAGCTCCTCGCTTAGGAAAACAATTAAAATATATTAGACTGCTTATGCAATATTTTTTGTTAAATTAAGAACAGGGGAGCCACATTCAAGATTACGACAACTATTTGACATGTCTATATCATCTATTTCGAAGATATTAACTATTGTAAGAAATACATTAAATGCGCAATTTGTACCACTACATATGGGCATTGACCATTTGCCAAGAGATGAAATATCTAATCACAATTTAACTATACCACAAGATCTATTTGGTGGTGAGGAAGGCGGCAATAGTAAGGCCTGTTATCCGTAATGACCTAAGCGACATAAGCTTATTTGCAAAAATCATCAAATTATTTATTTCAGAAACAATCTATACTTACAAAAAAACTATAAACTTACATAAATACAGAAACTTGTAAAGCCAATTTTAACAGTAACAACAGACGGTCACGTACTATGTTTATGGCCCCTATGCGGCAACTGTGTCGGATGCCGATTTAATGAAGCAATTGTTAAGATGTGGAAGTAATGAGCTATGGCAATATTTTAGAGGAAGAGACGTTTTTATTTTAGATAGGAGATTCAGGGACACGATTCCATTATTAACATCTTTAAATTATAATGTTTGTAAACCTGAGTCCCTGGAACGTGGTGAGACAGTTGCCTACATTAAGAGCAAATAAATCTAGACAATGTGTCTATGGGTAGTGGAAGTAGTAAATATTAGGTTTAAAAGAGATTACAAACTAGTAAGAAATGATTTCAGCAATAACGCTGCCTACCCATCTATGTAATAACTGATTTTCGAATTGCAGGGGCCATAATAATTGCTTTCCATGAACAGTCGTCAGCACGTCAAACTAAACCCTAATCATAACTATAACTACGACGCGCCATGGAGTGTTAGGAAGAAAGTATCCTCGACATGATTGGTTGAGTTTTCAACGTTTCTAAAATTTCCTAATTGCTGCACATACCAATATTTGGGAGCCAATTATCACGTTTTACTAGGAATAAGCCACGCCCCTGCGCATACGTCACCGCTCCCGAGTTTCGCTCATCACATCGTTTATTTATCCTTTACGTCAGGTCTTCAGTCATTAAAAATTCGTGAAGTCATGCTGTGTCGTGCTGTGCGTGTTATTAGTAATTCTATTATATTATTATGGCAATTGCCGCCTCAAGAGTGGATCATAGCGCTTCGATTGAGTGGGTGCTGGGTGACAGAGATTTGTCGGCAGAAGCCGCCGGGCATAACGGCGAGTAATATTTTCATAATAATATTTTTTAGTTAACACATTCCATGCCAAGCACCCAGCATATGGGTCGAAAAATAGTTGATTCGTGTGCCCACAACTTGCATCCGAGTCGTCGCAATAATTAGCTATTGATGATTCTGTTCATGCCCAGGACCCGACTAGCGAGACTACTTATAGCGACGACTCGGATGCGAGTTGTGGGCACACAAACTAATTATTTTTATTTTTCTTGCTTGGCATCGAATGTGTTAAGCGTTAGATAGAGTAAACGATGAACTATTGTTTTTGATTTCATTGAGTCATTAACTATTCTAAACAAAAGTTAATCCAGTAGCTAGTAATAGGATTTTAAAGTAAATATTTACCTACGTAATCACGCACTTTCTTTTTGTCAAGAAACATTGCTGGGTCAAGCGTGTTCTTGTGGAAGAACACGCGGCTCCAAGTTTAGTTACAATCTAGTTGCCACGAAATCGGATTGGGTGTAACCATGTAATGGTAGCGATGTTTGTGTGTAAATAAATAATTTAATAATTTTTCACATTTCATTGGCATACACACTCTCTACTATTATTAACTGCTTGTTAAGTTGTCAGTAACATGAATTGTAACAGAACAATACCTATAACTGTGCGTTTGCTTTATCAAAGAGTAAGTGAGGGGTATAGATGCAAAAACGCTTCTATCCCATTTCATAGCCTGAATGTTTTTTTGATTGTTGGCAACCCTCTTCTTCTCGTCGTTGGTTTTGTTAAATAAAATACATTCAATAACGCCTCTAGCCTATAGAAAATGACATGAGAAACATCAAAACCGCCTCTGATCAAATCTAAATAAATAGCAAAAGCGCCACTGTGGCGGCTCGACCAATCACAGCACAGTATTTTTTTAGCAGTGTAATGGCGTCCGACTGTTGTTTTGGTTAACTGTGTAGTTTTCTTTTTCGGTTTTTAAATAGAAAATCATCAAAAAATGGCTTGCCCAGTGCAAGGGAATAAGTCAAGGAAAAGGATTCGTAATGAAAATGTGTGGAAGCGCAACGTAGAAAAGCGTGATAGGTAAGTTTCGTTTGCTTTACTGTTGGTCGTGTTTATGCAATACGTGGGACACGGAACAGATCCAATCCGTTCATTAACTATTATGTTATACTATAATTATTGTGTTATTATTTATTTTCTTCGTATTATATTCATTTATATTTATCATATTCATAATATACGAGGGCGACACTGAAAGTTTTTAGAACTGGCCACTTGTAAACGATATAATAAAAAATAAGTTCAAATTTTGAAAATGGAACTCTGCCAATATTATTGTGTATGTATTTTATTCATTTGTCATTTGTTTACGATTTGGCGGCAAATTGAAAATTGTCTGTGTAACGTCAGCATGAATTTAACACGAGACAATTTTCGTACAATGATTTTTTATGACTTCCGATGTCATTTAAGTCATCAAGAAAGTTATGATAGACTTCGATTGGCCTATCACGATGAAGCCCCATCTTGTGCCACTGTTTACAACTGCTTTAATGAGTTTATACCTGGTCACACTAATCTCACCGATGATCTGCGTGAGGGACTGCCTTCTACAGCGATGACTGAAGATAACATTAGTGTTGTGCGACGTATGATAGAGACTGACAAAAGAGTGACTTATCAGCAGATTCGGACAAGGTAAGGCATCGGTATGAGTCAAGTGCACAAAATCTCCCATGAACATTTAGCGGTCAGGAAGCTTTGTCTCCGATGGATACCTCATAATTTGACAGAGGCCCAAAACCTCCGATGTGTTGATTGGTGTCATGAAATGGTTCAAAGATTTAATGGAGGTAACTCAAATGCTGTGTTCGACATACTTACGGGTGACGAAAGCTGGATTTATTGTTATGATCCTGAAACTAAGAGACAGTCTGGTGTCTGGGTGTTTCCTTCTGGGGAGTTGCCAACTAAAGCGAAGAGAGGTCGAAACGTGGGGAAAAAAATAGTGGCCTCGGTCTTCGGAAGGACAGGTCATTACGCAAAAATTGTTTTAGAGGATCGAAAAACAGTTACTGCAGAGTGGTACACTAACAATTGTTTGCCACTTGTCTTGGAAAAAGTTCGGGAGAAACGACCTCGCAGTAGGATTCTCCTTCACCACGATAACGCCTTGTCGCACACCGCCAAGCAAACAACCGACTACTTTGCGACGTCAGACGTGGAATTACTGGGTCACCCGCCCTATAGCCCCGACCTCACACTGTGCGATTTTTATTTATTTCCAAAAATAAAAGAAAAACTTCGAGGAAAACGTTTTATGGACACCGAGGAAGCAGTGGATGCGTTTCAAAATGCCGACGAAGAGACCCTAAGGATGAGTGGGCAAAGTGCTTTTCTTAGTGGTTCCATCAGATGCAGCGATGTACTGATGTAAATGGACACTATTTTCAAAAGATATAATACAACTAATAACTTGCTAATTTGTTCAATTTTTTATTTTCTAAGAACTTTCAGTGTCACCCTCATAATATATATAAAAATCCGTTACCAAATGGTACCAATGGACTTTATTTATTACTAAGTTTATGCTCTCAGTCCGTCACAGTCACAGCACTGTATCTTTTGAACAAGCAAGATAGTTTTATTGCGTTTTCTTGGGGTTTTTAAATAGGATTGGTAACTTGTTGGTAACGGCTACATTACGGATTCACAAATTAAAAGCAAAATGTTTTTATACCTTTTTGCGAGATCATGACGAAAACGCACGGTTTCAATATTCATTTGATTGCCAGAAAAACCAAGTTTTGCCAAAGGTTGCAGACCAAGCTGCATATTATTCACGTCAACTTTACATCTACAATTTTACTATTGTACTGGGAAACAGCACAAACAAATTTCCAAAAGAAAATGTCCATATACATACGTGGACAGAAAATGTCTATGCCAAATATGCGAACGAGATTGCATCAGCAATTTTCAATTTACTTTCGCAGACCAATTTCACGGGCAAAAAAAAGCTGCGAATGATGGCAGACGGATGCAGCTCCCAAAACAAAAATACTGTCATGATTGCTATGGTTGTGTACTGGCTAACAAATTGTGCTCCAACACATATTAAGATCGTAGAACTCATATTTCCGGTTCCCGGACATTCATTCATGCTAGCGGATTGTATTTTTGGACATATTGAAAAAGGGGTAAAAAATAAAGAGATAATTATAAATCCATCGGAATATATAGAAATATATAATCGTTACGGTACCGTCCACATACTGGGTAAGGATTGTGCTGTGAAAGATTGGAAGGCTTATACAAGTGGAACACTGAAACCCCCAGGAAATTACCACTTCCAATTTGCTGCTTGCAAAAGATATTACGTGACGAGAGTTAAGAACGAGCCGGAACGGTTTCCGGTGTATCTTCGACATCTGAGTTTGGTATTAGAGACATACTACCATTTCAAACAAACGTATCTGGTTTGAAACTTACTGATTTTGACAAACTATTGGTAAAACATTTCGGTACAAACTGGAAATCAGAATTAGGGTCTGATCAGCTGTTGTTTTACAAAAATATTTTCCAAGACACAAATATCGGTGAACCTGAAAATCAAGAACACTGTGAATATCTGGTAGAAGCTGGATTATCTGTGTAATTTTCAAGTCCATTATAAAAGTGTAATTTGGACTATTTTTAATAAAAGTTCAAGTCAATTTAGCACAGTTTTTAATTTTATCATCTAATAAATTCCTGATGTCTAGTTTAGACTTCGACTTCGACTTATCTGTACACGTAAACATAATCTAAATCAATCTGACCCATCGACTGCATAAAGCCATCCACACTAGCAATAAAAGAGCAAAACCGCTTCTATCCAATAGTGGCGCATGCAAAACCGCCTCTATCCACTGTTTGGATGCAGAAGGGCCCTCTATCAAGATTTCAAAGCCAATTTTTCTCATTTTTACATTGTTTATGAACTAAGCTTAATCGGGTATCGAAAATAATATCAATTTGCCAAGATATTCAATTTAAATATGGAATATAGTAGGTATACGTATAATACATTTTAAGGATATTGGGGTATAGCGAAAAATTTAAGAATGTGGATAGAAGCACTTTTGCATCTATACCCCTCAAGTGGAGTAGGTATGCAGAGCGACCAAATAGACATTTTAGGTCCCTTGGACTGTCAGACAACCTTTTAAAGGCCGATAACCATCACTGCTTCCTCCAAGACCCAATTCCAATTTTTATAGTACTGGCTCCATCGTTTTATCGATGATTCTGCCAATGTGAAGGTTGAAGGAAACGAGATGTATTCCATTCCTTTTTATACTAAGGGCTCTATCGTTTTATCGATGATGAAATGTATTTACTGAGGACTGTCACGGAGTACCTCGGTACAAGTTTGGCCGAAAAAAAAACACATCCTTTTATTTGGAATAGAAATCATGATGGCCGGGAAGTCCATATGTGTGACCCAAAAAGAAATGGAAATTTTATTTGGAATAGAAATCATTATTATTCATACCGGCTGTCGAAGATTACTGGAGTGCAAATCTGAAGTATGGGCAGATTTCATCCGCCTTATCCCTTAAATGATATAGATCTATCAAACGCTACTTGTGATAATAAAAATATAGACAAAAATGATCGTTACCATAAAATTACCTAAGTCAAGGATTATGTTCGTAAGCAGTGCTTAAAGACAGAAGAAGAACGGTCATTAGTAAAAGATGAGATGATAATATCTTACAAAGATAAAAAAGCTAGCAGCAGAAGGCAATACATGCCAAAGAAACCAAACAAATGGGGATTCAAAATCAGAAATTTCGAACCAGAGTGCGTGTTGGTACTTCAGGCGTGATGTATGATTTCTTTGCTTTCGATGGCGCAAACACGTTTCGAGGTGTCCAGTTTAGTGAATGGGAAGAAGACTTTCTAGGGGTCGGAGGTAAAACAGTTCTCCGGCTGTCTATTTTGATAATTTGTTTACGTCGCTTGAACTAATATATTATTTGCGTAATGAGATGGGCATTTTGTCTTTAGGGAGGTTACGAGAACATAGATTGCGAAATATTGTAATCTAATGACTAACATAGCTATGATAAAAAAGGAACGAGGAACATTTGAGCTAGTATGTGATAATGTCAAAAGAATAGCCGTGACAAAGTGGATGGACAATAAGTGTATTAAGTTCGTTTTGTACCCAAGACCCAGTGAGTACTATAGAACAATATGAGAAAAACCAAATAAAGAGTGCTTGTACCATGTCCAAATGTAATAAAAGTGTACAACACTCATATGGGCGGCGTCGACATTGCCGACATGTTGACTGCTTTGTACAGAGACGTTGGTACATATCACGATTTGCCCAACTATTAGATATCGGACTTAACAACAGGCTGGCTACTTCATCGTAGAGACTGTGTTCAAATAGGTGAAAATAAATTGAGCGTAAAAAAATCGTGTGCAGTGTGCTCTTGGGCTCATGAATACCTGTACGAAATCTAGAATATGTAATGACTGATTCACCTTAACCTGCCACCATTACAAAACCGGTCCAACCGAGAATTGTGAATGGTGTTCATCTTGACTGTTACGATCATTTTCCAATGTTTACGTCACAGGACCACAAAACGCATAATATGTTTGCTAAGTCCAAAAGCTTCGTCACCCACAAATACATACGGGGTTGGTCTATTGAAACCAGAGAGTGGCTGGGGAGGTAGTAGTAAGTTGTTGTTAATCAGTAGCTCGTACAATTTAGAATTTTGAAACACGGTTGAATCGCATTCTTTTCCGTATGCACCGATGTCGACAAAAATGTATTTGTAATTTGAATCCACAACAGCTAGCAACACAATAAAAAATAAGACTTTATAATTAAACAAGCGAGCCACTATTTGCAGGATTAAACACGCGATGTGTTTTCCGTCGATGACACCAATACAGTGAAGAAAATTTGCCTTTACATAAAAATCCCTCGCTATTGTTTGGAATTCTTCAATCGTCAGTTCGGGGATGTTGTCTCGAAGATGATTTGTCCATATAGCACGACAAACTGTATGTATCATATACGCAATAGTAGATTTTCCCCGTTTGAAATGTAAATCCGTTTATCCGTTACTATCTTCCGCTAGACGTTGAATTTAAAGGACGTGTGTCGTTTACTCGTGCATTAAAGTCTGTGATTGGCTAATTGTGCTTAAATTCGTTTCCTTGTCACACCTAGCTTGATCTTACCTGAGGGTACCTCCCTCTGGGTGGGCCTAGAGAGAGATATAAATAATAGTGTTGTTGATACTTCAAAGTGAATTTGAAAAAGTGAACCATCACCCAAGTGACAAGTGACCGGACCGCTTACTCATTGCGCCATCCAGACAGTTGCGACAGTGATAAAACAACGGTGCGCTACGAGCTGTGGGAACGCAGTAGCGTGTGTCACCACTACTGCGTTCCCACCGCGTGCGCTGCTACGTCACGAGCCTGTGCTACGAATCGACTACAAGAACTGTATCGGCTACGTTCTAACGCTGCTGCTTTTTATTATCGGTGTTGCGTAATACCGGTTTGCCTGTGCTGTTGTTGATATTTGTTTTCAGCCTATTAATTATTTTGGTTGTTAATATGGCAGGAATACAGCGTATCCCACCTAAAACCCCAAGAACACCGATAAGTAGTATAAGCCAGACCCAAACACGCTCAGAGCCAGATATCACCGCGGCCGTCACAGCATGCGAATATGTAGACACTAAAAGAAATAAGCGTCCGCGTAATGATACCTCGCCACAAGGCGATTCGGCTGAGATGAGCTCACAAGAACCACAGGTGCTACAAGATATTCTTGCAAAATGGAAGGAGCAGGATAATAGAATTGCGGAACTATTGGCGGACCAAAACAGTTTAACAGCCGAGCTCTCTTCGAATATAAAAGATATTAAAATTCAAAACATTAAAATACAGGCATCCAACTCAGAAATGTGTATGTCAAACGCTGGAATCGTACAGTCAATTGATTTTTTTATTAAACAGTTCGAAGACATGAAGTTGGAAGTGGAAATATTGAAGAAGGAGCGACGCGAGCAGCAATCCCACATTGAGGTTCTCGAACGAAAAATAGTAGATCTCCCGCATAAAGCGAGATCGTCTGCCATAGAATTGCGTAACATCCCGCCAGTAAGTTCCGAGTCTAGCTCCAGTCTCATAAAAACAGTGTGTGGTGTAGGCGCAGCTATTGGTGTACATTGATGAAACAGAGCTGCGCGATATTTTTCGTCTTCCAGGGAAATCTACAACATCAACCTCCCCGCGCCCAATAATAGCAGAATTCTCGACTGTGCATACTTAACTCACACTCCTGTCGGCCGTGCGTGCGTTCAACAAAGGAAGAGGAAAAGACGACAAATTTAATACCGCAGTCATGGGTTTGCCTGGTGATCGTCAACCCGTGTACATCTCTGAACACCTACCACCAAGCACCAAAAAGCTATTCTATCAAGCCAGAGAGTTCACCAACAAAAACAACTATAAGTTTTGCTGGATATCCAATGGCAATATATTTATCCGCAAGATAGAGGGAGACAAACATATTCTTGTAAGTTCTGAAAAATGCCTCTGTAACCTGGATAACCAAAACCACATCATCTGACTATTACAGAATGATCCTATTTTTTATATTTTATTCAGTTTTTTCATACTTTATTTTTAATTAGATTTCTAAAATTTACTTTGACACCAAAACGATATACTCCTACCTACAATTATTCTGAACACCTTACATACTACAAAACAAACACGCACACAAACTATATACATACAAATCTACATACTAAACTACAAAATACTTTATCCCATCACCATACAAGCTAATACAAAGTATACGTGTCAAACTGCTACCTACTATCAAATGTCAATACTGCCGTCATAAGAAAAAAAAGATGTATCTGACATTTTTTTTTTTCAAAATACAGTTGAACACATATTCTGCTGGAACTTTCTACGGTCCTGGTCTCCCTTCCGGTGTGCTGAAAAGCACATCCGCCGTGGTCCGTCTAATCCATCCTCTCCTTGACCAAGGCTATACTCTGTATATGGATAACGATTGTGTAGGTAGGTACCTTGCGTGCTAACTGCAGCAATATACTTCCTCTCATATCGCTGAACGTGTGCGCCGGAATGACGTGCTACAAACTGGCCATCTTTCTGAAAGATGGCCATTTCAGAAAGATGGCCAGTTTGTAGCACGTCATTCCGGCGCACTATGGGCCAGAACCGTGCGTACCGTCTCAAAAATAGGTTTTCGTAATGTTCTATATTGAATATTTTGAAAATGCACATGTCTAACTGAATGTCCAATGCATATTATATAGCAGTTAAAATTTACTATTTTTTATTTTTACTGTTAGACTAACGGCCGAATACTGAAACATCACTCAAATATTTAAGGGCTGCTTAAATGTTTGAGCAGCTCTTAAACTTTAATTTCGTATACCCAAACGCCGCTTTTGAGTATCTGTTAAATCTAAGTGCTTCTTAAATTAAGTTGTGCTCAAACACCACTCAGTTTAAAAATCGTATACTAGAACGCTACTCAACGTTATTTATCTGTCAAATCGACTGTCAAACTGATTTGAGCAGCCCTTAGATCTGAGAGTGGTCGCGAGGTCCCTGAAATCAAGTTAAATCTATTGCCTACCTTCTATCTATTAACCTTACAAATTGTGATAAAAATGTCCATCGTCCTTGTCTTCACTTTCGGATCACGAAAAGCCAACTGTGAGGCGCAACAATAAAGAAAAGTTGAACGCTTTTGAAAAGTACAACGACAGGGAGTTTGTTTCACGGTTCCGCATCTCGGAAGAAACTGTGTTGTATTTGGACTCTGTACTCGGTAGCAGTATTAAACCATTAACTAAAAGAAACCGAGCCATACAATACAGCCAGTGGACCAAATCCTCATAGCTCTACGATACTATGCGACGGGCAGCTACCAACGCATAAAAGGGGAGATTTTTAAGGTTGAACAACCCACGGTGCATCGAATAGTCCATAAAGTAACAGCCAAAATAGCTAGCTTGAAGACAGAATTCATAAATATGCGTTCAACACCTGAAGAATTTCCAGTTCTGGCAAATGAGTTCTTTGCAAAAGCAGGATTTCCAGAGTTGTGGGAGCTGTGGACTGCACTCATATTAAAATACATTCTCCAGGTATGTACTTGCACACTTCACTGTTAATCATGTGCTCAAATTTTATAATGTCTGATTAACACAAATATTACAGAGTACAACAAATAAGTCTTGTGTTACATTAACAATTACATATAATCTTATTAAAATATTTTTAAAGAAATAATTCTACATAAGTACTTTAGTAAAGTTTATTGCCTCACAGTACAACTAGAATTTATTTTCAGGTGGTGCCCAATCTGAAGTTTATCGGAACAGGAAAGGCCATTTTTCTTTAAATGTGCAAATGGTGGGTGATGCAAGACTGCGCATAAGGAATGTTATTGCAAGATGGCCAGGTTCTGTACATGACAGTACCATCTTCAATGATTCACCATTGTGTGCTCAATTAGAGCGTGGGGACTTCAGGACAGGTATTATTCTTGGGGACAGTGGATATCCGAGTCGGCCTTATCTGCTAACTCCATTGTTGCATACAAGGACAGCTGCTGAAGCTGTCGATCCCAAATAAGCACCAGGAATCCTGTGGAAAGTCTCTTCGGTGTTCTTAAAAGAAGATTTCCTTGCCTATAAAACGGGGTGGCACTAAATATAAAAAACATACCACCGGTCATTCTAGCATGTGCAGTGCTACATAATATTGCGCTGTCACGATCGGATGAACTTTTGGAGGACGATATTTCTTTACCCTATGTTGAGGAGGAATCCACAGAACCTGTAGGACTTGAGACTTATCAGAACTTTACTGTAAGGACCAATTTAATAAATACACATTTTTCCACTTATACACGGTTATTTTTAGGTCGTTCTGGAACCGAAAGCCATGAACTCAATCATCGAACTCGAATCGATTGGGACTATTTTTTTCAATAAATAACAAAAAAAAAATCACGAAAAATCAAATTTATTGTTTTTTATGTGAAATAATGAGAACTCGAAGTAACGCTTCCTTGCGATCAATGGATTTATGCGTGTGTAATGTGTGTAAAAATACGAAAAGCGAATTCAGACTTTATTTCTTATCAGTTAACGATAAAAATAGAAATTTCACCAAACTAGGTAAGTATGTCCGCAGTTTACTAAAATTATTCTTAGAAACCTATTGTCTCGTGTTCGACTGGACTTTACAAGAATGCACAACCGAATTTCGCGGTTAAACTTATAAAAATAAGGTCTTAATTCGGTTCAATATTTTCATAGAAAAGGGCACCTCCAACTAATAATGAACTCTGTGTAACAGAGCAAACGATTCATTTTTCTGTTTGAATTGCGTGCCTTTGTGAAGCCGCCGCAAGCATTGTCGCATAAAGGATTGTTTTAGGCATATTTATTATTTATCATATGGTAGGTAGGTACTTATGCTTATTAAGCGCTCGTTCAGACACGGCGGGAACCGCGCGATTATAGAATCGCATGGAAATCGCGCGGGTCTTATTTATATGAGTTAGTTAGTAATCGTTCAGACATAACCGCGCGGTTAATCAAGCCGCGCGGTTACCGCAACCCAACCGCCAGAAAATAGAATCGCGCTGCTCCCGCGCGTTTCTATTACTATGGAGTCTTGAAATGAAATGAAATGAAATGAAATGTTTATTTATGTAAGTAGATCTTAAAATACACTTTTACACGTCAATATTTTGTTGGTCAATATTTTTTAAAACTAGATGGCGCCGGCATTTCCTAGCTGACTGTTCCCTGAGAAGAAAAGCCGAAACAAACTCAGAGGTCATAGTCTCTTTTAAAGTCCAAACATTATATTATTTAAATTTTATGTGAGTCTAACAATGCAGGGTAATGTCTGGAAAGGCCTTTTGAAGAAAGAGCCATTGCAGCTTTGAGCTGACCTGTCTCAACAGACGGCATGTATGTAGCAGTCACCGTGTAGCTCAACCCTATTTTAGGGAGCTCAACGACCCGCTACAAGACGCTACCAGATTTGCAGGACATTTGCGTAGGCCATTTACAAAATGCTCAAAACCACCAGACGAGTTATAAAGTAATGTGTTCAATCTAGCCTGCATAGTACTCACATTCACAGTTAGTTTTTTCTTTAAAAGTCATTAAAAATCAATACTTAAATATAAAATGTCAACAGCATCTATTAAACACTTAGCTTATATAACAGTTTGTTGCTTGAGGGTACATTGGAGCAACTTAACTAGTCCCAAGCTTTTTTGTCATCCAAGTAATCTTTAACTTTATAGAAACCTTTTTGACAGAGTTTCTGTTTAATAAATAGTTTAAATTTATTGAAGCTTAGTTCCTTAACTTTACTTACCTTTACTTCGCGTTCAGTTGCGTTGCGGATACCGCGCGGTGAGCACGTCACTGTTCGTGAGTTCGCCATGGATCGTTTCGACACTGAACTATTTATTGATGAGGTGGAGAAGAGACCTGCAATATGGGACATTCAGTGTGATGATTACTCAAATAAAATTATCAAGAACCGAGCTTGGCAAGAGTTGGTGGAGATATTTGGAAATTGCGAAGACACGGTGGAAAAAAAGAATATTTTAAGTAAGTAGGTTTATTCACCAAAAAATAATTGACAGAATTATGTTATAATTATTGTTATGAAGCGTATATTATACTCTCCGTATACTTTAGGTACTTAAATAAATATAAACAAACTTCGGCTGCTTTATGCAGACATTTCGAGCATTTTTCAAATGAAGGTCACAACGGTATTACCATATTTCGTTTGTTTACATTTAGTTATGTACCTAAACATTACAAGTACGGTATGTTAGTTGCAGCTATATCTTTGTGTCTTGCCATGGAACACGCCCATCATTCACAAAGTAATGAGCGAATTTATCTCTGATATTCAAAGATGACGGTGTCCCTCTTCCCGCATGCAAGGTATTGAGATTAGTCATGGGTGCATTATATAAAGTATCTTTAAATTTTAGACCATCTCTAGTCCGCACATAGTTATGTAGAACACAAGAAGCTTTTATTATATCTTCGGCAAAATCTATGTTTACATTTATAGGCCTATGAAAGATGCGCCATTTGTTCGCCAAAATACCAAAAGTGCACTCAATATTACGTCGGGCTCTCGATAACCTATAGTTAAAAATCCTTTTTTCATATGGTAAACATTTGCCTGAATATGGGCGCATTAAATTTTCTGCTAAGCCGAAGGCTTCATCTCCAACTATAACATAAGGCATTGGTGTTAGGTCTACATTAGATATTGGTTTAGGTGTTGGTATGTTTAATGATTTTTCTGTCAGGCGTTTATAAAAAACCGAATTTTTAAATATAGCAGAATCACTGCTTTTGCCATAAGCCCCAATATCAACATAAGTAAAGCAATAGTTGGCGTCGCAAAGTGCTAAGAGCACTATGGAAAAGTAATGTTTATAGTTATGATACAAAGAACCCGAATCAACAGGCTTTATAACTCGGATATGCTTGCCGTCTATAGCACCAATGCAATTTGGAAAATTTGCATATCTCTCAAAGTCTCGTGCTATTGTCTTCCAGATATCTTCAGTCGCTTCGGGCATGACTATGTTTACCAACTTATTCCACAATGATTTACATACTTCGCGGACAATTCCAGTAATCGTCGATTTTCCTAGGCGGTAATTGTAGCTTAGTTCTCCAAATGAACAACCCGTACCAAGATATCTGAAACAAGAATATTATTAATAATGTTATTATTTTTAGGTACACAACTCCAAAAAAAATGGAAAAACATACGAGATTGCTACAATAAAGAATACAAAAAAGAAAAAACAACTCCTTCTGGTTCAGGTGCTCGTAAAGGAGCCCGATATATGTATTTTTCAAGATTATCTTTCCTGCAGAATAGTGTAAGTAATAAAGACACTACAACTAATATTGAAGAACAGAATGAAAGGCAAAGTGAGGAGACAAGTGAACTAAACGCCAATGCAACCGAAGCCACTGAAATACGTCCCCCTAAACGTACGAAAACACAAGTGCCAGAAGAAAAAATAGCGGTTTTAATAGAAAAAAGTATCGAGTCACGAAAACATTTTCAGAATGAACTTCAAGAAAATAGTATTACCAAGCAAGATGACGACAAACTCTTTTGTTTGTCGTTATATAAAGAACTCAGAAAAGTACCAGAAAATAGGCGTTTAGCAACCAAAATTGAATTACTTCAAGTGATACAAAAAGGACAAAGCTTACCACCCCCTCTTCGCTACAATACTCAGCAGATCACACCTACGTATTGGCAAGGACAACAGTATACAAGCCCGCAAGGATATTTTACTACATCTGGATCATCTCCTCCTGTTCCGGCACCGTCACCGTCACCATCGCAATTTAGTTCTGGCTCTCAGTCCTCTACAGTTATAGAAAATATTTATGCTGATTTTGAAGAACAATAAATAAATCTTACCTTAAAGTTATTACGAGTTTCTCTTCCGGTGACACGCTTGGCCTCAAATGCGTTTCAGAGCATGAAATATCTTGCCTGATCAGTTCAATTAGTTCATCAAAAGATTTTATTGACATTCTCAAATAGTCAAAAAATTTGTTATCATACATTCTTAATTTGGGATATAATGTTACGAACTGACCATGTACTAGTCGGTCACGTAATATTGGATGCACCCAATACCGCCTTTTTCTTTTCTTTTTTTTAAGGAGCAACCACAGTAAACACACTTCTTCGTCGACCTCCATTTTGAAACTGACGCTAACCCGCACGAAATCGCATACTAACCGCGCGTGTCTGAATAGCATCACAATTTTGCGGTTTGAAACCGCGCGATTCGTAAACGCACGATTCCCGCATGTCTGAACGCACGCTAAGTACCTATTAGCGCGATTGGTCGTCACTCGATTCAAGGCAACCGTTGCCGTACGTCTAACGTCCTACGTCACAATTCTCAGAACTCACCGAAAACCTCGTGGCGACATCCGACATCGACACACTTATGACCGCGCTCATAAAAACAGGTCCGTTCGAGTTTTTATTAACTCTTTGGTACTTCAAGTGGTGTTTGTCGGGTTCTTGATTAAACAAAGCATACTATAAGTTGTAAACAGTTCTCCTGTTACGTTGTTATTTAATGATATAGAATGGAGATAACAGACAATGGCTGGGATTGGGAACAGAATGGATGGGATTTCTGATAAAATTACGATTTTAATTTGCACGATATTTTGCTTGTTTCTTGTTGAATAGACAAGTAATCTAACAACACTATTTTTTTGGGAATCCTACTGCACATTTGCATAATATTTAAACTCAAACTTCATATCGCGCGGAGGTCAAAGACCGTTTTGTGCACTCGAACATTCAAAGAACTTTTAAAAATAGTTTTGTTATGAAATATACCTAGAATTTTCTTTAATTACTCGTATGAGTATGATTTGTGTACATACCATTAAATACACCAGGATACACTTAATTCACTGTGAAACACTCAACACAATCAAACTTCACATAACAATGACGTCACTGAGCAACGGTTTGTCTACGTAACACTTTTTGTCAAAAAAACAGTTTTTATGATGCTATTTGATGCAAATATTATCTAAAACGATGTAATAGCTACTTATAAATGAATATTTATCCACTTCACGTCGAATATGCACAAAAAATAAGAAAAAACACTAAATAACTAGAGCCCAACAAGATAACACCCTGTCACGCGCGCGTTCAAAGCGTTACTGTCAACTATTTAAAAAAAAAATTGCCACAGAACTTTTATGCGTTTGAATGATGTAGTTTACGAAAGACTGGTTATCGGCCCATAGAGTTAAATCATCGCAGACGAGGTTAAACCTTATTTATATTTAGTATTAAGATAAAAACCGCTTGCTTCTGGGTGGTACAATATCGTACCAGCCGGCCTTGAAGGGTGCTCGACTTACTGCCAGCCGGACGATAGCGGTTAAATACAACTCCCAAGCCTACTCGTCGTGTCTAGTTGAATAGGTACGCGTACCTACTAGGTGATTCGTGATGCGAGAGTGGTGAATTAAATGTCAATTAATTTCTCTCGTTTACGAGATGCGATAGTGGTAAACACCGTGCCGTGCTTTCGATAGAACGAGATGATGGAGGTAAATGAATTTACACCAACCTCAATCGTACATGAAATGAAATACCTACTTATAGGTACACATGGCTACACCTCAAGTTATCAATTTCCAGTTTAGGCTGATGTCACATTGAATAATTGAATAGGATTTCCGTACAGTGCAAGATCAGCGTAAACTGGAAATGTATAGCTTGATGTGTAGCAGGTTATTCGTCCGACGTCCGTTGACCCACCGCGGGCGCGCTGAACTGACGCACACGCACAGCTGTGCCGCGCTACGTCATCACCGAGCAGATCGCGTACGATCTTGCGTTTATGAATGAAATAGTGCAAGCGCTACTAAAATTTAACTCGAATGACAGAAAAAAAGTGATAAATTTCTAACTTCTATAATAGATGCCTTAAAAAAAAATAACAATGCCAATAGTGACTGTTACTCGTCTGGAGTTACTGTGTTTCGGCTCCAGAACGATGTAAAAATAACCGTGTATATAGTTTATTTCAATGCAATTTCGATTTTAGTTTCTGCAGTCTCAATTTCCTAAATTGTATTTCAATTTTATACTTATTTATTTCCATTTTGTTTTTGTTAATGAGGTATTTCGTTTCTAATTTTGCATTTCTCAATTTTGTTCGAAAGTATTGCTGTTTCATTGTAGGTATATTAATTAAAATTTTATACCATTAGCACAAAGAACAATAATTAGATAATTACCAGCAGAAAATGATCTTGGAGGTTATTTTTTGACGGGGTTTGTTGACCACTGCAGCTCGGTGATTATCTATTAAGTAAAAGAAATGCCTTTATAGCTAAATTTCAAATTAGTTTACCATATAAGCTTCTACAATAACAGAAAGTGATTACCAGCTATATTTATTGATGTAACTGTGCAAGGTTTGCTATTATCTGCTATGTAGGCCATAGTTGTGTCATGGTGTTCTAAAAAAAATCAACATATTATACTGTAAGGAGAATCCTCTCTTACATCAGTAACTACCCCACTTCACCTATAAAAGCAAGGCGCTGGGGATAGAAAGTTCCCGACACTTACACCCTTACCGGTGACTCAGAAACCTCAGTCCAAGCAGCCGCTTCTGAATCTTCCCCCTCGTCCACCGATGAGAGTGGTTTTACCACCGTCGAGGGCAAGGGTAAGAAGAGGAAGAAGAAGAAGTGCGGAAACACGCAAGCCGTTAAGATCACGCTCACGGACGTCTCGGCGTCCCTTCTCTCTCGCCCCCCCACCCCGCCGCCGTCGACCTCCACCGCGGCCCCCACCCCGATCGCATCTGCGTCCGCGCCCGCACCCACCACCGCGCCCCGCACCGCTGCAAGGAAAAAGGTGGCCCCGTCGCCCCCTGTGTTCATCCAGGACAAGGGGACGTGGACAGATGTCTCCAAATGGTGTTTCGAGGCCCGCATTGCCTACACCAGCGCTCGTTCAACTCTTCAAGGGATTAAGGTGACCGTCCCCACGTCGCGCGACTACCGGGAGCTCACTAAAATGCTTAGATACAGAGGTGTGTCATTCCACACCTACGCGCTTCCGGAAGACCGACAATTACGGGTAGTCATCAAGTGCATACCGACAGAAATAGCGAACGAGGAGATCAAGGCCGACCTTGAGATCCATGCACCGTGCCCGTCGCGGAGTACCATTCGACATGGTACTAGTAGTATGCCCTCCCTCAGAGGGCCAGAACCCTATTTTCCAGATAAAAACCGTTTGCCATTTATCTGGAATCAAAATTGAAAAGCCCCGCAAATCCGGGATAATCGGCCAATGCCACCGATGCCAACTTTACGGCCACGCACAATCGCATTGCAATGCGAAGCCTAGGTGCGTTAAGTGCCTAGGCGACCACGGCACAGCCGACTGTGATCGACCAAAGGACCGTGCCCTCTGCACGGAACCTCCAAGCTGCGTCCTTTGTGGTAAATCCGGTCACCCAGAAAATTATAGAGGGTGCTCGAAAGCACCCAAATTCTCTTCTCCCGAACTGGCGAAGCGTGCCGACGCCCGCCAGCAGAGGGAAGCCCCGTCCGCTAAACTCCCGGATCGGCTCAGCCCACAGAGGCCGAGTCCCTGGAATCGGTTGAACCATCAGCAGGCGTTCCCTGCGATGGCTTCCGCTAGGCCCAACCCCGCTCCAATCCCTCCGCTCATAGACCCGCCGAGCTCTCTACTCCGTCCCCGCGCGTCTCCGTACCCGCCGCAGTCGCGACCCCCACGACGCGGCCAGCCGCGCTCCCCGTAGCCGCAGCTAGGCAAATCACTGGTCCCGCGACCATTAACGGCGCCTCAGTGTTCAACACACTGAATAGTGTTTTCCTGAAGTTCTGTACCCCCCGTGCCTACCGTATGGCGCAGGAGGTCGAAGCAGCTGTAAGGGCCAAGGACCTCGCAAAGGTCTTTTGACACATATAATGCGTATTCGGACGTTACGCAAGCTCTCGTCGATTTTAACAACTTAAACGCGAACCAAAATGAATAATACGGCCCCTTCGCGATTTAAACCCCGATCCCTAAAGCTAGGAAGATTCAACGCCAACGGTTTACTAACCCAACGAGATGAGATCGCCCAGTTCCTCCGCGACCATCAACTTGACATATTACTAGTACAAGAGTCATTCCTTAAACCCTACAATCGCGACCCGAAAATTGCAAACTATCGTATAGTGCGCAACGACAGGTCGCGTTGTCACAGGGGCGGAACACTCAAATACTATAAAAAGTCATTACACTGCATCCCTATGGATCCCCCCACCCTTGCCCGGTTAGAAGTTTCAGTCTGCCGACTAGGCCTGACGGGCCACCAACCCGTCACGCTGGTCTCAGCCTATCTTCCTCCCACTTCTCATACAGAAGACTTTTAACCGATCGCCGATGACCTCTCCACCCTGTTAGGCATGAGTGACTCTGTCATCATAGCAGGCGATCTCAATGCTAAACATCCCGCATGGAATAGTTCCAGCTCAACGACTAGAGGTAGACGATTGTTCGACCTCTGTTCCTCACTAGTCTTTGACGTCGTCGCCTCGATGACTCCCAACTCATTTTCCCCACGATGTAAATCATAGGCCCATAGGATGTACTCGACATTGCCATTCTGAAGCGAATCAACTTAAGGTTGAATTCCATAGAAGCAATAAACGAGCTCACCTCTGACCATCGTCCGGTTGTCATGCATCTGGCCCCTCGCACGGGTCTCCCGGATTCTGACCAACCCCCGCCCCGCTCACCAAAGTGGTAACGGACTGGAGGCGAGTAGGCGATTCGCTGAAAACTACCACTTGAATTCCATACCCGATCACTTCGACTCTATCGCCGATACAACGGCCGCGATCGACTCATTCACGGGTCACGTACAATCTGTCCTGAACGACTGGTCAAAGGAAATTCCTGGGGTGGAAGACCACCGATGGAAGTTTCCGGACGATGTACGCGAACTGCTAAATGAGCAGAACGCGGATATTCGTGCCTACAGTAACTTTCCCTGCGATGCGAACAAGGATCACATGCGCTATTTACAGAGATCTGTAAAGACACGCATGCAAGAGCTTCGTGACGCTACTGGGA